>OX344723.1:21546658-22746658 GCA_947034835.1 Ballota nigra
TGAGAAAGAAGGGGACTCCAAGGCCCTGGCGAAACACATCAAATGGACAAAGTCAGCATACAACACCCTTGCAAATAGGGAGTTGATCTTGCTGAAAAGAACGATGACTGACACGGCCAAGTCAGTGAGGAACGAAAGGAAGCGCACAAAGAAAATGCTAAGGCAAACCTTGAAGCAGTTGACTGAGAAGGATGAGCAACGGAAGGAAGATCTCAATCAGGCGATGGAGAAGCTTGCAGCTCAGGCTGGAGCCCTATTCACTCAGGCCATTGGTAACTCAGCGTCCAAGTTGGAGCTGGAGTCAGAACGAATTGCTAAGACTTTAAAAGATATTGCTGAGAGGCTGATCCAAGCAGATGATCGATCCGCCAAGGTGAAGGAGAGGATCGAGAAGGCTGAACAAAGACTCCAACTCTCCATGGAGGTCTTTGAGAAGAAGGTAAAGGCTGCAATCAGTTCTGTATCTTTTGCAGGAACTGGTATCTCGATGGGAGTTGAGTTACTGAAGGAGGGAATCAATGATGTTCATTCCCTAGCCTCCTTCGTAATCAACAGCGGATCTGACGCATTCCCATCCGAGGCCAATGATGATGCCAAAAAGGGGGAAAAGAAGAAGAAAAGATCCCGCCCTGAGGCATCTGAGGCAGTCAACCAAGGCAAAACAGTTCAAGCTGATCCCGATGCCAATCCTGAAGGGAATGTGCTGAGGGTAAGGAAGTCAGCAAGGTTGGCAGCAGTAGAGAAGGAAGGTGAGGAGATTGTTGCCAGGCTGAAGGCGGAGGCAGCAAAGAAGGCAAGGGCTGATGAACCTTCAAAGCAACCTGAGCCAGTTCAGAAGACTTCTCCCATGAGCACAAGAAAGAACCCCATCACTTACTCTGCGGAGACGGTGGCAGAGTTATGCGCTGAAGCATGGGGAGCTCCTTCTGAGGAAACTGAGGCTGTGCACAGAGCGAAGATTGCACAAAAGGAGAAAATGCGCATCTTGGAGAAGAAGGATGAAAAGCTGACTGATATCACTGAGCTTCAACAAAGGGAACTCGATGATGCAATGATCAGTTTGCTTAGGAGGAAAAGGGCGAAGCCTGAGCCTAGGAAGTACAGAAAGAGGCCAACAACAAGAAAATCAACAATTCTTCAAGTCAGAAGGCCAGAATCAGGATTAAGGGAAGCTTATGTCGATGAGTTCATCTCAGAGGCATTGAAGGAGTTCTGGGCTGATGCGAAGGATGAGTTTGTGAAGTTGTGGTATGTTGTGAAGAAATGGGGCGACACTGATGATATCAATGCCCACTTCACTGACTACATGATGGACAATCATCCTGAGTTGATCCAAAAGATATTGGAGGAGACTGAAGCAGCTCATGTCCAGGTGAAGGCTCCTGAGTTCACCATTCGAGCTCCTCCCTTAGTTCCTGGAACTCAGAAGCACAATACTAAGGCCATTATGATGGAAGTTTTGAAGATTGCCAAGGCTGAAGGGTACGTGAACCAACCTAGAAAACTTGACGAGCTGAAGGCAAGAGTCTATGCTGGTTATGGACTTGAACCTGAAATGAGATTAGTCTAGGTGTTCACAGCTTCCTGTAATATATTAGACTCATTGTAACCACTTTCATATCATTCAATGAAATCTATTACTTTTGCCCACAAACAAAAACTCATTGTCTTTTTAGCTGTTATTTAAATTCTGTACTTTATCAAGAATTGATCTAACACTGACTTATCTTATAGATAGGACTCTTTATTTCCTCTAAGTGTTTTGAGAATCTTTTCAGTGTTTTGGCATCATCAAAAAGGGGGAAATTGTTGGGACATTGTCAGTTTTGATTAAGATCCCAAAGCCCCTGAAAAGATGTATGCATTTGTTGTTAGGCTAGTCTTGGTTAGGATTTGTACTTAGTCATTTTACACTTCACAGGTACTCAGTAAGAGGAGCACTTACTGATGACAATCAAGACTCAGAGCCTGAAGACGAAGCCTACCATCCTGAACTTATGGCAGTCAACTAAGCTGGCTGAGTAAGTGTCAGTGATAAAGAGTATAACCCTGAGGTTATTACTAACTCAGTCCTGAAGGGAACAGGATGATACTGAGTTTATGGGAAGACTTGGAGTAGAGCCAAGCAACAAAAGGAATGTCAGCGTCAGGACAAGATCGTTGTGCACGAGACAAAAAGGACTTAATAAGACAAGCCTGGAGCCTAGGAATAAGTTCTGACATTCTCACCAACCTGATGACGTGGACCAATCCGGGAAGGACACGCACGTACGGAACCTGACATGAAGACTGACTTCAGACTGCATATTCAATGGGCAAGCATTTAATTTGCATTTAATGCAACTACCTAATTCCATGCAAGGACGGCTGCTGCATGAAGATATGTCTGTTTGAGCCACTCTACATAGATGACTAGAAGGCTATCTCTCCAACGGATAGTTTTTCAAATCACCTATAAATACAGAAGGCCTTGAACCCATTCAAGGTTACGGGAAATTTCCAAGCCAGAAATTACTCAAACTCTCAAGCACTCAAAGCATTCAGTCTTTAGAAGAAGCACTCGAAACCATCTAAATTTCCCAAGTGTTTCTTAGTTACTGAGAGTTATTCTGTATTCCAAAAGCGAAATAGATTTATCTTAAGCTTAGAGAGATTATCCAATCCTTAGCATAGCTTTGCCTTGTAAGGATAATCTCAATTTAGTTGGAATCCAAACTGAAACCAAAACCCTAAGTTAGGTTTGTTGGGAGTAAGTCAGTTAGTGAGTTAGTTGGAGGAGTTTGTATAGATCAGTGAGGTTAGCTGGTCTTGGTGCACCTTGGCACGTTAAGAATAAGAATCCCTTGAGTGGATTTCCTGTTAAATCAGGCCGTGGACGTAGGAGCTTGAGTCTCTGAACCACGTTAAACTCCTTGTGTTCTTATTGCTTTGATATTGCGCATACCTGTCATATTACTTGTTCATTCATCGCATTCAGTTTTATCAGGCTGAATCAATCAGCCTGATCTTCAAAAGAGCACTGCACTACTAATCACAATTCAGAATTGAGTAAACAAGTTTTTCAGAAAGCAAACTAAACAAGACTTTAAACTTTCAGGGCTCACGCATTTCCGCACTGAACTCGAACTGATAGTTAGCCAACTGACCCGCACTAAGTGTTGTCAGTAGGTGGGTTATCAGCTCCCAGTTCATTATCACTCTGAGTAAAAGGGACTCAATCAGGTTTTAAGTTTGAGAATTGGTATACGTGTATTCCCCACCCCACCCCACCCCCCCATACACGTATTCCTCAGTCTTGTACCGGGACCAACACTAGGGATGAAGCTTTGGTAGAATACTAGTGCTATTCTTAGCTTTTCAATAAAGATCTTCAATGATAAATCCCTTTAGTTGTTTTATGAATTATGAAAAATATTTTGATTTGTTGAGGCTTTGATTTGTTGTAGACATATTGGCACAAGGAATGCTTAGTCTCACACATTAATAATTGATTCCATATACTCCTAAAATTAACTAAAAGGTAGTTTTCAGGGTTCTCTAAGTGTTCAATGTATCATCTTCCGATTGAAATCACTTGATTGCTAGATTTCAATTGAGTTATCAAAGATAGCTAAGAATAACTCTAGCGTTTTACTTCAAGTGAATTCTCAAAGCTCTAGTAATTTACAAATTATATAAACCCTTAAGACCATACAACTAGTTGATAATTTCATCCAAACCTCCTTGTGGTTCGACACTCGAACTTCCGAGAAATTTATTATTTGAGACAAACCTATACTTGGGTGTGCAACTTTAAGGTGTTATCATCCACTATTCATCATTCTTCAAACACTTCTAAGTTACATCTCATCCATTAACAATTACGAATAAAAATATCTTCATTTTGTTTCATGCACTTAAATTGAATAATTTGTTATCATCTAACAAATATTTTATTCATTAAAATTCTACAAATAAAGTCTCACATTAAAAGTCAAGAAAAGTCAAATGTGAAAAATTCAATTGAGTATATTTTATTACTTTCTGTTTAAACAGTGAGGAAAAATTCAATTGAATTATCTATAGGTAATTTAAATTTTTCTCTAAACTTTTTTGCTGAATCAATCTCATTCAATTACAATATAGTTAAACATATCGACTCACCCAACTCTTAAAATCAAGTGGAAAACATGATTAACGTCATCGTACAAGAGCGTTTATAAGTCGAACATACATATAATTAGGTGTGAAAGAAACCAACAAAGAAAAGTAATTTGTTCAGACTTATTTATTTTAAGTTAAGGTAATGGTCTTTTTTTAATTGTATTATAGTCTTTTTTTTCACTTATGTTTGAACAGTGAAGAATGTTATTGAACCATTTAAAGGGAATGTAAGTTTTCCTCCAAGTGTTTCCGTTAAAATTCAAATTTATCATTTTAAAGATTCTTTTGAAGGAAAATAAAAATCAGTGAATGTTGGTGAAGTAATTGAGTTTTCCGTGAAATGCAATAATGTTGCATTTAAAAGTCATTTGGTGAGAGTTATATTTCTTTGGATGTTTTTTTTAATTTATTACTGAAATTGTAAATTTATATGTTTTTTTTTTATCTTTTTATTGTTTTCTTAGTACATACCAGTGTTGGGTGAAAATTTAAATGGACTGGAGTTATATTATATTTAAGTATGTTAAAACTTAAGATTTGTTCCCAATTTAGTATGAATTCAACGTAAAAAAAATTTTTTTTAAATATATTGGTATGAGCAAAATTGATTTCTATATTTTGTGCACAAAGTTAGAATATTATATTAAATTTTCAATTAAGTTAATTATTTTATATTTTTATTTGTATTGCAGTATGTTAACAACTATATAATTTTTTTATTATATCAAAATTTTATTATTAGATGTGGATGTTAATGTTTAAAAATAGTTTAATGTCGAGTTACAGAGCCTTGAATATAGTGAAATTTTTTATGGTTTGAGATTTTGTTCTTAATATTTTACTTAAATATTTGATTTTTTTTTAGTTTGTTTGTGTGTTTGTTCCCTAATTAATACAAATTTGGTTTTTTTTTTAATACTTTTAAGATAGTAACTTTGGGGCTGACAACGAATGGACTGTAACTTTTTGGGCACAAAAAATGAGGACCGTAACTTTCGGGGATGACAATTTAAGGACTGTAATTTTTAAGAGTCGTGAATTTATGCATAATTAGTCGTAGTAAACCTAAATTAGGATTGCATATAGTTCGCATTCATGGTAAATTGGCTGAATTCAGCCCAAACCGAGTCATGTACCATTATGTTATGTGATAATGATCATCTACAGCATAGCACAATAAAAAATATTGTATATCAGGAAGTTTTTAGAAATGTTTAGGTTTTTGTATTTGTTATTTACTTTTTTTGTTTTATTTGATCTATTTGCTTCTCTACATTACAAATGAGATTTTTTTTAAAGTGTGGTATAGTAATTTAATTATTTTGATATTTCGAAATGTGTTTTGCATGTATGATATATTGGTTAATGTGTTATAACTGAATTTAAACAACAATTATTTCTTAAAAAATTAAGTTAAAAAGTGTAAAATTAGGATGAACGAATTTTGCTTATATTATGCATAGTAATTTGTCTATAGAATTATGATATATTGTGAGAATTTTTATTGAAAAGTATACAAAAAAATTAAAATAAAATGCATATATAGTTTCGTTAATACATTATAACAAATGACTAAAATTTCTATAATACATCAATAAAACTAGCTTCCGTGCAACGCACGGGTGGTCGAGTCACTAGTTACTTTAACACTACATTTGTTTTCGTATTTTAGTGAGCAAGTTATTTATTAATATTTAAAATGATAAAGTGATTTTCAAGAAGTGGTGGTAGATCTATATCTTCTCTATTATAAAGTGATTTAAAAATTAATTTATTATTTCAAATACTAATAAAAAAGTTGTTCGCTAAAACACGAAAAAAAAAACAGTAAATATGAAAAAAAAAATTGGGATGGAGTGAGTATATTTTAAGACAAAAAGATTCAAAAGTAATACACTTTATATTATAAAAGTATAATAATTTCATTGAAAAGTAATAATAGTAATATGATGATTTTAAAGTGAGGCAAATTCACACACATTTTTATCTAATTTTTTGAATAATAGTATTAATGTTTATAACAATAGTACACATGAAACTTTATCTATAATAAAAACTCGGTATGAATAATAAATGTGGGCGTGTAAGTCTAGATTGATAGTGTGTGTTGTGTCTTGTATCTGAAAGGAACGAGCCCAACCACTTTTTCTTTATTTTTCTTTTTTGCCTACCATAATGAGGAAATATGGAGAGACTTAGGAATTAGGATTAATTCTTTCCTAAAAGAATATTTCAATGTGTTAAAGGGGTTGGAATAAACGTAAAAATATATAAATCTTAAGATGATTAACATTGTGGTATATGAAATTTTGCTTAATAGTCACATTAGTCCTCAAAATTCATATAAAAGGCATGTTTACTTATCTAGAAAAATGATCTTTCAAGATAAGTTGAAGATCAAATATTAATAATTTCACAAACATAAACATGCTACCAGCATTACTTCTAATTTACTATTCTAATCCATCATTAACATTTATGGATCATAAGAAGAAACTGAGTAAGCTCGTTTACTTGTAATACTCGTATCATACTGAGTAAAATTTTGATAATCAAGTATATAATTTATTTTCCTTCATGCTAATAGCATAAGATGGTAACAGAAGTTCAGAAACCAAGAAAAAACAAAATTGATTTTGGAACAAATACATTCTAAAATTTTACGAAGAGTTCATGCAACGACGTGAGACAATTTTGGCGTCATGTCATAAATGACATTAATTACGTTTTGCATGAATTAATATTTATTATAGTAAAATGAGTATATTATATATATATATACACACACGTACGTGCATAGTACCTCATATGAGTTAATTAATACAAATGGTTATATTGTTATTCTTAAACAGACGATTATCCATGCCGCATTCCTTTCTTTGATTTATAAATGGAGATCGCGAAACTACATATTATTGAAATTAGTCCATACACGTTCATTATTTTTACAAAAGAATGAAGTAAAAATAACTTATATAATATGTCCTCCATCCATGACAAACTTGCACCAAAATTTTTGCCACTAAAATTAAAAGACTTACTTTCATGCCAAAATTAATGCAAGTTATGAAGGGTATTTTCACCCTTTAAGGGAAAATGTAATTAACTAAATCACCAGCTTAAACATCCCCCCAAATGTAGTGTGTAAGTTCTTTTCGAAAGTACTAAAATTTTGATAATTAAATTCGTCCTGAACAAAGATAGTATTAAACTTTTGGGTTACTACATAACATGAAGTAGATACAGCCATACAGGGAATGCAGTACAATTGATTGAATAAATTTCTTATTTACAAGATACTATTGTTATGTAAATAAAAAGGTAACAATATGAAGAAGAAAACACGAGGTAGATATCATAAAAAGTGACAAAATAATTTCCGATGAAAATTAAATGATGAAACTTAATATATGTAACTTCCTGGTGGGCTTGAGATGGAATGGAAATAGCAGCATGCTTAACGTTGCGTTAAAATGGGAAAAAGAAAAAATCTTATGATTTCTACACATTAAAGTTTTTAACATTTGTAGCATCCTTAAAACTCATATTTTAAATCTTATAGATCGCTTAGGCACCTTAAGTAACAACACGTTTAATTAATAATTGTTAGTCCATATGTTAAAATATTTCCAACATTTTCTACTTATGTGTTTAAATAATATTATAATGTGAAGCCTTGAAAGCTAATCGCTTTCATGTATAGCTAATATTAAGAGTCAATTTGGTTAGATTTATTTGAAACATTTTATAAATTTTAACCTCTTATAAGTTGTTTAAAGAACTTATAAGATGTCATTTTTAAATAGTTTATAAGTTACTAACGTTTTTAACTAATACAATTTAATAAGATCTTGGGGGATGGGGGAAGAATGGGGTGGTTCTAGGATGGGGTGGGGTGGTTGGTTGAAGGATGGAGGTAATTAGAAAAACAAGTTGGGAAATCTCAATTTAATTTTATTACAACTTGTTAGTAGCTTATTTTAAGATCCTATAAACTGTTAAACATCTAATTTAGTCAAGCACATTGATAAAATTTATAAGCTGTTAAACAATTTATAAATTATTTTAAAGAGTTTTTTTTTTTTTATTGGTAAAAAGAAACTTTATTAAACTCAATAGGAAGGGTATAAGACATACCCCCTACAGTAGCTTACAGCAAGAAACTCAGAAACTTAACTTATATCTCCAGCAGCTAATTTACTATTCTAAACCAAGTCTCAAGCTCTTAGACCAATCTCTAAAACAGACTCTACTTGCAATCACGTTTTCAAAGCGCGTCCAACTCCACCCACACTATTTTAAAGAACTTATAAGCTCACACAAACACCAACTAGATAATTTCAAAGAGTGAACCCCAAGGTAACGACTGTGCTTTATTTTTCCCTTTGGCTAACTTTCTTTTTTCACACAATTATAAAAATGAGATTATGCAGTTATTACAATGAACATTTTTCGTGAAACTCACACATAATACCATGACACTATCAATTCATCTTCCAGAACAATTTATCTTATGCAGAGACGGACGCATGTGTTCCCTGGTGGATAAACGTTCCCCACATTTTCTTTTACTATTATATACTTTTTGTTATTTTTATAAGACATATATTTTTATAGTAATGATAATGAGTCAAATTTATATATTATATAATTTTCACACTTAAAAAAAAAAACTCAATCCTCACAATATATTTGGTTCTGTGTAAATGAGTTTCACGTTGAAACTAGTTTACAACTAAGACAAAGTATAGAGTTAAAATAATATACACATGAACCATTAAAGAATGTTACTTATTTTCACTAAAGAGTAGTAGTTATTTCACTGAAGGGTATTAGTTATTTTCACTAAAAAATATTAGTTATTTACTGAAAACGAACTATATAAGACCCTTCAGTGGAAATAACTAATACTCTTCAATGAAAATAATTAATATTCTCAGTGAAAACAACTAATATCCTTCAATAATTCATGTATGTCAAAAACTTGTATGGGACCACACAAATTAACACATACCCCTACCAAAGTGTTAATGAATCAATGTCCTAGTTATACCCATTTTCATTGTCTCGTGCCATGAGACGGTCTCATACAAGACCTATTCTTCATGTATGAACCAATTTCACTATATGCATACTCTACAACTAATATCTTATAGTAGAGTTCTTGAAAAAAACGAGCAATTCATGAGCTCGGCTCGTTAAAAGTTGAACTCAACTCGTTTATATTGATAAATAAGTCAAGCTTGAGCTCGTGAAATACTCAATTTACTAACTAGTCTACTCGAGCTCGAATCGTTAGACTCGATAATCAAATATTTTCTTATGATTTCATTAGGCTCTCTAGGCTAGGCTAGGCTCGATTCATTGGCGAGTTGAGTTGAACCCTATTTCAAATGTATTAATATTATTGAGTCGAGCCAAATTCTAGCCTTAAAGATAAGTGTTCGACTCGTTAGGCTCGATAAGTGCTCGAGTCGAGCTCGAACTTTAAATACTCGGTTCGAATAACAATTCAATCTTATAGTTAAACAATGAATATTCTTAAATAAACAACTAATATCTTTAATGAAGCAACTAATGTCATTCAAAATTAATATATATCTTACAGTAAAAATAATTAGTACTCTTAAAACTAGTTTCACAATGAAGCCTGATCACACAAGACTTTGCCTCTTGCAAAATATAATTACTTTTGGAGATCACACATGCACCCAATCCAACTAATATTTTACTTTATAAATAAGAAAATTATGAATTTATAACGTCTATTATGGGGTGAAAACAATATTGGAACGAAAAAGTAATAAATTTTGTTATGTAGAGGATGAATTTCATAATGTATTAATATATTGGAAGGATGGAGTAATATTAAAGGATTGTACTTTTTTCCACGGTGAAACTGCTTCACTATACATTTAATCTAGTTTCTTAATGCATCAAATAAATTGTTTGGTAACAAATCATACATGAGAAAAATTAAGCTTATTAAATATATGTAAGTATATATATATATATATATATATATATATATATATAAAAACTTGCTCATTCTATGAAACAAAACAAATTAACACTCTTCTCTATCAAAGTATTAATATATTATGTTTAATTTATATTCCATCTCATCATCTCATAACATGAGATATTTTCACACAAAATCTACTCATAATAACAATAATTACCTAATTATAAAAACTTTTTGGTTTTCATGTTAAAATTACATTGTCAAATCGGAAAATTATATTTAGGACAATCATAAAGGTTGACTTAATAAATCTAAAAACTCAAACGCTTAAATGCATATTATTGATATGGTATAAGCCATAATAATACTTGAATGAATAATTCTATTGTGCATTTGATGTATGGTGCACTTACTCAACAATTAAATTATTTATACTGAAAAGCATAAGCTGATTATACTGAAAAGTGTAGTTAGATTACACTAAAAAGTTCACATTGAAAAATCGATTTTCAGTGTAATCAAGTTATATTTTCCAGTGTAAATAGTCTCAGTTATTAAGTGAGTGCATTATGCGCTTGGTGTATATGAGTGTGTGTCTACTTAAATATATATTGATATTTGAGTGTATTTTTGAATAGTCACCTATGTTATAACTAAAAAGCCAGTCTTGTTTTTATTGAGAAATTATTTTAACAAAAGGTAACTTTTCAATAAAAATTTATGAGTGAGGCACATTCTTATATGCATCTGGTGCACGGTGCACTCATTCAACAGTTGAAACTGTTTACATTGAAAAATGTGGGTATATTACACTGAAAAGTTTACAATGAAAACTATTTTTCAGTGTAAACTTTTCATTATAATTTTATCACACTTTTCAATATAATCAAATCATACTTTTCATTGTAAACAATCTCAATTGTTAGTGAATGTATCATACACCAAGTACGAAGGGAATTACTCTTTGGAAAATAAGCAGTCATAAGAATTAAGAACTAAATGAGAAAACAAAGTAAAAATTTATGATTAAAATTTGTGTAAGGGGTTCATTTACTAATTTGGGCCTATTAACCCGCGAAAAGGGATGACCATTACCCAGCGAAAAATAAAAGCCCAATTCTTTTGTTTTACTATCAATCCAATTTTTCTGTCAAAATCTCAAGGGGAGGGATCTTTATTCATTGGTTAACCCTTTTAATATTTGTTTAGAATCATTTTCGAATATGGTAAAGTATTATATAATAGTTTATGATAAGTTTATCATGAAACTATTTTAAAATATTATTAATTTTATCAAAAGTATTATTAATTTTATCAAAAGTATCATTAATCTGGATCGATGGTATTATATTGTAATTGTTGTATATTTTCATGAACTCAAATTAATGATATTTCAGATGAAATTAATGATACTCCTAATGAAATTAATGATACTTTTAAAATAATTTTATGATAAGCTTATCATGAATTATTTTCATATAAAATCTACTCTTCGAACAATTATTGTTTGTTCGGAATTTTTTATTGAATATTTTTCATTTTAAAATATTTTTAAAGGGGTGAATTAAAAATTCGAGTGATAAACCGAATAGGTGAACAACCTAATGTTGGAGGTAAGAAGATACATGCGCAGATACCAAATGTGTCAACTCGCAATTACCATGTACGTGATGAGGCTAATTGCAATTAGTGTCTTTTGAGTCTTTGACATTATCTCTTCTTAGGGCTGTCTGTTTCGGGATTTAGGTGGGCGTGTGAAGTCATGACTTTACATTAATAAGATGTAAAAGTATGTGTTTGTTTTGGGATTTTAGTAGGGTGAGATTTTACTTTATGTCACATCATGTATAAGAGTAAAGTAGGATGTGTAAGAGAAAAGTAGGAAAGAAAGAAAAGTGATATTGTATTGGGATGAGTAATAATATTTTTATATTGTATAAAATGAATTATATTGGGATGAGTAATAATAGGTATTTGTAGGTATGGATGAAGATTGGGATGTAAAAACTGGATGTTACATCTCTAACTAGAATGGAGTGGGGGCCGGAAAGTTTAGTCATGTTCGTGTGCCCAAAACAAACAAGCACTTACTAGATAAGATTTTGCGAATTTCGCGAACTGAAAAAAAAATTTGTATGTATAAAAATTATAATTTAAATAATATTTTTGTGCTTTTTTAAAAATTTTACGAAAAATATATATATAATACATGATAAAATTAAGATAATATTTGATGCTCCCTCCATAACAATTCATATTTTTAAAACTATGGAAAAATAGTTTTACTCTCTTAAACTAATCATTTATAAACATCTCTTATTTATCCCTCACTGAACAATTTTTTTCAATATATCATTTAGCAATTTTTGAACTAAACTCCTTTCAATAAAAGTAAAACTAACTAATATTTAGCATGTACATTAACTTAATATTTTTTCGTAAGTGGCATTAATCAAGATGGTTAATTAGAATATATAATTAATAAATATAAATTAATTAATACCATTAATTAAGATACATTAATTTGGACGATTACTTAGGATACATTAATTAGGATGATTAATAATAATAACAATAATACATGTATAATAAATAGATTGGACGGTTAATTAGGATATATAATTTATCGGCATTAATCTTGGATGATTAATTATGATATCCTAGTTTTTAGCCAAAAAGTTATTAATATATTTTCAATATTAACGGTTAATTAGAGATTAGTAGGTGATATTTAATATGAACCAATTGACTTTTATTTAAATCATCTATCATGAATATATTAAATACGAATTGAATCCTAATTTCTGGCAAAAATATTTATAATACTAAATTGGCAGTATGTGCAAACTTTAATTGACTCGGTACTTAAATTGTAAATATTGTACATAAATTTATAAAATTGAATGACATAATGACACCATTTTATTATTTGTCAAATAACACATTAATAATCAAAGTAGGTCTTGTGTGAGACCATCTCATACTATTTGTGCACTATCCAGAGATAGAAGTATAGGATATTGGTCGTATGGAAATTTTCACATTTTTATACAAAAAAAATCAGAGAGGCGTTAATCAATCGCATTTAAAATTTTCCTTATATTGGTTTGAACTCAACATATATATCTAATAATTTAATATATTGTCATCATGTATCAATGAATTCAATGTTATATTTAATGTCATGAATTAATTATAGAACGTCTTTTATTGATATAATAGTATTATTACTTGTTTAAAGAGAAAATTCGAATAAACTGTGCAAAATAATTGAAACAATAAAAGTAGGAATAATGAGATGAGGAAGCAGAACATCCAAAAATATTGTTTTGAAAAAACGATATCTACATAAATAAATAAATTAGATTGGAAAATTACATTGATATTGATGTGTACATAAATGAAGAAAAAAATTTACAATAAAGAATTACATGAAACTCATGTGTACAAAAATGAAGAAGCGATGTCTACGTAACAAAAAAGTTACATGAATATCGAAAAATGATAGAATACACTAATCCCATATACGGAGGCAGCCCTACAATCCTAATATTACAACAAATGGAGAATATTAAAATACACGGAATACATGTAATACAATATTTTGATTCGAACGAACAATAATATTTTACATGAATATTGGGAGAAAATATCCGACACAGCGCTCAAATACAGTCAGAGATTCGAACGAACAATACAAATTTACATGAATATATAAAAAAGGAATCACCCAAAATAAAATCGGAGCGATCAAGCATCATGAAAATATGATACAAAGAATTAGAGAAAACAAAGAAAAAAAAAGAATCACGAATGAAAACGAAGAGGGCATGTACCAATTTATAGAAAAATTTGGTCAAGGATCAACGGACATGATGAAACAGGGAAAAATCGAAAGATAAGATGAAATGTACACCTTGACTCAATGAGGAGTCAAGGTTTGAAGAATTAGAAAAGATAGCCAGATAGGGAGTGTCACATAGACATTTTTTTTTTACCTATAAGGGTATTGATTGATGTGTTAAACCATATCTATAATCTATCTATAATATATTTAAAAGTGGCTTACAATTGTAAATCATTTTTAGACCATTTTGCCCCTCTATTTTTCTTGTTTGTACTGTTTTATCCTTTACTTCTACCTGGCCTCTACCCGAACTGTCTTCTCCCTCTTGTGACGCTAGAACTCCCACAATCCCTCTTGAAATCTCTTTCGTTTCTTCTTCCTAAACATTAGCGCATGTTTTGATACTGAAGTGGTTCTCCTACCCCTAAAACTAGGTCTCTCCTGGAAAAGAAAATATTTCATGGTTATTGGAATAAAGACTGCGGTTAGCAGTCGAAAAAGACAACACATAAATGCCACAGGTTGGTCGACTTCTCGATCTTTTGTGTTCAAATATTTCTTCCGTGACAACATTTGAATATAGTGTCAAGTGCAAAAATTGGAGTCAGAGAAAAATTGGAGTTAGAGAAAGGAATAGTCGTTCGTTCTATCATTAGTCATAGGTGGGAAGAAACATCTATGTATATACAGTGCGTGTGTATCTTTTTCTGTGCTATCGCCATGTTTGGCATCTTCCTCGACTGCATTCCATCGCAATGAAATTTGCCGATCTCGAGGTGCGACCGAACAAACACTCCTTTGTGCTTGTGGTTATTTTAAAATTTTAATTTTTGATTCATTTGTTTTTGGATAATTAATCTAGTAATTGGGTTTCGAGGGTTGGGGGATTGTGGTGTTCAATGCGGCATTCTAAATAAATTTTTGATTTCTAAGCGATGTTCTGTGCGGCATTCTTGACCAATTTTTTATTTTCAGGCAAACTAGCAAAGGAATTTTCTCTGCTCTTTTAGTTGAACATGTGATAGTATTCCTACATTTTGTGGTAGCAAAAAAGAGAGCACTTGAACATCTATGAGTATTGATATGATCCTACCAGTCTTGTATTTGCTTATGATTTCTCTTCTCGCCTGCAAATATCTAAATTTTCTAATATATTATCCTGTTTAATTCACTACTTGAAATTATCAGCGGGTGTTCTTGTTATCTGCAAAATGTTATTTTGTTCGTGTTGGTTGAGTTGGATTTGTTTTTTCTTATACTATCAGCATTTCTTAGTATTTTATCAGGGGAAAAGAAAATGAATGACAAAATTCTTCATTGTTGGCTTTGTTTATTTGTCCAGGTCCAAAAGGTATTGGCTTTGTTTATTCGTCCAATTCAAATGGGCCAATAGGATTGACGATCTATAAGTGCTCTTGTGTCCTCTTTTCTAATGCTTGGAATCATCCATATAGTTTCAATCAATAGCAAGTAAAACCTCTTTTTGTTCGAACTTTGTAGTGTGCATATTAATGTTAAGATGAGATTTGACAGGACTGCGCTTTCTGAATCCCTTTAAAACAGGATTTAAAATGAGGTAACGTTTGTTAATTTTTCTTCTTTTTTGCATTTCGTCACTAATTTGCACAACTATGTTCTTTCAAGGTATGATATTGACCTTCTTGTTCAACAACTTCCAAAATGCAAATTATGAAAATTATAACTGCATTCTTGTAGTTTCTTATGCATGAAGTGATTTATGTTGTTTTGAGGAAATTTATGTAATGATGTTAGTTACTCCTCATTTCTGCTTTATGCCTATAAAATTAGTTCCAATGAACCCTTAAGTTAAAGTTTAGATTTTCCCAAATAATTTGAAGAACTAAACTTTCAATTCACTCATGGTTATCAAACATTATGCTATATGAGAATGATATATGAGGAGTGACCTTGAGAAATAACTTGATGGTCAAGTACATCTACATAGATGACTCAGTAAAATACGGTGTTCACCTTTCTGCATTTCATGAAGAATGCACAGGTGGTGATTCTCATGAAATCTCATATTGGAGCAGAATTTGTCATCTTAATTGTTTGGTTACCTAGGCTTGGTTCTATTTTTCTCTTCGTCCCATTTTGAAATTGTCATCTCAATGGGAAGTTATAATTATGTGTTCTTTTTTATAGGGGAAAATTGAATAATTACTATTTTGTTTACATTGTTGCTTATGAAAATTATGCTTTGACCCTGGGAGTTTCGATTGAAAGGTAATTCTTTATATAATATGTTAAACATAGTTTTGTGTATTCGATCTGGGTTTTGCAACTAGGAGGTTTAATTTTCTTTACCAATGGTGCTTTAGCTGAAGAGCATTATGATGTGGAACTGAACGATGAAGTGAATCTTGGGGAGCTGCATGTTAAGGTAAAGCCTGAGAATCTGGCCATTGAAAAAGCTGTGAAACTTTTGTTGCAGGGTTTAGGTGAAGATTTCAATCCCGAAGGCTTGAAAAAGACACCTCAGAGAATGGACTGAGGTGATTTTCTATTGATTTTTTTATTAGATTTTCATTGGTTTATTCATTATTGTTATAGTTGGATGTGTCGCTTTCAAGTAACTTGTGGAAATTTTAGTGAAATAAAATATTGGGAGCATAGTGGTTATCAATGTAACCGAGGTAACATTAGTATTTTCTCTTCAGCTTACCCATCGGTTTGATATATATCCCCATCAAATTGAATATCAAAATTCTTGCATGTTGTTCATCTTTAATGATTGTAGCACGCAAAACAATTGGTTTTATTGTAGACCGTAAGTTCTAGGAAGATGTGAACCATGATGTATTTGCAATAGATGAATAAGCTTGATATTGAAATCATCGGCTAGGTAGCTTGTATTTTTCTGGATTACTATACAATTTATCTGTTAGGAAAGATGTTCTACAATTTAAACTTGTTATATGTCCTTTGCTTTTTTTGCAGTTTTACTTTACTTGAGAATGATGAGTACAAAAGGAGGGAAAGTGCACATTGCATTGTATCCTCTTCAATTTTGTAAGCTGTATTTAACCACTTTCATATGTAGTGAGAAAGAATAAGAGCAGATATTGCTTCAACACTTTTAACATTTCTGGTATCTGTGAAATGTGAGAATGCACGTGTCTTGATTTGTTTTCTCTTGCTGTGTGTTTTTTCTGCTTAGAGAAGTGCAATCACATATCATATATATACATAAATACACAGATATTGTTCCATTTTTGCCGTTGCTAATTTATCAAGCTCATGATCTTTTCGAAATCAAAGTTGAGGACAATAGATATCTTAATACAAAGGTTTGATTCATAAGGTGATTTATGCATCTCTAATTTTGATACGACTTGAACATTGAGCTGTCTATCAGAGCCATCTTTATTCTAAAAAGGAAGATCAGGCTTGAGGCTTTGTCATGTTAGATAGTTGCTGACTAAAGTTGCTTGTGCGAAGTAGCCTGGTAAGAGAAATACTTAGCTTTGTATATTTTATTTATTTATTATATTTCATAAGCAACCTCAACAACAATATTTTTTTATTGGAAATTTCATAGCCATAATGACAATTTCTATAGGAAAATTCATGTTTTCTTATAGTGATTCTTGATTTATATATGCTTGCATCTTTTATTAACCTGCTCACGTCTAATTAATGCCACTTGCAAATTTTTTTAGGAGTAATATTTTAACCATGTGTATGCATTATAACAATTTCATAGATTCTTGATAATGACTCTTCTAGCATGAAAAGATAGTGAAGTTATTTCATGTACATTCATCAGAGTTTTGTCCTGATACATTAAATAAATAGAATTGCTCATAAAAAGGTAAAATTTACGGTTGAAGTTGATATACCTATGAATTTCCTAAACCATACTTTTGATGCTCATGGTGTCTTTTTTATTTTTTCTTTATAGTTTATTTTACGGTTAATACACAATTGTCACATATTTTACAAGAATAATATATACTTTAGCCTGGAGATGAATCAAAGGAGCGAAAGATTATTCACATGAAACAACAATACGCAATATGCTCGGCTTCTAATTCGGGCTCGATTATTCTACCTTTACTAATTTTTTAAACATATTATTCTATTTTTACAAGCTTGTAAAAAATATTATCCTACTTTCACATGCCCAAAAATATATTGTTCTACTTTTACAAGCCCGAAAATATATTGTCCTTATAAAACAACCACCCTTTAGTTAGGGGCCTAAAAAATATCTTTTCCCCAAATTTTAACATATTGTTTTTGGAGATTGGAATATTGGAGTCTTGAATTTTCCAAATTCTCATTAATTTCTTATTAACCACTTGCATATAAACGTGCAACGCACGTGGTAAACAACTAGTGACTTAAAAAAAACCTTCTTACTGAGCATATAAGTTAATTTGGCATTTTACTTTTTTTCTCAATTTAATTTTGTAGCAAGCATTTGCGTGGATCATTTCATGGATCTTATTTATGGAACATAGCTCATTAATAAAGATTCCCCATAACCTCATCCAATTAGACTCAATTTAAAAAGTTAAAAGATTTTAGTTAAATGTGATAACATTTTAAGAGAAAAATGAATTACTTTAACAAAAAATATTATCACTTTTCACTTAAATATTAACACTTTTGAAAAGTGAGAATATACCAATTTTATAGAGTACGGAAAATAAAAGACGAGCAGAAAAAAATATAAAGAGAAGAAATAAGGGGTATAATAGACAATTTAATGTGAATGGAGATGTATCGATTAATGATGAAAGGGTATATAGTTGGACCCTTAAAAAAAATAGGCCCAAACATCGGAGGCTCATTTTTAACCCAGAAAATGAAGGCTCGTTTTTAGGCCCAAAGAAACTGTATACATTCATGCAACTGAAAATAACAATGTAAACTTGATGTAACTACTGTCAGACGCAACAAAATTTAATGGCCCAGGTTATTTGCACTAGCCTCAATGTTTAAGACACTAACCGGATGAATACACTATTTTTTGTTAGGAATTTTTTTTCGATTTTTTTTCATTTTTTCGAATATTTTTTCCGAACATAATAAAATGCACAATATATTGAAAAAAAATCGAATTTTTTATTTATTTTCGAAACTTTTTTCCGAAAATATTGCAAATTTTTAGAAAAATAAGTAGTGTATTTATCCAGGTAGTGTATTTAGCACAGTGGCTAGTGCAAATAACCATGAGGAGATTAATAGTTGAGGCCCACGTCTAGTTCCAATTTGAGAGCAACAACTAAAAAAAGTTCAGGCAATTGTGAAAAAAGGCCATGGTGTATACCTAATATATCAAATATGCCCTACCCATTTACAAAAACTCTTTCCTAGCCAATTTAATGTAAAAAGACGGAATTGCCCTTAAACAAATTAATTTGGATCAATTTCATCCCTGCCCGAAAAATAATCAAAGGTGACCGAAATTTTGAATTCTTGAACCAAAAATATTCTTCGCTCTTCTCCTTTCCCTTGCTTGCTCAGCGCCATTTTCCGGCAATCCATCTCCGACTTCTAAGCGGGCTCCGACCAGTTGAGTGAGTTGTCCCAAAAGCTTCCCCCAGCTGTGTGATTCTTCTCCGTTGCTTCTTTGCTGTATTTGATACCAAGGCACGTTTCATTCTTCTCCTTTTGTTTTTCTTTACCTTTTACTATGATATTGTGAAATTGATATCTTGTTTTGTATAATTCGACTTTGAATACTCATTAGGCTGTTCTTGAACTAGGGTTACTTTTGAATTTTATCTGTGTGGGCACTGTGTGAAATTAGGTTACGCAATTGTGTGATTTTTTATCTGTATTTTTTCAATTTATTTTCTCCCCAATTAGCGACCGACGACGGATGTAATGGGCTATTCGATCGCGCCGCTGCGGTCCCCAATTAAGTCTATGAATAGAATGTTAATTAGTTGTAACCTCAATTCCAATTGTACTCTGTACTGCTGAAAATGAGTTTACAATATCATTTGTTTGCAATATCAGTTTACTCTCCGTTTGATATTCATTTGAACTGCTTGCTTGATTTTGACATATGATATGTTAATGCGTTGTTTTTTTTAATATTATAGGTAAAATCATGTCGAACTTGTGTTTAAAGTCTAGAGTTGATTTCTCGCTAATAGATGTTATCAAAGGACGATTATCAGCCGATAACATTACGAGGTTTGAACAAAGCTGCTTTGGACATTTCTTACATTTGAAGAAGCAAAATTTCCAAGGTCATCTAACACTACTACAAATTCGCTAAACAACAACGCAAAATAGACAACGGATATTTTGAAATCCGTTGTCTTTAAGACGTAATACGTTGTCTTTTTACCGAACCGTTGTCTATTAGCGAGAATTTAGATAATAGACAACTCTTAGAAGCATACGTTGTCGTATAGCGTAGTCTATTATCGTGCATTCTCGCTAATAGACAACGGTAAAAATTAGCGTTGTTGTATTGCGTTGCCTAATATAGTTTTTCAATTTTTTTTTAATTTTTACATTAAAATATAAATTTTAATTGAATTAAAGAAAACAGATTTATGTATCCGTTGTCTTTCTATGTTGTCTATTTATATTTAATTTTATTTTTATTTTTATAATAATTTATCCTTATTTAGATATATCTTTTAAAAAAAAAAATTGAATGTTAATATTTTTATATTTATCTTTTATGGGTTTTGTAAAAAAGAATATATTAGCGATATAAAAATATTGTACGTGTGATTAAAGTTTCACCAAGAAACTTGTTTTGAGAGTACGTATTAATTGTTACACCAAAAAAAATATGATTATTTTCAACTTGGAATTTTGTTGTTTATTAATAAAAAATATCTAGGCAAAATATTGTGTGATTAAAGTTTCACCAAGAAACTTGTTTTGAGAGTATTAATTCTTTCATTAAATGATAAGTATTATTTATTTTACAAAATAGTCTATATTTATTGTTCTATTAAAGGGTATTAAATATTTTCAATAAAAAATATTAATTATTTTCACTATAGGATATTAGTCATTAAAATTATTAGTTGTTTTATTAAAGGGTGTAAGAAAATTATGTAAAAAAAAAACATGAATATTATAAATTTAAAAAAGTTACGAATTTTTTTATGGTATAGCTATGTCTTGAACCCTTGACCTTTTGAATCTTATACAGTGGGGCTCTAACCGCTTGAGATGTACTATTTTATTAGTTATTTTCACTATACATTTTTAGTCATGAATATTATTAGTTGTTTTATTAAAGGGTATAAAATAATTATGCAAAAGAAAAACATGAATATTATATATTTAAAAAAGTTACGATTTATTTTATTGGTATGCTTGTGACTCGAACCCTTGACCTATTGAGTCTTAGGTAGTGGGGCTCTAACCACTTGAGTTATACTACTTTATTAATTATTTTCACTATAAAATATTAGTCATGAAAATTATTAGTTGTTTTATTAAAGGGTGTAAAAAAATTATGTAAAAGAAAAATATAAATATAATAAATTTAAAAAAGTAACTAATTTTTTTATGGTATAACTAAGTCTTGAACCCTTGACCATTTGATTTGAGTCTAAAGTAATTGGGCTCTAACCATTTGAGCTATACACTACTTTATTAGTTATTTACACTATAGAATATTAGTCATGAATATTATTAGTTGTTTTATTAAAGGGTATAAAAAAAATATGTAAAAAAAAAAACATGAATATAATAAATTTAAAAAGTTATGATTTTTTTTATTGGTATAGTTGTAACTCAAACCCTTGACTTATTGAGTCTTAGGCAGTGGGGCTCTAACCACTTAAACTATACCACTTTATTATTTAGAAAAATTATGGTTTTTTTAAACTTTAACATTTATGGTAAATTAATAAATTCTAGACAGAGTATTGTGTAAAAAGCCGTGAAACTTGTTTTGAGATTATTAGTTGTTTTATTAAAGACTATTAGTTGTTTAACTAAAGGGTATTAGTTATTCTAGTAAAAAATATTAGTTGCAAAACAGTTTCATGGTAAAATAATTAATTTACACAATATACCAATTCTAAAATTAAATTAAAAAAATTAACTGAAAAAAATAATAATTAAATATATATATATATATATATATATATATATATATATATATATATATGAGTTTCAGAAAACATTCTATATAGACAAAGTATAGAGTAAAACTGGTTTATACATGAATCACTGAAGGGTATTAGTTATTTTCATTGAAGAGTATTAGTTATATTTACTGAAGAGTATTACTGATTTACACTAAAGAGTTTTAGTTGTTCAGTGAAAATGAACTAAGACTCTTCAATGTAAACCATTAATACTCTTCAGTAAAAACAACTAATACTCTTCAGTAAAAACAACTAATACGCTTCAGTGATTCATATATAAACCAATTTCACTCCATACATTAAAATAGTAAGAGATAATTAAAAAACCAGATTATAATTAACAAAGATATGGAAAATAGAATATTTAGGAATCGTGTGATTGCCCTGTATCTCCTCCATATCCGATTGAATGATATACTTGAAAAAAAAATTACCACTCTCTCCAACAGTTACATCGCACGGTTAAACCCTAGTTCTCCCCCACTCTCTCACTCCCCCACTGCTATACGTTGTGATCGATCCACCATCGCACGTGTCTCCCGCTGCGACTCCCGTCGACGCCTGTGTCTGCCGCCGCGAAGCCGGTCGACGTCTGTGTCCGCCGCTGCCGCGCCCGTCGACGCCTTTGTCCGCCACATCGCAAGTGGTCTGTTTTCATCCTCATTTTGCCCCTCTATTACCGGTCTCACACTTCAAAAACGCTTCTAACAGTAAGTTCTAACTGACTCGAAACATGTATTTATTTGAGTATTTATCAATTTGATTGTTTCCTTGTTCTATCGCTCTGTTCTGTGTTGCTAATGCTATTATTCCTTGAATTTTATCGATCAATTTGGGATATAAAATCTCTTCAAACAACTACAAGCACTTCGTAAACCACATAGTTAAATATAGGATTAATGGGAACAGTGGGTAAGCTATTGGAAACAGGTTCAACTAGAATTTGTGTTTTTAAAAAAAAGGACTATGGTCCATCCCAAAAATAGTGAGCAAATTGATAGTTGGAGACTTGTTTAGTTAGGATTCTGAACACCAGCTATTTAGAGCTTTTATTTTGGGTTCTTGCTTAATCTGTTACTCTGCAAATGAGGAATTGTGAATGTTATTATTAGCTTCTATTTGTGTAATTCAAGGCTAAAATGGTAATTTTAGATATAACAAGTTGAAAAAGAAGAATATTGATAGGTTTAGGTTTGTGGATCCATATGGTGTTGGGCATGTACCTTCAAAAAATAATGATAAAGAGTTTGTTGAAGATCAAATCTCAAAAAGGGCACGATTTCTCACAAATAGACTTGTGGGAACACCAACTAATCAACTGTGTGTCGTGCCATGTAATGTAGGGTAAGTGAGAGATCAATTTAACAATTAAATTTTTTGATAAATTCATTTCATTCACTTATTATACGAGTCCATACGCAGAGAACATTGGATTCTGACAATCATAAACCCGCACAAAGAGGAAATTTGTTTATTTGATCCTCTTTATGATGGCATCAACAATGATGCATGGAAAGAAGTTGTTAACATGTATGCCCGTGTTTCTCTTATTATAATTTCATAGCTATAGTGATAATGTCTACTAACTTTATTCTACTTATGAAGGGCCTTAAGAATGTTCAATGCAGAGACGATGGCAAGAAAGCCCAAAAAGAAAGGTCCGGCATGGAAAGTAATCAAGGTATGTAAAAGTTTTGGATAGCGAGCAAGCACTCTAATTGAACAAGTTCTGAATTTTTGTATTTGTTCTTAAACTAGGCTCCTAGGCAACCGGATTTAAAGCAGTGTGGGTTTTTCGTACTGCGGTATATGAGGAGTATTATTTTGTTTGATGGAACAGTCGATGTGGATTCAATGCAATCTCTGGTAATATTAAATTATTGTTTTTCAAAATTTGTCTATTTTAAAAATTATGCTTAATGTAGTATAATTAAAATCTATGTTATTTCACAGTTCAAAGAGAGGAGTTACACTACAACTCAAATTGATGAAGTGCGGTTGGAATGGGCTAAATGCATCCAGTGTTGCATGTAATGGAGTACTAAGACTTGAGTCTTTATTCAAATTTTTTTGATAATTTTTACTCGATGTAAATGATGGTATTTTTTAGTATATTATGTTTTGGAACAAATTATGATCTGTACAGTTTATGTAATGGAATAGCTGAAAACTATGGTTTGGAAATTTGAAATGCAGATTATGATATAAATTTATTGGGTTTTTTTTATATACATATTATATATATATATATATATATATATATTAGACAACGGACATACATTATAGTGGAATTACATTGTAGAAAATATAATAGACAACGGACATATACCGTAGTGGAATTGTGTTGTCAAAAATGTAAAAGACAATGGATAAAAACTGTTGTTGAATAATGTTGTGTAATAAGCAATTGACAACAGATATCACACCGTTGTTGAAATGTGTAGTCAAAATTCTGATACACAACAGTCATTATCAATTGTCTATTGAGATGTGATACGTTGTTAAAATAATGATATACAATGGAGAATCACCGTTGTCTATTAAGAAACAATCCATTGTCAAAACTCTGATAGAAAACGGACAATATCCGTTGTCTATTGAGGTATGGCCCGTTGTCAAAATTCATATAGACAACGGACAATATCCGTTGTCTATTAAGATATGAATTGTTGTCTTTTAGATAATAGACAACGGATATAATCTGTTGTCAAAGAAGGGGTGTCTTTAACTACACCTTAATAGACTACAGACCCTTAAATTAATTAACAACGGATAATACCCGTTGTCTATTAGCTTTTTTGTAGTAGTGTAATCACGCACCTTTTAAAGTGTGTTGATTCTTCTTGTATGTCAACAAACGATGTAAATTTCAATATCGGTGGCGTAGTATGTAAGTTTGGACCTCATGAATTTGCTCTTGTAACTGGTTTACGATTTGGGGTAAGGCCAGCAGCATCTCTCCCATCTCACTCACTATTGTATGACAAGTACTTTAGGGAGTATGGGTCAAACGTCTTCCTTAGTACCATCAAAATATTTTTTGTTGAAGAAGTAGACCCGACATCTAAAGATTCCTTGAAAGTTGCTTACCTATTGATTGTGTACGGTTTCTTCCTTGTCAAACATAGGCAAATTTCTAAGGTTGACATGTCATTTTTCAGTGTTGTGGATGATTTGAGTTTGTTTAATGATTTCCCTTGGGGGACGATAGCTTATAACTTTTTTGTTGAAGATGTTAGGAGTAGGTTGTCTGTAAAGGTAAAGGTTGATAAGTACAGAAGTAGGAAGTTGGAGAAGAAGAGAAAAAGAGGTGAGAAAAGTGTTGGTGGTTGTGGAATAGACTATTATGGTTTTGTTAATGCAATTCAATACTGGGCGTTTGAAGCAATGCCCTGGGTTGCTAATCTTAGTTATGTTCAACGTGATACCATTGATACCGATTTTCGACCTAGGATGCTACTCTGGTCTCCTATTGGTAAACCCAAGTATAATCTGTTGAGTAATCGGTTGGATGCTAGTTCAAGGTTTCCGGAAGAGGTATGCAATATGTAAATTAATTTTCTGGTCACATCTTGATGTTTTATTATTTAATTTTTACCTACCTGTTACTCATCATTTTATAGGTTGTACATCATAGGCTGATGCCTACAGATTTGGAGAACCTGAGTACACAGTATACTAGTGCTTTAGAGTGGGAGCAAAATTACTGTGTAGTTAGTGTTGGGCCATCTGTAGATAAACGAGCTGTTTCCGAGTCTGAGTTGGAAGACGAAGAATTGTTTGAGGCTGAGTCCAAAGGTGAATTTGGTAAAAGGTTTGAGTCTGTTTTGTTGAAGCTGGAGAATTCTAGTGTTGAAAATAAGAAAATGCTGGAGGAGATCAGGGTTTATCAAATTAACATAGAAAAGAAATTTGAAGAGTCCATGAAGGCTTTTCAAGTTAACATGGAAAAGAAGTTTGAAGAGTCCATGAAGGCTTATCAAGTTAGCATGGAGAAGAAGTTTGAAGAGTCGGTGAAGGATATTAAAATTGCATTTGAATCTTTCAAAAGCAATCAAAACCAGAGTGATGAGAATTACAAAAGTTTTACAAAACAGTTTCCGGTGAATCCTGCGGAGGCAACATACAGTGAAGACACACCTGATAAGGTACACTTTTGATCTAATTCTCTATTTCAACTAACAATTTCTGTTAGCATTTTTATATTATTCTCTATGAATAAAATTTTCCTTAGTCTTTGGAACCCAGCACCTTATTTGGAAACGACAAAGGAAAGTCAGTTTCCCATGATGATGAATTAATATGACCTGAGTTGCAAACTCCACAATCACATTGCAATGAATCCCCAATCCGGAGATGCCAAAGAGGGTGGTTTTGCAGAACCCTGTGGACGCGTTGAATTGGATGAGGCATCTCTTGATCATCAAACAAGACAACCACTTTCACACGAGACCCTAGAAAGTGGAGATGCCAAAGATTGTGGAGTTGCTGAAATGGATGAAGGATCAAATGACCATCCAACTCCACATCTAGTTTCCAATGAGACCCCACAATCACAATCTGGAGATACGAAGGAGACTGGGTTTGGAATGGATGATCAAACTCCACATCCTGTTGATGCTGCCACAGCCCCAGGGAATGAGATTGAATCAACACGTGTTAGTGTAAAATGTTTCTAAGTTTCAATTTACCTCTTCAAGTAGTTGTGTTGGCTTCATAAACTTTCAACTAACTAAATTGCGGCAGGTGTCACCATGCAAAGCAATTGTACTGTTCTCTCCACCGATCACTACTGCACAATGTTGATAGGCGAACATCAATCATTGTGATGCGAACAAGGATTAAACCCTTAACAAAGAAAATCAAGATTGGGGTGTATACACCAACTCGAGAGGTGTATAAATTGACGAACAACCCCATCGACGAACAGCTCATTGGCGAACAGGTTTTGAAACCCGAGACCAGATATGACCATTCTGCCAAGTCACTGGTGACGAACAACCTTGACAAAAGGTGGTGCATCTACCAGCCTAAGAGGTGTAAGCTAACGAACAAAGGACCAAGATCCCAAAGCCAAGCTGTGCAGGACACAAAGGCGGACAACTTCTGAAGCATAATCTCAAAAGGCGAACAACCTTATGGAAGAAACCATTCTGGATCAACTAAGCCGACCTGGACGAACAACAATGAAGTCCGAGATAAGACCAAAGAAGACTTTGTAACTAAGATTCAGCTTAGATAAGGTCAAACTGAGGTCAAAGGACATGTGTCAAGCATGCAGGCTAGGGAGACCAAGAGTCATAGACACCTCATGCTTGCTAGTCTCTATAAATAGTTGTTCTCCAGCTTAAGAAATACAAGTTCAAATTCACCAATACTTCCAAAACACACACTAATACACCTAAACGTGCACACATACGAAATAAATACAATTTCGACTCTTGTATTCACGATTTTATTACCCGAACCCTCGATTTATCATTTACGGTGGTAATCAATCACACGTTATTGATTGGGGATCATAAACCGAACTAAAACAGTCACTAATCCTTTCGATTAAATTTGATCACCAACACACAAGACAGCATTTCATCAGAGGTTTGATAATTTCATATTATTTCTAACTTTTATTAATGATTGTTTCTGAGGCAAACTCCAATTTTTGTTTCAACATCATACAGCCATCCTCCAAAGCCCAAAATGTAGCACATGAGAGTCCTGTTGCGCATGGAGCCGATGCGAGTACGTTGGTGGATGTCGCAGGTCGTAATAAATTGGAGGTGGATACATCCGGTGACGGAATAGAGGTACGTTGTTTAAACCGTTTATGTTCAGTGAATTTACAGATATTTGTAGCTAAATGATTACATATGTTCATTTTTCAGATTTCCCTTAATGAAGATGCTATTTGTCCTTCCACTAAATCTCGTAAATTTTAAAGAAACAAACTGCAATATGACCTCCTCGCCATAAGCTGCCTGGTAAATGCACAATCTCCCCGTTCACAGACCCGACGAAGCGTAGGATTCCTTGGCCGCAACAGGTCCTTTAATTTTTTTTTTTTTTTTTTGTGGTTTTGATATAGTGTAATTAATAGTTTCATATTGATTTCATACCGTTTGTTTTTTGTTCGCTTAGCCTAGCGCACAGGAGGTCTCCATGGTGTTGGAGAGGATGGAACACATTACTTCTGAAATTGGAGAGAATGGGAAATACTGGCCGTTTTACACGTACAGTAAGGCGGAAGTAAATGATTTGGTGCTCTTATCAGACGAAGGAAGAACCCTGTTTCATTTAGTGTCCCGCTCCTCCCCGATAGCCGAAGATCGTTCGACGCTAGTTAGTTCAAGAATATTTGGTCTGCAAGAGGATGGTTGAGTATATGGGTATTAATCAAACCTCTCTTTAATATATGCTATTGTTTTTTACGTTTTTGTTATAAGATGTTTAACCTCATTAAATTTTGTGTTGTCATTCTTGTAGAACCTCGACATTTTGGTGCATGTTGTGATGCTGAAGATTAGAAAATGGCCAGAAATATTTAAACCTAAATGGAAAATTGTAGATGGTGCATTTTGGGTAAGACAATCTATTTTCTACTTTAAAATTTCTTAATTTTTTAGGGTGTAATGCAACATTTTCTTCGATGCACTTATACCTTTAGAATTTTTCCTGGGTAATCCATTTTTGTTTTGTTTGGCAGGATACCTTGCTTAGGCTTGCATTAGAATCCAGGGTACCGGGAAAATATACAAGCAAAAACAAATTTGATTGGAGTTCAAGGGGTAGACTTCTCATGCCCTACCTAGAGGGAATACTGCTCATTTACGGACGGGGACTAAGTTGGGCAGAAGCAGACAATATTTTTGGTATTGCTCGTATAAATGATAACCACTGGGTTCTTTTTGAAATTCAGCCTCGAGAGTCCATGATCAAAGTGTACGGTTCGTTGTGTGTATCTTTTCCGAATTGGAATGGGAGGGAGGAATTTGCATTATTTGCTTCAGCTCTCGGAGATATATCTGGTGGTAATAAAGTTTACCGTGTTGCTCTTAGCCCTGACTCCCCTGGTCAGTTGAATAACTACGATTGTGGTGTGATGTGCATCAAGTTTTTTTAGTGTTTAATTTCTGGTATTTCACTCCGGAAAATTGATGTGAAAAAAACCCTCCTCTATCGTCAGTACTTGTGTTTAGATATATATAGGATATCACAGATGAGCAAATGATATGATGACATTGTTATCTATTGTCACTACAAGAAAAAAGAGGTTTTACAACGGTTCAAAATCATTGTCTCTCGAAAAAAATAGACGATGTAGAAGATCACGTTGTAGTAGGTGGGTATAAATAGACGACGGTTAACTAACCGTCGTATTTCCTCAATTACTACAACGGTCAAGAACAGTTGTGTATTATTATTCAAATATGTTGTTGTAACATAATAATTTCATAAATATTGGAATAGACAACAGTGGTCAACCGTTGTTGTTCTTTAACACATACAATGTCTTATAACCGTTGTCTTTCTTTAAAAAAGAAGTTGTACCATATATTTTTCTTAAATTTGAAGGAAGGATAATGTTTATTAACCGTTGTCTGTTCATGTTAACTACATCGTATTTGGACCGTTGTCTTTCCATTAAAATACACATAGATATTTCATAAATTTCTTGGATAGACAACAGTTATAAACAATTGTCTATTTATATTTACTACATCAGTTTTGCACCTTTGTCTTTCCTAAATATGAGTTATACTGTATTTTTTATATTTCAATTACGTAAATATATAATAAAACCTGCAATAAATTTTCAAGACAAAATTTAAGCAAAAATAACCATAATACCATCAACATTCATTCCAAATACTACACAATCATTGTATAATAGAAGTTCATAAAAGTGTTCTACACCATCAACAAAATACAATAACTATGAGTTTTTAAAAGTTTAAACTACTAATTAAATGAATGCCTTAACATTCAATTACAAAAAATTTAACCAACTTGTGCATTTTTCTTCTGCTACCCAGTAATATTCATGCACCCATTTCGTAGCTCTCATCACTACATTGAAAAATGAATAATATTTTAGCAAACATACAAAAATAAAATTAATCTTCATATTGAAATAAATTATTTCCACAAAACAATAAGGTGTAGCTACGCCTCTATTGTTTCAATCCTTTCTATTAAACCATTGCAGCTACAAGTATTAATTCCAAGAAAAAAACTAAGAAGTAGCTAAACAAACCTCGATCTATTCAGACATATTTCTTTGAATGAATTCAGTCCATTCAGCCCGCATTTCATCAATTTCTTTTACAGAATAAGCTGTAGTTTTTGGAAACTATAAAACACAAATGAATTATGCATCTATATCAAATATATATGAGACACTTATAAAACATATAATACTGGAAAATAATGAACAAATGGCAACAAGAAAAGAAAGCATGCTTCAGCAAAGATAAGTTAATAGATACTTAGTAACAAATTATCAAAATTCAGAGAAAAATGGGAATAAGCGTAGTAACTAGAAATAAATGTGCCAACACAATTCACAGGGATTTCAAAGAATTTTAGCTGTAAAGCAAATAAACAACAATTACATCAAGTTTATGATAGTCAAAGCTACTTTAACCTCTTTGATTACATACAATTTTCTGAGCACAAATAGGGAAAGCGGTATTACAAATGAAGTAAATGGGTGCAGAAATAGAAAATTGAGAAAAAAAAAGCTTACAATTGAAGGGTACAAAATATCAATGGCATAAAGGCCATAATCATCTTGAGGCACTTTAATCTCAGTACTATCATCCAACGGCTCCGTATACCCTACACAAATTACATAAATAAAACACTCTCAAAAATCAAAAGAAAAGCAGAGAAAAGAACCTGTTTGGGGATTGTAAATGGACCAAAGCTTCCTCTTGAACTCCAAATTAGCTAATAGTATTCAGACCCATACCCAGGTCTCCAACGCCAAATTTCTTGGGCTTTGAATTGAGGATTGAACCCGCAATACCCAACACCAAAATGACCGACTCACGATCATCGGAACTCTCACCTCCATAAAAACAGCAGCACAAGTCTCGCAGCATTATTTGGACCCGGATGGGTATTCGGATAGTACAGTTGATAAGTAGTTGGAGTTCCGTATACAAGCAATTTTGGACTCTGCTAGAAATTGCAAAGGTGGCTGATTCATTTAATGAATAATAATTGCTATTTGCTACTGAAGAATCAAGACGTACAAATTGCGATAACTAAAGAACATATTATCAGTTTCAAGTCTACAAAAGATAAATGAATCAAAAGTGTACCTATTTCATTATCTACACTCTCATGCCTTAAATCAAATTCAAAGTTACCAAATTATTTGTTCTGCTTTCCAAGAATAACAGAAATAAATCAAACAATGGTGTGTTGACTATGTTAGTTACATAACAAAATATTTTTTAACTATTCAGCAGTGAAATATAACAGAAAAAACTCCTTGAGGATAGAGTTCCATACAAAATTTATAATATATGTTTAATGCAATTCAGACAGAATAAAGCTGAAACTAGCCTCACACAAATGCTATATTAGAGGCTTGATCAAAATGAGTTTGCTAGTAAAAGGCAGAAGAAATTGGATCATTTAAAGACAGGAATTTATTCAGAAAATGAGTAACTATCTCTAATTTAATTATTCACTTTTACAACAACAAAAACCAAACAGGCAGAGCAACCAATTATCAAATTCTGAAAGCCAAAAGGTGGATTAAAAGATTTGTACATGTTGGTCCCGGTACAAGACTGAGGAATACGTGTATGGGGGGGGAATACACGTATACCAATTTTTTCAACCTTAAAACTGACTGTGTCCCCTTTACTCAGAGTGGTAAAGAACTAGGAGCTGATAATACACCTACTGACTACACTTGGTGCGGGTCAGTTGGCTAACTATCAGTTCAAGTTCAGTGCGGAAATGTTTGAGCCCTGAAAGTTTAAAGTCTTGTTTAGTTTGCTTTCTGAAAACTTGTTTTACTCAAATCTGAAGAGTGTTTAGTAGGGCAGTGCTCTTTTGAAGATCAGGCTGATTGATTCAGACCTGATTAACTTGAATGCAATGAATGAACAAGTAATATAGCAAGTATGCACAATATCAAAGCAGTAAGAACACAAGGAGTTTAACGTGGTTCAGAGTCTCAAGCTCCTACGTCCACGGCCTGACTTAACAGGAAATCCACTCAAGGGATTCTTGTTTTTAACGTGCCAAGGTGCACCAAGATCAGCTACCTCACTGATCTATACAAACTCCACTTACTAACACACTAACTGACTTACTCCCAACAAGCCTAACTTAGGGTTTTGGTTTCAGTTTGAATTCCAACTAAGTTGAGATTATCCTTACAAGACAAAGCTATGCTAAGGATTGGATAATCTCTCTAAGCTTAAGATAATTCTATTTAGCTCTTGGAATACAGAATAACTCTCAGTTGCTAAGAAACAATTGGGAAATTTGAACGTTTTCGAGTGCTTCTCTTAAAGGCTGAATGCTTTGAGTGCTTGAGAGTTTGAGTAATTTCTGGCTTGGAAATTTCCCGTAACCTTGAATGGGTTCAAGGTCTTCTGTATTTATAGGTGATTTGAATAACTATCCGTTGGAGAGATAACCTTCTAGTCATCTATGTAGAGTGGCTTCAAACGGACATATCTTCATGCAGCAGCCGCCCTTGCATGGATTTGGTATTTGCATTAAATGCACATTAAATGCTTGCCCGTTGAATATGCAGTCTGAATTCAGTCTTCATGTCAGGTTCCGTACGTGCGTGTCCTTCTCGGATTGGTCCACGTCATCAGGTTGGTGAGAATGTCAGAACTTATTCCTAAGCTTCAGGTTTGTCTTATTAAGTTCATTTTGTCTTGAGCTCACCGGTCTTGTCCTGACGCTGAAATTCCTTTTGCGTTGCTTGGCTCTACTCCAAGTCTTCCCATTAACTCAGTGACATCCTGTTCCCTTCAGGACTGAGTTAGTAATGATCTCAGGGTCATACTCTTCATCACTGACACTTACTCAGCCAGCTTAGAGGACTGTCATAAGTTCAGGATGGTGCTCTTCGTCTTCAGGCTCTGAGTCTTGATTGTCTCCAGTGAGTTCTCCTCTCACTGAGTGCCTGTGAAGTGAAAAATGACTAAGTACTAATCCTAACCAAGACTAGCCTGACACAGACATATTAAGGCAAACATATTTTCAGGGGTTTTGGGATCTTAATCAAAACTGACAATGTCCCAACAGTACAAATCAAGACATGTCATGTGGATGTATGCACAAGGAAGATGCAAGTTACATTGTTCCTGCAGATTCTTCACATGTTCCTTTCGACGTCTATAGTAACAAATGACACTTATTCAAACCTACTTACTAGTTAATTTGTGTAAACTATACTTAATTCTTACAAATCTGGGTTAAAGTCAGCAGCCTTTTCAGAAAAACATCAAGATGTATCAACACCAAACCAGGGATTTGATGCAGCAATTATGAAGGACCGAAAGCAACCACTTTGTTGGCCTGGGTTGGGGCTCAGATCATCTGAACTAGATACAGCTTTGCTACACGCATTAGCTGTATCACCAAAGACCATTCATAATGAAATAGTTTGGAATAATTATGTTAATAAAGTGACATCAACACACACATCCTTTTCGAACCAGCAACTTTTAAACATAGAGGATATTTTAAGCAATTAGAGAAGTGTAAACCTGCAGCTCTTTAGTATGAAGATTAGTTAATAAAGAACTTAATTTCTGTATAATTTATGCTACATTTTCTCCAGGCAAAATAGATTACTAACATTAACATTGATACTGCTTCTAAAAAATTCTGTTGATTGCATTTAAACAAATAAAATGAACATTGGTTTCAGTAAATTCAGTGAGTAGACATGCTGCTTCTCAAGATATATACCAACTAATATTAGTGATATAACCCATGAAAATCTCATCCAAAACAAACTATTCAGCAACATAACAATCAAAATTCCTTCTACATTCCAGTTTTTCTGCATTTTGATTGTCTTATGATCAGATTATTGGATAACTCAAAGCAGCTGTGATAAAAAAAGTTACTGTTCTACTTTTTCCTTAAAACAAACCACCCCATAACTCTTAAAAATATAGTTTTCTCCCTTAATAAACCCTTCATAATTATTTCTTCCCATAGTACAGCATGAAAAGAAGAAACGATTCTCGTCTTCGTCTGCTGCTGCTTCATGAGAAATGATCAGTTCCATCCACATTCTTCCAGGTACTACTCGTTTTCCCAAAAAAAACCATGTTCGGTGTAGTGTATAAATATCTAGAGTCAAGACTGATATTATTGCAAACGCCACATCTAAATGAACATCATTTGATCAAAAGTATTTGACCTTTAATTCATATCCATCCCACGACGTCATTCCATGAAATGGCTGCACTATCACATCTTTTGGGCCGTTGCATTCTTAATAAGCTAAAATGATTTTCCCTTAATTTATTAAAGGGCCACATTTGCTAAAGACGCTACTCGAAAGAATATACCAGTGGCAACACTAAACCATCCTTCGCCCTACCTATACAACTAAAATTCACCAATGATAATTAAAAGCTAAAACCTACTTATTTACAGTGAAAACGAAAATCATAAGAGGCAAATGGTTATATATAAGGACAAATTCAGCTTTATACACATTACTCTCATAAACAATCTTTGTTAGTCATTTTATCAAACACCTTATATACGTGTACAAATTCTTCACACAATTTAATAGCAAACACGCCAATAGCAAGTGTACATAAAAGAGAAAGAGAGGTAGAGAGATAGAGCAAAGAAATTGCTTACCTATATTTTCACGACCGCATCAACCCATATTCAGGGAGGATTGAGGACGGTGGCGGATGGTTGCAAATGAAGGGGACGTGGACGGTGGAGGATTGAGACAGTGGTGGACGGCGGAGGATGGTGGTGCACGGTTGAGGAGCGCGCGCGGGAGACTGCTGGGACGAACTAGAGCACGGTGGAGATAGCTGAAATTTTTTCTAAGTTTTTTCCATAAGTGCACGCTAGAAGATGTAATTGTTAATAAAGTGTCAATCCAAAAAAATAGAAGTGTTATTTCAAAGATATAATTGTAAAAGTGTCATTGCATATACATGTATTTGTAAAAGTGTTAATTGAATAATTTTAAAAGTGTCATTTTCAATGATAAATTGCTATTCTTATTTTTTTTAGGTGTATTTGTAAAAGTGTTACTTCAATTTACTAAAAGTGTCATTCCAAATAAATAAAGTGTTATTCCTACCAATTAAAAGTGTTTATTTTTAGAAGATAATAGTTTTTGTTTTAAAATTGTGGATAGACAATACTTAAAAAAACGTTGTTGTAAGAATTCATTGAAAAAAGATGTGCACATCTTTTTTCATTTTACGAATTGGAAATACAACGGTGTATAACCGTTGTATATGCCCAGTTTTTCGGGCATTTAACAATGCGGAACTAACGATTAACTACAACGGTGTATAACCGACCAGGTTTTTCGGGCATTAACAATGCGGAACTAACGACTAACTACAACGGTGTATAACCGTTGTATATGCCCTATTTTTCGGGCATTAACAATGCGGAACTACAACAGCTGACCATACCCGTCGTATATCATCAAATGTCTGATATGAAAGACAGCGGTTATACTTTATGCAACACGTTTTTTACTTTATACAACGTTTTTTTCTGGAACCGTTGTCTATCCACTGTCGTAAAAGCTCATTTTTCTTGTAGTGTGTAGTTGTAATGATTGATATATTTTAAATTTAATTTTCTTCTGATTCTGTCTTGCATTTAGACATATGTTAAGTATTTAAGACATGATTTAGATTAAATGGATAAAGTCTAAATTTAATACTGGTTAAAATTTTATAATTTTTGATGTCATGTTACTGTGGAGAGTTCAGATTTAGAAGAAAATGTTGAAACACGTGGAAATTACATTTTTCGAATTAAAACAAGTGGATTGAATTTGAATTTTTATTTTATTTCTACATGTATATGTTATTATTAAAAGACTAACATCAAACGTTCTCATTTTACCGTTTCAAGTATGAAGAGTTCATAAGTTGTAAGAAATCGTGGAAACACATGGAAACTTCATTTTTCGAATTACAGACATGTGGCTTGATGTGGAAATATATTTTATTTCTACATGCATATGTTAATATTAAAAGGCTAACATAAAACGTTCTCATTTTATGTAGATTAAAGACATGTGGATTGATGTGGAGTAGTGTGGATTGATGTGGAAATATATTTTATTCCTACATATATATGTTAATATTAAAAGGCTAACATCAAACGTTCTCATTATATGTGGAATAAAGACATGTGGATTGATGTGGAGTTGTGTGGCTTGATGTGGAAATATACTTCATTTCTATATGCATATGTTAATATTAAAAGGCTAACATCAAAGGTTCTCATTTTTTGTAGATTAAAGACATGTGGATTGATGTGGAGTTATGTGGATTGAAGTGGAATTTAGTGGATTCATGTGGAAATATATTTTATTTCTACATGCATATGTTAATATTAAAAGGCTAACATCAAACGTTCTCATTTTATGTAGATTAAAGACATGTTTAAAGATGTGGAGTTGTGTGGATTGATGTGGAAATATATTTTATTTTCACATATATATGTTAATATTAAAAGGCTAACATCAAACGTTCTCATTATATGTGGATTAAAGACATGTGGATTGATTTGGAATTGTGCATATGTTAATATTAAAAGACTAACATCAAAGTTTCTCATTTTTTGTGGATTAAAGACATGTGGATTGATGTGGAGTTGTGTGGCTTGATGTGGAAATATACTTTGTTTCTATATGCATATGTTAATATTAAAAGGCTAACATCAAAGGTTCTCATTTTATGTAGATTAAAGACATGTGGATTGATGTGGAGTAGTGTGGATTGATGTGGAAATATATTTTATTTCTACATATATATGTTAATATTAAAAGGCTAACATCAAACGTTCTCATTATATGTGGAATAAAGACATGTGGATTGATGTGGAGTTGTGTGGCTTGATGTGGAAATATACTTTATTTCTATATGCATATGTTAATATTAAAAGGCTAACATCAAAGGTTCTCATTTTATGTAGATTAAAGACATGTGGATTGATGTGGAGTAGTGTGGATTGATGTGGAGTAGTGTGGATTGATGTGGAAATATATTTTATTTCTACATATATATGTTAATATTAAAAGGCTAACATCAAACGTTCTCATTATATGTGGAATAAAGACATGTGGATTGATGTGGAGTTGTGTGGCTTGATGTGGAAATATACTTTATTTCTATATGCATATGTTAATATTAAAAGGTTAACATCAAAGGTTCTAATTTTATGTAGATTAAAGACATGTGGATTGATGTGGAGTAGTGTGGATTGATGTGGAAATATATTTTATTCCTACATATATATGTTAATATTAAAAGGCTAACATCAAACGTTCTTATTATATGTGGAATAAAGACATGTGGATTGATGTGGAGTTGTGTGGCTTGATGTGGAAATATACTTCATTTCTATATGCATATGTTAATATTAAAAGGCTAACATCAAAGGTTCTCATTTTTTGTAGATTAAAGACATGTGGATTGATGTGGAGTTCTGTGGATTGAAGTGGAATTTAGTGGATTCATGTGGAAATATATTTTATTTCTACATGCATATGTTAATATTAAAAGACTAACATCAAAGGTTTCATTTTACCGTTTCAAGTATGGAGAGTTCATTAGTTGTAGGATTTTATGTAGAGAAACATGTGGAAATTACATTTTTCAAATTAAGAAAACTGTGGATTGATGACATGAATTAAAGCAAATTGGGCAAACATGTGGAAATTACGCTTTCCCAAAAAAAACTAGTGGATTTATGTGGAATAATGTGTTATTTCGACACATTGATCTTATTGAAATAAAAATATTAAAATGTCCTCATTTTAACATTTCAAGTATGGATACTTCGGTAACTATTCTTCTGGAATGTCCAAAATATTGTCGTTATATTATGGGAATAGTTTATTTATTTTCAATTTTTTTAACATCCACAAACACAAACCCATACTCATACCCATACCCATTTACATGTAACATTTATGAAAACTACGAAGCAATTCACATATTCAACAATAGTTTATACATTTATTATATGTGGACATATGTGGATTTCTGGGGAAAATAGCGAAAAAAGACGTATACATAATAAAAATTAAATAACCTACATATTTTTACAGTAAAGCATAATAATACTGTAAATTTCAGTACATTTTAGCTTGTTTATTTTTTTCAGTAAAGCATATTAATACTGTTTACAATCTGACATATACCACTATGATATATTCCATCACTCCTCCACCCGTGATACTTGTATCCCACATGGTTCCACTACAAACAAAAATGTACTTGTTGACCAATGAATGACCAACGAAACCCTCATTTCACACTTGGCTACTTTACTTAATTAAAGTTAACTTTCCAGCTTTTTTTTGTTACATTGTTTGTTATTTAAAAGTGTTCATAAATATGGTCATGTCACATATCACACCTCTCATTTTCAGTATAATCTATTATGTGTACTCCTTATGTTTCATCCTGGGTTCCAAAGAACCACTTTGAGAGATGCGAAAATTCCATTTTTGGACTCCTGAATTTGATAAGTCTCTCGCAGAACAACTTGTTGAGTGCAAGGAGGGTCGTTGGAAAGTAGGCAGTATTGAAAATCTTCATGCAATCGAGCACGCTACTTTTTGTTTGAATTTGTCGTTTCCAAAGCGAAAATTTACAGTGGATGAGGTTTTACAAGTGTGATCTCGTTCAAATCTCGGCATGATTGTTGGTTTATGATGATCAACACGAAGGGACCTTGCGTATGGGATCGCGATTTCACCGGAATTTTGGCTACTGTTGATATTTAGGATTTTTGGTTGGATGTAAGATTTAAAATAATATATGCTTTTATTAGGGAATTATTTAATCAGGAAAACTTATTTTTGTATATATATTTTGACTAAATTTTATAGGTTGATGAAAATGCAAATTCATATACCTAGTACGAAGAGCCGTTGTGGGATATACTGCATCAACTATTTCCCAAGCCCTCTCTAGTACCAACACGGCAGGATTGGCTAAAAAGACATGCAATGGATAATTCTGAGTCTCAGTAGTAGTTTTTAGTATTTTATATTTTGGTAATGAATTGTATTAATTTTTTGTTAAGAGGGGTGCTTAAAATAAATATTTATTATGTAATTAAGTCTACTAATAAGCCAAATAATTTCCTATTATACGAAAATTACAAAACATACAAAACAGTCCACATAACCTTAACGAATTCAAACAACATAAACCTTTTCAAACGATACAAACTACAACATTGTCGAATTGAAAGACCCTAACATAGGGGAAACTTCAAGCATGCATAGCAACTACTTAAAAGATGCATCAATCCTAATAGGTCTAATTGACAACCTACAACCCTAACTCTTCAATTATCATCCTTGTCCGAATTGATTGAAGGTTCTAACCATGTTCCAACTTGACTCATTGTTTTCTACAGCACCAATGCCCATAGCCAGGGGAAACACTCGATGGTTCACATCATGGGTAACAGCAACAAATACAATACCCTTGTATTTTCCCTTCAAGTGAGTTCCATCGACAACTATAACAGACCTTGCGTGTTTAAAACCATCGATTGAAGCACGAAGCGCAAAAAAAACATATTTGAACCTACAGTCATGTTCCCTTAAAAGCTTCATTTGAGATCCGGGATTTGCAGTACCTAGCATTTCCAGGTAAGAAGGAAGCATCTTAAATGACTCCAGATGATTTCCATATATTATATCGGCCATGCGATGCTTCGACCTAAAGGATTAGCATACAACACATCCATCCCATACATTTTACTCAACTCTGTTTGGATACTCTTGGGTGTGTAGGCATCCTCCCTGTCCTTCTGTTTGTTAGCAAATATGGACCCAAGCACTTTTGAAGGGAGCCTTCTTGGTCGATTGCGATCGGGATCAAAACGACATGTGTGACTTTTACAAAGGCTGAACCCCCATACCCCTTTCGTGGACCTTGCATTGATTGCAAAGGAACAGTCCGAATTAGGACAGACCGCACCCCATCTCTCAGTACACGACCGTGCAATACGAAACTCTAAGTGATTGTTAAGATGGTGGAGACCAAGAGAGTGAACCATTTCTGCTTTGGACAAAAATACGTCTTTTGTGGATAACTGTCCAGGAACGTGCTTTTGGAAGGTTGGTGGGGAATGTACTTCCTGGGGATGTAAATTTTTTGGGGATGAGTGGGAGCAACCAAGGATCAGGAATAGGCAGATTAGGTACTGGATGGGTGGGTACTGGGGGTGCGCAGTCATCTTCATCCTCTGATTCATAGGAGGAGTATGAAGATTCAGAACAGTGGGGACTACTTAACTCTTTGTCACTATCTATAGACACTACGTGATCGGGAATATTTGGGGGAAAACTAAAATTATTAGAAGATAAATCCTCCAAACCATTCACATTTTTTTAACAGATGAACTTGTCGTGCCCTGCTCACCTAAATCTTCACAAATGGGGATTTCAAATGACTCACTGCACACATAAACCTCGGGGGCATCTGAACAAGTAAGAAACGACTCGACATCATCATCGTTCTTAATCTCAACAAAAATATTTTTAACCTTTGATGGAGATCCGAATTTTGCAAGTTCGAAAAATGTATAATATTTCCCGCAGGTAGTTGGACCACAGAATTCAAGAACAAGTCTACTAAAGTTACTGAGCTTCATTTTCTGCTCAAATATCCGAACAGCACCAAAACTACCACCAACATATTTCGAATCTTCAAAAAAATCATTATAATGTACACCAAAAAATTTCCTTGTCTTCATATCTATTCATGTAAAACAATGAAGATATAAATTAATGCTACAAACTTAAGTTACAGTAAAACAGGCAAGCAAAACAGGGGTAGTTAAATACCGTGTAAAATAACAATTACAAGAACTCCGGAAGCAAAACAGGGGTAGTTAAATACCGTGTAAAATAAGTGACCAGACTTAAATTCAACGCGCAAATAACAAGGAATAACAAGAAGAAAATCAATCAATGTACATGGTTAACGAAAGAAACTTGAGAAAAAACAAGAGCCCGAAAACTGAGAGTCGAAAAAAATAGAATACATACCTTCAAATTCACGAAAGCTTTCAACTTGAAGTTAACCGTAACAATTCGCGTAAGCTTTCAACAAAACACGTTTTCTGTTTTCACATTCGAAAACAAACCCATCTCCAATTCGTTTGATTGCTTTCAAAAGCCAACTACAACCCACCCACGTTTCACCGTTAACAATGGTGGAAATTGCACCCAGCTCCAATTCGATTGATTGCTTTCGAGAGTGGGGGAAATTGCATTTGAGGGGGAAGTTGGATGAACAAATCAAATTTTGCAACAATTCAGGAGGGAAATTGAAACTAAATTGATTGATGCAAAAATTCTTTTCTAACCAATCGGTCAGCTTAGGGCAGGGGATTCAAAGGGAATAAAATGTTTGTTTTGGGGGTAATAATGTCATTATACCCTTGAAATGGCTAGAAAAGAAATTTTCCAAATGGTTAGGGCATTTTTGACATACAACATATACACCATGGCTAAAAAATAATTTTTGTGTCACTCCACCCACAGCATGTGGTATGACACCTTGTAACAGTGTTGAACAGTGCATTATTATATAGTATAGAAAATTTTATGGTTGCTCTTAAATTTAGCTGAACTTATAAGTCCTTTAAAAGAGATTATAAGTTATTTAAGCGCTTATAAATTTTGTCAATGTGTTTGACAAAATAAAATGTTTAACAACTTATAATATTATAAAATAAGCTTCCACCACCTTATACTGTTTGCAAAAAATTCTAACAACTTATAATCACTTATTTTACTTGTTAGAATCATTTGGTAGTGTTTTGTATCTCTTTTTTAGATTAAATAAATTGTCAGAAGTTATAATCTAAAAGTTGGTAATGAGGTGCTTTTAACATATTATAAGCTTAACTTTTATGCTATCAACTTTTTTTTTTCAAACACTATCAATTTTTCTTAGATTATTTTGCTAACACTATCAACTTTAACTATTAAGCACTTTTTCCATAATCTCTATTTTAATCAATTCTTCAAAAGTATAATTTCTTGAAAACACGCCTATAAACTAATAAAAAAAAATTGGGATTTCCCAACTTATTTTCTAACCACCTCCACCCCTAACCATCCACTCCACCTTGGAACCACCCTACCCCTCCCCCCCCCCCCCCCCCCCCCCCCCCAATTCCCCTCTACCTCAACATAAGAAATAAAATAAAAAGATTTTATATTAAAATTTTAAAAAATATATTATAAATTTTCAAAGACCTTATAAGTTGAATTAGTCAATCATTTTAACAACTTAAAAATTACATTTTATAAGTTCTTAAAATAACTTATAAGATATTTCAAATAAGTTTAGTCAAACGGGCTCTTAGTATTAGTACAACGCCCCACAACAAGTGGTACAACACCCCACAACAAAGTAGATTATTGTTGTATATCATAAACCAAGTCGCAACTAGGGCCAAGGGTGTGCTCAGGGATCATGTCAAGATTAGGATTCATCGCAAGAGATGAAATGCATGAGACAGTCTCACAAAAGATCTACTCAAAATTTAGACAAATATTTGTGTGAATTTGAGTTTATGGATTTAATCTTTTCAAAAACAATGTTACATGTAATGCTCTGCATTTTGGCTTTATTACCATCTCCAAACTGAAATCCCTTTTACTAAAACAAGAAAAGAAAGACCAAAGGACTATTATGTTTATGTATATTAATTATCATTGTTATTCAATCGAATAGTTTTATTGTGCAATTGGTTCACGACTATTACTTTATAAGTAAAACAACTATTTTTAAAAAAAAACAACTAATCATATGAAATTAATTTATTTTAATAAATAAACTAATATAGTTTAAAAACATACACAAAATTCATACCTGTTACACGATATAAATTTGTTATATAACTTATTATCTAACAAAGAAAAGGAAGCAAAAAAAGAGAAAAGATAGTTGTAGCATCAAAAGAAAAGAGAAATGCAGAAACTACCCATAATGGTCATAACCTTTTTAAATGGCAATAGATTCAAGATCAAATATACCAAAAGCATGAATTGTAGCTACACATAATGAACCTTAAATACATGCTAGATTTCCACTCGAATACCAAAACTTGGCTATAACATAAACAAGCCTTCTGCCTTATGCAAACTACAGCAAATGCATCCGCTCGACGTACGACTGAAGCAGCCACCGGTTGAGCGACTCTCCACACCCGACAAAGCACCCGGAGTTCCCATTCTCAGTAAAGAATGGAAATCGAAACATGTTCAGCAGCTCCTCTACTGCATGCCTCACCATAGACGCCCCAGTGACCCGACTCCTCCTGCCCCAACCCGTTACAATATCAATACGGGTCGGACCGACCCCTGAAGCCAGCATTTCCCTACGAAACCACGCTAGCGTTCTTGATAAAGCCGTCACTGCTGTTCCATCGGACATCACGTGCAGGTTTATGAGCCAATAACACGAGCTTTTCTGCCTTACTGCATCGGGGTAGACATTTTTCTGTGCTGCCACCTCCCAGATCGATCCAGCTTCCTCTTTTAGCCCCGTTTTGTGGAAGAAATCGATCACAGCGTCCACAAGCCCGCGTTTGCTTTCCCTGTCTTCGCTATGCATCATATCAAGAAAGGTGCTCACGTGGTCCCTAACATTCTGCCCATCGGGCCCTGGGGCAGGCATCGAGAGCAAGAATGTGTGGGCCGGGTGGCCTGTCACAGTCATGAGCTCACAACAGAATGACATATCAAATGGTGTTTGGGCTTCTGTGCAACAACTAAGTAAAAGGGTGTAGGTTTGAAGAGACGGATTTAGACCTAAACTGAGCATGCTCTGAAGCAAATCGTACGCATCTCTGAGACGGTGTACCCTAAGAAACGCGCTAAGCAACGAATTGCAAGTTGGGACATTCGGGCATAAACCCGCCCTAAGCATCGCTCCATACCACTCCCAAGCCTTCTCCACATTGCCCGCCTTTCCCCACAGGTCGACTAAAAGACCATACACGGGCTCATCTGGGATCCAATTCTTCCGTTTCATCTCTCCGAAAACAGCCTCAGCTTCATCCAGATAGCCACAATGCCCTAAAACCTCCATCACAATACTATACGTCACCTTATCGGGCAGGAATCCAGCGCTTTGCATATCACGGTACAGCTGCAACGAACTCTGGTAATTCCTAGCCTTTGCATGCAAAGCAATCATGATATTGTATGTTACCAAATTAGGCACACATCCCTGATTAACCATCTTGCAGAACAGCTTGTGGGCCGCAGCTAGGTGGCCAGCTTTCCCCAGGCAATTAATGATCACACTATAAGTGAAAGTATCTGGTGAGAGCCCAGCTTCTTGCATTCTCTGATACAAATCGATTGCAACGTCGAGATACCCTGCTTTCGCATGGATGTCGATAAGCGTACAGTAAGTAACACGGTCAGGCACGCAGCCTACCTTTCCCATCTGATTGAAAACACCCATTGCCTCATTCAAATAGTTAGCTTTCCCATAACTGTGAATCAGACGATTAAATGTGACAATATTTGGCTCACATCCATCGTTGATCATCTGATCGAGCAGTTTGTTGATCACCCCAAACTGTCTCGCACGCCCAAGGATACCGACCATAGTCGTATATGTATGCCCATCGTGTTTGAATCCCGGTTTCCGTTTCAACCAGTAGAAAAACCCGAGGGCGACTGTATAATCTTGAATCTGCTTAAGAATTTGGTTTGCTTGGTAAGCATCCAGTGAGCAGTTCATCTTCCCGAGAGCCTCTTCCGTAGCTGGGCCCCACTTAAACTGATGCAAAATACGAGACACACTTTCGACAACGGAACTAGAACTCATAAACTGCTTACCCAAAGGAGCGGCCACTTTTTGCTGCCTTATGGCCCTCATAAACCCTTCTGAATTGTTATCACATTGTGTGTTCGGAATGATGCGGTTTGAATATGCTTTTGATCGTTGAGGAATCGACCTTTTCCTATCTACAGAATTTCTTGATACATTATTTGACTCATTTGCTACCCCTTTTAGAGAACCTGATCTATCAGCTCTGCCTTTTGCACCACCAGGGACGCTTGGTTCGGAAGTGAGCTTCACAGACACTTTATCTTTTCTAGACGTTTTAATATCCACAGATCGGATGCTAGAAACAGGCTTTGAACAATCAATCACAGAATTCGAAGACGAGGAGAGCAGAGCACTCCCCTCTGTCATCGGAATTCTATAGTTAACAATGTCAGACAGAAGGCCAACTGCTGCCATTCCTGCCTTAACCAGATTGTCTGCCATATGCGGAGTAGCATCAATGCCATCTCCATAACTAACAGTCTCTCTGTTCAGTGTGCGGGATGCAGGACTATTCTCCGTTTTTTTAGCATTCGATTCTTTTGAAGAATCGACTGAAGACACTCCTACTGAAGCTTTTGATAATAATGAGGAGGAAGATGCTTGCAATTGAGATTGTTGCACAGTTGCTCCCAACGATCTTCTGGAAATACACGTGTCGTCTTCTGAGGAGCACGAGCATGAACTTCCATCACCTGCGCTACATCTTGATCCGTTTAGGAAAAAGGATCTGGCTGTCTGGGAGAGAGGACCAAGATGCTTTGCTCGTAACATTGTCTGTAGAATAAGTGGTCAAAACAGAATATTAATCTCAATTAGTGTAAAACGAAGGCAGTAAAAAGCACACGATTAAGAATAAATGGTAAATAGTGAATCATAATATACCAGGTAATGAGAAATTACACAATTTCAACTAAATATCAACTCTGCTGAGCCAAAAGAAAAGGTGAAAATAGCAGCAGCCTAGGTAACAAACACTAGAGCATCTCTAACCAAGAAAAAGGGGACTAATAATAGAAAACAATATTATAGGAAAGAACTTATGAATAGCATTAAACACATAAGAAACTAGAGAAAGAGACCCGTAGAGGAATTACATATATACATATAATGATTTAGCAGCTATCATTAAAGCTAACAAAATCTGCTGTTAATTTCATATGAAAATTATGAAGCAAAAACATTTTTTTTTTTTTGTCAAAAAGTAGTATTCACATGTCAAAATATTTGTCTTTGTAGAAAAAGAGTAAGAAGTAAACTCTGTATACTTTGCATGCCATAAAATGGCATATTGTACTGAAATGAATCTCAATGTTTTAATTAAAACTAATGTGAAGAATAAAATTATGCACTTAAGGAGAAAGTGAGTTGTGAAAGGCAATCTAGGTACTGGGGACAGCTATAAAGATGACCATATATGTACAGAAAACACTTTACTATGGAATCAAAGACAGAACTTCCATGTGCATAGCAATAGCAGCATCAAAAGCAAAAATAACTTTAATATAAAAAAATTGACAAAATTTAGATGAAGTCCAAAGAATTATCTCATATTGCTAACACAACGATACAAGATTAATCTCATGAATTCCAACTAGATTAGACTCGATCCTAACCACAAGAGGGGATAATGGTAGCAATAACAATTATCCCCAAGTATATGAAATTTCTTCAGTAAACTATAGAGTCAAGACAAAGTATTTCTATCAAAGTACACCTTAAAGCAGTATTATTCCCAAGTATAAGAATCTTTTTCCGTAAACTATAGAGTCAAGACAAAGTGTTTTCAGTAAACTATAGAGTCAAGACAAAGTGTTTTCAGTAAACTATAGAGTCAAGACAAAGTGTTTCTATCAAAGTACACCTTAATGCAGTATTATCCCCAAGTATAAGTAATTATTTCAGTAAACTATAGAGTCGAGACAAAGAGTTTCTATCAAAGTACACCTTAATGTTCAAACTATAATCATTTAGCAAATTCATCAAAAAAAGTTCCAGTTATTGCCAAAGGTAAATCAAAATTAAACTACATGCTTTCCCCACTCCAAAAAAAAATACAGTATAAGAGGCAAAGGCCAAATCTTCAAAACATAGCCATTAGAAACATACAAATATAAGCAGAAGAGTTAGGTTGAAGTCGATTTAGCTCCATAAGCCAGAAAATGCTCAAGAGAAATGACAAACAAATACCCAAACCTCAAACAGACTGCACTATCTATCACAAAAATGTTACAATATTTCCCAAATCTAATCATAACAAGAACAATCATCATCCCAAAAACATAAATAGTAACAATTTCTTTATTTGAAAACAACACTAATGCACTAGAAACCATTACAAAAGAAAGAAAAAAACACTCTTTTAACAAAAGAAAATTAATCAAAACCCACATCACCCCACATTACAAAACATCAAAAAGACACCAAGAAAAACCTCAGAGCAAGTGAAACCCGCCATTAAAACTCAAAAATAGCAAGCAGGAACTCAAAGCCCCGAGCTTTTTACATTTTGTATAAAGCAATAAAGTCAATGAGTGAGAAAAAGTACCTAAAAATGGCGTCCTTTAAGAACCCACAAGAATCAAGGAATATTTCAATACAAAGCGAGGAAGGGAAATCACAAAAATTGATAAATAAAGAAAGAGAAGAAGAAGCATGAAAGAGAGGAAGGGTTGAGGGAGGCGGCTGGTGAGAGTATCTCCATTTAGTTTTTCTGACCTATACTCCCTCCAAGCGACTTGGGCTGTTACCTCTGTATATACACACCCCTCGATTTTTTTTTACTTTAAATTTTTTTTTTTTTTTTTGTCTTTTTTTAGTTGATTTTTTTTTTTTTTTTTTTTTTTTGTGAGGTTTCTGTGTTTGATTTGGCTGATATTTTTCTTGGTTAAGGAAAGAGTTTTATGATATTAAAAGGTGACACGTCACCGCCTTCACGTGTTTCTCGGTCACAGTCTGATTTTTTAGCAAAGTTATGCTCCCTTTTAGGCTTTGATTTTTAATTTTTATTTTAGTTTACGATTTTGACTTTTTTATGTGTTTTAACAATGTGTTAGGTACGTGTCGCTTGGTTGACCACTCATGTATTATTAATTTTGATAATAATCTACCCAGATTGCAATTTTTTCTTGATTTTATCGATCACCAATTACATTAGCTAATCGAGTAAGTATTTGGTGTATTTGTGCAATTTAAATATACTTTTAAATAGTAGTATTAATTATTTTTATTGAATTACTACAAATACTTTTATTTATAATTATAATTGTACAGAACCAATTGTAATTATTCACTGAACTAATTAATATTATTCAAAAGTCATGCTCTAGTATGCACTATATTGTCGAACAATTTAAGTGTGTTTTTAAACAATAAAATTATTTTTATCATATATTAAAAAATATTATGGGATAGAATCACTTTGTTTATATAAATAGATTTCACATTATCTCATAATATTTTCTAACATATGATTAAAAAAAAATAGATCTAGTAAAATTGAGTAGAATGAATATTAATTTTAAAAATTAAGACTAACTTTTTGAAAAGTTACCTACTTTATATTAGAAGTGATAACATTTCAATTAAGAACTAATAATGCTATCAGGTCACACACATTTTGTCAAAAATATTGCCATGTGAATTGAAATTACATCACCCCCTTTTCAAAAGTTAGGGGGCGTTTGGTTCGTGATAAGGAATGGGAATTGGAATGGTAATGATAGTAGTGAGGAATGGTAATGATAGACTTGTAATATTTGTGTTGTTTGTTAGATGGTGAGGAATGACTATCATTACCATTGATAATGTTTGGTTCAACCAATTGTTTTAAGAATGGGATGAATTTTTTTTTTAAAGAAATATAATATATAAAGGAAAGACTAATTTCAAATTTTAATTACACAAAAAAATCAATTTTATTTTTAAATTTATTTAAAAGACTAAAATTGAATATTTTATAATGTTTTTGAAGGAATGAAAGTCATTCCTCCCAAATTTGGGAGGAATGGGACATTCTCCATTATCAAGGAATGAAACCACTTTTTAGGGAATGAAACCTTCTTACCAAACATCAATTTTGATTTCTATTCCCATTCCCCATCCTAACCCTCCCAACCAAGCATAGTGTGTTTAACCCAGAAGTAAATTGTGAATTTCGAGGTAATATATCTAAAATAAAGTAATACTGGAGAGCAAATGTATCTCTCACAGGCACACAGCCTTGGTCTTCTGGAATGTATACGTAAATTCTTCATATTTTCATAATTGAAAAATGGACCCGCGTGGACCCAGAAAAATTCAAATTGACCGTACAGGTGTTTCTTGATTATCAAGAAACGTTTTGTCTTCACTTTCCAGTTTTCACCCTCATTTAAAATAATACATAAATAACATTATCATTATACATAATCTTAGCCCGAAATTGTTCATCACCACTGTATATACATATTTATAAACATATACTTTAATTCCTCTAGTTAATTATGTAGGTGGTTTTGATTTTCCTCGTATTTACACTCATCATTTCATAAAATTTATTTTCAGTTATTTTATTAGAATGTCCATAAAATTTGTTCTCATATCATTATAAAATTTAATTATTTTATATTCAACATTCATTCTGATTATTACGTAAATTACTTAAATTTGTTATTAGACTCGCAATTGATTATTTTGGTCAAGTGGACCACAAAATATTATATGAAAATAATTTATAATAAATTTATCACTCATTAGAAATATCATTAATCTGGGTCAGTATTATTATATTGTAATTGTTGTAAATATTCTTAAACCTAAATTAATGATATTCATAATGAGATTAGTGATACTTCTGATTAGATTAATGATACTTTAAAACAATTTTATGATAAATTTATCATAATTTATCTTCATATAAAACCTACTTTATTATATTTTCACTTACCATTTCAAATATTCTCTCACTACCCACATTTATGACTTTCATTCAACTCAATCTAAAATAAAAAAATAATAATTTCTCACTTATCCACATACACAACTTACAATCAAATCCAATTTTATTATATTTGTACGCACATCCATAGCCCATTCAACATAGATAAATTTTGGGAGAGTCACATAGAACCCCACTTCTATAGACCATATTGCAATTCACCCTATCAATTTCCCTTCATTTCCAATCACCACACTTTGGTGGGACCCCCAACCAAAATCATTACACAAAGCCACACTTTTGTGGGACCCTTCACCTTTTCTTTTTCTTTTCTTTTTCTATTTTTTTATTTCAGTTTTTAAATCCTACAACCACTTTTTATTTTCTTTTTCATTTTTTTTGTATTTTCAAATTTCAAATTCGAATTTCAGTTTTTACCTGTAGCCACTTTTTTTATTCTTTTTCATTTTTCTTTTCTTTTTGTATTTTTGAATTTCAGGTTTGTGCTCAGCCAATTTTTTATTTCTTTTTCTGTTTTCTTTTTTAATTTACACAAATAAAAATAAAATGTACATCATCATTAACAATAAAAACTTTCTCTTTTATAAAATTCTAAAAATTACATTTAAATATAAAATTACATTTATAAAATCTAAAATTACACTAAAACAAAAAAGAACACATTTTTTCTTGAATATCCATGCTCCCGTTCTTGGATATGCAAACACCCAACTTTGAATAACGGCAAGAAATATTTGAATATCTGCAAAAAAGAAATGTTGCATAATGCAAAAAATTTGTTGCATAATTCACAAATTGTTTGCATACTCATTTAGAATTTTGGCATATCAGATCTACCCCTACACACATCAGAAAATCATTAAATTGTCACCAGAGCATCAATATTTCCCAGTCTCCGTCATCATCGAAAAAACATCAAAATTCACAATAAAAAATCATCATACAAAAATCAGATGCATAAATCATTCCACAATATTTCAAATTGATCAAAGGTGAGCAAAAAATATCTTAAAAATTCATCTGCAAGACGTTCACAAAAAAATACATCTAATGTTACCCATCCAATTTGAATCGAAAGCTCATCTGCAAATTAGCATATTAGAGAGGAGCCTAAATTTCACAAATACAGCAGTTAAACAATATTAGAGAAACTACCAAGATTTTATTCAACAAAATACAAGAATATCAGCAAAAGAGGTCTAAATTTCACAAATACAGAAGCTCAACAACATTAGAAAAACTAACAAGATATTGTTCAACAAAATTTCAAGAATTCAGCAATAGAGGTCTAAATTTCACAAATACAGAAGCTCAACAACATTAGAGAAACTTAGAAGATATTATTCAACAAAATTCAAGAATTCAGCAATAGGGGTATAAATTTCACAAATACAGGCGAAGGCGAAGTTGAAATTGAAATTGAAATTGACAGTAGTGGAATAATGTTGTGAAGTAGGTTTCAGAATCTGGGTTCAAATCATACTACTAGATAGAGAAGGATCTAGAATTTGCACAAATATGTAAACATTTCTAGAAAGTTATTTTTTTTGTTTTTATTTTTTCAAATCCAAACAAATGGAACAAAAATTAGGGCAAGTATATCAAATCAACGAGGCATCACATTGCATAAAATTCCCTTAAAAGAAACTCACCATTTCCAGTATAAGGAGGCTCTCAGCCTTTATCTGGTTGCTCCAACAGATTCCCATCAAAATCCCACAATTCCTTCAAAATTAAACCTCAAGTTTATGCTATAGCCCACAAGTTCCACCGAAAGAAAAACAGAGAGAGTAAAATGAATTTACCTGAAAAATATGTACAGAAATTGAAAAAAGGATCCACCGGAGAGGCAGATTGGGTCTTCAGATCGAAGAGGCCGGATTTGGTCTTGAGATCGAGGTGAGCGGCCGCCGCTGTGGAAAATCCGCAATCGGTCTTTAGACTGAAACAGTCGGAACCGTATTGTGGCCACAGATCGGAGAGTGGGCACCTCTGTCGTGGTGGTGGCCGGCCGAATTTGGTTCGTCCACTTCTGCCTTGGCCCGTCCTTCTTCTCGGCATCGAGGTGGTGGTGATGGTGGCAGCCGGAATTGTGTGGTGGTGGAGGCGGCCGAATTTGTACGTTGGTGGTGGCTGCCGGATTTGTGTGTAGAGAGATAGGGAGGGGGAGAGATGATAAGAATGCTTCTGGGGTGTGGATAGGGTATAAGGCGGTGGGGGGTGGGGAGGTGGAGTGATGGCTGATGGGTGGGTGGGTGGGTCCCACTTAAAATTGAAAAGTGTGGTTCTATGAAATAAAATGTGTCTTCTTGTAATGAAGGGAAATTCATGGGCCTTTCTTAAATTTGGGGAAAAAGTGTGTGGTTCCATGTGATTATTTCATAATTTTTTTATTAATTACATATTATTTTAATTTCAATTGAGAATTTTGATAATATAGAATGTTTGGGTCCGGGATGGTGCAGGTGGATAGAGGTGAGAAAAATAAATTGAAATATATTAACTCTTTTTACTTTTTAAGTTTATAAATTATAATAGATTTATTTTAAAAATTAATAAACTGTTAATTTTTCTGAGTTGTCAATGCTCGATAGACAGCTTAGGCGCCCAGTGCAAGCCCAAATTTTTTTCCCTATATATCCATGCATTTTTGTTATAGTAATTATTTGAAGCCCAGTCAAAATAATTTGTAAAAGATGAATAAAGTCCAAAGCCCATTAAAATTCCTAATTATTTTAGTAGCAGAAGCCTAAAAATAATGGTAGATAGATATTAATTTCTAGTTTCCACTGTTCAAGACATCACCTTTCGGTAGTGGCCGAGGGATGTTATTTTGGTCTCGAACTCCCCTTTTTTTTTTAAATATAAGTGTTGATAGGCGAACATCAATTACTGTTTGGCGAACAAGAGTTAAAGCCTAAATGAAGATTATGAAACAAAATATTCAAACCAGAAATGACTAACAGGGATAGTCAAGAAGGAGTGCACAAATCAATTCGAAAAGTGTATTAAACGACGAGCAACTACTTTGACGAACAGTTTTTGGGTGAACAGGTCCAAGGCCCAGGGCCTGGAATGATCACCATGCCGAGTCCTGGGTGACGAGCAACATTACTAAAAGGTGTGCATTTACCAGCTCATAGAGTGTATGTCACCAATTAGTCTGTCAAGTCAACTGGACCCTTGTCGAACAAGAATTAAAGACCCAGAGGGATATCAACATTGAACATTCAAGCGAACAACTTCTGAATCACATGATCAAGGAGCGAGCAACAAATGCAACAGAGACAAATGAAGTCCCCAAGCAAATAACGGCGAACAACATCGAATCTGTGATAAGATCAAATACAAGACTTTGTAACTAAGTTTCAGCTTAGATAAGGTCAAATGTGGTCAAAGGACACATGTCAAGCATGCAAGCTTGGTAGTCCAAGAGTCATGTACACCTCCTACTTGGTGATTAGTATAAATAGTTGTTCTCCAGCAATAAAATCTAAGTTCAAATTCACAAATACTCCAATTACACACACTCATACACCTAAACGTGTACACACGAAATAAATACGAACTCGATACTCGTATTTACGATTTAGTAACCCGAACAATCAAATTTATCATTTACGGTGGTAATCAATCACACGTTCTTGTTTGGTGAACCTAAAACCGGTTAAAAACAGTCATTAATCCTCACGATTAGAACCGATCACCAACAATAAGTATAAAGTATTATACAATGCACAAATTCTAACATGCGTTCAAAATCACAATATGCATTTAGATTTAAAATTTAATTTTAATTTATTTTAATTAGAATATATAATTAAAAAATTGTGGTATTATTGATTACTGCTTAAGGCGTTGTTAATTATTATTTGGAGTATTGTCAATTACCTCTTTTGTTAATTAAAAAAAAATGGAGTATTGATTATTGCCGTAATATTATTGATTATTTCTTGGGGCATTGTTGATTATTGACTGGGGTATTGTTGATTATCGATTGAGGTATTACTAATTCAAAAACACAGTTCACGCCAAAGTGTGTATTTTTCACACTTTCTGCAATTGAATTTTTAAAATCCAAGTGCATTGAACTTTATAGAACTACTCTATAGATTGACTTTATTAAAATTATAAGATTATTTGTAAACTCATAACCGACTGGTCATCACAAGTTCAAAACTCAAATTCGATTAAAAAACTACGTACTATTATCGATTATTGCCTTAATATTATCGATTATTTCTTGGGGCATTGTTGATTACTGACTGGGGTATTGTTGATTATCGATTGAGGTATTACTAATTCAAAAACACAGTTCACATTGAAGTGTGTATTTTTCACACTTTCTGCAATTGAATTTTTAAAATCCAAGTGCATTGAACTCTATAGAACTACTCTATAGATTGACTTTATTAAAATTATAAGATTATTTGTAAACTCATAACCGACTGGTCATCACAAGTTCAAAACTCAAATTCGATTAAAAAACTATGTACTATTATCGATTATTGCCGTAATATTATCGATTATTTCTTGGGGCATTGTTGATTACTGACTGGGGTATTGTTGATTATCGATTGAGGTATTACTAATTCAAAAATACAGTTCACGCCGAAGTGTGTATTTTTCACACTTTCTGCAATTGAATTGAATTTTTAAAATCCAAGTGCATTGAACTCTATAGAACTACTCTATAGATTGACTTTATTAAAATTATAATATTATTTGTAAACTCATAACCGACTGGTCATCACAAGTTCAAAACTCAAATTCGATTAAAAAACTACGTACTATTACCCGTAATATTATCGATTATTTCTTGGGGCAATGTTGATTACTGACTGGGGTATTGTTGATTATCGATTGAGGTATTACTAATTCAAATACACAGTTCACGCCGAAGTGTGTATTTTTCACACTTTCTGCAATTGAATTTTTAAAATCCAAGTGCATTGAACTCTATAGAACTACTATATAGATTGACTTTATTAAAATTATAAGATTATTTGTAAACTCATAACCGACTGGTCATCACAAGTTCAAAATTCAAATTCGATTAAAAAACTACGTACTCTGTAAAATTCGGGGCGCGTCTCCCCCCCCCCCCCCCCCCCCGACCATCTGACTCCCTGATCAAGAAACGAGACACCCCATCAACTTAGCATAGGGGCATTCCAATAATTTTGTAAATATAAAAATTTAATACACCGAGATATTTATTTTTCCAGTCCACCCCATTACAAAATCCTGGATCCGCCCCTATCGATGGATCATCTTCTAACACGATAATAAAAAGCAATACTATGTTGCAATTAAAATGTGAACCTGACTTTTCAATGAGATCAAATTTTTAAACTGGGTTTGTTTCGGAATTTATGGGATTATATTTTTTCGACCTCGGTTCCACACCTATTATACTTATAATATATATTATTATTTTTATTTTTAATACAATTCTCTTTATTCTTACATATTACATTTTTATCTTTCCTATTTTACTCTTACATAATATTGTTACCCAATTATATGTAGATTTAAATTTGGATGTGCCTTTGGTTGGCTAACAACTAATAAATGATGTAAGAATAAGACATTAATTGCTAAGGATCTTGATAATAAATGAAGAACATAACCAATAAATTTAAAGAGACTTATCAGGTTCTTGTATAGGCTGAGCTTAAGTTTGTGATTCTTTATTAAATGTCAAGATGAATCTATTTATAGTTCAAAGGTATGCCCTTGGGCTGCTATAAATGGTCCAGGCTATCCAAACATTTAATACTTGGGTCGGCCCTAGTTTCAAGGTTGTGTCGAGTCCCTTTAAGTTGGTAGACTTGGCCCAATACAAGGATGACAAGTGGAAAGTAATGTGTACTTCTCCCCCAAATCTTGGGATTTAGTGTTCCTTCTTCTTAAATGGAATAATTTCTTGACGAGGTGTCTGACACAAATCTCCTCGGATAAGATCGAATATGTGGTCTTCTCGTCGTCTTCTCTTCCGAGATGGATGGACGCCGACCACGTTGTTATCTTGTGATCGGCTCCTTCTTTGGGACGTCGAGGTCCCGTCCTTGACGAGATATCACTGTGACTACTTTCATGATGAGGTAATGTCAACCATGCCGAGGTCTGAATGGACCTCGGCGACGTGGTAATGAAACTGCAGGTGGAGAAGTCGGGTGTCGAGGCCCAAGCCAGACAAGGTCGAGCTTGGGGCCTCGATCTCGTCATTGGGTCTTTCTGATTACTTCGTCTGGCTGGGAATAATCGATCCACAACACACAGTACATTAAAATAATACAATATAAATCATTATTAAACATTGATATGAGATAAAGTAGAATCTCACTCTGCCAAAATTTCAAAACAAACACATATTTTTTAACGTAAAATTATGACTTCACATGCATACCTAAATCCCGAAATAAACGTAATCTTACAGTAAAATATATTTCGGTACTCAATTTGATTGGGATCATACTTCTCCAAATGAGTTGGTGTATTGTTATCAATTGAACAATATTGTTAGCGAATTAATTAAATGAATTGATTCTACATCTCTTTACAAGTTTGAATTTCTAGATGGGATTAAATTCTTTTGTGATCCAAAGATCCTGGGCTCGATTCCTGGAGAGCAATTTCACTTATATGAGATTTGCTCATTCATCGGGTCTTCTCCACAAAGATGGAAAATTGAGAATTCAATTGAGAACAACTCCACCCATATTAAATAATTTTATTTATATATTTTTATAAGTTGGTGTATTGTTATCAATTGAACAATATTGTTAGCGAATTAATTAAATGAATTGATTCTACATCTCTTTACAAGTTTGAATTTTTAGATGGGATTAAATTCTTTTGTGATCCAAAGATCCTGGGCTCAATTCCTGAAGAGCAGTTTCACCTATATTAGATTTGCTCATTCATCGGGTCTTCTCCACAAAGATGGAAAATTGAGAATTCAATTGAGAACAACTTTACCCATATTAAATAATTTTATTTATATATTTTTATAAGTTCGAACTTTTAGATGAATTTTTTTTTTTTTTCAAATTATCAACATCGATTTTTTTCTTCTTGAAGAGTCGCTGCTTCCAAGTTCCATGTTCTCGTTTACATTCCACCGTCACTCGAATATAATAGTTTAGTAAAATATATAATAATATTTAAAACACTTTTTTTTTTTAGATAAATCTCAGAGCCAGACTCTACTCATTCCTGTAAATTATTATTTATTATTCATTAAAGTATTATAATTTCAAATAGTAGGTTTTGTGTGAGACTATTACTTTATGAGATGATTGAATAAAGTATAAATTGAGAATATGCATTAATATTTTGAGAGAGGTGCTATTTTATAAGACGGTATCACGCAAGTTTTTGTTAATAAATAGTTATTGTAATATGTTACTACATCTTAAAAGTATTATTCCCTCTGCTCAATTTTACTAATTTTGTTTTTTTAGTGTTTTTATTTTTCTAGATAATTAGTTAGAAGGTATTATGGAATATTATGAAGTCTATTTATGAATAAAATTATTGTCAGGGTGTTATTCATAAACAATCACTATACTTATAAATAGTTCTCGCAATACTCCATAATACCCTCGAACTTGTCACGGTATTTTTTTTCATTAATGTATTGCACATTCAAGCAGATAGCAGTGGTAATGTGTCATGATATCTTAATAAAATTATATATTACTCATTAAAACATTATTTATTGCTCGTTATAGCAGTACACAGTCGGGTTAAAAAAAAATAAAAATATTAATCAGGTCTCATAATTTAACCCTTCACAGACATACGAATATTCAAGTTCAAGATAAAATGTCTGAAAAAACATATATTTCTCGTTGATTCTTCCTACATCCACAACCCACACTATTATTTATTATTCATAAATTCATCAACAATACTCGTTCTTATATGAGATGCAGAAATCTATGGGTTGTTTTTAGATGAAATCAATTGAAATACAAGCGATCCGTAAACACCAATATATTCAAAAAGCAAGAGAATTTATTTCATCTTTCGACATTACTCAAATGGAAAATCAAGAAAAATTAAAAAATTCGACAATCCCAGTTAAGGTGCATCTTTCCTCATCATATCCACATTAAGCCACAGCTTTTCTAATCTTAAAGATCAAAAGAAAATAATGGGCAATGTGCGAATAATATTTGTATACATAGCTGCGACCTAATGATAAAAAATAGAAGTTCCTATAGTTTCCCAGAGACATAAGAAAAAACGAAACAACATACACTTGGTAGAGAAAGGTTGATACTACCTCCAAACGAGCTTTAGAATCAACCAAAGCTTGTGTAAAAGAATCGTTATGAATACCATTTATTCAAAAGTTCCAAGAGAAGAACAGCAGCAGCATCCTTTGCTTTCTTCACACTTGGCATTGGATCACCAATGCATTCATCTGTCCATCCTCGATCAGTAGTGTTAACACGAACAGCAAATGTGAACCTTTTTGCGTGTGCAGGACCACCCTCATGTACGCATCTGGATTTTTCAACAAAATTTTGTTAATATTTTTTTTTTCCGGAAGTTAATAAAAAGTATATTAACACAAGTAACATTTGGATGCACCAATTGAATGGTTCAACAGGCGCTCAATTAATATTGTTCGATGAAAATAGCTAATACAGACCAACTAATATATTTTACAAAAACAATTAATACCAATTAAAAGTGCATTTGTGTTGCACGGTGCAACTAGTGCATAGAAGAGATTGATCATGAAAGCGATTAAAAAAAAGCCTTGAAGGGAATATCTTACTTGTATAAGGGCATGGGCCAATTTTTACGTAAACAGATATCGTTTAAAGTTTGTCTGGTAAAAGTGTTGCTCCCGTTTTTCTTCTCTTTTGCATTATCCTCCTCGAGCTGTTTGGCTTCAGCTATCTCTTTCAAAGCAATGAGAGCATTTCGTGCGGCTAATTTTTGGGCCATTTTCTTTTGGGGATTATGAGCAACCCCAACCTGAACACCATCGACATATACTTCCACAGTAGCTAAGTTCCCGTTTCGGGTGGCTTTATATTCCAGACCTTCAGCTTGTTGTTGACATCTTTCTTGTAATTCTCGTACAGGATGCATAGGGAGCGTTTCTGGGGTAACCATTGGTTGCAACAAGGGTTGAAAGACCTAATATAGACACCAATATGGAAAATTTTCAATTCGCTCATCTAAGAGTAATGAAAGACCATGAAATGATATCGTACAAGGAGGTGTGTTAGGCAGGACTTATTTAAAAATCACGAGATATTTTTACCACTTATGGATGGTGGATCTTATTTTTAATAATAAGCTTTTGATTTGAAGTGTTCTGATGAATTAAAATCTTGGTATGTTTGTTTCTGGATTAGAAAAGTAAGAAATTTACTTCCAGAATCCTAATGCATGATTGTTTGTAGGATTATGTAAGCTAGATTTCAAAATTCACCATAATCATTAATAGTTACACTCTCTCCTACTCATACCTTTCTTTTTCCCAACACCACACCTATACTTTCCACAATATAATTATCTCACTATCACCTATTTTTTCACTCTATTTTTCGCAATCCTACCCTACTAAATCTTATCAGTCAAACATAGACAAAAATCAAATTCACCTATTTACTATTCCAGGATTTCTTAATCAGTATTTTCCCAATTCTCCTTATAGCCCAGAAACAAGCATATCCATTGGTGATGTTTATTTTGGGTTTTAAAAACCAAGATTTGGGTTTTGAAATATAAAAACTGGTTGTAGTCCAAAATTTTGAAATCCGGTTCACTCACACTTCGATTTGACATAAAATTAAATCCCACCCTACTCAAACTCATAAGAAACACACAACTTATTTTTTATCAAGATTCCAAACTCCCCTAGATTTCAAAAACCGGTTTTTGAAAATCACGTAAACCCCAAAACAAACAGTTTATGAGAGACTATAACTTACATCTTTAAATTCAAAGAGCAATATCTGGAAATAAACTAAGATGTGACATGAACCCCTTCCACAAATTCTTGAGACGCTTTTTTGGCCAACATATAATTGCACATCATCTTATATAAAGAAGCTTATAGAACCCATTTCCCCTCTAACTGAGATGGGCAACATAAAAAATCTAACTAACCTTCCACACAACTGCAGTATTACACCCAGTGTCAAGGAAGATTGCCCCAGCAATTGACTCTACAATATCTCCGAGGACTTTAGGAGCTTTGCAATCCCCTAAACCAAAAGAATTGAACCCAGGTTTCGAAAGTTCATTCTGGACCTCTTTCACAAAATCACGAATCTGAAAGTGAACAAACATAGGATAAATGGTTGTACAAATCAAATAACTGATGAAGAGAAAATACCACATACCTGTTTTTCAAGTGCACTTGATCCATGACGAAGGTGTACATGAAGTTTATGTTTAACAGCAACACGTGCAAAATTTTCATTATTTACAGCAGCTGCCCGTAAGTCGGTCAGTCTGCCCGGAGGCAAATCTGTGTACGTAAAGAAAAGATGCTTTGTGATGAGATGATCCAACACCGCATCACCAACAAATTCCAATCGTTGGTAACAAGACACTCCAGAAGAAGGACGTGATGCATGGGTAATAGCTTCTACCAAGAAACCCTTGTCATTGAAATTCACATTCAAGGCGCTCTCTAATGTATCAAAATCTACGGTTTTTAGTATATTCTCTGGAACAGAACTTTGTTTCATAGAGTAACTTAGTTCTTCCAAATCAAAATCTATATCAATTCCGATCCATTTCATTAGATGATTTGCAGCATTCTTCCCGCCTTCAACATAATATACACCAATCAGCGCTTCCACAACATCTGCCAGTGTTTTGCCAGATAGCACACGATACGAACCCGAGTCACTCTCAAGTTCGCCATCTTCCATTTCATATTCTTCATATTCTCCGTTTTCATGATTTCGTTTTGAGGTCATATCAGATTCTGCTTCATCATCAAGAAATGATGAGTCTTCTTCCTTGATATCCTCATCGAAAACAGGAAGCACCCCAGGTGCAGCCCATCTAGATGGAGCAAAGCGATCGGCCTGGATGTAAGACTGAAGCCCCTTGTCCAATGCGTACTGATATAATACAATGTTGCTTACCATTTGTTGTCTCATCCTAGTAAGCTGGCCTTCATGCTTCTGAGGATGTTTTAGAAAAAGAAATCTACTAACAACCCATTTCAGATAAGCATCTCCTAAAAGCTCTGCTCTTTCATAACAGAAAGTCTCCTGGCATGATGCTGCAGTCAAGGCCTCTAAGATCTTGAAAAAGAAAGCTTACACATCAGGTATGGTTAAAAGTATATTACATGGAAAAGTCACAGCAGATTATTTAGAGCACCTTTGTAGCTGTAACAGGATAATTAATGACATCCTTAAGTTGTACAGCAAGCAACATGCTTTCAATCCTCCTCATAATTGACGGCAATCTTTGAGCACCCCTAACTAGAGACCCAGGAAGTGGATGGACAAAGCAGAGTTCAGGAGGGAGAAAAACGTAATAAATTTTCTCGTGTATATCTTCAGATTGACCATCATGACCTACAATAGACTTCCATTATAAATCAGAGCTCAAAACAAAATGATCTGCCAAAGATAATAAAAGAAAAGTTAACTGCAATGAGCATACCTTCTGAGTGTTCAAATCGTGGAGACAAAAGGTTCTTGCAATATGAAACACCACGAGCTCTTATTAGAGGTTGCTGTTTATACATCAAATCAACCCCATACCTACGATTAATTTGGTAGTATTAGTCAAATTCATCATATTGCAGTTGCAGAAAAGAAGCCAGCTCAACCATTGAGTATTTCTAAAAACTGACAGAAGCAAACGCAAACCAATGTAAACGCAGCACCAACTAATGCATATCACCCATCACTAGATAGAGAATTACTCAAGTAAAAACACAAGATAACTAAAGCCTTCAACAAAAAAAGGAGTTATAGATAACTGGAGCAAAACAACTATGAGTTCATCACTTCTTTATGGTAAAAATCCCTTCAACCTACAGCCCAATCTTTTCAATATAGTGACCATCAGAATGAAACCATCAACAGAAGAACCAAATGCATTTACAGATCCACACATATGCAAGCAAAGGGAGGAGGGAAGGCAGCATGAATACATGAATGTAGTCGTGCAAATTACAAGAGAAAACTAACATACTTTTGCTTATAATAATCGGCATAGGATCTGTACTCCAGGGGACCAAGGTAGCCTTCTTTCCTTGGGAATGAGTTTTCTGCTGTCATTTCAAATCGCACAGAATCTACATAGAACCTCTTTCCAGAATGAGCAGCAGTGACAATTTTTCCTACCAAATCTTCCACTTTCACAAAGGAATCAGCCATCACCAATTTGCCTTCTGTTAAATCAACTTGACTGGGCAAATCTATACCATTTCGTTTAGGTGCTAATCCAGATGCTTTTACCACATCAAACTGAGCTATTGCTCCTCTAATCCCATAGGTAGGGTGACATTTCTGTTCTAAGGCCATGCCATGTCGTAATTTTCCAAATCCATATTCTCTACGGTCTCCACCGAGAGTTCGCTCATTGGTGCCAAGGTAGACATCTGGCCTAGCTCTCTGAAGGGGATTGCTCCATGCATCTGTCTTTGTAACATTTTCAACTAGAACCCAGTCAATATCATTCATAGGGTCTGCAGATTTACCTCCAGCCAAGGGAACAAATAAATATGCCTTTGCAGTGTCCCAAGGAGTATTTGATGGATCCACATCCACATCCAATACAATGCTCATCAATCTTACATGAAAGCTCTTAATCAAATTCAACTGTAAATAAACAACGACCATAACAAGCTCTCATTTCATCTCCAAAAAGAAAAACAATAACTCAAAAAGCTAAGGAAACGATTAGTCACCTGAGCTTCTGTAATTTGTATAAGCCCTTTAAAGATGACTGAAGCCTTTGTTATTAAAGACCGAGCAACAAATAAATCAATTGACATTGACAATACCTGTTACAGCAGTACATTTAGAACCTTATGTTTTCGATTATACAATTGTAAAAAGAAATTAAGATACCTCTGAATCCAATTCATTGCCAAACAGTATTGCAAACTCTGAAACCTGAGTCAAAAAGGGATCTTTTGAAAAGCCAACATTTTCACATTTGACAGCATACATGTAAAGATGAAACAACTTGGAGTCATCACAGCTTTTCCCAGATAATATCCATTCTCCCTGAAATGACAAACAGTTAACATGTGCTCCTAAAATCCAATAGATAATCATCTAGCATTAATAGCAAAAATAAGCCCAATCAATAAAACAAAAGCAGACGATAACTTATTTGAACATAAGATGGAGCCAAAACACCAACATTATTTCATAATATCCTATATTTAGTGAAAGCTGCAGATGTGGAAAACTAGATTGCTTTATAGCAACGTCTGGTTGCAATTTCTCTTGTTCACTGAGAAAGTTGGTTTAATTTTTACAGTTTGGCAATTTGAGGTCAGTAGAGATCTCTCCCAATACAACCCCCCCCCCCCCCCCTCCCCGAAAGGAATGTCAAAAGACCACAAAATAATTTTGATGACAAGGCTTAATGCAACAGAATAACCATGATAACCCAAAGCCTATCGCCTCTTCCTAGTAGGAACATCTAGAAGCTTTTTTTCCATATACAATGCTCACAACTTGAACCTTCGTAATCAACTACACATAGGCCAGGGGACTGAAATAGCTAATGCAAAAGCTAATTTCATGTTAATTGTCACATAGATGTGCAGTATACTCTATTGATACATTAAAATTTTAAACTTCATAAATGGAAACCAAATCTTTTGGAGTATAAGTATTACCTAGTAAAGAACTTTTCTCCATAATTCATTTACTGAAAGAAGACCATTAGACCATATAAATCCATGTATATATGGTGTAGGTCAACGATCCATAGCCTCAAAGTAGTTACCGTACATATCTCATTATGATTGGAGAAAAGTTTTTTTATGTGAATACTAAATCAAGAAACATCATTATAATAATAGGCAATAAATTCAATACAAATCTGGAAGCCAGCCACATAAAATGCACAACGATTCGACATAGAGCTATTACACATAAAAGAAGGGAAGACAAAGGAACTAACCTGGAGAAAGTCAGCTACTCCTTCAGGATAAAATTCTCTATGCCTAGCAGTTCCAGGGAGAGGATCTCCATCATCATTTTGTTCAGCTTTATCACCTTCTCCCTCAGTTCCCTTGTCTGGCAATAACATGTCAGTAAATGCTCCCATCTCATGGAGCTTCTTGCAAGCAGCCAAACAAACAGCCTACAAAAATTGCATGAACTCAGCTACATACTTCTAATACACTATAGAAAAAGTTACTGAAGACTGAGACAAATGAAGCATGCCTGCTGTGCAAGGCGCATCGACCTGCATGGAGGTCCCTCCAGTTTCTGGAATGGTGCATTACAGGGAAGTTGAAGCTTGCAAGAATACTCAGTAGGGCTTCCAGGTTTCTCATGACGCTCCATAATAAACTCCGGATGAAGTATTGAATACCTGCATTGTATTAGAAGTGAATAATAGTGGTTAATATAGCATAAGCTTGTAGAAACACACACACGCGCGCGCACACAGAGAGAGAGAGAGAGAGAGACCTGTCACTTGGCAGCTGGGAGCAGTAAAAGTGGACGAGTCCAACAGCAGAATTTAAACTCACAACAGCACCAGTGGACTCCACTTTGTACAATCCACCAGCTATATCTTCTGCAGAATTTATGGTGCAGCTATCCTTGATATGACTGATATCGGTCCTCTCAATGGCTTCTTTCCGCAATGTTTCTTCACTATTCCTAGCATTCTTTAGAAAGGCCACATGGGACAAATTTCCTCTACAAATGGACCGGTAATGATTAAGTAAGCTACTAATTATCTCTTAATAGATAAACCATCAGGCATTGAGATCACATATCTACCTCTCAACCATTAAGATGTAGTCTGATCCAGGTTTTCTGGCACGGCCTCTAGACTGGATGTACGCCAATACAGTTTTGGCCAGATCAAAACGAATTACAACATTGCACTGTCGAATATCAAGTCCCTCCTCAGCAACACTAGTGGCGACTAAAACAGTGACCTGAAAAGAATAATATATATATGTATTACAAGACAGATAATAAGGTAACGTGAGGACATTTGAGGGAACAGCATAGCAGTCCAACATACACGACCATCCCGGAATCGGGCAATTGTATCTTGCATTTGGCTGGTTCGCATTTCTTGACTATTGTTGTGCCCAATCAAACTAGCAGATTTGACAAAACTTAATGATGGAAGTTCTGCAAAAACCTGCATGGATAAAGACCAGGTTAATTGGTATATGAGGATGACAACAAACAGCAACCAATATAATGTTGTATTGTGTACTCGATTAACCTTAGGAAGAACCAAGGCAGTCACAACACGTTCCACAAAGATTATAGCACGGAAATCCTCTGTATTCTGATACTTCAGAAGTACTTTGATCAATGACTGCACCTTAGGAGTCACTTTTCCATCGGCAACAGCAGCACCAATTATCACATCAACATGCTCCCCACCAGAGACGACTACCAAAAATATATACCAGTTCATTATGCATTACTAAATTATGCATAAATTTCTATCAAACTCTGAAATCAATAAAAATGACAATATGTGCATCACCCAGCATAATTATCACAATGAAGAAGCATTATCATCTTTATTTGACTTGTTATCCATCCGCTACAAATTTGAATCTCCATTTACTTGTGAATATAAACTGTCGAATTTACATTCAATGAAGCTAGATGGAACAAAATAAAAGGAAGATGTTACTCAACACACTAGGTCCATCAATCAAAAGGCCAAGACATAAGCCATTGTTTCATTCAAAATAACTCAAACTAATCAAGTAGGAGCAACAAGAAATATGTCCATAAGCTGATGATAGTAACCCTGTAAGAATCAACATATAAGTTATAACTGACTGTTGCTAATACAAACATATGATAGAGGCCATGACTGAGTAAGTATTACTTTAAACCAGAGTCTTCCACTTGGATCTAAGCTCTAAGGACTTAATTGAGACTCGTAGTTCAATAGCTCAGATCTGGTATCCTCATTCACAGGCTAGAAGAACTCCTTAAATAGTGAGTTGCCAGTAGCGTATAATGTGTAATTACAAAGAAAAACTACTCACCGCAGCTGCTGGTAAGCTCCCCTTCCTCTAGCTCGTCAACGCCATTCTCATGTGCAGCATTATTGTTTGTGTCAGTGCCTCCGGCGTCACTCTCCAAGATGGCTCCTTCAGACAAATTACATTGCAAAAGAGAGACAACTTTCTGTAGGTATGATTCTTGGAACTTGACATCAAGTTGATAGTTCGCCCTCTCATCGTTCTGCAAAGCTGTTAAAAACGCATGTGCAACCTGCACATGAAACCAGTAGCAGAATAGCCAACTCAGAATTGACTCCTTATACAAAAAAAATAAAAAAATTCAGCAGCCATTAGGGACTACACATAATAAAATATCATACAAGCAATCACTAAATTTAGAAACCACCTTGACTGCAACAAGAGAGATCTCACAAAGGCACAAGGTAAAAATAGGATAAAAAGAAGAACTTGAAAATTATTTGAACTAAATGTCACTTTTATCAAAAGGATAACTTTGAGAACCATTGAAACGAAAGTTATTCTAAAACTTGTACCATATCTCTGGAATAAATGTAATTACAGATGAAGAGCATAGAAAATCTTCTAATGAATGCATAGTATCACCTTGTAAGCACACCATTGCCCTAGTTCACCCAGTGCATAGTTGATGGCCCTCAATTTTTGTATTAGATTAGCAGCTCCGTCACTTTCAGACCGTTCAGACACACCATAAACCTGACGCAGCTCATCCTTAGCTCCAGCATCTCTGGCTCCCATAAACTGCCACTTACTTCTTCGGGAGCTCAACCGAGCTGCTTCTTCAACAGTCTGTTCCATTTGTTTTATTTGCTCATGGAGGGACCACAAACTGGCAGCCTTATCGTACTCCACAACCACTTCTGAAGGCATGGGTACATGTTTCTCCAGCTCTGCACGGTCCTTTATAGTACAAACAACTGAATCTAGTTTACTTTCCAGATTCCGAATCTTAACAGCACAATCAACTTGGCTTGAAACACCTGAGTCATGCATCAACAGTTTTGAATTAAAGAAAAGGGCAATGAAAGATGCCTAATATGAAACAAATACAATACTTAGTGCTAGGAAATATTGAAATAAAACATAAAACACCAGAAACACCTAACACAAACATAATATTTAAATGCAAATATCTGTGTGATTTAGCCATGAGTCCCAACAAGAAGCCCATTAGACTATTACTTCACAAAAGTACTTGACAATGACTATGTAACTGCACGAGAACATCAGAAAAATACCCTTTAAGTTTACAGGGGACGCAGTCATCCCAAAAACTGATGGCCTCTTCTCTTTTTGTGTTGTATGATAGAACTCGGACATCACTAAGGAATAAGGATGTTTCTTCACAGCGTGATGACATTCGTCCAGAATAAGGAGATTGATAGATTCCATTTTTATTATACTGTGTCTGAGAATGTTCAGAAGGATTTGAGCTGTCATCACTAAAACCTGGCCAAGCAACAGCACAAGTCGCAAAAGTTAAGCAGGTCTGCCTTATCACAGTAATTTCCATTATTCGCATGGAATAACTTCACAAAGCTGTTGTTATAAGCTAGAAGAAGCTATCAGGTTTTATCAGAAAGGTTGTAGACATCTATAACTCCATGTATTGTGCACAATACACGGCAAACGCATTATGTATCCTACTGTTCTTCAAATTTGCCCAAAAGACAAACTAATAAGATCTCATGATAACCTATAATCTTATTTATATAGCATTAGACACTATTTGTCTAAATCATAAATAACAAACAAAAACCTGGAAAATATCAGAGTCGCTGCATTACAGTGTCTGGATATGCAAGTACAGATGAGTAAGCACATACATATATACATCTGTCTGAATATCTACATCTGATGATAGAAAGAAAATCTAAAACAAAACTCATCACATATTCCCATCCATAGGGAACTACTCTCTGCAAGCATGGCTATAAATTTATAGAGTCAATTGAGCATATGATAAGAAATATATAGATGAATGCCGCATGTACCAAATATTTAACAGGGAAAATGGAAGAAAAATGAAGAAAAGCTTAGCATACTTAATTTTATTATCTTAAAATCCTCTTTCAATCAATTCTTCATAATTTGTCAAACATGAAGCTAAAACCAACCCTGCCAGCTAGAGCTAGGCATGCCATATTTGAGAAAATGAGGTTCCTGTCCTTCCTATTATACTACCCCAATTCAATTCTCTTCAATGATCAAGTGCATCTTTCTAACACATCAACATATACTTCCCTTCTTCAGTCCCTACCATTACCTCAACAAACTAGCATTTAGCAATGCTAAACGAGGTAAGGTACTAAGTTCTCAATATCTTACCCCCACCATATGATTAAGGTTATTTCACCTCTTGAAAAAGGTGGGAAAATATCACATGTTCAAAGTCAGTTTGTCATGATAAATTAATTCCAGGACAAAATGATAGATGGCCTTCACCCATATAGCTAATATAATTCATTCAACTTGAACAAACAAGATAGCAAACAGGACTATGTCTGCTTCAATAACCACATGGACTTTTCCCCATACATCCTTTCCTTTGCAAAGCCATTGATATTTGAAGAAAGTTAAGAACGCATAGATGGAAGAGACTTAAAATAAACGCTATCAATTTTAAGCGTAGAAATATGCTTTATTCAGAAATACCTGCTTGCTTTCAAACTCGCGCTGCCATCTCCTTGCATCCCAGAAATCTTGACCCATTTCACCACAATAATGGCCAACTTGATAACCCGTACGTTCACGGATTACCTCAGCTTGCTGCAATATAACCCAGAAAGAAAAGCCATTCATATAGAAGTTAACAAATTAAATGAGTTGAAATTCATCACTAATCACCCACAAGAAACTACCTGATAAACAAGAGGAACTTTAGGCACCAAAAAGACAGCTAGCATTTTCTTATTCAGTTTTTGCAATTCAGTGCTGATACTTTTCATAAGGAGGACAGCAATTAGTGTTTTTCCAGCCCCTGTTTCAAGAAAAGCAATCGTGTTTCTCTCCTTCGCCTGCTCAAGAACATCCAACTGATACTGGCGAGCCTGCTCCTCAGGGAGCTTCTCTTTTGGCTGCTCCGGTTTCTTCTCTTCCGTACATCCTGCATATTTGTTGCTTCTCTGAGCATTCGCCTTTTCATCTTTATTTCTGCAAGATTCCCAAGAACCAACACGGAAAATCAGTTCATTGGTCTCTTTTTCCCGCTCCCAAAAACCCCTTGCTTCCCTGAAGTCTCTCTCCTTCCAACTACCCGTACCATAACGCTCTCTTCTCCTTTGATGCTCTCTTACCTGCCCGTCCTCCACATCATCCAAAGCACGCTGTCTCTTCCTTCCCGGACCCCTATCCCAAATTTTCCTCTCCTTTGGATCCCTACAACGAGCTTTTGTGTTGCGTTTTTGCTCAGAGTCATAAGATTCATGAGGCCTTTTGCTAAGGTTAGTTTCATTCTTTAATCCATTACTAGGCCTTTTTCCATTGTCATTAACAAATTCAGTCTTAGACACTGAGAGTTGATCCTTGGGAAGCCCATTTATACTACCTTTAGTGGAATTATTACGAGGCAAATCAGCACCAACACCATTCTTAGGCAAATCAACACCAACACCATTCTTAGGCAAATCAACACCACCACCATTCTTAGGCAAATCAACACCACCACCATTCTTAGGCAAATCAACACCACCGCCATTCTTAGGCAAATCAACAACACCACCATTCTTAGGCAAATCAACACCCCCATTCTTCATGTTGTCAAGAATCTGATCAATTCCGCCAAAGAAACTCGGGTCATTACAGCCTCCCTGAGGCTGCCTTTGTTCAGTGACCGCAGCAGTTGCAGCAGCCCCAAAATCAACGAAATAATCATCACACGAAACGTCTTCACAGGCATCTAGCCAGTACGAAGGTCTGCCTTCAACATCCACTGGATTCCCAGCCCCCTCTTTATCCATTCTTTCCAATTCAATGCTTATTAGTTACTGAAGTATCTACTAGTACAGGTTGCTTGTTTACGTATGCAACAGATAAATAAATAATCTTTACACTACTAAAATCACATACAAGAAACAAACTACTCTAACAATAAACAGAATGAAATTACTGATATTAAAGCAATAGAGCTCCTGCATAAATCGAAAGGGTGGGCTAGAGATGTGGAGAGAGAGAAAGAGCGGTAGAGAGGGAGAGAGAGAGGGGAGAAAGCAGACAAGCGTTAAATAGACCGTACAAACCACGCGAAGAGAAAAAGGAGCAACCAAACCAAGTAGTGCGATTCGAAGATTCTCTCCCCACAGCGGTCTATCTTACGCCACTCTGCTATCTCTTCTCTTCTCTTCTCTTCTCTTCTTCGATACGAAGCTCAAATCCCTAACTTCTCTTCGCTCCCCCGAGAAATCTCAGGATCGGGGAACTCCGGCGATACTCAAACGCCGCAATTAGACATTGCCTCCTGAACCCGGCTCGTTCCTTTTAGAGAATCTAGGGTTGTGGGGTCTGTCCCAAAAATGGGGCCGACTACAAGACTTGGGTTTAGGGTGTCTTTGCAAATACTACTTAAAAGTTAAAAATACTTCTCAATTCTCAAAAGCTATTGTAATGATGATAGTTTTATAAATTTCTGTAAAAAAAGAAAAGGATAGTTTTATAAATAAGTATTTTTCATTGTATTGTTTTCGAATTCACATGGACGATATTAGAATCCTTCGGCTCTTGTCCCAATCGATTTAGAAATGTAAAATTCACTTTTTACTCCCTTCATTCATATCTATAATATCTATAAACTTATTATTATTTTTCCCAATAATATCTACTTTATACAATTTAAAATAAAGTATGTTTTATATAAAAATAGTTCATATAAATTTATTATTATTTTCGTTCCTAAACACTCTTCATCCATTTAGTGCAAATATATATGATATTGTGAATTAATGGAACCTTAAAATTATAACAAACAAAAAAAAAAAATTGAATCAAGTGGAATTTATTGAGAATGACATAAATAGATTATTTGTACTTTATGTGAATTAGGTGGAGGATTATCTTAACTAGTTTTTTGCGGGCTTGTTGTAAATATTCACTTGAGTAGATTTGAAATGTGTTTCTTGTTTTTTTTTTAATTAACTGTGAATTACATGTAATATTAAAAATATTTTTTGAATAATAATTGTTTTAATTTTTTACGTGATGTTAATATTTGTAATTTATTAAATTGATTCATGTTAGGCATGAAGATAAGAAAGACTTGTGTGAGACCATCTCAGGGATTCCATTTTGTAAGATTGTCTCCTCCTCCTCCTTCTTCTTTTCTCTCACATTGTTCTCGTGCTCTTAAACTTCTAAAATTCCTCTTAAAAATATATAACAATATGGTATTCTTGTAGGATGAGAATACATAGATTCCTCAAATGAACTTACTAACAAACATTTTGAGGGGATTAGAGCTTTCTATGCAGTTGCATTTATTTAATTTTTATGTCATCAGAGATTTTATGTGTATTTTGGTTGTTCGTGGTTTCCCGGTCTATTATGGCTATGTTTCAAGGTTTAAATTTCATTAATTTTTGTGAGGACTGCAGCGCTTTCATTGCATAACCAAATATTATACATAAGCATCATTTTTCAACTAATATAAGAATTTAATAGATACATTATAGTTAATGTAATTATAATACCATTGAAAATGAATATCATGGTTGAAGAGTTCGGAGCTTTAATATTTCTTGTTGTGGGCTTCATTGCGCATTTTTTTTAATAACTAGTTGTATACACGTGCGTTGCATGTTGTATGTAATTTAGTTGAAAAAATAAAATAAAGATTTAAAAATCAAGATTTCAATATTCTAATTTTTCAAGAAAACTGTGTAGAGGCTTCGTTTATACACATATATGTGATTTACAAGGTTTTTTCAATGAATTTAACATAAAAATAATATTTACGAGAGATCGAAAAATTATCTGTCACGTGATCTTCTACATTCGGGTATAATTTTTAGGTTGTCAACTTCTTCATGGTATCTTATATGATGTAGGTGTGTTCTTAAATTTTATTTGATAATTTTTTAAATGATTTATGAATTATAAATATTTTGTTTAGATTTTTTTAGTTTTTAATACCAAAAACTCTAATTTTTACTATATCATACTGGTTTTAAATTTTATTTTTTTAATTTTAAAATTTAAAGATATTTATCATTATTATCATTTATTAATTCCTTTTCTTGATTAAAGAAATTAAGCAAGTTTCATTGATTCTTAATCAAACATCTTAGATACATCTATGATTGATCTTGCCATTTGTTAGTATATATGAAAAGTCGGAGAATTGAAAAATAGAATAGTTGATTAATAATACTATTCTTGAATTGAAAAAAAAAAAAGGTTTTTTAAGCATCAATAACAATGTCAATTTTAAAAACACTATATGAATAAATCAATTTGTAGAATATTCTTCCTATATAAATTAATAGTTAAAATTATCCAAAGTTTGTAATTAATAATTTTCAAATTTAAGCTCTCCTCTCGTCTTTAATTCTCCGAGTTTCTGTCATGAATGTATAAGAGAAGTTGCTTTGAAAATTATCCTCGTCAAGTGTATGTGAATGTTAACATCAAAATTAAGAAGATTATGATTTTGTTATCTTATAGAAAATATGTAGTATTTGAATTTTGAACTTGAGGCCAATAATAATCCACTAATAAACATATACCCCACAACTAATTAACTACGACCTCCTCGTTTCTATTACATCTCTAACCAACCCCCTCAGTCTTTCTGATATGATTGATTCTTAATTATTATGACACCTTGTATCAGTATAAGTCTTCATTTTATCTTTTTTTTAGCACATTATGCAACTTTAAAAGTTCCTTCATCGATCATTAGTCCATCTCCTTACATTGGTTGCACATTAAACCAAACACTTCACTGGAAAAACAGAGAACATAACAAATTACATTTATTGTGAAATTAATCAAATTGAATAGAACTATTCGACATATTCTGCAATTGAAAATAGAGAGAGCTGGAATCTCTAAATATATGAATGAACAAACTTAGATTCAGAAAAATTAAATTCGAGTTTTGAATCATTAATTGCTACCGCTCATGACAAATTAACATTTAATGTGAAACTAATCAAATCAAAGAATTCGACATATTTTGCAATTGAAAATAGAGAGAGCTAAAATCTCTGAATATATGAATTAATGAATTCAGAGTCAGAAAAATTAAATTCGAGTTCTGAATCGTTAATTGCTACCACTCATGCTATTATGATAATCTATGAAATAGATAAGCAAAATTTGTATTATAATTACAGAAATAGAAAAATATTGAGTTGACTTTATAGGGAAATGGAGGAGTACCCGACAAAAATGGTCTTAGGGCTTATTAGAATAATACCAATTATAATTTTTTATGTAAGAATTTCAAAGGTTGTGGATTATATATCTGTAAGTCCCATAACTTTGCATTGTTTTGAATTTGGTCCACATGAATTACATGTTTTGATATTGTTCCTGTAAGTTTGAGATTTTTTTTATTTTAGTCCTTTTACCTTGATTTTTTTATATTGGTCCTGTATGTTCGATTTTAAAAAAAAAAATTGGATTACACGTTTTGATTTTGGTCCTATAAGTTTTAGAAGGACTAAAATAAAAAAAACTTCCAAACTTACGGGACCAATATCAAAACATGTAATTCATGTGGACCAAATTCAAAATAGTGCAAAGTTACAGGACTTACAAATATATAATCCCAAAAAAAAAATAGATAGTTATGAGTCAAGATTAAAATATATCTTGGCTAATTTATTGTAAGAATTCCAAAAGTCATAAATATAAAATAAATGAATATAGGGAGTTGGGGTGTAATAGTAAAGATTAAAATATGTTAAGGACAAAATTGTTTAAAAATGTTTCTCAACCTCTTGTCACTTTTTAATATAGTATAGAAAAAAATAGATAGTTATGAGTCAAGATTAAAATATATCTTGGCTAATTTATTGTAAGAATTCCAAAAGTCATAAATATAAAATAAATGAATATAGGGAGTTGGGGTGTAATAGTAAAGATTAAAATATGTTAAGGACAAAATTGTCTAAAAATGTTTCTCAACCTCTTGTCACTTTTTAATATAGTATAGATTGTCACTTTTTAATATAGTATAGATTGTCACTTTTTAATATAATATAGATATAGATAGTATCCGATGTTGCATGGACGCGGGATGTGGGAGTGATACGATACGGATGCAAGGATACGGAGTTTTAAAAAAATAGGATACGATCGGGCAAGGATACGTCTATTTATATTTACTTTATTATATATAATAATACATGTAATAAACTAAAATATAGAGAAATTTTATCTAAATATGCAACAATTAAAAATTAAATATCATTAACTTATATAAGTCATAATAAAAGTTTCAACCTACATATTTTCACAAAGGTCAACTCACATTAACATCATTATCATTATCATTATCATTATCACTTGTCGACCACATCATCACCATTATCTCTAGAAAATTGGATAATTACTAGAAAATTAGAAAGCATATATATATGTCCTAGAAATTTATCCGAATCATTTAATTATATAAGAATTAAGAAATTGAAATATTTAGTTGGATGATATATTATGTTATTTGTTTGTTGAATAATATATTTAATATTTATATTTTAATATTAAGTTTTGAAATATTACAAAAAATCACAAGACCTTGGAGGGAGAAGAACATTAACACTCAAAGACATATATGGACAAGATGGTTCAGAGTTCTTATTCACACTTGATCTTGTAGATTTTTCTCATTGATGTGAGCCAAGTTAGGAAGCTTTGTAAAACTCGATGATTCTACTGAAAAGTATCAGAGATTTATTTTTGCAAGAGTTCTTACATTAGCATCTTGCTTATCCCAAATTGATAAACCTTTTAGGATGGAGGTGGATGGTATTTTGTTTGAGATTAGAGTGGTGTTGTTTGATGATCTTGCTAAATATAGTAGTAGCTACATAAATTGACCAACAATGATTAATTTATCTGGCTACTACTATATTTAGTAAGATCATCAATAGTTGTTACTTGTTTATAATCTGTGGTATTTATATGTGGATGTAGATTAGGGAACAACTACAACTATAAATGATGATGATTGAAGTATTGAATGCTAATGGAGACTATATAAATACCCAGAGATTTGTCAAGTCTTTAAATAAACTCGAGCTTGAAATGATCCTTTATTATGATTCTTAAACAATATTTATCAACAACCTATCACAACACCATCTCTTAATAAATAATTTATTTATCTCTCCTCCACATATACATACTACAATTCAACCTAGTTTTATTTCTTCATACTTTATCAACAACGCAACCCAACCTAAAATAACTTTTCTTTTATACTATTAAAAATTACATTTATTTATAATCCATTTTATTATATGTATTAGGTGATATATTAAATTATTTGATATGCAAAATTCATAATTATAATTAAAAAAATATCATACACTTAAAATAAGTAACAATCTTAATAATACAATTTAAATTACAATAATCATAATATAAAATTGTAAAAAATATAATTAAGTTACAATAGATGTGTAAAATACAACAATGCATAAAAGAAAATTACATATTTAATTATCAGTACTGAATTTTTGTCATATATGCTCAATCAATTCGCTTTTAAGAGCGGTATGAGCTTCTCTATTGCATGTGAAGTTGTTCTCTATTAATCATATAAGTGGATAAACTTGCAATGCGCTCAATGGAGTATTCAAAACCTTGATCATCATAGTTTAATTGCCTTGGATTCTTGATAAAAAAGATAGAAATTGAGAAAAATAATAGAATGAAAAGATAAGCTAGGAAATCGAGAGTTAATAGAAATGATAAAAAAAAGGATAGAAATGAAGGTAAATTTTTAGAGGATTTTTTTATGAATTTATATAATATATATATATATATATTTAAGTGTCACAAAACAAAACATTAAAGTCATTGTCCAATAAATTTGAGTGATCAATAAAATTGGTATGCTATGCTAAAGTCTATTGCAATAATTTGGATTAGGCAACCGATCAACCATCAATATTAACTTTAGTTTTTATTTTATTTTGCTTTTATCTTTGTAAGAAGTGTATAATTTATTGTGCCAACTGCCGATAAAGATAGTCTTAAAGACTGTATTAATAGCACAAATATTCCTTGTGTTGCCCTAATATATTGGGACAATCCGAGCATTTTATACATGGATTAGCTCGTTTTACAAAGTTCGGTTGAATCCTTTGTGTCATATGGATTCGACCCTCCTCTGGCTTGACACCTGTCCATATAATACAAGATCCCTCATTTAGGTGGGATTTAACTTATATTCGAGGACCTGTGAAACCACCTTGTGTGACGATTCTCTAAGCCCCTTTCCAAAAGGGTCTTGCTCATGTCTAACTTAGTTCCCTTGAGCCAAATTTATTGGTTAAGATCCCGAGGTCATGTGTGTGTGTGTCATCTTCTCATCTATGTGGCTTGTTAATTTTCTGTTAACTGGTGGAGGCCGCTTATATATCTTGCCTAGGTCTTGATAGGCCGACGAGGTGGTCCAAACACCTCGTCGAGGTCTTGATGATCTGGCAAGGTTGTTCGGGTGCCTCGTTGAGGATCTAATGGCCCAACAAGGTCGTCTAAGTGCCTCGCTGAGGTCTTGGTGGTCTGTCGAGATCGTCCAAGAATTACTATGGACAAATAGTACCACAACAAGTTGTGGATGAATAAACTTGCTCATGTAATATAAAGAGGTTTGGGGTGTTTGAAGAGGAGGAAGAGGGAGAAGAAAAGGTCTGGCTATTAGTGTTGGTCCAACTAAGTACTCTTTAAGGAGCTTTAGAAGTCTAGAAAAGGGGGGGGGTTGAATAGACCTCTATACTCAAATTTAATTTTTGACTAAGTTTCAAAATATCAGAGGACTCGAAGTCTTCTGATCAGAGTAGTCTGCTTATTGCTAGACTGGTTTATGCGGAAGCGATGTTAAAGAAACTTTATGTGAAAAACCTTTTATGCAACACACACTTTTTAAAACAAAGTAAACTATGTGTTGTTTACCAAATATTTGTTGCTGGGATTAACTGGCTATTTTTAAAGGCTTTGGTAAAAACATCAAATGATTGGGTTCTTAAATGCTAAAATGAATGCTTGAATGAAGAAAGGCTATAAATGCATAAGAACACTAAGAACACCAAGAATTTCTAGGGGTTGTTAGTCCCTGGACTTGAATGAGTATGTGTATTGATTATACTGAGAGAGATTGAACCTTTTTTTACATTACAAGTGTTGGGGTATTTATAGTTTTCTCACTACAGGGGTATGTTGGTTATTTCCGGCCTTTCAGGGGACAGGTGCATTAAATGTCTCCTGCCTCTGAGGACGCGCGGGCTCTGATATGTCAGGGCTTGCAGGTGACCGGCCACTAGGGTGTTGACGTGTGTCCAAAAAGGACGATTCTCTGAGAACTTTCCTCATTTGGGAGGAATATTCTCTCTGATGCAGTGTACGAAGGCGGCCTTTTTTCTCTTGGGGGAAGATCTCATCTGATTCCATCACGTGTTCCAAACCTTCTACGCTGGCCGGAGATGCAATGAGGTCGGAGGCCGGTCCCTTGGTGAGTCACGAGGCCGGAGCCTTTCACCGCCTGTAGGTCGCGGCCGGGCGTCCTTCGCTGGAATCTCCCGGTCGCGGCCGGTCCGGTCCGAGGTCGGATCGGTCGCCTTGCTTCCGGAGCATTATTGGTATGTGCTTTAAACTGATTTCCGCTCTCTCTTTCGAGATCGGAAATTGGGGTCGGAGACCGCTGAGGTCGGATATAGGCTGGTCTGATCGGCGCCGACCTCTGGACATGTAATTGCCCTTTCCCGTTTATTCCGACCGGTTCCGACCTATGGCCCAAACCGGTCACAACAATTGCCCCCCAGCTCGTCTCTCAAAGTCGATGAGGGGCGAGGTGGTCGTTTATCGTTTCTTGTTGGTGCCGGCCTGAATCCGTCCGGGGTGATCGGAGATCGGCAAACGTTTATGAGGCGATCGAAAGGACGTGCGCTGTCAGACGACGCTTCGGGTTGTTGGTGTATACTGTAAAGTAAACTTTTGTTGGGCTTTTATGGATATATTCAATTTCCTTATTATCTGAAATAAATGGTTTTTCACATTATTGCAATCTTATTAATTGCTTGTATTACTTGTATGTCTATTTATCTTATATTGTAGATAATGTGGTGGGTTTGTAGTCACACAGAAGATCACATTGTCAGTTCCTTATAAGATATAAACAGTATTCACAACTAAGATAGTTCTGGACATAACTATTGGTATAAGTTGTAGTATGAACTTGTTAGTGGCTTGTCTTGGCCATTAGTTCATACTAGTACGCTATGTCGTATTGAATGGATCACAGTTAAGACATGTTCTTCTATTCTGACTGTTATGAAGAACTAAAGGTCTTGGTGACTCTTGTAATTCTTAACCCTAATTGAGATATCTAGATATGTGGAGCGCTTGTTCACTACTTTGATTTACTATGGGTGAGAATCTTGTTAGATTCAATGCACTATGTATTTTGGGTAGTGACATCGTTTGCACGATGTCTATTTATTGGCATTAGGGCACCGTGTCCTGGTGATCCAGGTTGATGACGTCCCCTTGAGGAAACTCATAAAGGATTGTCGTATTAAACCCTGCAGGTGGATTTAATCCGTACGACAACAAGGTTGAGTGGTACTACTCAAGGAATAATAGATGTTAATTAATTAAAGCGGTCAGAAGCTTTAATAATTAATGGATGTGCGATATCTTTAACACGGGGAATTATAGAGTCTAATAGAAGCCCTGATTCGGTTCGGGATAGGACGGGAGTGCAACATTAATTCTCTAGTGGAATGAATTAATGTTCACGGGCCAAATATATGTTCTGGGCTGAACATAAGAATATTTGGGTCCATGAGGAGCCCAAACCTATACCTTCTAACAGATCCCTAGTCTGGCCCATGAAACCTATATAAAGGCTTCAATTTCGTTCTTTGAAACCCTAGGACTAAAAGAATTTCGTGAGCAGCAGAATTTCGTGAGCAAGGGTTTTTGAAGAGACGAAATTGGGAGGCACTTTTCTCCACGTTCGCTAGTTCGCCGTCCACCCGGTGTACGAACGAGGTTGGGAGACAGATTAGAAGATCAGTAGTGGAATCAACGCCTCGGTCTTCAAGGGTAACGGATCTAAACTTGTCTTTAGATGCATGTTTAGGTCTTTAATTGTTTATACACGTTTGGTATCCCAACAACGATCTTGGGGACGGACCGCCTTCACCGGCGCGATCCATCAAGTGGTATCAGAGCCAAGGATTCGTGGATTGTTGGCTCTGCCTGAAACGTGTATCTATTTTCTGGTTTTCTGCTTTCGTGGTTTTAGATCGTTTCTCTATCGCAACCCTTGTGTGTTTTTGTAATCGTTTTTCCCACCAGATAATAAGTGTGGGTAGTATAGGTTTCTTTTACAATAGATCACTGTATTAGGGTTTCGTTCGCTTGTATTAGTTGTGTTTTCTGATCACAAGAGTGGGCGATGTCGGTTCAAGGGATGTGGAAACAGATTTCAGGTTCTCTGTGTTAGAAGTTTTTGGCCCTAGACGGTGTCGTTCACTGTTTTGGCCATAACTTTTGACTCGGGAGTCCGTTTTCTGCAAGTAAGCCCATTTCGGAAACCTCGTGACGATATCTACATACTTCACAGCTATGCTGTGACCCCCTATGGCGAGACCTAATTCAATTGTCTTGATGAAGTTTTCTTCCAGTTTAGTTCGGGTGACGTGAATTCGACCCGTTCGAGACCATTTCTTGCTTTGCGTGAGAGGCCGATGCGAGGCATCCGTCCGCGCCCTTTATTTATCATTGTAATAGCTTTGATAGGCTGTTTTTGATAAGTTTTAGAAGGGGTTGCGATAGATATGCATTTATTTGTGCTTTTATCTATCTTTTTCTGGCATGTTTGTGTTTCATAATTAATTTTTTATAATCTGCTATTGCCTGTGAATAATCTTCAATTTTAAATGACTAAGTGAGTAGAATTTAATTTAATTAATTCTTTGGCCTCCACAATTGGTCTTTAAGTAAGGTGATTGTTGCTCGTGGGACCTTGGGAGTCTCCCCCTAACGGATGCAACATTCACAAGCTTACTAGTTAAGACTTCTAATCAAAATGTTTTAATCTTAAAATGAAGTCTGTGATCATTCCCAACGGATGTATTATTCATGAGTTCATCAGTTAAGATTAGTGCAAGATAACTGTAGTGAATTATTTACTAGCGACATGTTCTTTGTATGAGCTCGTCAATTGTGAATAATAGTTCCTACAGTTAAATTGTGGTCATCACTTAGATGTGAATTTTAATATAACCCCCCAACGGGGTCCCTATTCTAATTCACATGGCCAGTTTAGGTCCGACTATTAATTTCATTCGTCATAAGGATAAGTTGACGTGATATTGAAATTAAAGACTTGGTGTCTGGTTGATGAACACACGCGTAAACGACCATCCTAACGTGGCTTGCGTGTTTGTTTGTTGGGCTGTTGGAGGTTGTGTTAAATGTTGGTTTTGAAGGTTTCCAATATTTCATGCTTCAATTTATGTGATTTTAATGCTTGCTTGCATTTAATTTATTTCAGATTTAATAAGATGACGTTCAACCCGCTTATGGTTATTTTAAAAGAAAATAAGCTGACTGGTCCGAATTATTTGGATTGGAAGAGAAATCTGGACATTGTCCTGGTTGCAGATGAGTACAAGTTTGTGCTCAATACTCCTGCTCCTGCCGATCTGGCACCCGATTCCACTGAAGAGCAAAAGGAGGCTCATAAGAAGTGGCACAAGGCTAATGAGATGGCTCGTTGTTACATTTTGGCCTCTATGTCAAATGTTTTACAACAGCAGCATCAAAACATGCCTACTGCCGCACATATGATGTTGAGCCTAAAAGAGCTTTTTGGTGAGAAAGATAGGGCTGCCCGTTTTGAGGCTATGAGGAAAATTATGACTACCTCTATGCCAGAGGGAGCGTCGGTGAGGGACCACTGTCTCAAGATGATGGAATATCTGAATGAGATAGAGGTGCTCGGGGGAGAAATCGACGGTGATGCCAAGGTCGATATGATCCTCAACTCGCTCCCAAAATCCTTTGAAAACTTTCGTTTGAACATAATCATGAGTAAGAAGGGCTATTCTGTAGCTGAGCTTCTTGCGGAGTTGGTTGCGGCGGAAGGTCTCATGGGTAAGGGTCCACAAGCCCATGTTTCTGTTCAGGCTGGATCTTCTTCGTCCAAGGGCGGGAAGAAGAAAAAGCCTTCTCAGAAAAAGGCTGGTGGAAGTAGTGGTGGAAGCAGTAGGAGTAAGGTTTTGGCGCCTTCTGGTGGCGTGAAGAAGCCGAAAGGCAAATGCTTCAAGTGCCACAAGACCGGACATTGGAAGCCTGATTGTCCTCTCTTGAAAAAAGGATAACTCTGGTACATCTCTTGCTCTAGTTGTTGAAACATGCTTTGCGGCTTGTTCTGCCCTTTCTTGGGTAGTAGATACAGGAGCCACTGATCATGTTTGTTATACCTTGCAGGGGTTTCTGCAAACAAGGCAACTGAGTGAGGGCGAGATTACTATCAGTTTGGGCAATGCTACGACTGTAGAAGTGGTCGCAGTGGGAGATGTGCACTTATGTTTTTCTAATTCTGTTTTAGTATTAAAGAATGTTTTGTACGTGCCGAGTTTTCGGAAGAATTTAATTTCTGTTTCGAAGTTGTTTTTGGATGGATGCTCAGTTGTTTTTAATGACAAAGTTGTTATTATGAGAAATGACTTTTTAATCTGTTCTGGCACGTTAGAAAACAGTCTTTACACTATTACTTGTGCATATCGTACTATGACTGAAACTCATTCATCATCATCAAATAAGAGAAAAGAACCTTCAAAGATGAATCAAACATATCTTTGGCACCTAAGACTAGGTCATGTCAATCTGAGGAGAATTCAAAGACTTGTAAGTAGTGGTTCTTTGGAGTCTCTCCAAGTGGAACCATTCTCAGTCTGCGAATCCTGCTTGGAAGGCAAGATGACTTCAAGGCCTTTTAAGGCCACGGGGAATAGGGCCAGTGATGTGTTAGAATTGATTCACTCTGATTTGTGTGGGCCTATGTCTGTTCAAGCTAGAGGTGGTTTTGAGTATTTCGTCACTTTCATTGATGATTACTCAAGATATGGGTACATCTATCTGATGCGCCACAAGTCTGAATGCTTTGGCAAGTTCAAAGAATTTAAGGCAGAAGTGGAGAACCGTCATGGTAAGAGTATCAAGTCACTACGATCTGATCGTGGTGGCGAATACCTTAGTAATGAATTTAGGCAATACTTATTAGAGAATGGGATTACATCCCAGCTCACTGCGCCTGGTACTCCCCAACAGAATGGCGTAGCTGAAAGAAGGAATAGGACTCTATTAGAAATGGTGAGATCAATGATGAGTTATGCATCATTACCTACCTCGTTTTGGGGATATGCCTTGGAAACAGCGGCGTACCTTCTAAATTACGTACCTTCTAAAGCGGTTCCAAAAACTCCGATTGAACTGTGGTCTGGGCGAAAGCCTAGTCTCAATCACATTCGGATTTGGGGTTGTCCAGCACATGTGCTGGATAAGGAAGCTGATAAGTTGGCACCTAGAACTGAAGTACGGTTGTTTGTAGGATATCCTAAGGGAACAAAAGGTGGTTATTTTTATAGTCCTAAAGATCAGAGGGTGATAGTCAGTACTAATGCCCGATTTTTAGAGGAAGACTATATGAATGAGCATAAGTCCAATAGTGAGATCATTCTCAATGAGTTAAGGGGAGACAATGGCACACCGAGTGTGCAAGAGGAAATACCACAAGAGACTGCACAACGTGATTGCTCTGATGAACCTTTGCATGCATTGCCTCGTCGTAGTGGGAGGGTTGTACGTCAACCTGATCGTTTCATGTTTGTGGGAGAGTCTGTGGACTTGATTCCAAGTGATGAACATGATGATAACGATCCCTGGACTTACAAAGAGGCAATTCAAGACAAAGATGCAGAGTCTTGGCACAAGTCTATGGATTCAGAAATTGAATCTATGGATGCTATGGAAGTGTACGACCTAAGCGAACTTCCCCATGGCAAGGAAGTCATTGCGTGTAAGTGGGTCTACAGACGTAAGAGAGGATCTGATGGGAAGGTTATTGCCTTTAAAGCAAGGTTGGTGGCAAAGGGTTTTACCCAGAAAGAAGGAATCGACTATGACGAGACCTTCTCACCAGTAGCCATGCTAAAATCGATCCGGATTCTCTTATCCATAGCTAATCACATGAACTATGAAGTTTGGCAAATGGATGTCAAGACAGCTTTTCTTAATGGAAATCTGAATAAGGACATCTACATGCGGCAACCTGAGGGTTATGTGAAGAAAGGCCAAGAGCATCTGGTCTGGAAGCTGAAAAAGTCCCTTTATGGGCTAAAGCAAGCTTCCAGGTCTTGGAACATTCGTTTTGATGAGGTGATCAAATCTTTTGGATTTGAACAATGTCAAAATGAAAGTTGTGTGTATAAGAAGAGTAACGGAGACGTCGTGGTATTCTTAGTACTGTACGTAGATGATATTCTTCTCATTGGCAACAATGTGAAAGTATTATCAGACGTAAAGGTGTGGCTTTCAGAGCAGTTTCAAATGAAGGATTTGGGAGATGCATCGTACATTCTTGGTATAAAGGTCATTCGTGATCGGAAAAAGAGAATGTTGTGTTTATCTCAAGCATCTTACATTGATACTGTGATTGCTCATTTCAGCATGCAGAACTCAAATAAGGGTTTACTACCTTTCAGACATGGAGTTCCCTTATCAAAGGATATGTGTCCTAAGACACAGAAGGAGATAGAGGAGATGGCTAAGGTTCCTTATGCTTCGGCTGTAGGAAGCCTTATGTATGCGATGCTGTGTACGAGGCCTGATATTTGCTATGCAGTCGGTATGGTAGCAAGATATCAGTCTAACCCTGGTCAAGGACATTGGACTGCTGTCAAGCATATCCTCAAGTACTTGAAAAGGACTCGAGATTATATGCTGGTATACCAGTCAGATAGTATTGTTCCTGTGGGTTATACTGATTCGGATTTCCAAGCTGATCTAGATGAACGGAAGTCTACCTCGGGTTATGTGTTTGTGTTGGGAGGCGGAGCCATATCTTGGAGAAGTGTGAAGCAGAAATGCATCGCGGACTCCACTATGGAGGCCGAGTACGTAGCTGCCTCAGAGGCTGCCAAAGAGGCTGTTTGGCTACGTAATTTCCTCTTGGACTTGGAGGTGTCCAAGAGTATGCCAAGGTGTATCACTGTTTATTGTGATAACGCGGGTGCAGTGGCAAACTCAAAGTAACCTAGAGCCCATAAAGCGAGTAAACACATAGAGCGGAAGTACCACATTATACGAGACATCGTAAATCGAGGAGACGTAGCTGTAGCTAAGATTGCATCGTTGAACAACCTAGCTGATCCTTTCACAAAGACTCTGGGGATGAAAGGTTTTGAGCAGCATGTGGAAGGTCTTGGTTTACGATGTATACCAGCTAGACTTTAAGTATAAGTGGGAGAATTGATATGTCTTTATGTGTATACTAAAAGTTTAGCTTTAGTATAAGTGGGAGATTGTTGGTGTATACTGTAAAGCAAACTTTTGTTGGGCTTTTATGGATATATTCAATTTCCTTATTATCTGAAATAAATGGTTTTTCACATTATTGCAATCTTATTAATTACTTGTATTACTTGTATGTCTATTTATCTTATATTGTAGATAATGTGGTGGGTTTGTAGTCACACAGAAGATCACATTGTCAGTTCCTTATAAGATATAAACAGTATTCACAACTAAGATAGTTCTGGACATAACTATTGGTATAAGTTGTAGTATGAACTTGTTAGTGGCTTGTCTTGGCCATTAGTTCATACTAGTACGCTATGTCGTATTGAATGGATCACAGTTAAGACATGTTCTTCTATTCTGACTGTTATGAAGAACTAAAGGTCTTGGTGACTCTTGTAATTCTTAACCCTAATTGTGATATCTAGATATGTGGAGCGCTTGTTCACTACTTTGATTTACTATGGGTGAGAATCTTGTTAGATTCAATGCACTATGTATTTTGGGTAGTGACATCGTTTGCACGATGTCTATTTATTGGCATTAGGGCACCGTGTCCTGGTGATCCAGGTTGATGACGTCCCCTTGAGGAAACTCATAAAGGATTGTCGTATTAAACCCTGCAGGTGGATTTAATCCGTACAACAACAAGGTTGAGTGGTACTACTCAAGGAATAATAGATGTTAATTAATTAAAGCGGTCAGAAGCTTTAATAATTAATGGACGTGCGATATCTTTAACACGGGGAATTATAGAGTCTAATAGAAGCCCTGATTCGGTTCGGGATAGGACGGGAGTGCAACATTAATTCTCTAGTGGAATGAATTAATGTTCACGGGCCAAATATATGTTCTGGGCTGAACATAAGAATATTTGGGTCCATGAGGAGCCCAAACCTATACCTTCTAACAGATCCCTAGTCTGGCCCATGAAACCTATATAAAGGCTTCAATTTCGTTCTTTGAAACCCTAGCACTAAAAAGAATTTAGTGAGCAGCTGAATTTCGTGAGCAAGGGTTTTTGAAGAGACGAAATTGGGAGGCACTTTTCTCCACGTTCGCTAGTTCGCCGTCCACCCGGTGTACGAACGAGGTTGAGAGACAGATTAGAAGATCAGTAGTGGAATCAACGCCTCGGTCTTCAAGGGTAACGGATCTAAACTTGTCTTTAGATGCATGTTTAGGTCTTTAATTGTTTATACACGTTTGGTATCCCAACAACGATCTTGGGGACGGACCGCCTTCACCGGCGCGATCCATCACGGGTTTCGCACACTAAAGTCTGACGTGACGTGGTGTGACTCCTCGAGTCCCGTGCATTAAATGCGCGCCTAGTACGAGGCGTCTGGCGCTGAAACCGTCGCTTCAACTTCTTGCTTCTAGGCCCCTATGCCTAGAAACTTATTTCGTCGTAGGTCCCTGTCTCTTTCTTATAAATAGGAGGGTTATTCCTTTATTTTGAATTTTTACTCTTTCCTCGAATTGCAGCATTCTCTTAGGCGATTTCCGGCGAGCATCTTGCGGCGGCGACGAGTTTTGAGCGGCGGCGACTAGTGGTTCCGAAAAGGTAAATTTCGAATTTTCGTAACCCACACTTCTACTTTTCATTATGGTGCGACGGTGGGCGGGTCCTCCGCCTAGTCAGGGAGGTGGCGCCTCCTCTAGCGGCGGAGGAGGCGGCAGAGCCCATCGGCGCTTATTCGACGAAGGAGGAAGCTCACGCGGCGTGAGTGGTGCTTCCCCTTCACGTTTGGCGGGTTCGATCTGGGCGCACGGCGACGATGGTCTAGACGCTCTGTTCCCGAGCCCGGGACGGTCATTGCTGGGCGAGGGCGCCCGGGAGGGGATTCCCGCGGCGACTGAGGGATGTGGAATGGGGGGAGCAGCCCGACTTATGGAGGGCAGAGAGCCCATTGATGACCTTATGGAGGAAGGTGAGGAGGAACTCGGCCGTGGGGACGGCGTTGATCTGGCCAACAGCTTGCTATTAAAAAACCTCGCCGCCGAGCAGATTAAAGAGAGGCTCGGGACGGCGGGTGAGGCCTCGCGGTCAGAAACCGAGGAGGTCGAGATGCCGGCCGCCGTCGGCCGGAGCGTGAGCCAAGATCGGCAAAGCCAGGTCAGACGAGCATTTCGTCTGTGGTCGGAGTACGTGGAGGAGAAGGATACGATCGGAGGTCTCGAGTTTGACTACGAAGAGTACTTGGAGCATTATCCAAGAGGGCCGACCGTCCGCGATCCGGCCACCATTCGGATAGCCGACCTGGAGGAGTCCAATAGGTGGACCATCGGGCAGGTTCAGAGCAAGGTGACCCAGCGTTTTCTCGACAATGCCCGGGTCGGATGAGAGGTACCCGCTGACGTTCAACTCTATGCACCCGAGCCGAACGAACGGGCGGACCAGCCTCCGCGCGGGATGGTGGCCGTGACCCAGGATATGATGGAGGTCGGACTCCGTTTCCCCCTTCATCCGGCCGTTTCTTACCTGTTGAATTTCTGGAACCAGGCGCCCATCCAGCTTCTTCCGAACGCGTGGATGATAATAGTGAGCGTTATGGCTCTGTTCGGCAAGAACCGACTTTACCGGATGCCCACCCCCGGAGAGATGACTTATCTCTACCGAATTCAAAGTGAAAGGAGTGGGACCGGTGAAGTCTACATTCAGACGAAAGGGCCCAAGCTGGTGACCGGTCTGCCCAGTAAAGGCCGGAACGACCGAAGAAAATGGTTTTTTGTTGGCGGGGCTTGGAGGACCGGGTATTAAGAGAGCGGTTAATAACCGCTATCCAAGCCTCACTCTTAGATAGCGGTTAATAACCGCTCTCCAAGAGCCTTTTCTATTTTTTTTTATTTGTTTAGACAGCGGTTATTAACCGCTCTCCAAGAGCTTTTTTAATTTTTTTTATTTATATATATATAAATAAACCTGCTTTTTTAACCGTTTTTTTTTTTCAATTATATATATATTTTTTTGAATTAAATAATAAACCTGCTAATATATACAAAGTTACCAAAACACATATACTAATAATTTATTCGTAACATCAAATAAATATAATATAAGATCCAATAACATGAAATATTAATTCATCACAAATTAATATATAAGTTATATGATGCTATCAAAAGTTACAATAATGTTACAAGAATCGATTGTAAAGATACCCAATCCAATCCATCTTCCATTTCTCAATTCGAGTGTTGTTGTAAAAAGGGATCCGAGGCCTATGCACAAACTGCAAATTACATAGAAAATTTAATTAAATAATAAACATTTTTTATTCAATCATATTTAAAATAAATCGATAATCGACTTACTTCTTCAGGAATGGTCGTCCGAGAAGTCAAGATTATATCTTCAATGTAGCAACACACAAAATGTCCACAGTGATTGCCATCTTGCTGCCTCGGAACCTATTGATTAACAATTACAATCATGTACTATAACTATGATTATTTTCTATAGATTTGCTAATTTTCTAAAGTAACTTACCTTAATGTTTTTCCACAGCACTTTACTAATATTGGTGGTATCTGATTTTTTACCTGGAAGACTAGTCTGATACATTGCCATCACACTATATAATTATTTTAAAAAATAAATATACATTAGATATGTATAATCTTAAAAGTAAAACAAATCATAATATGAGAATATTAAAAATTAACTTACGTACCCTTCCATAAATGCTATAAGATCGGGACGATTTGTATACACCCCATCCGTAGCTGGATCCAAATAATACACAGTAAGATCCCTCATTCTTATGGCCAACATCACCCAATGATTACTACATTATATTAACAAAATTAAAATTAATCGGTTGTTCGTATAAATAAATTTTTTATGAAATATTTATTATACTTACCCCACATTGTTTGGCCAAAAAATGAGATGGTCTCTCTCTCTATATTTCAACATATGTTCAACAATGTCGTTCATATACTGTGTCCTATTACCAAAAATGCTACACACTTGGGGGCAGATGAAGGAATATTTTGCACTTGCAACGACATCTACGGTTAAATATACCTCGCCCAAATACCTTTAACCAACATTCGCTAATATTAATATTTAATAAGTAAGTTAAACTATAAATGAAGTAAATGTTGAGAATTAAGTAAACACACCTGAGGTAAAAAGTCATGGTAGTTGCACTCAACCACTTGTCACCGAAGACTTCTTCGACATAATCTCGTATGATGAACTCCTCATATCCAACATAGTTAAAGTAAGCATTAATGGGCACTGTGACCATTTCTTGTTAACTGGGTCGGGGACATAGAAAATTTGTTGAGCTTGACTAGCCATTATGTAAGAGTCATCTCTGTATCCCACATTCTTCAAATCAACGCGTACGAACCCAGAACGTTCAACTTGGACCCCATTTGGGATCCTCACCCAACTACAATCGAAAATTGGCTCACGGTGACCAACATAGTCGAGTTCCCAAATGTTGACAATTTGTCCAAAGTAAGTGGTATTCGACTGATTCCATGCAGTTGCAGTAATAGACACCCCACTATTCTGCATTGTACTTGTGGCATCATGATCTCTGGTATAAAACGTGTATCCATTAATAAGATAACACTTGTATGAATACACATGTCTATCAGGTAATCTGGATAACCACTTAACTCTTTCTTTCACCGAGTCTTTATCCCGTGACAACATATTTGCAACATAACCATTGAACCAGTCAACAAACGTGCGATTGTGCTCAATTTCAATCCATGATCTAGCTCAATGCCGGCGCGACCTACCGGCGCCTAGTCAACAAGATGTTTGCAGAACAGATCGGAAAGACCATGGAAGTCTACATCGACGACATTGTGGTGAAAAGCTTGAAGAAAGAAGACCATCTCAGGGTTCTTGAAGAGACTTTCAAGATCCTCAAGGCCTACAATATGAAGTTAAACCCAAAGAAATGCAACTTTGGGGTGGAGGCCGGTAAATTCTTGGGGCACATCGTCAGTCAGCGCGGGATCGAAGCCAACCCGGCCAAGATCAAGGCCGTCCTAGACATGCAAGAGCCCAGGACGATCAAACAAGTGCAACGTCTGACCGGATGCCTCGCCCCCCTCAACAGATTCATAGCCCGGCTCGGAGATAAAAGTAAGCCCTTCTTCTCAACTATTAAAAATGGCAAATTTTCTTGGAATAGGGAAAGCCAAGTAGCCTTTGCAAAACTGAAAGAGTACTTGGCAAACCCACAAATCTTAGTCAAGCCGGTCCCAGGGGAGAAGCTCTGCTTATATCTCGCGGCCTCCGAGGTCGCACTCAGCGCGGTACTAGTCTGGGCGGACGGTCAGAACCACCTACCAATCTACTTCGTAAGTCAAGCCCTTCACGATGCCGAGCTCAGATACACTCCACTCGAAAAACTAGCGTACGCTCTGGTCATGAGCGTAAGGAAGCTAAGGCCTTATTTCTTCGACCACCAAGTAGAGGTCCTCACCACTCTTCCCTTGAGGCAAGTCCTACACCGGCCGGACACCAGCGACAGGTTATTGAAATGGTCATTGGAGATAGCTCAGTACGGGGTCTCATACGCCCCAAGGACGACCATCAAGGGTCAGACCCTGGCCGACTTCATAGTAGAATTAACTTTCCCACCCAAGTTCACAAGAATCAACCACCCCCCTTGGAAACTCTATGTAGACGGATCGTCAACCAACAACTGTGTCGTGGCCGACATTGTCCTGATCGGCCCGGAAGGCCAGAGTTTCACCCATGCAGTCCGCTTCAGCTTCCCGGCCACCAACAACGAGGCCGAATATGAGGCTCTGGTCGGGGGCCTTGAGCTCGTAATCGCAATTGGAGTTTGCCGACTGCACGTTCTTATGGACTCCCTACTCGTGGTCAACCAAATCAAAGGTGAATACGAGGCCCGGGGAGAGCAGATGATGAAGTACCTCGACCTGGTTACAACCTTATGCGAGAGATTTCATCAAGTTTTCATTGAGCAAATCCCAAGGGAACACAACACCCAGGCTGACGCTCTTTCCAAACTTGCAACCGCAGAGGGAGCTGCCGATCTCGCCAATATTCAACTTTCCACGCTCGGAACGCCCACGGTCATCCGAGCACAAGTGGCGACCGTCCTTAGCACGGAAGAAAATTGGATGACGCCGATCGTAAAATATCTCAAGACCGGCGGGCTCCCCGAAGATAGAACTCGGGCCCGGCAACTACAACTCCGGTCATCAAGGTACACCCCCATCGACGATCTTTTATATAAGAGAAGCTTCACCCTCCCACTCCTAAAATGTATAACCCCGGAGCAAGGCCAGACCATTCTGGCCGAAATCCATGAGGGGGTTTGCGGAAATCATGCCGGAGGCCGGGCCCTAGCCCACAAAGCGATCAGACAAGGATATTTCTGGCCGACCTTGAACAAAGACGCCGTCAACTTCGCGAGGTCGTGCCACAAATGTCAAGTCTTGGGACCCAATATCAAACTGTCCCCCGAGCAGCTCTCCTCTATGTATAGCCCTTGGCCTTTTGCCCAGTGGGGCATCGACCTGATCGGACCGATGCCCATTGCGCCCGGGGGCCACAAATTCGCCGTCGTGGCCGTCGACTATTTCACAAAGTGGGCGGAGGCCGAGCCACTCAACAAGATCAGCCAGACTCAAATCATCAAGTTCATTTGGAAAAACATCATCTGTCGTTTCGGCCTACCCCAAGTGATCATCTCCGACAACGGGAAATAATTTGACGGTCTCCAGATGATTCAGTTTTGTGAAAAATGGAATATCAAGAAAGTATTCTCCACCCCCTACCACCCGCAAACGAACGGCCAAGTAGAAGCCGTAAACAAGATCCTCAAGCACACCATCAAAGCTAAGCTTGAGGACAAAAATGGGAAGTGGGCAGCCGAGCTACCCGATGTCCTCTGGTCATACCGAACGACCACGAGGAACTCAACGGGCGAAACACCTTTCGCTCTAGCTTTTGGGACCGAGGCCGTCATTCCTTCAGAGGTCTCCCTACCAAGCCACCGGACAGCCCAGACGATCACCGAAGACAATGACACCGCCCGGATGATCGACTTGGACATGTTGGAGGAGAGAAGACTCAATTCTGATCTCCGAAATGTGGCCTACAAGAAGAAATCCGAAAAAAATTTCAACTCCAAAGTGAAGGCTAGACAATTCCAGGTCGGGGACCTGGTCCTCAAGGAGGTCCAAGTACCAAAAGGGGTATTCGGCCCGAACTGGGAGGGTTCGTTCAGGATATCCAAGTGGCTCTCCAAGGGAGCTTACGAGCTGGAGCTCATGGATGGCACTCCGGACCAATACCCCTGGAATGCAATTCACTTGAAGAAATACTACCAGTGATTTTGTAATATATTTTCAAAGTTCTTATCAATACCAAACTCTTCGCCCAGCTCAGTTTTGTCTCAAAAATCCGAGCTCAGTTCAAAAAAATACGCCGGCCGCATCGAGGACGGCGTATCACACTTGAGCTCGGGAAGGCCATTCAAGGCCATCCAAAATCCGAGCTCAGTTAAAAAACATACGCCGGCCGTACCGAGGTCGGCGTATCACACTTGAGCTCGGGAAGGCCATCCAAGCCACTTCAATAGCCGATCTCAGTTCAAAGGCGTACGCCGACCGCATCGAGGTCGGCGTATCACACTTGAGATCGGCAAGGCAACCAAGGCCACTCCAAATTCCGGTCTCAGTTCAAAAGCATATACCGACCGTATCGAGGTCGGCATACCACACTTGAGACCGGGACAAAATTTAATTCATACTTGTTAAAATTTGACACATTTTGATAAGTATAAACAGGTGAGAAAAATAAAACAACGAAGCAGATGAACACAAATTGATCTTTTCATTTCAAAACGGACCGGCCCGGAGACCGGCAAGGGAAACAACATCAACATTCGGCCGAAAGCCGGTTACATTGGTTTAAAGCAATATGAAATATAATCTAAGACAAGTAAAGGCTCAATGGTCGCCTGCTCCGGCCCCCGGGCCCGCCTGGTTCCCGGCCCCATCCAAGAAGTCGGCCACCTCTTCAATACAGGCCTCCGCCTCAACCCCGCTCCCGCCCGACATCTGGGTAGCCTCCAAAGGGGCCTCTTCTTCTTCTTCTTCTTCCCCTTCCTCCTCATCATCACCGGCGGCCGGGGGGTTCTCACCATGCTTGAACAATCTGTGCCGATGGGGGAACCAAGAGAGGTCCACCCCATAGTCGGTCTCGAGGTCGAGGAAGGGGAACCAGAAACCACCGCTGACCGGGTTCTTGGCAGCGTACTCCCGGAAGTAGTCTTCCTGGGGTTTGGTGTCGAGGCTGGCCTGGCGCCCGGCCCGGATCACACTGGCGGCGGCCACATAGAAGCAAAACTCAGAAAAGAGCGTCGGGTTCTGGGTCGGATCCGCAGGGTCATAAGCCGGCCGGCTCAGTGCAGCGGCCAGTTCATCATTTTTCCTCTGGAGCTCCTTCTCCGCCTCGACCTGCCGGGCAACAGCCTGGTCTGCATCCCCCCGGGCACGGTGCGCCTCCAACCGCAGATCGGCGAGGGAGTCTTCCATCTCAGACACGCGGTGCCGAGCATCCTCCAGGGCTTTATAGGCCATCTCCACCCGGCCCAGTGCGTCATCCTTCTTCTTCAGGACGACCTTCATCTGCCCGACCGCACCATCTCTCTCTTTCTTAAGCTTGACAACTTCACTCTCGAGCCCGGACTTCTCTTCCCGGGCATGGGTCAGGGCAGTCTCGGTCCTCCGGAGCGACCGAGAAATCTCAGAGAGCTCGTTCTCCATCGTGTTAACCACGATGGCCGCCTGGCTGATCAGCACGACTCCGGTCCGGCCCGCGTGCCGGGGTCGGCGCTCGACAATGTCGGCCAGATCCCACGTCCAGGCCTGGGGAAGAGAATTCGCAGCCCGACGCATATAGTCCGGCATCTCAACAGTTGAACCCGGGACACGGGAGGAGAGGAAGTCAAGCACCATTGGAGGGAGATCAGGATCATTTTGCGTCAGCCTAGACAAAAGAAAAACCAAGTCAAATACAAACGAAACGGTCTAAGAAAAACAAGAACTTTTGTGTCAAAAGACTTACGCTTGGAAGCGGACCGGGTCACGACCAAAATAAGTCCGGTCATCCTCTGGGCCAAGAACGGGCTCCACACGAGCCACAACTTCTGTTTCGACCGGCCCGGCCCCAGGTGGGGTATCGTCAGAAATATCTATCGGGGCCGGGCTTGACCCATGCAGGCCGGCCTCTTCACTCTCGTTCTCCTCCCTTGGCCTCTTCCGACCGGTGAGTTGGGGGGAGGTAGTCGTCCTAGTCACGGCGGTCCCTACGGCCGGAACGGACTGGAGGGGGGTAGGCTCTTCGATGACGATCCCGGTCCGGGCGCCGGCTCCTTTCTTCTTCTTCGACCCCTTGGCCGCTTTCTTTACCGCGCAGGAGCCCATTAAGACAAACATTTCCGGGCAGCGGTCGAGGAGCTCAGGGGGGCACTGCCTAATGATCGGAAAGTCCGGCACTGCAAGTTCAAGCCCGAGGTGTAAAAAAAAAAACATATAACTTATAGATCGAAGCCCGGTCACACATTTTTTACTTACCGGTCAACTTTATATGACGAGGATACTGGAAGAACCGTCCGGAGAGCCTGGTTTCTTGTGTCCGAAGAACGGCTTGATTTCTTTCTGAGCCCGGCAGTGACAAGATCCGCTCTCTGACGACTGCGAAGTCAAAGTTCAACTCCCGATCGGTGGGGCAAGGATAACCTGCGAAAGAAAGTAAAGATTAGATCAGTACTTTTAATTCAAGTTTAAACTAAAGATTCCTTACTGGGGCTTTTAGGACGGATGTTGGTCGGAACGTCGATCTCCGCTCCGTCAGGATACCCGGTCCTCCAAGCCCCGCCAACAAAAAACCATTTTCTTCGGTCGTTCCGGCCTTTACTGGGCAGACCGGTCACCAGCTTCGGCCCTTTCGTCTGAATGTAGACTTCACCGGTCCCACTCCTTTCACTTTGAATTCGGTAGAGATAAGTCATCTCTCCGGGGGTGGGCATCCGGTAAAGTCGGTTCTTGCCGAACAGAGCCATAACGCTCACTATTATCATCCACGCGTTCGGAAGAAGCTGGATGGGCGCCTGGTTCCAGAAATTCAACAGGTAAGAAACGGCCGGATGAAGGGGGAAACGGAGTCCGACCTCCATCATATCCTGGGTCACGGCCACCATCCCGCGCGGAGGCTGGTCCGCCCGTTCGTTCGGCTCGGGTGCATAAAGTTGAACGTCAGCGGGTACCTCTCATCCGACCCGGGCATTGTCGAGAAAACGCTGGGTCACCTTGCTCTGAACCTGCCCGATGGTCCACCTATTGGACTCCTCCAGGTCGGCTATCCGAATGGTGGCCGGATCGCGGACGGTCGGCCCTCTTGGATAATGCTCCAAGTACTCTTCGTAGTCAAACTCGAGACCTCCGATCGTATCCTTCTCCTCCACGTACTCCGACCACAGACGAAATGCTCGTCTGACCTGGCTTTGCCGATCTTGGCTCACGCTCCGGCCGACGGCGGCCGGCATCTCGACCTCCTCGGTTTCTGACCGCGAGGCCTCACCCGCCGTCGCGAGCCTCTCTTTAATCTGCTCGGCGGCGAGGTTTTTTAATAGCAAGCTGTTGGCCAGATCAACGCCGTCCCCACGGCCGAGTTCCTCCTCACCTTCCTCCATAAGGTCATCAATGGGCTCTCTGCCCTCCATAAGTCGGGCTGCTCCCCCCATTCCACATCCCTCAGTCGCCGCGGGAATCCCCTCCCGGGCGCCCTCGCCCAGCAATGACCGTCCCGGGCTCGGGAACAGAGCGTCTAGACCATCGTCGCCGTGCGCCCAGATCGAACCCGCCAAACGTGAAGGGGAAGCACCACTCACGCCGCGTGAGCTTCCTCCTTCGTCGAATAAGCGCCGATGGGCTCCGCCGCCTCCTCCGCCGCTAGAGGAGGCGCCACCTCCCTGACTAGGCGGAGGACCCGCCCACCGTCGCACCATAATGAAAAGTAGAAGTGTGGGTTACGAAAATTCGAAATTTACCTTTTCGGAACCACTAGTCGCCGCCGCTCAAAACTCGTCGCCGCCGCAAGATGCTCGCCGGAAATCGCCTAAGAGAATGCTGCAATTCGAGGAAAGAGTAAAAATTCAAAATAAAGGAATAACCCTCCTATTTATAAGAAAGAGACAGGGACCTACGACGAAATAAGTTTCTAGGCATAGGGGCCTAGAAGCAAGAAGTTGAAGCGACGGTTTCAGCGCCAGACGCCTCGTACTAGGCGCGCATTTAATGCACGGGACTCGAGGAGTCACACCACGTCACGTCAGACTTTAGTGTGCGAAACCCGTGATGGATCGCGCCGGTGAAGGCGGTCCGTCCCCAAGATCGTTGTTGGGATACCAAACGTGTATAAACAATTAAAGACCTAAACATGCATCTAAAGACAAGTTTAGATCCGTTACCCTTGAAGACCGAGGCGTTGATTCCACTACTGATCTTCTAATCTGTCTCTCAACCTCGTTCGTACACCGGGTGGACGGCGAACTAGCGAACGTGGAGAAAAGTGCCTCCCAATTTCGTCTCTTCAAAAACCCTTGCTCACGAAATTCAGCTGCTCACGAAATTCTTTTTAGTGCTAGGGTTTCAAAGAACGAAATTGAAGCCTTTATATAGGTTTCATGGGCCAGACTAGGGATCTGTTAGAAGGTATAGGTTTGGGCTCCTCATGGACCCAAATATTCTTATGTTCAGCCCAGAACATATATTTGGCCCGTGAACACTAATTCATTCCACTAGAGAATTAATGTTGCACTCCCGTCCTATCCCGAACCGAATCAGGGCTTCTATTAGACTCTATAATTCCCCGTGTTAAAGATATCGCACGTCCATTAATTATTAAAGCTTCTGACCGCTTTAATTAATTAACATCTATTATTCCTTGAGTAGTACCACTCAACCTTGTTGTCGTACGGATTAAATCCACCTGCAGGGTTTAATACGACAATCCTTTATGAGTTTCCTCAAGGGGACGTCATCAACCTGGATCACCAGGACACGGTGCCCTAATGCCAATAAATAGACATCGTGCAAACGATGTCACTACCCAAAATACATAGTGCATTGAATCTAACAAGATTCTCACCCATAGTAAATCAAAGTAGTGAACAAGCGCTCCACATATCTAGATATCACAATTAGGGTTAAGAATTACAAGAGTCACCAAGACCTTTAGTTCTTCATAACAGTCAGAATAGAAGAACATGTCTTAACTGTGATCCATTCAATACGACATAGCGTACTAGTATGAACTAATGGCCAAGACAAGCCACTAACAAGTTCATACTACAACTTATACCAATAGTTATGTCCAGAACTATCTTAGTTGTGAATACTGTTTATATCTTATAAGGAACTGACAATGTGATCTTCTGTGTGACTACAAACCCACCACATTATCTACAATATAAGATAAATAGACATACAAGTAATACAAGTAATTAATAAGATTGCAATAATGTGAAAAACCATTTATTTCAGATAATAAGGAAATTGAATATATCCATAAAAGCCCAACAAAAGTTTGCTTTACAGTATACACCAACAATCTCCCACTTATACTAAAGCTAAACTTTTAGTATACACATAAAGACATATCAATTCTCCCACTTATACTTAAAGTCTAGCTGGTATACATCGTAAACCAAGACCTTCCACATGCTGCTCAAAACCTTTCATCCCCAGAGTCTTTGTGAAAGGATCAGCTAGGTTGTTCAACGATGCAATCTTAGCTACAGCTACGTCTCCTCGATTTACGATGTCTCGTATAATGTGGTACTTCCGCTCTATGTGTTTACTCGCTTTATGGGCTCTAGGTTACTTTGAGTTTGCCACTGCACCCGCGTTATCACAATAAACAGTGATACACCTTGGCATACTCTTGGACACCTCCAAGTCCAAGAGGAAATTACGTAGCCAAACAGCCTCTTTGGCAGCCTCTGAGGCAGCTACGTACTCGGCCTCCATAGTGGAGTCCGCGATGCATTTCTGCTTCACACTTCTCCAAGATATGGCTCCGCCTCCCAACACAAACACATAACCCGAGGTAGACTTCCGTTCATCTAGATCAGCTTGGAAATCCGAATCAGTATAACCCACAGGAACAATACTATCTGACTGGTATACCAGCATATAATCTCGAGTCCTTTTCAAGTACTTGAGGATATGCTTGACAGCAGTCCAATGTCATTGACCAGGGTTAGACTGATATCTTGCTACCATACCGACTGCATAGCAAATATCAGGCCTCGTATTGTCTTAGATTATATTTCATATTGCTTTAAACCAATGTAACCGGCTTTCGGCCGAATGTTGATGTTGTTTCCCTTGCCGGTCTCCGGGCCGGTCCGTTTTGAAATGAAAAGATCAATTTGTGTTCATCTGCTTCGTTGTTTTATTTTTCTCACCTGTTTATACTTATCAAAATGTGTCAAATTTTAACAAGTATGAATTAAATTTTGTCCCGGTCTCAAGTGTGGTATGCCGACCTCGATACGGTCGGTATATGCTTTTGAACTGAGACCGGAATTTGGAGTGGCCTTGGTTGCCTTGCCGATCTCAAGTGTGATACGCCGACCTCGATGCGGTCGGCGTACGCCTTTGAACTGAGATCGGCTATTGAAGTGGCTTGGATGGCCTTCCCGAGCTCAAGTGTGATACGCCGACCTCGGTACGGCCGGCGTATGTTTTTTAACTGAGCTCGGATTTTGGATGGCCTTGAATGGCCTTCCCGAGCTCAAGTGTGATACGCCGTCCTCGATGCGGCCGGCGTATTTTTTTGAACTGAGCTCGGATTTTTGAGACAAAACTGAGCTGGGCGAAGAGTTTGGTATTGATAAGAACTTTGAAAATATATTACAAAATCACTGGTAGTATTTCTTCAAGTGAATTGCATTCCAGGGGTATTGGTCCGGAGTGCCATCCATGAGCTCCAGCTCGTAAGCTCCCTTGGAGAGCCACTTGGATATCCTGAACGGACCCTCCCAGTTCGGGCCGAATACCCCTTTTGGTACTTGGACCTCCTTGAGGACCAGGTCCCCGACCTGGAATTGTCTAGCCTTCACTTTGGAGTTGAAATTTTTTTCGGATTTCTTCTTGTAGGCCGCATTTCGGAGATCAGAATTGAGTCTTCTCTCCTCCAACATGTCCAAGTCGATCATCCGGGCGGTGTCATTGTCTTCGGTGATCGTCTGGGCTGTCCGGTGGCTTGGTAGGGAGACCTCTGAAGGAATGACGGCCTCGGTCCCAAAAGCTAGAGCGAAAGGTGTTTCGCCCGTTGAGTTCCTCGTGGTCGTTCGGTATGACCAGAGGACATCGGGTAGCTCGGCTGCCCACTTCCCATTTTTGTCCTCAAGCTTAGCTTTGATGGTGTGCTTGAGGATCTTGTTTACGGCTTCTACTTGGCCGTTCGTTTGCGGGTGGTAGGGGGTGGAGAATACTTTCTTGATATTCCATTTTTCACAAAACTGAATCATCTGGAGACCGTCAAATTATTTCCCGTTGTCGGAGATGATCACTTGGGGTAGGCCGAAACGACAGATGATGTTTTTCCAAATGAACTTGATGATTTGAGTCTGGCTGATCTTGTTGAGTGGCTCGGCCTCCGCCCACTTTGTGAAATAGTCGACGACCACGACGGCGAATTTGTGGCCCCCGGGCGCAATGGGCATCGGTCCGATCAGGTCGATGCCCCACTGGGCAAAAGGCCAAGGGCTATACATAGAGGAGAGCTGCTCGGGGGACAGTTTGATATTGGGTCCCAAGACTTGACATTTGTGGCACGACCTCGCGAAGTTGACGGCGTCTTTGTTCAAGGTCGGCCAGAAATATCCTTGTCTGATCGCTTTGTGGGCTAGGGCCCGGCCTCCGGCATGATTTCCGCAAACCCCCTCATGGATTTCGGCCAGAATGGTCTGGCCTTGCTCCGGGGTTATACATTTTAGGAGTGGGAGGGTGAAGCTTCTCTTATATAAAAGATCGTCGATGGGGGTGTACCTTGATGACCGGAGTTGTAGTTGCCGGGCCCGAGTTCTATCTTCGGGGAGCCCGCCGGTCTTGAGATATTTTACGATCGGCGTCATCCAATTTTCTTCCGTGCTAAGGACGGTCGCCACTTGTGCTCGGATGACCGTGGGCGTTCCGAGCGTGGAAAGTTGAATATTGGCGAGATCGGCAGCTCCCTCTGCGGTTGCAAGTTTGGAAAGAGCGTCAGCCTGGGTGTTGTGTTCCCTTGGGATTTGCTCAATGAAAACTTGATGAAATCTCTCGCATAAGGTTGTAACCAGGTCGAGGTACTTCATCATCTGCTCTCCCCGGGCCTCGTATTCACCTTTGATTTGGTTGACCACGAGTAGGGAGTCCATAAGAACGTGCAGTCGGCAAACTCCAATTGCGATTACGAGCTCAAGGCCCCCGACCAGAGCCTCATATTCGGCCTCGTTGTTGGTGGCCGGGAAGCTGAAGCGGACTGCATGGGTGAAACTCTGGCCTTCCGGGCCGATCAGGACAATGTCGGCCACGGCACAGTTGTTGGTTGACGATCCGTCTACATAGAGTTTCCAAGGGGGGTGGTTGATTCTTGTGAACTTGGGTGGGAAAGTTAATTCTACTATGAAGTCGGCCAGGGTCTGACCCTTGATGGTCGTCCTTGGGGCGTATGAGACCCCGTACTGAGCTATCTCCAATGACCATTTCAATAACCTGCCGCTGGTGTCCGGCCGGTGTAGGACTTGCCTCAAGGGAAGAGTGGTGAGGACCTCTACTTGGTGGTCGAAGAAATAAGGCCTTAGCTTCCTTACGCTCATGACCAGAGCGTACGCTAGTTTTTCGAGTGGAGTGTATCTGAGCTCGGCATCGTGAAGGGCTTGACTTACGAAGTAGATTGGTAGGTGGTTCTGACCGTCCGCCCGGACTAGTACCGCGCTGAGTGCGACCTCGGAGGCCGCGAGATATAAGCAGAGCTTCTCCCCTGGGACCGGCTTGACTAAGATTTGTGGGTTTGCCAAGTACTCTTTCAGTTTTGCAAAGGCTACTTGGCTTTCCCTATTCCAAGAAAATTTGCCATTTTTAATAGTTGAGAAGAAGGGCTTACTTTTATCTCCGAGCCGGGCTATGAATCTGTTGAGGGGGGCGAGGCATCCGGTCAGACGTTGCACTTGTTTGATCGTCCTGGGCTCTTGCATGTCTAGGACGGCCTTGATCTTGGCCGGGTTGGCTTCGATCCCGCGCTGACTGACGATGTGCCCCAAGAATTTACCGGCCTCCACCCCAAAGTTGCATTTCTTTGGGTTTAACTTCATATTGTAGGCCTTGAGGATCTTGAAAGTCTCTTCAAGAACCCTGAGATGGTCTTCTTTCTTCAAGCTTTTCACCACAATGTCGTCGATGTAGACTTCCATGGTCTTTCCGATCTGTTCTGCAAACATCTTGTTGACTAGGCGCCGGTAGGTCGCGCCGGCATTGATTAGACCGAAAGGCATCCGGAGCCAAGAGAATATGTTCTTCTCTGTGTGGAATGAGGTGTGCTTGATGTCTTCGACGGCCATGGGGATTTGATGGTAGCCGGCGAAAGCGTCCATGAAGGACATCATTTCGTGACCGGCTGTGCCATCCACCAGGTGGTCGATGTGCGGCATCGGAAAGTGATCCTTTGGGCATGCTGCGTTGAGGTTGGTGAAGTCTATACATAGTCTCCAGGCATTGTTTGTCTTTTTGACCAGGACGGCGTTCGCGACCCATTGGGGCTCGTCCCGGGCTTGCTCGATCAGTTTGTTGTCTAGCAACTTCTTGACCTCTTCAGCCAAAGCTTCGTACTTTTCCGGGCCGAACTTCCTTCTTTTCTGATGGACCGGCCTCTTGTTGGGGTCGATTTTTAGACGATGGCATGCGTGTTTTGGTCTATCCCGACCATGTCTTGGTGAGACCAGGCAAAGACTCCAACATTGGCTTTGAGGAATTCGATCACCTCCCCCCGCATTTCGGTCGGTATGCGAGAGCCGATCAGAACCTCCAATTCCGGCCTCGAGGGGTCGACTGGAATGTGTTCCAATTCCTCTAAGGCAGTAGCTTGTTCATAGCTTCGCCGGTCGGAAGAGTTAAATCTGGGGTCGAGATCGAGCTCGGATGGTTCGAAACCAATCCTTGGCTCGGGGTCGTCGTTCTGCATAGGCCGGGGGTCGGCGGATGTGGATCCGACCTCAGGGATGGGTTCTGCGGCCGGAGTGGCCGTTTCAGAGTCGGGGTGTGGCCCGTCCGGTGTTTGGTCGTTGCTAATTGAAAATAAATGAGAGTAGGAATAGTTCAAACACCTTCTAGCCATTGCCTGGTCACCCATAATGGTGCCGACCACCCCCTCGGGGGTGGGAAATTTGATACAGTAATAGTAGGAAGAAGCAACAGCTTTAAAAACTTCTAAAAAGGGCCTACCTAGAAAGCCATTATACGAGCTTGGCTGATCTACAATTATAAAATCTAACGGCCTAGTTGTCCTGACCTCCTCGTTGTAGCAGCAGATGAGTTCCACGGAGAGCTTTATCCTCCCGTACGCAGCGACCGTTGCGTCCCCAAATCCCTTCAGTTGAAGGTCGATTGGCCTGATGAAGTTGACGAGGTCTCCGAGCTGGTCTAGGGCTGTTTTGAAGATGATATTGCAAAAGCACCCATTGTCGACCAAAATGCGCTGAACCTCTTTGCCCAGGATCCGGGCGGCAATCACCAACGCATCGCCCTTCGGGAACAGAACCCCGGTCCTGTCCTGGTTGGAGAAAGTTATCTCCAAGCTCTTGTGAATCTTTGGTTCTGGGGGTGTGACCAAGTTGACGTTGGTCGCTGCCCGGACCTCTACTTTCCGTTTTCGGTTGGTCTGCGTCGAGATGGGGGTGAGGCCGCCTAGGTTCCCTCCGCCGGCCTGGATCATGTTGACCCGACCGCCGAGATTCATGGGTGGGAGGAGGTCATCCTCATCATCATCTTCCTCCAAAGCTGCGACCGGCCTGAGTGGCCGGCCGCCTTCCTCGTTTCTCCGAGGGTGGCGCTGGGGCTGCTGCTGCTGGTCCTGCCGGCCGGCTGGCCTCTGTAGGAGGTCGTTCAGATGCCCTTCGTCAAACAGCTTCCAAAGCTGCTTGAGGAGATCATGGCACTGGCTCGTATTGTGGCCAATAGAGTCGTGATAGGCGCAGAACTTTTTAGGGTCCAGCCGGGACCGGTCTCCAGAATAGGGCCTTGGCCTGGGAAGCACGTCCCGGTGCTGAATCGCATTGAAGATATGCGCGGGGGACTGTCTCATGGCCTGGGTTAGGTGAACCTCGACGTCCTCGAAGGACTTGAAGTTACCGGGCGGTTTAGCCACTCTTCTGGCCTTAGGGCCGCTCTTGGGGGAGGTTTGGGCTACGGCCTTCGTCTCCTTTGGGGCTGGCTCGGACTCCCCCAGCCTTAGTGCCAGAAGTTTCCTCCGAGCCAGGTAGTCACCGGCTCGGGCGCGGAATTCGGCGTAGGTTTTAGGGAAGTCCTTGGTGAGGTGTTTGAACATAGGAGACCGGCCGTGGAAACCCCCAAGAGTTGCGTGCAAAGCCAGTTGATCGTTTACCGCTTCGCCGGTCAGCATGACCTCGTCCACTCTGGCCACGTAGTCCTCGTCGGACTCTTTTTTCTCTTGGCGGATTCGCATCAGGCGATGCCAGCTTTCCGGCCGGGCAATTTTGGCCGCAAAGTATGATGAGAATTGGGCGCTTAAAGTGGCGAATGAGTCAATGGACCGTGCCGGGAGAGATACGTACCATCTGTGGGTGAGATCGCCCAGGGTGAGGGGAAAAAGCCTGCACTTCGTGGCGTCTGTCGCGCCACGCCTGGTCATATAGATCCGGAATTTGCTCAGATGAGTCTCAGGATCTGTTTTCCCTTCGTAGAGAGGGGTTGGCGGGGGGACGATCTTGAGCTGGACCGGCGCGAGCTCAATATCGACCGCCAAAGGCTCGCTGGCGACTGGCCGGGCCTTAGTTTGGCCTTGCGCTTCGAGGAGCGCCTTCATTTCGTCAAGTTGCTTTTGCATCTTGACGAGTTCTGGACTGGGGGTTTCGGCCAGCTGGTCGCCCACGTCGGCTAGGGGGCCGATACGGTCGAAAACGGCCGCGCGAGGGACTCCGCGTCCCAAAAGGCCGCTTTGGGCGAAGCTTAGCTTGCGCCTGGCGGAGTTTGCCGGGGTCAGGCTGACCTCGGCCGCCCTCTTGTGGGGCATTTGGGCCGTGCTCCCAGAGTTGGAGACGGACTCGGTGTCCCCGTACCCAGTGTCGTAACTGGGTACACGGCTCGGATACCACGACGGGTCTGTCGTGCCCAAACGGTCGAAAACCGGATGGGCAGAGCCCCGCGAACGGGCGGAGACGGGGTTCGCCTGACATTGGCTTTCGCCATGGTGCTCTCTGGCTTTCGCCTTACCCTTGAGAGCGCGAGCCTGGGCCTTCTTTTTGGAGGCAGAGGTGGTGCTCCGGCACCCCCTCGCCTCTTCCGTCTGGCGGCGTCTTCCTGACCCGGCCTGGTCAGGAGTAAAGAAACCTCGACCCCCGGATGGGAGGGGTTCCTCCGGAAAACGAATTGGGGAGGCCACGCGTGTGGCTTTCCCGTGGGCATGGGATGATCTCTGGGGATCCATTGCTTTCAGGAGAGGAGTTTGTGGTTTGAAGACTTGAAGACTTGAGGATATGAAGCTTTGAAGAACAGTGAGTGTTCTTCAAAGGGAGGTGAAGAAAGTAAGAGTTTGATGGGTTAGAACCCTCCTTCTAGCGCCAAATGTTGTTTACCAAATATTTGTTGCTGGGATTAACTGGCTATTTTTAAAGGCTTTGGTAAAAACATCAAATGATTGAGTTCTTAAATGCTAAAATGAATGCTTGAATGAAGAAAGGCTATAAATGCATAAGAACACTAAGAACACCAAGAATTGCCAGGGGTTGTTAGTCCCTGGACTTGAACGAGTATGTGTATTGATTATACTGAGAGAGATTGAACCTTTTTTTACATTACAAGTGTTGGGGTATTTATAGTTTTCTCACTACAGGGGTATGTTGGTCATTTCCGGCCTTTCAGGGGACAGGTGCATTAAATGTCTCCTGCCTCTGAGGACGCGCGGGCTCTGATATGTCAGGGCTTACAGGTGACCGGCCACTAGGGTGTTGACGCGTGTCCAAAAAGGACGATTCTCTGAGAACTTTCCTCATTTGTGAGGAATATTCTCTCTGATGCAGTGTACGAAGGCGGCCTTTTTCCTCTTGGGGGAAGATCTCATCTGATTCCATCACGTGTTCCAAACCTTCTACGCCGGCCGGAGATGCAATGAGGTCGGAGGCCGGTCCCTTGGTGAGTCACGAGGCCGGAGCCTTTCACCGCCTGTAGGTCGCGGCCGGGCGTCCTTCGCTGGAATCTCCCGGTCGCGGTCGGTCCGGTCCGAGGTCGGATCGGTCGCCTTGCTTTCGGAGCATTATTGGTATGTGCTTTAAACTGATTTCCGGTCTCTCTTTCGAGATCGGAAATTGGGGTCGGAGACCGCTGAGGTCGGATATAGGCTGGTCTGATCGGCGCCGACCTCTGGACGTGTAATTGCCCTTTCTCGTTTATTCCGGCCGGTTCCGACCTGTGGCCCAAACCGGTCACAACACTATGCAATGCAGAAAGTAAAGAGACACGCGATATATAATGGTTTGGATGTAAAATCCTACGTCCACTCTCTCTTGAACAATGGGTCTTTATCACTCAATTACTTACCCACTTACTAGAATTGACAAGTACCGGTTCCTTGTACAACTATGTAGATCTAAAGATCTTAACTCAAATCTTAAAACAAGCTTTTTAAGTGATGAATAAGTTGAGCAAAATTTCAACTAATAAACTCCTAAAGAGTGTATTTGCTTATAACTTCAGAGTACTGGACTGCTTTAAAATATGCGTATAGCTTGAATGTTTTTGCGCGTATATATCTTCATTCCAGGTACTTGATGTTTATAGGGAATGATGGATTAAGCTGTTGGAGAATATGAATGACCGGAAATATAGTAGTAAGAAACTGTAACCTTTAAAATTTTTGATAGGTAGAAATGAACTTTTTTCAGCCTTTCATAGTGTTTGGTAGCACTTAAAATATTTTCTTGGCTGAAACTGGTTCAATCTTAACACAGTCGAGTAATTTGTTGTAGTTCTTTTTCTTTGCTTGGAACCTGTCTTTTTTTTTTTTTAAATCATTTAAAGCGTATTTTATTAAATAGCCCTGGGTGAGAGAATTACCCACAATGGTACAAGAGTCGGACAGTAGAAAATCAAACATATTACACCCTTTTACTTATTTTAACAATTTATCAGCAACCTATAACTTTCTTTGGTGGAACAACCCATTCATTGAAATCACCTTTCACACTTGGAGCATGTTTTGAGAAGTTATTGTCAATTGTAATATGTGTCTATTAGGGATGGTCGGACCTCCACGAACCCTTCTAGGTAAAATCGGATCAAACTAGGACAGGTTTAGACCCGTTTGACCAAGGACCCGGCGTGCCTGGGGCGGGTCAGGACCCACCTCACATATAATAGTTACAATTATATATGTTAAATAAATAAATAAATAAAAGTATTAAAAAATAGGGTTTCATTTTAAAATTATTTGGACTTTTCCAATTTCAATTCAGATCGTGACATCCAAGCTTCCAGACGCACTCCCCTCTTTCCGCACGGCCGCGACACCAGTTGACTGCCTCCCCTGCTTTACCAGCCACGCCGCCGCCGTGGCACCAGTTTGACTGCCTCCCCTGCTTTATCATCCACGCCGCCGCCGTCGACAGTTTTCAGTATCAGGCATGGTCTAGCTTCAACAATTCCTTCCTTCATTTTCCTTTTACGGTGGTTTTGTACTGCAATTAGACCAAAAGTAAAAAAAAATTGGTGTGAGCGGGTCGGGGGGGGGGGGGGGGGGGGGGGTTCAGACAAAAAATGACGGGGCGGATCCTGGGACAGGCCAAACCCGTCCCAGACCCGCCCCTTTGCCATTCCATTTGGGGTAAAAATTAGAGTTCTGTTCTTTGTTGGTTGATCAATTGACTTTAGTTCTTTAATTTGTTGGTTTGTAAATTTCCGTTTGTGTTGTTGAATGGAGGAAGATAAGAAACCCATATTTTATATTTACCTTCACTGCATGAAAGGTGTTATATAATGTATGTTAGAAATTTCATTTGTTTCAGTTTTAAATTTTTAATGGTATTGGTTGTTCTTGATTTCATAGTTAAATTGTAGTCATTTGGCTTTAGTTCTTTGCTTTGCTGGCTTGCAAATCTCCATTTGTGTTGTTGAATGGAGGAGGAAGACAAGAAACCCAGATTCTGCTGCTATTTGTGAATTTATAATTATGATAGAATTAACCATTTGTGTTGTTTGCTGCTGCTTGCATAGGTAATTTGATAATTATGATGGAATTGTTTGTTCTTAATTTCGTAGTTAAGTTGGAGTCATTAGTCGCTGCTGTTTGCGAATTTGTTGTGATGATGAATTGATGAATTTGTTGCAATGAAGATGATGAAATTTTGTTTCAAGTTGACAAAAATGTTCTGATTAAGAGGGCATATGATTTTTTTCCTAATATTATAGAAGGGGTAAAATAGTATTTTTTGTCATTTTCTTATGAATTATATCTCATACCAAACCATTTTATCAAAATCTATACAATCTTAAATATATTTTACGAAACAATAATAAAACTATTTTATCTTACATTATCTTGGAGTTCCCACCATATATTCTTTTCACCTTTCCTCATCTCACTTTTTTCACCCTATCTCATCTCCCTTATCAAATGGGGTCTAAATGGATATTCTGCAAGATCTTAAAAAGATTTGACTGAACATATTTTTAATTTTTTCTGAAGGTGGGAGAATGGTTTTAAGCAGACCATTTTTTATCGGTGCAAACTTTAAGGGCTTATTGCTATCATCATGATATTATCTCTGCACATGATTTTTTTCTTGGAGTGTTGGATAAAATTTTCTGGACCCGTGAAATGGAATCAACCCAAGCATTATTCAGAACCACACACCAATATGACATTTTTGTTCTCAGATAGACATGAATTGTCAAACAATGTCCATCATTTGCATGTTGGACTGCTTTTTGTACATGTACCCCAGTGATTACAAAATTGATCTTGAGAATTCATTTTGAAGGTTGGCTTTGAATTTGTATTGTGTGTTGCAGATCCCTTATTTGGCATTCGATTGATTTTGGATAAGCAAATATATCCTCTATTCCATTGGATTTGTCATGTTTAATTTCTGCTGAACTTGGATTTATTTTGATCTCTGTTAATGCTGCAGGTAACCACTGGAATATGGTTCAACTTTTCGAAATGTGCTGGTAATAGGGAGCTCTACTTTCCAGACGAGTTTATAAATTTTTGGAAGCCCTACTTTTTGTTAACTGGATAAGGTAAAAATACATTGTTGTTTCAGTTAATAATTAGGTCTGGTTATTTTTTCATAAATATACTTATCCCCTTGACATTTCCCCCCTCTTTAAGCACCTGCTGTTCTTGCGAGTTCAGATGTTGATCTTCTATAGTGAAGGAATCTGATTGTTAACAGTCCCTTTTTGTGCCATACTGTAGGATGTACATTTCAAGTTACTTGAGCCTATTATCCATAACTTCGTTAAATATAGCATGCTGAGGGGGATTAAATTGGTGGGAGGAAGAGGTGATGTTTTGTGAAAAAGGCCTTTGCTTTTTTCTTTTGGGAGGGGGGTGTTTAACATTGTACGAGCTTCTAGGTTAGTTTAAAGTGAAATGTTAATTAGTTATTTGACTGGTCATGATTACTCCAAACGGACCATAACTTATAACTACTCTACCCTGGGGTTGCTTGGTGCAATATCTCCTAAATTAAATTGAAAGCCCTTTGGTATAAACTGGGTTAAGATTGAAATAAGAGAACATTAAGCTTGCTTATTCTAATTTTTTATGAATTTATTATTGTTGATATGGCTGTCTGAAGCCTCTTGGATAAAGCTATCATGGAGCTAAAAGAATAGGTATATATAAGACAAACTTTAAATTAAGTATGCCCATTTGTGGTTCAATATATTATTTCAGGTATTTGGCATGGAACCTAAACAGTCTATTCTTTGAAGAGTCCATTTATTGTGAGAATGCTCGATGTCTAAGCTGGACCAACTCTACAGCAGACATAGATTTAATACTTAAAAATTGGATTTTACAAAGTCAGAGTTTCTCTGCACAAAATATAAATAATGGACATGAAACATTTTTAGACTTGCAGTTGTATGTTACAGCCAAATATCATTTTTTTTTGGATGAGATACAGCCGAATGTCACTTAATGTGGTATTAATGGTGATAATACAGAAAATGGAAGAATATAATATTTGCTGACATAGTTATGCATGAAAAAATGATCCTCGTAAGTTACTTGCATATATGCTTTTTGATGATGAGTTTAGTACATAGTTGAGCATGTTAGGTTGTCCCATTATGCAATCCGTAACAGCAAAGTTAGCTTAGAGATTCTTTGTGTTAATAGGGAATTCCTGTTATGTCGTAGCTTATGCTTATAAGCTGAGTTATGCAGCTACGGCCTGGACATACAAGTTAATAGCTTTATGAGTGTTGGAGAAGTTGTCAAAGTTTCAGTTTTTGCAACAGATTAGCTAGATACTGGAGTCATGCTTGCCCTGTAATTTACATTTTCCACTTTAATAGAATTTCAGTTTTTTTATATAAAAAAAGGTGTCAAAGTTGATTCAGTTGAGACATTATTGTAATTAAACTTTATGGATGACCTTTTTAGGTATTAATGTTCTCATGCTGTTTTGGGTGGGATAATCATGGCGTGTTTTTCTATTCAATTTCATTTAAAATACTTATTTCCCTTATACTTCTGAAGATATAGAAACACTAGCTGCTATCGTTATTCTCATTTGAAACAAATCTTCACTATATTAATTATGGACAGATTGAAGTTCATAGAACTGTAAAATTTATCCTTATATATTTAACATTAAGAAGAACAGATATTGTAGATTTTTGTTTTTGCCCACCAATTAATAATTGTGAAAAAGCATTTGGATCATTTATGCATATTTGAGGCAAAAAAGGAAAAAAAGAAGAAATTTATTGGAGTCACGCTTTCTCTACAATTAATTTATGCTTTCAATTTGGATAGATGAGCTGGATGAGGGTGGCGGGCTGTGTTAAAAAGCAGTCTAGGTGGAGCAAACCACCATGTTATTCAATGAAGAACATGGATCAAAATGGGGTTCTTTATGTTGGTAAGAGGTTCTCGTCTTCCCAGCAACCAGGAGGTTACCCTTTGGAAAGGAAGACATCATGGAGGGCTAAGTTGCCACACCTTTGTACTGTCTTGGGGTGTAAAAGTACATCCTCTCGATATATGCATGGTGTGCAAAATGATCCAGACTTGAGTAGAGATTTTTTTGTTCAACTCTGGAAGGCTGATAGAAAGAAGTCAATGCCTTCACGAAGAAATAAAGTTCTTAAATCTAATGGAAGTGGCGAAGCATTTGTTGATGGCCGAACTATAACTGGACTCGTTGAAAGATATTATTCAGGGGCATCTGCTATGAGCGATAAATCTTATAAGAAGTCAGGTTTGAGGCAACCACCTACCAGCCAATCTGTCACTGGTATACTGGAACCAATGTCCGTAGAAGAGGTAAGGTTTCCTGTCTCATGAGGTGTACATGATACTTATTTACTTGCAAATAATTAAAGTTAGTTATTTTGATTATTACTTCTTACGTTTTAAATTCTTGTAAAATAATTTGTGTCACTGACATCCTTTGAATATCTGTTTGTAGCTATGCTGCATCTTTCCTTTATATATTCTTTTTTTTTTTTTTGATCGGTAAATGTTAATGTTAGTAGTTAGAAGTTAGTTCACCAAACCCCCAAGTACTCCAAGAATTCTCCAAGCCACCTCTATATATTCTTCTATTTTAAATTTATCCTTTTAGTCACAAAAGAAATAAAATTTTGAAGGAGTCCTTGTCTACCCTTTGGGGGATATCTGATTTAGGATTTTGAGGATTTTAAGATCTAGTGGATTTCAAAATCCTAATAAACACTATTCCCTCCATTCCCTATTAATTTTCATATGTGGTGACATATTTTTTAAGAAAAACAACTTTATTGACTTTTTGGACCAATGAATGAAGAGTATTTTGAAATAAAATAGGTATTGTGAGAGTGTTTTATTTCCATATTTGGGGTGTGAAAATTATAGTGGAACGTTCCAAAAAGGAAAGTGTGAAAGATTATCAGGGGACGAAGGGAGTAGTGAGTATTTTTGTTTGGGATTTAACTATTTAAGTAGAGTAGGATTTCACTTTATTTGTGTGTGATGTTGTATTATTATTTTATTGTTAATGTAATTGTAATGATTGAATGATTGTGTAATAATTAATACTCCCTCCGTCCACGAAAATTTTACCCGGTTACTGTAGAGCACAGTTTTTAATGAAAATTGGTATTTTATTGAAAAAGTGAATAAAGTAGATAAAGTAAGAGTATTATGGTGGGTATTGTGGGACCCATTTTTTGTTTGTGAGTGTAGTTTATTTCCAAAAGAGGAATGGGTAAAAATTTGGTGGACAGACCAAAAGGAAAGTGGGTAAAAATTTGGTGGACGGAGGGAGTATTTGTTATTGGAAGTTGTAAAAGTGATAGAAAAGGCGTGGAAAGTGATATATAAAAGAAGATTAAGTATATAATTTTTTTTTTTTGCATTAATAAGTCATTGGAGAGAGTGCGATGGAGAATAAATGGTATTTTAGGGTTTATAGGTATTTATAGGAGTAGAATTTTAAAATCCAGATTCTAAAATCCCAAAATAGAATAATATTTTTGATTTTGAAATCTCAAATCCGGTTTTCAGATTCCAAATCAAACACACCCGTGAGGCTTGGAACAGATTCACCACTTTTATGCTGGCAACAAATAATGTGTCATAAACCACTCACTGCTACAAAATTCAGAATGTAATAATGTCAATACTGTGAACAATATGTGATTCATATACAGAGTTCCTCCACTTTGGCATATTAGTTTCAAACTATTTGCTTATTTAAGAGGTATGGGAACTTGCTAACCTATTATATGAATTATGAAGTTTAGTACCACTTAGCTAGTGCCAAATTTCATGTTGCCTTGTGTACTATCAACCATGCACTTTGTATTTTACCATAATCTTGAAATTTTACGAATGCTACGACAAAGATGTTACCATGTAATTCATCAGATCATTTTCAAATATTGTCCTCTTTTATCTTACAAAATATAAAATCCGAAAAGCTTCTGTTTAGCTGCTATTAAGTATTTTGGATGAGTACTTTTTGCTTTTTTTCAATTAAAAAACTTGGAGCGATACTATTCGTTCCAACTCATCTTTGGTTTTTGTCAATATGTTGGGATAGAACTTGGACAGTATCAGTCCCCTCTCTGTTATTTGTGTCCATATCGATACTTTTGTTGTGTTTCATACCAGTAAGCCTTTTGTTATGTTATTTTTAGTTATCAATACAACTCCTATGGGAATGGTTTGTGTATATATTTGTTTCTTGTTATTTTTCTGGCATGAATACTCTGTTCTCCAGTAAAAATTATACACCAAGTTAAGTACAAAACTCTCATGCACTGTAGTTACATATCAGCTAAGCGTCTTGACATTTGGAAATCAAGCTATGGCGTAAACAGTATGGTGTATAACCTCTAACCATGTGGAAGCTAAGATTCTGACATAGTAGAAAGATAGGTATATATCTAAAAAAGTTACGGAGTTTGTGTATGTGCCAAACAAATGTTGCATATTAAATTTATATATCCCTGCGGTTCTAGTATTAGTAGTTTTTTTGTAGTCAAACATCCAGATGTTTATATCAAAAATTGACTTGCTCGAAACTTATTTCAGTCCATGGTTGCACCTCTTCTTGCAAGATCCAATCTGCTGATAACCAGGGATATAGAATGGGCAAATTTGGTTCTTGGTTTTGAGCAGGTAAGTGTTTAACATTTACCAATTTCTGCAGATTTAACATTAAGTGAACAAATTGATGCTTCTTTTTCCCTAAACCACAAATACCATAAGGGCTAAGCCAGACATCTGCTCCCACTGTTCTTCTGGTGAACTGAACATTTTTCGGTCACTGGTGGATAACATTTTCTCATTCTATCCGTCAGCATATGCCATCTCTGTGGTGGCACAGATGGAAGTCTTAGGCCTTAAATAAAATTTCAGTTTTCTTATATATATAAAAAAAAGAATATGCCGTTTCTGTTGTTGGTACAAATGGAAGTCTTACGCTGCAGAGAAAAGAAAACACCACTTGAAATTAGCTTCACTAGTATAAAAACAGAGATAAACTTTTAATTTTTTGATGGTTCGAGGATTTGTGTCTTGTTATATTCTTTTTGACAGCTATTTGCCATGGTATAGAATATCATGTGCCTCACAGTTGCTTCAAAGTTTATTCCAATTTGGCTAGGTCTAAGCTAGAGGGAATGCACGATCATACTAAACCATTACTGAAATTGATTGCACAGAATACACTATTTGAAATATCTATGGCATATTAAACTCCATGGCTGATGATTTTCTGATACATATTTGCTCATGTTGCAAACCAGGGGCAGATGCACATAGGGGCAAGGTGGGGCAAATGCCCCACCTGGATTTTAAGAACCTACTATATTTATGTCCACCATGTTAAAAAGTATTATAGTTAGTTTGGTGGTATGTTGGGCACTTAGGTCCGTCTGGAAGCCTAGGTTCAACTCCCAGTTTTTGCCGACACTTTTACATTTCTTTATTAATTGTTATTTTGTTTTATCTTTGTTATATGACCAGCATGTTATTTTTCATTTTGTTAATTACTTCTTTTTATTTTATTTAAATATTTTTTTTATGTACATATATTAATTTCTTTGAATACAATTTCACGTAAATGCAATAAATTCTATTTATTTTTTAATTTGCTAAGCAATATAAGTCAAATAATTATTTTTTACAATGTTGTAAAATTTTGTATTATGTTTCATATATAATTGTTTTTAACCACATATTTTTCTAAAATATATATTAAATAGAAATACAACGTACATTGTAGGCAAATTCTTGCGTTGGACGGTTAATTTCGTGGTAATATGTAACACAAATTATCACACTCATTTCGAAGTATTAAAACATTATTTTCACATTATGATTTGTATCATTGTGAGACCGTCTCATGCAAGACCTACACTGCTTTATAATAACAAAATTCTTACTATTGAATGGGAGTTAATTGTAAATTTAGTTTCATAATTAAGTTTTCTTTTTATTTTGTTTTCATATAATTTTTGTGCCCTTGCTGAATTTGATTCCTGCATCCGCCACCGTTGCAAACTCTTTGCTCCACATATCTTTTTGTGATGAAACGTTTCTCTGAACTGCAGGAAAATCGATATGCGATAGTTGATGTCTGCTTCCCTCAAACAGTATGTCTCTATTTTTTGTTTTAGTTCTTTGCGTTATACCATTCATTTGTTTATGGCTTAAAGGAAAGGACTAATAATCGGTAGCATCAACTCTTCCTTTTACATTTTTTTCTAGCCTGCAGGATTTATACGGGAGAAGAGTAATTTTATTGCGAGACAGGTACGAATATTATGACGGTATTGTGTTTTATTTGCATTGAATGTAATTCTGATTGATGTGTTTTTCGTCTTGATGCAGTATTTTGCTGCTTATGTTCTTACATATTTAAAGCATATTCAGTTATATTGGTTGAAATGGTTATATATCATCTTCAGTTTTTCTTAGTGCTGTTGCAATAATGATTTGATTTACATATTCTTGCCCCTGCAAATTCTGATGTGGCTACTTCTATTGGCAAATGGGAACAAAATTTTATGTTATGAGTAGAAGTTAGGTGCAATATTCACCTTCTTTGAATATATTTGTGTGATGATGAAGATTGTAATTCCTGTAGCAAATTATATAGTAGATCATGCATTTTTTAAATTCATTTTTTGGTTATTGGAAACTTGAGTAATTGTACGACGGTTATAAAGTACTATATGGAAAATGTTGAGTTAGTTCAGTTTGTGCCTGTGGTCTTTCTGGCCAGGGGTCTAAATTATCATCATCAAGTTGTTGGCTTTATTTCGGCCTTTTCTTTTTGGTGCATTGACTCTCTCATTTGGTGATAAGACTATACCGTTATGCATTTCTGCAGTTGCTTCGACTAAGGCGCCCTTTTATTGCATACATAACGGATGGGTTAGGTAATGAACTCTTTAGGGTAAGAACTTCTAATAACCTGTTTCTATTAATTCTACCAATAACTGCGAGCCTTTTTTGGGTGTACTGACGACCTGTTTACCTTTATGAAACTGCTTCCAAGTAGGTTCGGAGGCCTTTTTGGTGGATCACCAGTTCAATCTATGCAGAGATAAATGGAAAAGTATGGTAACAAATATAATTTATTGGCTCTGGTTTTCATCCAATATTTGTGCTTAACTTTTAAACAATTTTGTAATAACAGAGATTTATGGACTTAACTTTGTTTCTTATTTTCTTATCTTTTCTAACAGGAAATTGGTGTTGTTCATAGAAGATGGCATCTCTGGAGGCGAATTTATGATTTGTACTTGGGGTAATGTTTCCTGTGTAGCAATTCTACTGTTATGCTAATGAATTTTGTTGATGGTGTGAGAGTAGATTTTTTGCTAATGAAAATAACGTTCTTGCTCAAATCATGGCATTTTGGTGTAAATTACAATTTCTTTATGTGAGGATACTTTAGTACAGTAACTAAATATAAACTAAAATATCAACTTATTTATTGGGTGGTAAATTTACAATTGATGTGATGTACATATATGCTTTTTTCGCTTTTATCTGGATATTTTCTTCATCAAATTGTATATGTCCTATCCTCTATGAAATTGGAGTTTTTACATGACAGTTTAATAATATGTTCGCTTGAACAGTTTGAATTTAATGTCTTGCTCAGTCCCAACTCCCAATACAGTTTAACTCATGTTTCAACTTTCAAGTGCTACTCATCTTTCATTTTTTAATTCTGGCACAAATTTATCTGGGTGTTCTCTCTTTCTTTATTTGTTTAAATATAAATAGGGATAAGCAATTTGCTGTTGTTGAGAATCCTGGATTCTGGAACTGGACTTTCACAATGAAGGACATTGATGGAAATGTGTTGGCTGAAGTAGACCGTGACTGGAGGGGTTTCGGATTTGAGGTTCGACATTTTGAATTGTTAAATAATTCAAGTTAAAATCTGTTGATTTTTATTAACCAGTGTTGGTTGCTAAGAAAATGGAATCCATATCATCTATACCCATAATAGATTGAGTAATCTATCCTTTGATTAGAAAACCAGGTAATGATCAAAGTTAAATATCTTTGTCGTGCAGATTTTTACAGATGCTGGTCAATATGTGATTCGGTTTGGGAGTGCCAACTCTGGTGTCGTGCCTGCTCCAGAGGTAATTTACTGGACTAGCCTCTGAGTCGTTTTATTTGGTTAGGTTGGTTTCTTAATTATGTTTTCATATCCTGTAGGTTCAAGAGTTAAATGTAACTCGTTCATTGACACTGTCTGAGAGAGCAGTAGCTGTTGCACTTGCTGTTTCACTTGATAATGACTATTTCTCCAGACATGGAGGCTGGTGAGATTATATTTTTATCATACTCCTCTATTCATTCAATATCAATCAATAATAAAATATGAAGCTTTTTGTTTGTATACACACCATAGTATTGTTTGTATATGCCATCTTATCATCCCTACTTGTTAGGGGTTGCAAATCAGTTCTGGTTTGGGCTTGCAGGTTGGATCGAGTCATGATATAAACACAAGAAGAAATGTCAACTTGTACCCAACCCATTTAATTATTGGTGTTAAAAAACTAAGCTGTTTATTCATGAATAACCTAATTCTGTAGTTTAGTCCCATCATAATAACATGAATAATCCATCAAAATCTGACCTGTTCTATTTGTGAATAACCCAATCCTGTATTTTAGTCCCATCATACTGACATGAATAACTGTTAGCGAGGTTTGCACCTGGCACACAAAGGTCCTAGAAGATTACAGGTTTGGATAGAGAATAGGCAGTTACTATTTTGGTGTTTAGATTTGATTTCCTGATCTATGTATATTCTCGTGAGCCCATGGGGTGGGGGTAAAAGATTCTATTTGATTACTTTCTTCTTAGGGTTTGGATTATTCTGAAAATTCTAGGATTTTGATCGGCTTCAAGCTTGGGCAGATTGCGTGCAATCTGTGAACTCTGTTTCCTTCATTTCTTAAAGTTCCAGTTCTTACTTTATCTTGAGTGTTCTCCCTATAACCCATCAATTTATATAGGTTAATTTCAACTGGTCAATTGTAAAAAAATACAACCTCCATAATAACCTCGTGTTCTATCAATTGAATGCTTCTGATTTTAGTAAGACATTTTGTAGCCTCCCCCAATTGTAGGCTTCATAGTTTTTAAGAATTTCAAACAGTTTAAATGTAATGAGTCATGGTAGCCTTTAACCAAACTAGAGTTAGGTTCCATCATTGTTTTTCTTTCCGGATAAAAAATGGGGACCCTAGTAATTTTTAATGATATATTATTATATATAGTAGTTACTACTTACTACTAGTCTTGCAACACGTATTCGCATTGTTGAACTACTAGTCGAGTGCCCACATATATATTGACTGTACAGTTACTGAATTTGTGAATCCAATGTCAATGTGTTGGTTAAGCTTTATTTTGAGTTGATAAATGCTGAATATTAGAATAATTTGTGGTTCTTAACAGGGGATTTCCCTTCATGGTTGTCGATGACTGAGAGTTGGCCAACGAGACGATATACTGCTGAGGATTTACGAAGGTGGCAACAAAATTTATCAGAGTTCGTCTTATCTTGTTCTATTGGCGCAAATATGAAGAGAGTGGCAATGATTCATGACTTTTGGAAGAAGATCAAATTCTTCAAAGCATCCTCTTCCAGTTAGTGGGATGTGGAAATATGAAGCTGATACTGGTCTATACTTTGAATCATCCTCTGATAAATAATGTTTCGGTGTTGAATCTTGACTCAATGCTTTGGGTGCTTTTCTTTCTCGGAGATTAAGAATTTATTCTCCGAGAAACCTCCTATTCAAAGCACTAATTCATAGGAGTATTTGATAACTACAGTTAATTTAAAACAAAATATAATCTCTAAATTGACAAGAAATATGAAATTGAGAGAGTAACATTTTTAAATAAAATTTTCTTCTAAGTATAGAGTATAAAATAAGAGTAGGTCTTTGTGTTAATCTGGCTGTTTTTTTTTTTTTGTTTTTCAAACTTGTAAGTCAATTAAACTTTAATGAATACATTAATTTAATCATCATACAAGGCTTATAAAACATCTTTATGTTTAAAATTTTCGTCAACAAAATATTATTCCCGAGTAAATTGCGACAAAGTTGGCGATAAAATGATTTCATTGCTAATTCAAGTTAGCGATGAAAAGAGAAAAAAAAAAATTGCAGCTAACTTTCCATTTTTTTGTAGTAGCGTTTCATGAAATGTGTTCTGTGACATTTCAACAACAAAAATAAAATCACTTATGTTGTCCTAATAATAAAATAAAAAACCTTCATTCCCAAACATTTTGCACCGTTCACTATTTATCCTCTACAAAAATCTAAATGTTATACCTCATTCCACTAATAGTTACGCAATAAAACAATTTTTTTGTTTCATTACTTAAATTAAACAATAAATTTTTATAAAAAAAAAATATTTTATTCATTAAAATACTACAAATCAACTCTCATATAAAAATTCATGAAAAATCAACTGTGAAGAGTGTTACGGCACGGAGATAAATACATTTTTTCATACTCTTAAACTTGATTTTTTTTTTTGACTAATATCCTTTTTGAAGACAAAATATGCTAATTCCAATGGTTGACCTAGTGGTGAGAGATTGAGACTTAGAAGTATGTACTATATAAAACTTTGCTTTGGTTTAAAACGAGCCCCCGCGTTAGCGGAGTATGGGTAGGGACCAGTTTTACATGAAACTTGTTTTGTATTCTGTGTGTATTTTGTAATAATATCAGTTGTTTTATTGAAATGTAAGTTTAATAGTAATACAAAAGACTTACTCGTTGAAAAGTAATATTAACTTTGTCCATAAATTGATTTCTCATTTGACTTTGATACATATTTTAATGTTAGAGTTTCTATTAGTATATGTAATGATAAAGTAGAAAAATCTTTTCAAATAAAAAAAAAGAGCCAAATTAATAAATTTCCATTCATCACACAAGTATGTTTTATATGAAAACGATTTATGATAAATTTATCATGAAACTATTTTAAAGTATCGAATATTTGACCTGAAGTATCGATAATCTCATCAGGAGTATCATTAATCTAGGTTTAAATTTTTTTACAACAATTACAATATAATACCACCGATCCAGATTAATAATATTTTTTATGAGATTATCGATACCCCTGATCAAATATTCAATACTTTAAAATAATTTCATGATAAATTTATTATAAATTATTTTTATATAATACTTTGTCTCATCTATATTGTAGACTTTATAGTATTGATATGCTAGCATTTGTTTATAATAAATTGATTTTGACATTTAAGTAATTTTGTCGTCCACCGAAATTAATCATAACTATACGTCTATATTTCAATCTTCCCAAAACATAGCATATCGTACTCTTTATTAACTTTTAGTAAGTGTAAATTTATGATATTATTTGTATATTCCGAATTCCATTTATTAAATGTAGCACAAAGTATTCATGATTTGTATTGTATGTAAAGACCTTAACCGGTGGGATTTTAATACTCAACTAACTAAAGTATCAAAGAAGGAAAATTAGGATTAAAGAAATGTTACCATATTTCGTGGAGATAAATAAAACCATAAGAGTTAGTTCACTGTAAACCAATTTTACCATGTAACCGAATACTAAGAGTGCAACATAATATCAACTATGATGGAAATATGATACTACTTCAATTGAAACGTGATATTATATTTGAATGAAAAAGTTAAATGAAATGTAACATTAATTTTATTATAAATGTAATACTAACTTTAACTGAAACGTAGCGAACACCTGATGGGTATGCAACATTGCCACATAATAAATATATACACTTGAAAAAGACGCATAAAAGCCTGTTTTCTTTCTCCTTGCAATATATCCATGAAAACAAATTGCAAAACTCAATTTTATTCAATTATTTTTTTATTATTTTTATAAGTTTTGAAAGGCAAAGAACCATAGGCCAACATGATGAGTTGCCCCCTCAAATGACCTTTCTATGTCGGTCTTTTAATCCAGTTCATAGCACTCTATGAGATTGCCAGAGTATAAAGAAGAGTCTTTGTGAAGAATTTTGAAAAGGTCATTTTTCATAATTGCTTCCTATTTCTCAATCAACCTTCTTTTTTCCTAATCTTCCTTTCCATTTTGAGGTCCCATTTCTCTTGCAATCAAAACTTACAAAGTGGGGAACAATAGATGAGGTCTATCTCTAATTGTATCTCAATTTTAAGTTTTCTTCTTATATTATTTTAATAATGAATATTTTCTGTCTGAAATTGTCTCACAAATAAATTTTGCCAGGCGGTAAAATATTATCTTTTTCCAACAAATTCGACGATAAATTCACCATCTTTATGGAGTGTTTGATTTGAAATTTATAGAATTTTGAAATTTGGATTTTAAATTTTAATGTCCTACAAAATCTTGATAAATATTAGTAATGTGTATAAATGTTTTGAAATTTAAGTAGAGTACGATTTCACTTTATATGTGTAAAGTGTATGTGTTATTGAAAATTGTAAAAGCAAAAGCAGAAGAAAATGTGTGAAAAGTGATAAATAAAAAAATATTTAGAAATAAAAAAATATGTTTGTATTAATAAGTCAGAATGTGATGAATAAATGATAAGGGTTTATAGGCATTTAAAGGGTTGAATCTTCAAAATTTGGATCCTAAAATTCTAAAGTAGAATAATATTTAGATTTTAAAATTTTAAATTCGAATTTCAAATTAATTTATCCATTTGTGATATGGTGCAACGTGAACAGGAATCTCGATTCGATTGCCAGTCGAGGAATGCCCTACTGTGCTTCTTGTTTGCTATCATCTCTTTTTGATCTTCGGAGTTTCATCTTGCTATGACTCATTAGGGGTAGGGATGTCAATGAGGCAGAACATGACGGGTATCTTAATATTCAGGTTCACCCACACATATCCCCAACCTCCCCACGCTTCATTGTTGAGCCCCATGTCCGCCCTGCACGGGGCAGTTCTACCCCGCCCCGTCCCATACTCCTCCTCCAAAAAAAAGAATAATTACAAATTTTAAATATAAGTACATGTATATTTTTTATATTATACATGTTGTACATCATATATATAACTCATTTAAAGCAAAAATATAAAATCAAATCAAATCAAATCAAATTCTCAATCAAACTTAACAATAAACATAATCATCGAACGTCAAACCCACAAATTATATATTTATAACTCATTAGTGAATTACAATAATATATATTAATTAATACCCCCCTCCCCCCGTCCCAGAGTAAACTTTTCCACTTTTCTTTTCGGGTCGTCCCACACTAAGTTTCTCATTCCATAAATGACAAAAATAACAATCCACCACATATAATCTTTAACCTTCAATTTCACACAATATTAAAAAAAATGTCACTCATTCCATTTATTTTTCAACACTATTTATTACTTTACCCCCAAAGTCAACATGTGACCCACCATATATTAATAAACAAATACACTTTTTTAAATCATTCAACAAAAAGAAGTGGGAAGGTAACTCTGGGACAGAGGAAATATATTAATACTAACATATATATAAATATATAAATTAAGATAGATTATGGGGCAGGGTGGGGGGATCAAGGCAATATGCATACTCATGCTCGATCTGTTCCGCGTGTAGGGTGCGGATGACCTGCCCTATTTTTAGAACAGAGTGAGATTGACCTGACCCAATTGGAAGGGGTGGGGCGGCCTCGGGCGAGCCATTTTGTCATAGACTTTAAAAAAGTGAAAGTGAAAATCTCTTATTTGCTTAAGTCTCCTGTGTACTAGGTGTAAGTGAAATTCAAATGCAATTTTTAAAAGTTACTTCTATTATTATTGAAAAATTATCTTTGTTTATACTTAAAAATTAATTTAACGGGAGGTGACTTTTCAAATATATACTTGAGTTGCATGATGCACTTAATGTATACAAGACTATTTCTACTTATTTAGGTTTTAGTCCTATCAACTTTTACGAATGGAAAATAGTTACGTAACTTTTACTTTTTTGACATTTTAGTCCGATAGCTAGCTATACGAGGTGAAACATCTTGTTAACATAAAACTCTATTACGTGGTCGATCAGACTTTGTCATATCAACACCAACGATATGTTTCAATTTGTAAAATCGACATATACTTAAAATCGGGGTAGCTTACAAGAAAAAAAAATCCTAACAAATATGTAGACGGAAGTGCACAATATTTTCTTCATTCGCATTTGTAGCTAGACTTATTTTTTCGCTTTGATAATTCTAATAAGTGATTTTCTACTTGGATATCGTTTAGTGATGATGAATGTTTTGCCAACTTAAAATTAGTATATCAACATCTACTTATATTTATGATATTTGGTTTTGTATATATACCTGAGAATTCTTTTTATTAGTTAAATATAAATAAACTATCCAATGAATCTTGTTGACTATATTCGTTTGACTTCATTATAACGATATTAATTTCTTTTTTTTATTATCACAAATATTGTATATTTGATTGTTAAAAAAATAAAACGGTTGACTCCAGCAAATGCATGTGGACTTCCTATTAAAGGAAATTCCCACAAATGCTGTTTGAAATACTCAAATACGATAAAGTATTGATACTGTAGTTTTTTTTTTTAGAGAAATTTAGGATAATTTGTATTCAATATTTCCATTTTCCAAACATAGCTAATTAACTATTCTTTTTATTGGAAACAAAAAAGGGTAAATATAAACCACAGTGTGATTTTTTCGATTTCACCACAGTAATATTTCATATGCTATCCAATATTAGATAAAATAATATTTGTAAAAAAAAAATATCAATGTTAGGTATGTAGAGACAAATAGTCACAAAAAAGTGTAATTGGTTAACAACCTCATTCAACAACTATCATTTCATTTCTTAATCAATCAGAACTCTTCACCATATATGCATACTATATTTGATTAAAATTAAAGTTTTTTTTTATTTCCTAATTTCACTAGAAAATTACATTATCTATCAATCCATCTTCATTTGATTTCACCATATACGTGTACATAATGTAATTAAAAAAAAAAAATCACATGCATGGTTGCGTATTTCAACTTCAAAAGCTATCATTGCTAATATTTTTCCTTGAGGATAACATTTTAAAAAATAACTCTACAAATTATATATGTGTGTGTTAATTTTAATTTAATTGAATTCAGTTTCTTTAATTGTTATGTATATAATAATCGAGTATATCATAATATCCAAGGCCAATAAAAATATATTGATTTTTTTTTATTTTATAAATTGAACTCTTATATATATGTGTATGTACATATATTGAAAGTTTAAATAACAAGTCATGATAATGGTATTTGAACCAATCATGCAAGTGGTTGGTAGGTGTCATTATTGGGATGACTTGGTAAATCAAGGCCACCAAGCAAACATGATTGTTTATTATGTACAAATTCCTTGGTCTTAATTTCATTATTACACTTTTCATTTACCTTTTTTTTTTTTAATTCCTTTGAATTGAATTAAAGTGGAAAATAAATTGTTGACTTTTGACACCATCCTCCTATTACTATCTTCCAACACAAGAAATAGAAATCAGCATAATTACTTCAATTATATATATATATATATATATATATATATTTTAATCATAGTTCATAGTTTGAGATTTAATAAAATTCCATATGCTAATAATATAACTTAATTTCTTTTATTCAAATTTGTACTATTACTCCCTCCTTTTTTTTAACGGTCACCTTTTGTTTTTCACACTAATTGAAAAAAGTTAGATATATAATAATAATTATTTATATAAAGTGATCATTATACCTCTTGAAAGTTATTATTGGATCACTTATTTACTTATTTATCTTATCTATCATAAAAATTAAGAAAGGGATAAAGTTTAAAAAACACACATTTAATATCACTTATAAAATTAAAAGCAACAAATATTGCATATTTCTTTCGTCCCACTATAACTTTCTATGTTATCATTTTAGTTAGGGAAAATTGATTTTTTTGTCCTGTAAGTTTGGTCAACTTTGTTTTTCGTCCTCTAACTTTTGACTTTATTTTTTAGTCCGATAACTTTAAAAAAATTAACGTTTTCGTCCTAAAAAATAAGTTATCGGACTAAAATGTTAATTTTAGGACTAAAAAATTATCGATTTTAGGACGAAAATGTTAATTTTTAAAAAGTTATAAGACTAAAAAATAAAGTCAAAAGTTAGAGGACGAAAAACAAAATTGACCAAACTTACAGGACAAAAAAACCAATTTTCCCTTTTAGTTAATTTCACTATAAAGACAAACAATTTTTTAATAAATTTATTTCACCAGTTTAATCTAAAAGGATTATTTTATTATTATAATATTTGTGTTCAAACCAAACAATAAACACATAGTTGGGACAAAACTAGTAATAGATGGAGGGTGGAGAGTATGTTTGCAAGCTTTATTCATCGCTTTAAAGTACTTTTAAGAAGTTAAAATTGTGACAAAATAATTTTATATAGTGTTTGCAAACTCAAGCGGAGGGGAAAATACTTATTTTTAAAGTTCTCTTCTCACAATTTTACCTTTGAAAAATATTCATAAGACGTTACTTGTGTTTGCAAACACACGTGGAGTAGTAAAACATGAATAAAATGTATTTTCCAACACGTCGTACTTCTGATATTTTCAGTTGTATTTAGAAACATACGTGGAGTAGCAAAACATGAATAAAATGTATTTTCTAACGAATTCTATTATAAGAAGTGGTAAGCAAATTAATATTAAAATTATAAAAAAGTTTTTCGGAGAAAGTAGAGTTAATTAATATGTGAGAGTATAAAAAAGAAACAACTATTTTATTACATCATTTAATAATATAATAATCATTAAAAAAGAAAGTCTTTTTTCAAATGCCAAAAATTCTCCAATTTGACCCGCGTTTTCTCATTTCACAACTCGCTTATTCAACAACATGCTAGCTTCCTCCCCTGCCGCCGCCACCCACCACCGCCACTGACGGCGGCGAAATTCAGAAACTGCAATTACTCTCACAATCCTTTAGCTAACAATCGACCATGGGGAATTGCAACGCGTGTATAAGACCTTCGGAGAGTGAGCCCTCAACTCCCAATCCCCAAACCCCTAAACAAACTAAAAAAGCCCGCGAACGCTACCCTAACCCCTACGCCCAATCGCCGACGCCGATCCGAGTTCTGAAGGATTTCATCCCACGGACGAGAATCTCCGACAAGTATATCCTCGGCCGTGAGCTCGGCCGCGGCGAATTCGGCATCACCTACCTCTGTACGGACCGGGAGACGCGCGAAGCCCTCGCGTGCAAGTCAATCTCGAAGAAGAAACTCCGGACGGCGGTGGACATCGAGGATGTCCGCCGCGAGGTGGCGATTATGTCGAGGCTGCCGGAGCACTCAAACATCGTGAAGCTACGCGCCACCTATGAGGACAACGAGGCGGTTCATTTGGTGATGGAATTGTGCGAGGGTGGGGAGCTGTTTGATAGAATAGTGGCGCGTGGGCACTACAGCGAGAGGGCGGCTGCTGGCGTGGCGAAGACGGTAGCGGAGGTGGTGAGGATGTGTCATCAGCATGGGGTTATGCATCGGGATTTGAAGCCGGAAAATTTCTTGTTTGCGAATAAGAAGGAGAATTCTGCTCTCAAGGCTATTGATTTTGGTTTGTCAGTGTTTTTCAAGCCTGGTAACTTATTCCTCTCTCTAAATTTACTTTTGTTTATGTGGGAATTGAGGTTTTATATTGCATCTGATACTTATTGGAATTATAATCTTCAATTTACGAACAATTAAGCATGAACATGTTTTTCTGGATCTATTTTCGGTGTGCTCCGGAAGTTAATAATCAAGAAATAATTCTTAATCAGGTGAAAAGTTCTCTGAGATTGTGGGAAGTCCATACTATATGGCACCTGAAGTTTTGAAGAGAAATTATGGACCAGAAGTCGATATCTGGAGTGCTGGTGTAATTCTTTATATTTTGCTATGCGGTGTTCCTCCCTTTTGGGCAGGTATGTGTTCTCCTTCTTTTCCAATCTTTACACCTATTGAAATAGTACATAAAAAAAAAAATATCTCCAATATTTGTTTGATTTTGTGTCTATTAGTTGATATAGACCAGGCTAGATTAATGATATCCAGCTGAGTTTTTCTCCTTTGACTGCATCTGTTTCAGAAACTGAGCAAGGTGTTGCACTAGCAATTTTAAGAGGAGTGCTTGATTTTAAGAGGGAACCATGGCCTCAAGTTTCTGAAACTGCAAAAAGTCTTGTTAGACAGATGTTAGAGCCGGACCCCAAAAAGCGTTTGACAGCCCAGCAAGTTCTTGGTAAGTTTATGCAACATTTCTGTTTCCGTAAATAATCGGGAACTTTTTTGATAATGTTTTTAGTTAGGAGCATGTGGTTATCTCCCTTGCAAATGATGATGGGGAACATGCCGGAGAAAAGCAAAGATGCATCAAGCATGCAAAGTTCTGTACCTTTTATTTATTTATTATTAAAGTATATAAAAGCAAGTGTTATGGGGCACAGTAGTAATACTTTTTTGCATTAGCAATAAAGAAATGAAAGACTTGTAGAATAATTATAGTTTCTACTTTCTAGTCTATATTGATGATGATCCTTATGTTTTAGGATAGAGTCAGCTAATTTTTTAGATTGGAGTGACTTGATAATTTCAGAGAATCCGATGTATTACTGTAGCTAATGTGGGCAGGAAAATGATTTGTTCTGTAGGAGGTAATGTTTCAAACGAAGATCAGGAAACGTCTTTAGCAATGCAAAAAATGTGTTTTCCAACTGTATGGAGTTTTAAATTGCCTGAAATTGTGACATCAATTCACTAAACCAAAATACAACCATTGGTTTCTACCCTTTCTCTATCTTTCTTGGGCCCACATCGCTTCTCTTTCTGCAACTCTCATACTAGATTATGTTTGCCCTATAATATTTTATTTTAAAATTATATTACTAGTCTTTTATTAACTTTAAAACTAATAAGAAAACCACAATTATCATTTCATTTCAAATAACAGTCTAGCAGGGTACTTATCTCATAGTTTACTGGTGAGAGTATACTTACTGTTTCTTTATTACTTGAGAGCTATCAATTTGGATTCCTTGTGTTCATTAGTGTACTTATACTATGCCACTTACTACAGAAGTGATTAGCTAAATTATTCTGATAAGGGTATATTATATTCATTATGTTTCTTGATAGCGTGGTTTATTATATTTTTTCTCAATACTATAATGTTAGAAAATACTAATCGGGCCTGTGGATAATATAAAATTTCATTTTAATTGTAATCTAAGAAAAAACTATCATGTAGAGTCGGTTTCTGTTAGGCTTTTCCATGTTGAAACTTTAAAATTACACATGCCTTAAAAAGGATAGTTAACCTATCATGAAATGGAGATTGAGAATATGTGACATGTTCGTTTTTGCAAAGTGTTGGTTTGTGCATTAACTGTGATATGTTTCTCTCCTTTCTTGCCTTTCGTTAGATCATCCGTGGATACAAAATGCGAAGAAAGCTCCAAATGTTCCACTCGGAGATATAGTAAGGGCAAGACTAAAACAATTCTCCGTTATGAATAAATTCAAGAAGAAAGCACTGCGGGTAAGCATCTGTCATCAATAATTAGCTATATTTCTAAATTTGTGCCTGCTACACATGCAAACACTTAATGGAATGGGATATATTGGGGGGTTCAGAGCTATAATAGGTATATGAGTAATGCTTAAGCGTTGGTCTTATATAAAATAGTTTAATGAAACAACTAATATTATCAAACTAATAACTTTTAATGAAACAACTAAATCCGCTTAAAAATACACAGAATTGAAACCAGTTGCAATATAAAACTAATTTATGTAAGAATGCTATAATTACTAATGCATGAGAGTTTTAACCTTGTTAAATCTTATGGTTATGGGCCTACAACTACAAGTGCTGTGTTCTTATTCTTAAGGGGCATTCATGTTTCTGTTTTGTATCGTAATGTTTATTATTCCAAACTAACTGATAGGTGATAGCTGAACATTTGTCCGTTGAAGAGGTAGAAGTGATCAGAGATATGTTTGCATTGATGGATACAGACAATGATGGAAAGGTTACGTATGAGGAACTAAAAGCTGGTCTACGGAGAGTGGGTTCTCAGCTAGCCGAGCCTGAGATCAAGTTATTGATGGATGTGGTAAATATCGTTTCTCCATTCTTAAAAGGCTTCAATGGCTTAGACTACATGATGCTCTTGTACACCAGTTGTATGGTGCAATTGTACACAATATATTAGCAAGTGCTGATAGATGTATATTGATAGGCTGATGCAGATGGAAATGGATTCTTGGACTATGGTGAATTTGTTGCAGTGACCATCCACTTACAGAGGATGGAGAATGATGAGCATTTCCGCAGAGCATTCATGTTCTTTGACAAAGATGGAAGTGGGTATATCGAATTTGATGAACTACGAGAAGGTTTAGTAGATGAATCGGGTGAAACTGATGACGATGCACTTAACAACATTATGCAGGAGGTCGACACTGACAAGGTACGACTTGTATCATCTTCAAAAAGGGAGCGACTATTCACACCCGGGTTTTTGTTCAATACACCTATATGTACAGCATTTTATAGCACAATGAACTATTACATACACCTGTAAAGTGGGTGCATTGAGCAAATATCAGAGTGTTATAATAGCCGCAACCTCTTCCAAATTCATCTCATTTCTCAACACCAACTTACCTTCAAAACTGCATGTTTTCCAGGATGGTCGAATCAGTTACGATGAATTTGTCGCGATGATGAAAACGGGAACGGACTGGAGAAAGGCGTCGAGACAGTACTCAAGAGAGAGGTTCAAGAGCTTGAGCCTTAATCTGATGAGGGATGGATCGCTGCAACTGCAGGATGGGTTCACTGGTCAAACTGTTATAGTTTAAAGGTTTTTATAATCATATTCTCAGTCTCAATATCTACTTACCTGAAGGAGCTCTCAAGAAGGAGCTTTGAATATAACTGATTATGGGATTTTGATTGATCCAACTGAGGAAGAATGTATCACTTGATATGGATATGTGGTAGGGGTATAGATGTCTTTTTCTGTTGCTTGTATATTTTTTTGTGATATATGATGTATTCACATCTTGTGTTCTTCATCTGTCTGTAAAGTGCCTTGTTTACACAGCACAGACAACAGCAATTGAGTTTTGCCATTTCTGTGATTATTTTTATTTTACTTATATATAAAAAGTGTTCAAATATGGAAAACTAAAATGTAAAAAAAATAAAAATAAAATTCAATTATAAATAGAATAACAAATATGCACCGGTTTATGGTTTGGGGAGGACGGAGAGAGGACATTTTTTTTTACCTATATTCTACTCTATCTCACTCACCGTTTGGGCTGGGGTTAACATATGAGGAAGTAGAGCTATCAAAATGAGTTGATAGTGAGCTCGTCTCGATTCGTTAAGGCTTGAATTTGATTCGTTTATACTAATAAATGGGCTCGAACTCGAGCTCGTGAAAACTTCGATAAACTAACGAGTAAGCTTGAACTTGATTCGTTAGATTCAATAGTCAAATATTTTCTTATTATATTGGGCTCGTTAGGCTCGGCCCAACACGTTGTTATGTTGGATTATGCTCCGCCCGGCCCCTTCATGCTACCAAACATGTGCAATCCTCTGCTGTAAGAATACATTATACATATCTTTTTAAAAGTTGTTATGTTGGATTATGGACTTTTAAATTTATTCTGGTGAATTTAAATTTATATATAAGATTGTTGAATTATTGTTGTTTGAATATTATTTAGGAATTTAAGTTTTAATTTAATTATTCAATTGTTGTTGACAAACTAAACAATTTTTATAACTATATGAATAGAATTTGTATACAAAATTATAAAAGGTAAATATATAACTCAAGTACAATAATAATATATATAAAAAAAAAAAAATGGGCCGGTTTGGCCCAGTGGCCCGAGACGGACCAGGGCGGGTCTAAAAAAAAGTGGCCCGAAAACAACCGGACCAACCTGGCCCTGAAAAACTCGCGGCCCGACGGGCCTGTGTCGGGCCGGCCCGGCCTGGTCCATTTGACGCCTCTAGACTGACCTAAGAAAACCTCTACTAACAAATACTTCCTCCGTCCATGAGTAAGTTTCTCTTTTCTTTTTGTTTAATGGTTTAAAAAAGTGTATTTGTTTATTAATATATGTGTTGATGGGCGAGCAAAATCGTCATTTGGGCGAGCATAATTAACCCAAATTACCCATACTTAAGACAAAATTAAGCCAAGCTGAACGAAAGGTGTCAGGCAAGCAGACCTTGCTCGCCGAGCAACATTAACCAGACGAGCAACTTTAATCAAAAGACCATGTGGACCCAGATGAGGTCCTAGCGAGCATAATCAACACCTCGACGAACAGACCTAGCTACAATATCAAGACAACTTATCAAGAATAAAGACCATCAACATCAAACTAAAGACTCCTCAAGGACAAGTCCAACAGGACGAACATCTCCTGAATACGAGCAAGTCCAGTGTAGAAGGATAGAATTTAGTTTAGATAAGGTCAAACTAGTCAAAGCCCAAGTGTCATACATGCACACTAGGGAGGTCAAAGGTCATGTACACCTCCTGCTAGGCAAACTTGTATAAATACTTAGATTTTTTCAGCTAATAAAATAAGCGCAAATTCATATACACGTCCAAACTTCGATTATACATCCAAAGCAGCTCGATTATCTTACATAAGAATTAATTACGTAATCAATACACATGTTAATTCTACGCCAACCCAAATTTTCGTATTCACTGATTACTTTAGTGATCAATCACACGTAATTGTTTGGCGATCTAATTAACGATTAAAAACAACCACTACTCCTTGTGATTAGAATTGGTCATCAATAAATTGGCGCTAGAAAGAGGGTGTTTGAACCTCCGATTTAAGGATTTAAGTGTGATTACGAACTACGGACTTAAACTTGAAGAATTGAAGAAAGGTGTTCTTGGTGTTCTCTATTCAAGAACTTTTAAAGATTAATACCCAAACATCAGGTAAAGATGCCTCAGTCTCATGAGACTCAACACTTCCAGCACGTGACAAGGGATTCACGCTCAAGAATGTCCCAGGCTGGTAGGCGAGCAGAAACAACTAGGTACGAGTAAGAAAATCGTCCAACAGCTAAACATCAACTAATGCCACCTGAGTTGGATGACTTTGTTCGTAACCCTGATGAACTGGCTCGAACAATTGCAATGCTTCAGCCTTGTAAAAGCAACAAGCACAGCCTGACCCATCTCATATCCGAGTAAGGCATAGCCCAACAAGAACTCGTGAGCATGAGAAGGCCAGAGGTGACCATCAAAATGAGGCAGACAGTGCCCAAGTTTGTAAAATGAAAGGCAAGGAGAAACATCTCGCTGAAGCTACCAGCCATGGGGAGTCAACCCCAAATCAAGCTCTGGGGGTTAGTCAGGGCAATCGCCAAAGTGCACTGAACAGATTAGGTCGCCGTGGTCGGGGAGCAACTAAGGTTCACCCCGCAGCAGAAGTAGCTCGCCCGGTCTACGTACCAGCTCGCCAGCCAGTCCATGAAAGGCTGACTAGGTCAGCTTTTGGTCGCTTAGGCCCAGATACGGAGCCCAATCCTAGGAGGCCAGCCAGGGGGTTCCCACACCAAGCGAGGGACTGCGACGATCAGATGGTCATGTACCTCTGTTCGCCGAACAACATCCAAGTCAGGGGGATCTCTGGAGGAACTGGCCTCCATGAGGAAGGCAATTGAAAGCATGCAGGGTTAGTTGGATCTACAAAGAGGTTATGAGAGTACTACCCTTCCTACTTCACCATTATCTTTAGTGATTCTAAAAGCTCCCATTCAAAAGAAGAATTAGTTCCCTGCAAGTATACAATATGAAGGCATGACAGACCCCCGGGTGCATTTGATAAAATAATTCTGATTATATGATATCAATGGGGGCAAGCGATGCAACTCAGTGCCGCAATTTCCCATTGTCTCTGGGGGACCGTATCCATAAATGGTTTTCAGCTCTGCCACCAGCTTCAATCTATTCGTTTGCTCAGCTAGGAAAAGAATTCCCGTCCCACTTCTCCACAGCCGGGTTTTATCTATCCCAAAGACATCGGTTGTCTGACTTAAAACAAGCTGACGACGAGTCGGATCGTTCGTACTTGGAAAGATTTGACAAGGTCCTGCTAGAAGGGGAGTCAGTCAGCGAAAACACCAAAATTGTAGCCGTCCTAGCTGGATTGAAGAAGGGCACTGAAGTTTGGACGGATGTAGATCTCAGATGCCCTAAAACTTACGCTGAATTCCGAGACTGGGCAGGAGTCTTTGTCTCCATGCATGAAGCTTTGCAGAAAAATATGGGGGACAAAGGTGAGCAGAAGGAGAGTGGGAAGAAGACTGGTGGTGGAGGTTTGATTAGGCGTGAAATTGTCATGATTCGTAGCTAGAAACGCCCTAGTTTTGGTCGAGTTTATAGAGTATTTAGAGTCAATTGAGCGTTATTTCTATACATTGATAAATTTGTCTCTTTGATGCTCATAGGTGAATAGAGGACGAAAAACGAAGTTCGTAGGACTTTGAATCGACTCAAACGGATGCCCGGATGAGAAGATATTGAAGAAATACGATCGGTATTAGTGCGGACGAGGAAAAGTATCATTTGGAAGGATTAGAGATCACTCGAGCGCCTTACTCGAGCGCCACCGCTCGAGCGTATTGCTCGAGCGCAAAAATCTTACAGAACCATTCTCGCGCTCGAGCGCCACCGCTCGAGCGAATCGCTCGAGCGCCCAAAACATACAGAGTCATTTCAGCGCTCGAGCAGCTCGAGCGCGACCGCTCGAGCGAATGCATCATTCGAGCTACACTGCTCGAGCGGGACCGCTCGAGCGTTTTGCTCGAGCGCCCATATACTTTTGCCTCCGGATGCGTATTTTCGGCCCATTAACTCCCGTTTCGACCCGTGCCTATATATATCTCGTCCAAACACGTTTTGAGGGATCCCCAACTTTAGAAATCAATTTTAGACTTAGTTTTTGGAGAGGAAGGAGACGAGCAAGCTTTATTTATGTTTTGTTGAGGTTCTGCATACGAATTCTTAGTTTCTTTTCAATTCTTAGTTTCTTTTCATTAGTTCGTTACTTTGAACACGTTTAAATTTCGTTTTTATCAATTCAATTTCAGTTCTTCGTATTTATTTTCTTTTAAAACCCTAGTTCATGTTTATTATTTTCTTCGTTCAATTCATGATGTTTATGTTCGTAGTTTCTTTTATTGCTTTTATTTTTGTTAAAACCATGTCCGGCTAAAACCCTTGCGTGCTTGGGTTAGGATGAACTCGTAGAAGTAGGATGTGGGTACGTAATTAAGGTAATTGGTGACGTTAGTTTTAATTCTCTTCATTAATGAATTCTTATAATTAATCTGAACTTTACCTTTGAATTTAGTACGAAAGTGTTAGAGAGAGGACGACCGCATCACTCAATAACAATTAGTAGTCTTAACGAGAAGGTTTAGGAAAGGTTAATTCATTTACCGGTTTAGCGAAGGAGGACGACCGCATCACCTTAGTTAAATTAGGGTCTCATTAATTGAGCACAATCCATTAACTTGTTAGTGGATTAGTGAAGTCGAGTGTTAGGGTAAAGTATTAGGGTTTAGAATCTTGAGCTTTCACCTTGCATTCTTAGACTTAGGTTAATTCTTGTTTGTCACGGTTATTTTGATTATGTACCTGCTCCGTTAGTATACGTAGGGATTCCTATCCTAAGCATCACCATCTTTTATTTGAATCCAACCCTTAGTCAATTCGTCTGCTTTAGTATTTTAGTCTAGTTAATTTACTTTTAGTTTAATTAATCTTTCTAAAAAAAACAAAAAAAAAACCATACACTCATATTAACTACGACGCGTAGATCTTCAGGGATCTATTCGCATATACACTATCCCGTGGGTTCGATAATACTTGGCCATTATACTTACTCTTACTACAGTGAACCCGTCCGCTTGCGGGTAAGCGACTAGTAGAAGTTAGTAAAATCGCATCAAGTCAAGGTTATCGTGCCCCGAAGAACATGAAAGCACTTAACGAGGGGACGGAACTAAAAGATAAATTGAATCATGTACTTACCATATCAATTGATGCGGTGTACAATAATGTTCGGGACAAGGAACTACTCACTCCTCCCAGAAAGATACGTCAAGATGCTAGCAAGTTAAACCAAAACAAGTATTGTGCCTACCATCAAAGTGTGGGGCATTTTACAAGTGAATGTCGTGACTTGCTGAAGCAATTGTGGTGATTCTACGAGGAGGGTAAGCTATCCGAGTTTGTGAAAAGACAATCCGGCAAGAGAGACAAAGATGATGATTCTGAGGGAGAAGATTTGGAGCAAGCTCCTCGCCGGAATCGAGCTGGGCGACCAGCTCAGGCACCAACAGGAGGTCCAGTTCCTGAAATCCAAATGATGGAGCCTGCGGGACCTGTTGGTGGTTGTTCTGATTGGGCGACCACCAATCTCAAATTGAAAATGAAAGGCTGAGCTACGGGCAGTGGCCTAGGTGCAGGAAATGAGTGTCAACCTATCCGTTCTTCACACAGCAGAGTTGACCTTCACTGAAAAAGATTTGGAAGGAATCGTAACTCCCCATAACGATTCCCTCGTTATCTGCGCCAAGATAATGGGAACCAAAGTACACCGACTATTGGTGGACACCGGAGCCTACACTAACATCATCTTCAAGAAAACGCTTGATCAGCTAGGCGACTGTGCTAGCTACATTCAAGATTCCAATCACCGAATCCTAGGCTTCGGAAATGCTGTAACAGAGCCATTAGGCGTAATTAGGTTGTCTGTACAATTGATGTCGACCAAGGATCCCGAAAAGAACATAACTAGAATGGTAGATTTCCTGGTCGTAGATTAAGAGTCCACCTAAAATGGGTTCCTTGGCCGATCGTTTCTGAATGAATTTAAAGCAGCAGTTTCAACCTACCACTACTGTATTAAGTTCCCAACAGCTAGCGGCGCGGGAACACTAAAAGGAGACCAAAGAAAAGCTCGGGAATGTCTTCTTCAACTTCATCCAATAAAAAAATATACATTTATGATAGAAGCATCAATCAGCCCTCTCGATAATGAACCGTCAATTCTTGAAGACATTTTGGGGACCCAGAATGATCAGATGGACATAGATGAACAACCCTCGTCCATGGGCGAACATAAGTTGCTAGACGGTGAGCAAACCTTGCCGGAGACAAGATTGTCAACAATTACCAATGAACTAAGTCCATACATCAACATGGAGGGCCCAGTTGTGGCGACCAAAGACGACAGTAATTCAACAGAGGATGTTGACCCCCGGCTAGGAGCTGAACCAATGAACATCGAGGATGAGCTAAGCCTGGAAGGGCCAATCGTTGATCCACGGTGGAAGGGACAGAAATGGCGAGCAACTCCAGTCGAAGAGCTAGAAACCCTCAAAGTTAACCCTAACCGTGATGATCTCGAACTTTACATCGGATCCAAGCTCCCTAAGCCTTACATGACTCGAATGACAGAGTTTTTGAAAGCTAACCTCGATGTCTTTGCATGGCCGCACACCGACATGGTGGGGATCAATCCAAAAGATGCTTATCACAGACTAAATATCAATCCGGCCCGAAGACCCGTCCACCACAAATGACGGAAGTACGGGCCCGACAAGTATCAAGCTCTAAATGAAAAAGTCAAGAAATTATTGGACAACGACCTAATCAGACAGGCGTTGTGCCCAAAATGGGTTGAAAATCCCGTTCTAGTGCGGAAGCCGAATGGAACCTGAAGGCTATGCATAGATTTCACAGATCTGAATGCAGCATGCCCGAAGGATAACTTTCCACTTCCGCACATTGACCAACTGATGGATAGCACATCCGGACATGAAATGTTCACATTCATGGATGCTTTTGCTGGTTACCACCAAATCCCGATGCACCCGGATGATCAAGAAAATACGGCCTTCTACACGAATAAGAACTTACTTTGCTGGAAAAGAATATCGTTCGGATCAATCAATGCCGGAGCAACTTACCAGAGGCTGGTGAACAAAATGTTCGATGAACATATTGGGGAGACGGTAGAGGTGTATGTTGATAACATAGTCGTCAAAAGTACTCAAAAAGCAGATCACCTCAATCATCTATCCCTTCTCTGAAAATACAACATGAAGTTGAATCCAAAGAAAAGTAGTTTCGGAGTACATTCGGGAATATTCCTGGGCCATCTGGTTAGTAAACGAGGAATTGAAGTCAATCCTGCAAAAGTTAAAGCAATCGTTGATATAGAACCTCCTCGTTCTATCAAAGAAGTACAAAGGCTAATAGGATGCCTAGCAGCTTTAAACAGATTCATATCACGATCGGGGGACAAATGTCGTCCATTCTTTGAAGCCATTAAAAAAGGCAATTTTGCATGGACAAGGAGCTGCCAGAAAGCTTTTGACCAGTTGAAAAACTATCTGGGAGATGTTAAGATTCTGTCAAAACTAATCTCTGGCGAAAAGTTATACCTATATCTGGCAGCGTCAGGCACGGCCATAAGTTCGGTATTGGTGCGAGCGGAAGGTAAATTTCACCTTCCCATCTACTATGTCAGCCAGACCCTGCATGAAGCCGAAGTGAAATATTCACCCTCAGAAAAACTGGCATATGCTCTTGTCATGAGTGTTAGAAAGTTAAGACCGTACTTCTTCGATCATCAGGTTGAAGTACTAACAACTTTCCCGCTCAAACAAATATTGCACCGACCCGACACAGCTGGCCTTCTGTTAAAATGGTCCATAGAGATAAGCCAGTTTGGAGTGACGTATGCACCTTGAGCAGCGATTAAGTGACAAACATTAACCGACTTTATAGTCGAGTTAACTTTTCCCCAAAATCTAACGAGAGGGCTAGATCACCCATGGCATCTCTATGTGGATGGTTCATCAACAAATCTGGCCTTGGGGGCAGGAATAGTTCTCATCAGCCTCGACCGGTAAGTATTCCCCTTGGCAGTTAGATTCGAGTTTATGACCACCAACAATGAAGTTGAATATGAAGCCCTCATTGCAGGCCTCCACTTATCACTAGCAGTTGGAGTCAGACGACTCCAGATCTTTGGAGATTCTCAACTCATTGTAAGCCAGGTACGGGGTGAATATGAGGCCAGAGACGAACAAATGATCGAGTATCAACTAATTGTTGCTCACTAGGTATCTTTGTTAGACCAAGTATATATCTGTTGATGACCTTTTCTAACTAAGAAGATTAATGGCTGTTTTTCATCTAATGAAGATCATCAAACAAGAATCAAGATTATGGAATTTGAATAAGTAAAGCTTAAGAAATAAATTTGCAAGAGTTGGGCTATTTTCTTGAATTGTTCTCCCATTTCATGTACATGAAGGGAGTATTTATAGACATACAAAGTGGCCATGTGTCACCATCTTGGTGGCTTAACCATTGGATCTTTGCCAAGTGTTAGGACACTTGTACAACATCTACACTATTGCTCATTGGATGGGTGCCAAGTGTTAGGACACTTGGACCATATCTAAGATAGTGACTCTTGGAATTCCCCATGTTGTACTTGGTCTCTGGCGTTACTGAGATGCTCTCGACGGTGACCGGCTGCTCGCTTGTACGTCTTCGCTGGATGTCGTGATCCTTTGCGTTTTGAGCTGTTCGCTCCTTGCTTGGGCTTGTTTCACAATGTTGCTCGCCTCATTACGACGCTGTTCGTCTGAGTTGATCTTGATTTGAGCTGCTTGCACAGCTGTTCTTTGCAAGGCTGCTCGTCACAATCCTGCTTGATGCATTAGTACAATTTACAAAACTGTTCGCTCAACGAAGCTGCTAGCTCTCTTACAAAGCTGTTCGCTCCACGAAACTGCTAGCTCCTTTCATTTATTATCCTGTTACCAAGGCTAATAATCTCTTCTGTTTATTAATTACTTACTTGTTCGCCACCCAACAATTGCCCCCTAGCTTGGTCTCGCGTTGGGCATGGATTGATCAATTGAGACCAAGCTATAATCCCTTTGAAAATTGGGCGAGCAAGAATGGAACATGGATGTTTACATGGGCGAGCATTTGAGCAGTTGGGCGAACAGACGAGCATGAGAGCTTACGCGCGCGACCAGTAGCGAACGCCCTTTCGTGTCACGACGGTTGGATTCCCGAGGCACGGAACGCGAGGCGTCGCGTCAGTCACGCGCGACCCCCAATTTGCCCATAGGGGCCTTCAGAATTTTGGGGAAATTGCATTTTCGCCCCAGCCTCATCCTTATAAATAGGCGTCGACTTCTTCTTCTTTCTTCTTTCTTCTTTCTTCTTTCTGAATTTCTTAAATTTTCGCCATTGATAAACGCTTCGAAGCTTTCTTTCTTTGCAATTCTTGTACCTGATTCTCCTCTCGTATCACTTTGATCTTTGTTTTCAAAGGTAATTCATCTCGCATTTCCTTTTCTTCTTCTAATTTCGTGAATTTTTTCTCTTTTCTGTATTTTCTTTACTCATCACTGTTACTCCGGCCGTGAACCGCCATTGCGCCGCCGTCCCGTAGTAACGTCACCGCCGTGATTCTGACATTGGTCCCATCGTACTTAAAACCTTTCCAAAATTAGCCAAAATTCTTCCTTGTTATTTTGAATGGAGTTTTCCCCCTCAAGTTCTTCTCAATCCGGACCCGGACGAAACCCGGAAAAAAGACCCGTAGATCAGTCTTCTCCGCGCAGATCTGTTCACCAAGCATTGGCGAACAATCCGCGCACGTTATTGGTGGATGAAGGCACGGACTCAGATGCGAGCTCCGTTGTTCGCTCAGTAGAGATGTTCGCCGCTGACCGCTCTGGCGATCAAGAAGAGATTCACTCTCTTGCTCGCGAACCTGAAACATCTTCTGACCTTGGAGAAGATTCTGCAGCAGTGGCCGCGGAGATAGAGGGTTCAATTGACCTTGAGGGCGATCAAGCTGACATTGCTGGCGAGCAGCGAGGTGGCGAGCAGGGAGGTCACACGCTCACTTGGGAGTTTTTAAGGGAAATCAATTTTCCCATCTCTCAAACTACACCAGAATCTCGGATCCCGGAAGGAGTTGTTCGTGACAACGAGTGGGCGGACTATTCTGCTCGTTATTCGAAGACTTTTGCCCCCACATCGAGGGTGATTATGAAGGCTCGGGATGGGGACTATGCAGCGAGCAAGGTTGCTAGCGTATGTGTGGAGAGCGATCTGGCGAGCATCCGTGAAACATACAAGATCCCCTACGATATTTTCATGTATGTGCCGAAGGAAGGAGAAACTACTGATCGCCCCCCACCTGGTTGCACGGCGATCAACTTGGATGTGTTGAACACGGGTTTCCCGCTCCCCATTCATCCGCTCATTGGCCGGTTCTTGTCCGACATAAATCTGGCGATCACTCAAATCACCCCAAACGGTTGGAGTACTCTTCTAGCCTTCATGACTCTTTTTGGTCTTGAGGGTTACAAAAATAAAATAACAACTGCGGAGCTTCTTTATGCCTTAACTATTTCCGAGGACGGTGTTGGCTGGTATTACACTAAGGCGAAGACTGGTTTGAAACTTGTTGAAGGTGTTCCCAATAAAATTAAGGGTTGGCATTGCCAATTCTTCTTTATTGGTGGAGATTGGCGAGCAACTGAGGGATTCGCTGGCGGGCAGGCGCGCATCATGTCGCCTGAAGACTTTGGAAAAATCAAACATAGGGCTAACTTTGTCTTGCTAATTCATGAGTAGGACTAATTTTAATCCTTTTCGTTGTTTTGCAGGTCCGAGAAACTTGAAGTGGGGGCATCCCGATATCAGCGACGAAAACCTCTTCACCTTAGCCGTCATCTCTCTTCGCGACGTTGCTAGTCGCGACATACACCATCTCTCGAAGGCTCATTGTCGCAAACTTGCTGGTTTGATTACGAGTTCTCACCACCTTGAAGCTCAAGCCGCCGTCCCAGAAGGTAACTTTTTTATTCTTGCTCGCCAATCACCCTTGCTCGCCCGTCATTCTTGCTCGCTTAACCCTTGTCTTTTTCTTGTTAGATCAACGAGTCACCGTTGCCATCCCGGCTGTGCCCGAGTCATATTATTTGCTCGCCAGATGAGTAAAACAGATGGCCGAAGCTTCAAGAAGGAAGATGGACCCTCCCCTTGCCATCATGCGCCTCCGGGCAGGAGAGAACCCTTCTGGTCGCCCAGCCGCCGGAGCTGGTCGCCGCAAACCTGCGGCGAAAACTACTTCCTCTCCGCGGGATGTAAGGAAGGAGAAGGAGAGGGAAAAGGAGAGGGAGAAGAAAAAAGCGCCGCGAGGCGATGATGTTCGCGGCACTCATGGAGATGATTGCGCCTCGAAGCGGTCAAAAACTGCTGGAGAAGCGAGCAACATTGCTCCAAGATCCCCTACTCCGAAATCCACCTCACTGGAAGTAGTGGACGAACAGCAGGTGGTCGCCAGTTTGGTGACGACCAAGACAGGGGACAACCTCAGAGACACTTCTTACTTGGGTTGGGATCCGGTAAAAATCAGGGAGTAAGTTAATCATCCCTGACTTGCTTGTTGTTCACTGCTTAGTTCCATGTTGCTCGCTTATTAACACTTGTTTTTGTTCGTCAGGTATAACCCAACACTCTACCCCGGCCGAGGGACAACACTCCACCACCTTTCTGTGGTTAAAAATGCCCCCTCCTCGCTCCGTGACATCCCGGATCTCCCTGTTCGCCGGGCTACTGAGATGGTCTCAAGGGCCTGGACAAAATCGGCGAACACCCTTGTTGGTGGTCAATCTGCCAGCGATAATGTTCGCCTGGTGGCGTATAATGCTAGCCACCAGTTGGTCCAATCTCAGATGCTGCTCGATCAAGTCCTGGCTCTTGAGCGAACAAACCGCGACTTGGGCCGTCACGTGGAGAAGATGGATGAAGAGAGAGTCTCTGCCATCAAAGAGTGTAAGGCCGAGCATGCTAAGGAGCTGGCCTTGATGGAGAGTAAAATGGAGGCCTCCTTGGCCGGCGAGAAGAGTGCCTTGGACAAGGCTCAGAAGATGATGCTGGAGGTAAAGTCTTCAGATCTAAGAGCCGAAAGGGCTGAAAAAGAGCGAGCAGACTTAGCTGCTCGACTGCTCGCTGCCGAGGCGCATGTCAAGAGGTTGGAGGAAGAGCGCAAGAACATGATCGAATATGAAGTCCATGAGCAGGAGGTGTTGGACAAGACCAACTTTGGGTACATCTGTGCCTTTGCGGAATGTTTGAGGTCTGTCCACTTCGCCCACAATCACAATCAAGATATTCGTGGTGCGGTGAAGGCGGACTTCATTGAGTACGTGAAAAATTATCCTCCTCCTCCTGGCTCAACCTTGTTCGTCTCCGATTTAGCCGACCTCGGCTTCCCTCTAGATGTATTTGGCGAGGAGGTTGACATCGCTGCCCCTACTTATGGCGGCCAGCCTGATCCTACCCCAGTGGCGACCAGCGCAGCGGTCACTGATGAAGTCTTTGAGGGGTTGCCTTCACTTCCCTTAACTCCTCTGGATGGGGCTGGTACAAGTACCCCAGGCGAGCAGACTAGTGCCCAGGCGACCAGCGCTGCAGACGCTCCTTCTCCTGCTTGAAGACTTAGTTTTTTTTTTTTTTTTTTTATTTGGGCGAGCAACCAAGTATTTTGGACTTAAGGCTCAAAATTTAAAAGAAAGCAAGACAAAAGATAAATGCAATTCTGCTCGCCTAGTAAGATAAATGCAAATCTGCTCGCTTATAAACTTGCGCAAAAATTTCAAAAATTACAAAGGATCTATTTACAAACTTTCTAAGACTTACAGGACTTCATTGGTAGTACTTCTTGAGTAAAGTTGTATTCCAGGAGTATTGGGACGACTTGCCTTCCATGTCTTCAAGGTCGTATGTGCCGTTGTGCCATTTATTCGTCACCTTGTATGGGTCCTCCCAAGTCGGGCCGAATACTCCTGGTGGTGTTAAAACTTTTCGAAGTACCAAGTCCCCAATTTCAAATTCTCTTGCTTTTACTTGAGAATTGTAGTACTTTGCTGCTCTTCTTTTGTAAATTGCATATTTTAATTCTGCTGTTATTCTTTTTTCTTCAAGCAAGTCCAACTCTGCTGCCATTGCGGAGTTGTTTGCTTCTTCGTCGAAAATAGCTGTTCGTTTTGTTGGGACTTTTAACTCAACCGGTATTACCGCTTCCGTCCCGAATGCCATTGTGAATGGTGTCTCGCCTGTGCTTGTTCTGTGAGATACTCGGTATGCCCATAACACCTCTGGTAGCTCTTCAGACCACTTCCCCTGTTTGTCGGCTAAGCGAATTTTTAAAATATGTTTGATTATTTTGTTCACTGCTTCTACTTGGCCGTTTGACTGGGGATGGTACGGTGTTGAAAAATATTTCTTCATTCCCCACTTTTCACAAAAATCTCTTATCTTTTTCCCTTCAAACTGTTTTCCGTTATCCGTCACGATCGCTTGAGGCACCCCGAAGCGGCAAACAATGTTTCTCCATATGAAGTTAATCATCTTCTCCTGTGTGATTCGCACAAGCGCTTCTGCCTCAGCCCACTTCGTGTAATAGTCTACTGCCACTACTGCGAATCGAACATTTCCTTTTCCCGGTGGAAAAGGCCCGATGAGGTCAATTCCCCATTTCGCAAATGGCCACGGACTATTGACAGAGATTAGTTTATGTGGGGGCTTGTGGATGTTTGGGGCGAATAACTGACACCTGTGACAAGATCGGGCAACTTTGATTGCGTCCTGGAGGAGAGTCGGCCAATAATACCCTTGTCTTACGGTCTTGTACGCTAATGCTCATCCTCCAGCGTGATTTCCGCATGTGCCTTCATGAATTTCCTTCAATACTGCTTGCCCTTGCCCCCTAGCCAAGCATTTCAGAAGTGGGAGTGAAATTTCTCTTTTGTACAACTGTCCGTCCATCATGGTGTATCTCGCTGCCCTTTTGACCAACTTGTTGGCTTCAAACGGGTTGTCCGGCTTTTTATCGTTTTGTAAATACTCAATGATTGGTACCCTCCAGTCGTCTTCTTCGAAATCTTCGTTGACTTGATACATCTTGTAGTCTTCGGTTGATGGCTTGGACATTTTTGTTAGCGTAACTCCTGCCAACTCTGCTGGTCCTGTGCTAGTTGCTAGTCTGGCTAACGCATCTGCTTGAGCATTATTGTCTCTTGGTATCTGTTCGATGTATATTTGTTCGAACAATGAGGCCAGGTGAGCAACAATCTTTTGATACAAAGCCATGTTCTCGTCCTTTGCCTCGTACTCCCCTCGAACTTGGTTGACAATCAATTGTGAATCCCCGAAAATCTGCAGCTTTCTTACTCCAACTGCTAATGCTAGGCGTAACCCAACGATCGCAGCTTCGTACTCTGCTTCGTTGTTCGTCGCCATGAACTCGAATCGAACAGCTGAAGTAAAAACTTGCCTATCCGGGCTTATCAAGACTATACTTGCTCCCGATGCTGTACTAGTTGACGAACCGTCAACATACATGTGCCAGGGGTGGTTATGTCCTCTCGTTGGATCTTGGGGGTAAGTCAGTTCGACTATAAAGTCTGCCAAGGCTTGCCCCTTGATCGCTGTTCGAGGAACATATGAAACCCCAAATTGGCTGATTTCCAATGACCATTTTAGGAGGCGGCCAGCTGCATCGGGTCTGTGCAATATTTGCTTGAGCGGGAACGTTGTCAACACTTCCACCTGGTGGTCGAAAAAATATGGACAAAGTTTCCTTACGCTCATCACCAGGGCATATGCTAGCTTTTCTGTTGGTGAATATCTGAGTTCTGCTTCGTGCAAGGCATGACTTACATAGTAAATGGGTAGGTGGAACTTTCCTTCTGCTCGAACGAGCACTGAACTGATTGCCACTTCTGAAGCTGCCAAGTACAAGTATAACTTTTCCTCTGGGATTGGCTTGGCAAGAATTTTCGTGTCACTGAGATACTCTTTCAGTTGCTCGAACGCTTGTTGACAGGCGTCTGTCCATTGAAATTTTCCCTTCTTGATTGCTTCGAAGAACGGTCTGCACTTATCTCCGGATCTTGAAACGAACCTGTTCAGAGCTGCTAGGCATCCGGTTAGCCGTTGGACTTCTTTAACTGATCTGGGTGGTTGCATCTCCATGATCGCTTTCACTTTCACCGGATTTGCTTCAATTCCTCTCTGACTAACCAGATGTCCCAAGAATTTCCCAGAATGGACTCCGAAACTGCTTTTCTTGGGATTCAGCTTCATATTGTAGGTCCGAAGTATCTCAAATGTTTGAGCCAGGTGCTGTAAGTGATCTTCCTTTTTGGAGCTCTTGACAACAATATCATCTACGTATACTTCCATCGTCTTCCCAATGTGATCATCGAACATCTTGTTGACCAATCTCTGATATGTAGCTCCAGCGTTGATTAACCCAAATGGCATTCTCTTCCAGCACAACAAGTTTTTGTTGGTGTAGAACGCCGTATGCTCCTGATCATCGGGATGCATCGCTATTTGATGATATCCTGCGAATGCATCCATGAACGTGAGAAGCTCATGTCCAGTGGTGTTATCAACCAGTTGATCGATGTGAGGCAATGGGAAATTATCTTTTGGGCAGGCGGCGTTGAGATCTGTGAAATCGATGCAGAGTCTCCATGCTCCAGTCGCTTTTCTGACCAACACTGGATTCGCCACCCATTGCGGGCATAACGCTTGTTTGATTAAGTCGTTATCCAACAGCTTTTTAACCTCCACGTCGAGCGCCTCGTATTTGTCGGGACCGAATTTCCTCCTCTTCTGATGGACTGGTTTCTTCCTCGGGTCGATGTTGAGTCTGTGGCAGGCATGTTCGGGGCTGATGCCCACCATGTCTGCATGCGACCATGCGAACACATCGAGGTTTGCTTTAAGAAACTCAATCATGTTGGTCCTGTACGGCTCTGGTAGCTCGGACCCTATGAAGAGTTCTAAGCCCTCGTGGTTCGGGTCAACTTTTACAGTTTCTAACTCTTCGACCGGGGTAGCCCTTCGTTTCTGGCCTTTCCATCTGGGGTCAATAATGGGCCCCTCTGCCTTTAGCTCATCTTCGGTCTCCATCGGTTCTGCCCCCAGTCGTGGCTCGATGTCCTCTGCATCAACGTTCATTGCCGTTGTTTGTTTTCCTTCGGTGTTGATTGCAGTGGCTTCTTTACCTCTTGTTTGGACAAACTGTCCGTCTTCGCATTCCTGCTCGTCTTCGTCTAATTGTGCGCCTATGCACAGCTGTTCGTCAATGCGCGGCTGTTCATCTGCGCACAGCTGCTCGTCGCTGCGCGGCTGTTCGTCTGCGCATAGCTGCTCGTCGCTGCGTGGCTGTTCGTCTGCGCATAGCTGCTCGTCGCTGCGTGGCTGTTCGTCTGTACATAGCTGCTCGTCGACTTCCATTACTTCAGTGTCGATAGAAGTCATGGCCTCGCTATCGCCTCCGTTCTTGTCTGAGTGCCCGTCTGTCATGTTGACTTGGTGATCCTGCAACTGTATCTGCAAAAGACACGCACGAGCCTTCTTCTGGTCTCCTTTGACTGTACCTGCACCCTTCTTTGTTGGGAATTTTAAACAATAATAGTACGTTGAAACAGCTGCTTTAAATTCATGCAAGAAAGGACGGCCGAGGAACCCGTTATAGGTGGACTGTTGGTCTACAACCAGGAAGTCTACCATTCTATTCATTTTCCTTTCCGGGTCCTCGATTGATACAAGCTCAACTGCCAACGTAACTATTCCTAGCGGGGTGGTTACAGCATTTCCGAATCCTACAATCTTGTGATCACAATCCTTGATGTACTCAGCGCAATCTCCTAGCTGGTCCACCGTGCTCTTGAACAGGATGTGTTGGGATATGTTTAGTTTTGATGATTTTCCAAAACAACATGTAATAGGTTTGAAAGCAGTCAGGATAGTATCTTTTAGTTTCAGGTCAGGCTAGGTTGTTTCTCAGTAGAACAGGTTATCAGTGGAGAAAGAACTCAGCTGAGGAAGAACTCAGCTGAGGAGAAACTCAGCTGAGGGGGAACTCTACTGAGGGGGAACTCTACTGAGGGGGAACTCAGTGAGGGGGAACTCACTGATAGAGCCTGAGGAAGTCAAGATGACATCACAAGGAAAACGACTGAAGCCATGTCAGAAGACCTGAACCTGAAGAGAAGCCTGAAGGAAGTCCCACTGAGTATAAACCTGATCTTTCTAAGCTGGTCAGTGGACTACTCAGTGAAGAGCATGATCAGGAGGATCAGTGCTGTGCCTAGTAGGACCTGAAGGAGTCAGGCTACTGAGGCTGGGAAGCTTGACAAATAGCCTTATGTCAACTCCCTTAAATGGACTTCAAGTCTACTGAAGGAAGGTATCCTGAGAGGATTGCAAGTCAGTTGAAGACAAGTCGCCTGAAGTCAGGACTACCCTGATCAAGTACCCTGAACAAAAGAGCCGTTGGACTCAGTCCACGTGGACCAATCAAGTCAAGGCAACGAATCTGACAAAAGCTGACAAGGCCGTACTTCACTGAAGAGAAGAATTTCACTCCAGAGATAGTCTGGATTTGAATGTTACTCTCTCCAACGGTAACATTCAAATCCACACTATAAATACAAACTCAAGCTTCATTTGTAAGTGTGCGAATGCGAGAGCTGGAGGTGTGAGAATGGTGCAAGTTCGAGGGAGTCATAAGGAGGCACCATCTCCATCAAGAACACTGACCTGAATTCTTCATAGTCATATTTAAGTGTTCCAGTTTGTATACTCGAGCCCATCATATACATCCTAAGCTTAGAGAGGTTTTCCCAACCTTAGCTTTAAGGCTAACACATTGTAAGGGAAAACCTCACCTAGTTGGAGAGAACCAAACCAAACTAAAACCTTTCAGAAGATTGTTAGGTTTGAAGTGAGGTGAGGAGAGGCAGTCCCTGAGTGAAGAGGGATGTGAGGCCAGTTCGAGAGGCAGCCCAGGGAGTGGCGTGAGTCCAGTGTACCCGTGCACCTTGGCACGTTAAAAACAAGAATCCCTTGAGTGGATTTCCTGTTAAATCAGGCAGTGGATGTAGGAGTATTGAGACTCTGAACCACTTTACATTGTTGTGCTCTTTATTGCTTTACTGATTTGCTTAAGTACTGCACTGACCACACATTCACAAAAGCATTTCAGTGCACTTCAGTGTTAAAACAAAAAATTTCCTCCTAAATTCCCATTTTGTCCTTCGAAAAACGGGACCATCAATTGGTATCAGAGCGGGTTGTTCACATGACCACTGATCCAGTTTTGTTAAGAAAAATGGTCAACCGAACAGATCTTAAATGTTTTAAAACTATGGGAATTTCTGCATATTTCAAACTATTACCTGTGTTCTGACATTATTCTTGTAATAGAAAATCATTTGGTTAGAAGTTTTGGAATCATCAAAAAGGGGGAAATTGTTGGGATATGTTTAGTTTTGATGATTTTCCAAAACAACATGTAATAGGTTTGAAAGCAGTCAGGATAGTATCTTTTAGTTTCAGGTCAGGCTAGGTTGTTTCTCAGTAGAACAGGTTATCAGTGGAGAAAGAACTCAGCTGAGGAAGAACTCAGCTGAGGAGAAACTCAGCTGAGGGGGAACTCTACTGAGGGGGAACTCAGTGAGGGGGAACTCACTGATAGAGCCTGAGGAAGTCAAGATGACATCACAAGGAAAACGACTGAAGCCATGTCAGAAGACCTGAACCTGAAGAGAAGCCTGAAGGAAGTCCCACTGAGTATAAACCTGATCTTTCTAAGCTGGTCAGTGGACTACTCAGTGAAGAGCATGATCAGGAGGATCAGTGCTGTGCCTAGTAGGACCTGAAGGAGTCAGGCTACTGAGGCTGGGAAGCTTGACAAATAGCCTTATGTCAACTCCCTTAAATGGACTTCAAGTCTACTGAAGGAAGGTATCCTGAGAGGATTGCAAGTCAGTTGAAGACAAGTCGCCTGAAGTCAGGACTACCCTGATCAAGTACCCTGAACAAAAGAGCCGTTGGACTCAGTCCACGTGGACCAATCAAGTCAAGGCAACGAATCTGACAAAAGCTGACAAGGCCGTACTTCACTGAAGAGAAGAATTTCACTCCAGAGATAGTCTGGATTTGAATGTTACTCTCTCCAACGGTAACATTCAAATCCACACTATAAATACAAACTCAAGCTTCATTTGTAAGTGTGCGAATGCGAGAGCTGGAGGTGTGAGAATGGTGCAAGTTCGAGGGAGTCATAAGGAGGCACCATCTCCATCAAGAACACTGACCTGAATTCTTCATAGTCATATTTAAGTGTTCCAGTTTGTATACTCGAGCCCATCATATACATCCTAAGCTTAGAGAGGTTTTCCCAACCTTAGCTTTAAGGCTAACACATTGTAAGGGAAAACCTCACCTAGTTGGAGAGAACCAAACCAAACTAAAACCTTTCAGAAGATTGTTAGGTTTGAAGTGAGGTGAGGAGAGGCAGTCCCTGAGTGAAGAGGGATGTGAGGCCAGTTCGAGAGGCAGCCCAGGGAGTGGCGTGAGTCCAGTGTACCCGTGCACCTTGGCACGTTAAAAACAAGAATCCCTTGAGTGGATTTCCTGTTAAATCAGGCAGTGGATGTAGGAGTATTGAGACTCTGAACCACTTTACATTGTTGTGCTCTTTATTGCTTTACTGATTTGATTAAGTACTGCACTGACCACACATTCACAAAAGCATTTCAGTGCACTTCAGTGTTAAAACAAAAAATTTCCTCCTAAATTCCCATTTTGTCCTTCGAAAAACGGGACCATCAATTGGTATCAAAGCGGGTTGTTCACATGACCACTGATCCAGTTTTGTTAAGAAAAATGGTCAACCGAACAGATCTTAAATGTTTTAAAACTATGGGAATTTCTGCATATTTCAAACTATTACCTGTGTTCTGACATTATTCTTGTAATAGAAAATCATTTGGTTAGAAGTTTTGGAATCATCAAAAAGGGGGAAATTGTTGGGATATGTTTAGTTTTGATGATTTTCCAAAACAACATGTAATAGGTTTGAAAGCAGTCAGGATAGTATCTTTTAGTTTCAGGTCAGGCTAGGTTGTTTCTCAGTAGAACAGGTTATCAGTGGAGAAAGAACTCAACTGAGGAAGAACTCAGCTGAGGAGGAACTCAGCTGAGGGGGAACTCTACTGAGGGGGAACTCAGTGAGGGGGAACTCACTGATAGAGCCTGAGGAAGTCAAGATGACATCACAAGGAAAACGACTGAAGCCATGTCAGAAGACCTGAACCTGAAGAGAAGCCTGAAGGAAGTCCCACTGAGTATAAACCTGATCTTTCTAAGCTGGTCAGTGGACTACTCAGTGAAGAGCATGATCAGGAGGATCAGTGCTGTGCCTAGTAGGACCTGAAGGAGTCAGGCTACTGAGGCTGGGAAGCTTGACAAATAGCCTTATGTCAACTCCCTTAAATGGACTTCAAGTCTACTGAAGGAAGGTATCCTGAGAGGATTGCAAGTCAGTTGAAGACAAGTCGCCTGAAGTCAGGACTACCCTGATCAAGTACCCTGAACAAAAGAGCCGTTGGACTCAGTCCACGTGGACCAATCAAGTCAAGGCAACGAATCTGACAAAAGCTGACAAGGCCGTACTTCACTGAAGAGAAGAATTTCACTCCAGAGATAGTCTGGATTTGAATGTTACTCTCTCCAACGGTAACATTCAAATCCACACTATAAATACAAACTCAAGCTTCATTTGTAAGTGTGCGAATGCGAGAGCTGGAGGTGTGAGAATGGTGCAAGTTCGAGGGAGTCATAAGGAGGCACCATCTCCATCAAGAACACTGACCTGAATTCTTCATAGTCATATTTAAGTGTTCCAGTTTGTATACTCGAGCCCATCATATACATCCTAAGCTTAGAGAGGTTTTCCCAACCTTAGCTTTAAGGCTAACACATTGTAAGGGAAAACCTCACCTAGTTGGAGAGAACCAAACCAAACTAAAACCTTTCAGAAGATTGTTAGGTTTGAAGTGAGGTGAGGAGAGGCAGTCCCTGAGTGAAGAGGGATGTGAGGCCAGTTCGAGAGGCAGCCCAGGGAGTGGCGTGAGTCCAGTGTACCCGTGCACCTTGGCACGTTAAAAACAAGAATCCCTTGAGTGGATTTCCTGTTAAATCAGGCAGTGGATGTAGGAGTATTGAGACTCTGAACCACTTTACATTGTTGTGCTCTTTATTGCTTTACTGATTTGATTAAGTACTGCACTGACCACACATTCACAAAAGCATTTCAGTGCACTTCAGTGTTAAAACAAAAAATTTCCTCCTAAATTCCCATTTTGTCCTTCGAAAAACGGGACCATCAATTGGTATCAAAGCGGGTTGTTCACATGACCACTGATCCAGTTTTGTTAAGAAAAATGGTCAACCGAACAGATCTTAAATGTTTTAAAACTATGGGAATTTCTGCATATTTCAAACTATTACCTGTGTTCTGACATTATTCTTGTAATAGAAAATCATTTGGTTAGAAGTTTTGGAATCATCAAAAAGGGGGAAATTGTTGGGATATGTTTAGTTTTGATGATTTTCCAAAACAACATGTAATAGGTTTGAAAGCAGTCAGGATAGTATCTTTTAGTTTCAGGTCAGGCTAGGTTGTTTCTCAGTAGAACAGGTTATCAGTGGAGAAAGAACTCAGCTGAGGAAGAACTCAGCTGAGGAGAAACTCAGCTGAGGGGGAACTCTACTGAGGGGGAACTCAGTGAGGGGGAACTCACTGATAGAGCCTGAGGAAGTCAAGATGACATCACAAGGAAAACGACTGAAGCCATGTCAGAAGACCTGAACCTGAAGAGAAGCCTGAAGGAAGTCCCACTGAGTATAAACCTGATCTTTCTAAGCTGGTCAGTGGACTACTCAGTGAAGAGCATGATCAGGAGGATCAGTGCTGTGCCTAGTAGGACCTGAAGGAGTCAGGCTACTGAGGCTGGGAAGCTTGACAAATAGCCTTATGTCAACTCCCTTAAATGGACTTCAAGTCTACTGAAGGAAGGTATCCTGAGAGGATTGCAAGTCAGTTGAAGACAAGTCGCCTGAAGTCAGGACTACCCTGATCAAGTACCCTGAACAAAAGAGCCGTTGGACTCAGTCCACGTGGACCAATCAAGTCAAGGCAACGAATCTGACAAAAGCTGACAAGGCCGTACTTCACTGAAGAGAAGAATTTCACTCCAGAGATAGTCTGGATTTGAATGTTACTCTCTCCAACGGTAACATTCAAATCCACACTATAAATACAAACTCAAGCTTCATTTGTAAGTGTGCGAATGCGAGAGCTGGAGGTGTGAGAATGGTGCAAGTTCGAGGGAGTCATAAGGAGGCACCATCTCCATCAAGAACACTGACCTGAATTCTTCATAGTCATATTTAAGTGTTCCAGTTTGTATACTCGAGCCCATCATATACATCCTAAGCTTAGAGAGGTTTTCCCAACCTTAGCTTTAAGGCTAACACATTGTAAGGGAAAACCTCACCTAGTTGGAGAGAACCAAACCAAACTAAAACCTTTCAGAAGATTGTTAGGTTTGAAGTGAGGTGAGGAGAGGCAGTCCCTGAGTGAAGAGGGATGTGAGGCCAGTTCGAGAGGCAGCCCAGGGAGTGGCGTGAGTCCAGTGTACCCGTGCACCTTGGCACGTTAAAAATAAGAATCCCTTGAGTGGATTTCCTGTTAAATCAGGCAGTGGATGTAGGAGTATTGAGACTCTGAACCACTTTACATTGTTGTGCTCTTTATTGCTTTACTGATTTGATTAAGTACTGCACTGACCACACATTCACAAAAGCATTTCAGTGCACTTCAGTGTTAAAACAAAAAATTTCCTCCTAAATTCCCATTTTGTCCTTCGAAAAACGGGACCATCAGGATGTTCGTATAGGAACCAGTATCGACAAGTAGACGGTGCACTTTTGTCCCCATAATATTGGCGCAAATGACCAACGAGTCATTCTGAGGAGTGAGTACCCCGTCTAAGTCTTTTTCTGAGAAAGTTAGGTCCCCTGTTCGTCTGGTTGATGGATTCACGCCCACTTCCATCACTTGATCCACTGCTCTCAGTTCTGCTTTCCTCTTTCTTTTTGACATAGGTGGTCTCCCATCAGAACAACCACCTACTGGTCCAGTGGGTTCTAGCATTAAGATCTCCGGGATATGCCTTGCTGGGGCTGCTGGGACCTTCCTTCCTTTCTTACCAGTTTTGCTTGGTTGGTCATCACTGTCCCCGTCATCCGAACTGGACGGTTCTGGTGCCCTTGGCCTTTTACCTGGTTCCCTCTTCACGAACTCGGACAACTTTCCTTCCTCATAGAACCTCCACAACTGCTTCAACAGATCTCGGCACTCGCTCGTGAAGTGGCCAATGTTCTGATGATAAGCACAGTATTTGTTCGGGTTCAGTTTTCCTCTCTCTTGCCTTATCCTCCGTGGCTCTGACAACATTTCCCTGTCTTTAACGTTGTTGTACACAGCGTCCACGGACATGGTAAGGACTTGGTTCAGCTTTTCTTTCAAATCAGCTCCCTCATTGAACGACTTCATGTTCTTCGGAGCCTTGTAATCACTTCCTCCCGACTTCTTGCCAAACTTTTTTGGATCGGCTTTGTCTCCCATCTCCCTGTGCAGGGCCTCCTGCATTGACACATGGATCCCTGCTTTGTGTCTGAATTCCGCGTATGTTTTCGGGCAAGTAAAATGCATTTCCTTCCACAGGTCAGTCCCTTTCTTTAAACCAGCCATCACTGCCACTATCTTGGTGTCTTCACTCACCATTTCGCCCTCCAGTAAGACTTTATCAAATCTTTCCAAAAATTGCTTGTCGGACTCCTCGTCTCCCTGCCTAATATCTGCCAGACGGTGTCTGTGGCTCAAGTAGGACCCGGCAGTTGAGAAGTGAGACATAAACTCTTTGCTTAGTTGGGCAAAAGAGTTGATGGAGCCAGGAGCCAGTGCTGAAAACCATCTGTGGGGGCCATCTCCAAGGGTGAGTGGAAAATTTCGACATTGTGTGGCGTCGGTTGCCCCCATCGAAATCATAAAATCCGAATATTTCGTCGCATGAATGCGACGTTCCTTCATACAGGCTGATAGCCGGAAATTGTATTTTCTTCTGGATTGGTGCATTGAGGATGGATGGAGATAACGGTGAAGAAGGGAGAATAGTCGATCTGACACCTCTCTGAGATTCCAACTGTCTTTGTAATTCCTCGATCGCCTTTCTCATTTCCTGCAACTCATTTGGGGGAGTCCTCCCGATGGAAGGCTGTTCATCGCGATTGGGGTCAGTGACCTCTTCACGATGCAGTCCCTTGCCAACGGGACGTTTCTCCTGAGTCGTCTTCCTAGCAGCATTGCTAGCTCCATTTGGCCCTAGTCGGCCAAAAGCTGACCTCCTGATTCGGTCATGCACCGATGGGCGAGCAGGATGGCGTGATCGCTCCTCGTTCCTTCGGGATGGCTCCCTCCTATTTTCATTCCTTGTTCCTAGTCTTTCCAAAGCACTTGTTCGAGAAGTACTTTTGCTTGACTCATCTGCTCGACTTGGTGACGATTCTCCTCGACTCCCCAGACGCTCGCTCAATGGAGCCTTCCCTTTATTTCTACGGACCTCCTCGCTGTCGGCCTCGTCCCGACGTGTATCTTCTCTCATTTTACTTCTCTGTTCGCCCGTACGCTCTTGCTCGCTTGCTCGTTTGGTCGTCACAGGTGCTCTTGACGGTCCTGCTGCTTGTCGATTCTGCAAGGATTGAAGGACAACAATGGTTTTTGCTAGTTCTTCGGGGTTTTGAGCAAGAGCTTCAACTTCTGGTGGAATCGTGTCAATAGTGACTTGTATATTCCTCTGCGAAGTTGCTCTCACTGTACGTGCATGTCCTTCAGTGGACAAAACCCTAGTTCTTGGCCTACGACTTGGAGATATACTCGAATGTCGTTCTTCTTGCGATCTAACCATTTTGACTATCAAAATATGAGTAAATAAACAAACGAATGAGAACTCCGTTCTTGCAAACACCTTTTCCAAAGGTTACTAGCCTTGTGTGATTTTGAAGGTTTAAAAACCCTTGTTCAAGCACACATGCATTCAAACCCTTAAATAAACTTTCTTCGAATTTTCACAAATCGAAGGTTCGAACCCTCCTTCTAGCGCCAATTGTTGATGACCTTTTCTAACTAAGAAGATTAATGGCTGTTTTTCATCTAATGAAGATCATCAAACAAGAATCAAGATTATGGAATTTGAATAAGTAAAGCTTAAGAAATAAATTTGCAAGAGTTGGACTATTTTCTTGAATTGTTCTCCCATTTCATGTACATGAAGGGAGTATTTATAGACATACAAAGTGGCCATGTGTCACCATCTTGGTGGCTTAACCATTGGATCTTTGCCAAGTGTTAGGACACTTGTACAACATCTACACTATTGCTCATTGGATGGGTGCCAAGTGTTAGGACACTTGGACCATATCTAAGATAGTGACTCTTGGAATTCCTCATGTTGACTTGGTCTCTGGCATTACTGAGATGCTCTCGACGGTGACCGGCTGCTCGCTTGTACGTCTTCGCTGGATGTCGTGATCCTTTGCGTTTTGAGCTGTTCGCTCCTTGCTTGGGCTTGTTTCACAATGTTGCTCGCCTCATTACGACGCTGTTCGTCTGAGTTGATCTTGATTTGAGCTGCTTGCACAGCTGTTCTTTGCAAGGCTGCTCGTCACAATCCTGCTTGATGCATTAGTACAATTTACAAAACTATTCGCTCAATGAAGCTGCTAGCTCTCTTACAAAGCTGTTCGCTCCACGAAACTGCTAGCTCCTTTCATTTATTATCCTGTTACCAAGTCTAATAATCTCTTCTGTTTATTAATTACTTACTTGTTCGCCACCCAACAATATCCAACAGATACCTCGAACAAGCAACACACAAGCTGATTCCCTAGCAAGATTAGCAACAAGTGATGGGCCAGCAGATCTAACAGACATCGTCATTACTAGGAAAATCCAACCATCGACGGTGGATTACGAAGTAAATCAAATGGTTGAACAAAATGATGACGATGAATGAAGAACTCCTATAGCCAAATACTTGAAAGACGGTGAAGTGCCAAGCAATTCTTTTGAAGCTGCAAGAATAACAAAATAAGCAGCCAGGTATACCCTGGTAGACGAACAACTTTACAAAAGAGGCTTTTCAGTCCTGCTACTCAAGTGTTTATCTAGGGGGCAAGGAAGGACTACCTTGGAAGATATACATTTCCGGAGTCTGTGGAAATCATGCTGGGGGGCAAGCTTTGGCCTACAAAACTGTAAGGCAAGGCTATTACTGGCCGACCTTACGAAAAGATGCAATCCAGCTGGCCAGAGCTTGTCACCGATGTCAAATATTTGCTCCAAGTATTCATACCACTGCTCAAGAACTCGTTTTGGTTTTCAGTCCTTGGCCGTTTGCACGATGGGGAATGGATATTATTGGGCCTTTCCCGCGTGGAAAAGGAAACATGCAATTTGCTGTTGTGGCTGTGGATTACTATACAAAGTGGACAGAAGCAGAAGCAGAAGCTCTAGCTAAAGTTACCCAAGAAAAGATGATTGGCTTTATATGGAAGAACATTGTCTGTCGGTTCGGAGTTCCTCAAACACTTGTAACAGACAATTGTCCTCAGTTTGATGGAAAAAAGCTTCGAGACTTCTGCACAAAGTGGGGAATCAGAAAGCATTATTCAACCCCTTATCATCCACAATCAAATGGTCAAGTGGAAGCCGTCAATAAGATAATCAAGCATATTCTTAAAATTTGGCTAATAGAAAGTAAAGACAACTGGTCTACAGAATTACCAGACGTGCTATGGGCATACAGGGTTTCTCCCAGGTCGAGCACTGGAGAAACACCTTTTGCATTAGCATTCAGAACTGAGGCCGTCATTCCAGTTGAATTGAAAACCAAAACAATGAGAACGACCAACTTTGAAGAAGTGGCGAACAACTCTGCCTTATCAGTCGAGCTAGATTTGCTCGAAGAAAAAAGAATCACAACTGAACTAAAAAAATACAACATACAAGCAGAGATCAGATCGTTACTACAATTCTCAAGTCAAGATAAGAAAGTTTGAGGTTGGCGATCTCGTTTTGAGGAAAAAGCTCGCCCCACCTCTAGGCATATTTGACCCGACTTGGGAGGGCCCATATAGGGTAACGGATAGGTTACCCAATGGTGCATATGACATAGAAGACTTAGATGACAACTCAGCCCAATATTCTTGGAATGCAGCTAATTTGAAGAAGTATTTTCAATAGGTGAGCTACTTTGCCTATGAAAAGTGAAAGTGACGCTACTTAGCTGGGCGAGCTACTAAGTTCCTTAGGCGAGCTAAAATGGCAGGTGCACAAGTAAGATCCAAAAACTTGCCTAATTTTTTGAAAATTCTACCAAGTACGGATGGTCGAACAGAATTGATTGGGTCAAGTTATTTGCGATCTAATTTTGTTTACCTCTTGTATAGTTTCATTTCCTTTTAAGAGTTTAAGGTTGGCTTGACAAAATGTATAGTGGTTTGAGCTACTTTAACTTTTGATGTAAATTATGTGTCTTGATAAGTTGATTGTTTGACAACGTTCAGGTCGAACAACTTCAACTTAGTTTTATTATAGTTTGTAAGTTAGGTCGCATTTGATACTTGTAATCTTTAAAAGCAAGCTCAATCTTAAGTTGTTCAATCAAAGGAGATTCAAGCTCGAGGCACAAATTGATTATACAATCAAGCCCATGAAAGACTGTTCGTTTTTAAATGAACATAGCCTAAGGCCAAAGCCCCCAAATTTCTAAGGCAAAAGTTCTTAAGGAACAAAGCCTAACTACATTAAGATTGTTAAGCATAAATATAAATGCAAAGAACAATTAATGTAAAGAAAACAAGTCGAGCAAAACATGATTTCATTAATGATAAGGCATGATTGCCCAAAAATTACAAGATAAACTCCACAAGGGAGCGAACAACAAAAAGAAAAGTACAATGAAAGACCTATCTACCCTAATCATCTAAGAGCCCTGTCTGGCAGGGGAGGAATGTTATCATCCTTGGGGTCTTCAAGAGGTGTCCCAGTAAGAGAAGGATCAATTGGGACCTCTTGAGTGAGCTCGGAAATAAGCCCCTCAACATCAGCTCGCTCTTGGAGAGCTTTATCGCTTTGATCGACCAGCTGAGTCTGCTCGTCCCCAGCGACCTCTTCCTCCTCATCATCCTCAGGGGGACTCATAATTACAACCCCAGGGCTAATGAAATCAAGTTTAACTCCATAATCGGGTAGATTGCCGATTTGGAGGGTTGTGCCTGGGGCTGGAGGATTGGATTCGATAAAGTTGGTGAGCTCTTTGCCAATCTCCTCGACCACGGCCTGGGCTTTGAACTCGTTGGCGATCCGGATGCTCTCAGCATAGCCCGTTACAAAGCCAATGATTGAGCCTGCCTCCATTTTTAGAACTAGCTCTTCTGGAGTAATGGAGTTGGCGAGCTGGGTCTCGAGGTCGGCGACCTTAGCAGTTGCTTCAGTCGCATACTTCTCAGCGACCTCTTTCTACTTTTGGACGCGAGCAAGCTCTGCTCGAATCTGTTCAACCTCAACCTTTTTTGCCTTAAGCTCCTCAGAGACTTTGATATGCAGGTCGAGAGCACGTTGCTCGCTCATTTGATGAGCTATGACCTTATTCTCGAGGTCAGCCACCATCCTTTTAGCCTCGGCTTTGGCCTCGTCTTGCTCTTTGGCAATCGGCTAACTGTGGCCGCATATTGGCGAACATCTCTTTCAAGGTCTTCCACCTGGTCGACCAACCTCTGAACGGCAACTAGGGTATTGCCCGCCTCAATAAGGCACAGACGACCATTATCACGAGGTGTCTGTGCTTTGACAATTTCGTTCAGTTCTTTGCTCCAGCTTCGAGCAACAGACTTAGAGGCGCGGCGGACAAAGAAGTCCGGGATCTCCTCGAAGTTGGCTGGCACTTTTGAACAGGTGAATCTGTGCACCAAATTTGATTGCTCTGGATACTGTTCGGCCTCATAACTGTGAAAAAAGGAACAAATTAAAAAAAATGATTAAGTACCCAGGGCGAAGAGAAACTTACGTATCACAGCGACCATTATCCTATCCCAGATAAGTTGGGTCCGAGGCTGGCCCATGTCCTTCGCTAGCAGCAGCGACCAGATGCTGCTCAGAATGTTGCTCCAAAGAGGGAGTTTGCCGGCTGTCGAGCTCTGATGGGTGAGCAGCGGCTACCACTTTCTCCTGGCTCGCCTTGGCCTTCTTGGCTGCCCTTTCAGTGTCAGAGATGAGAGTGTCGTCTCCTCGAAGAAGTCTCTTCGATCGGGGGGTTGTAGTCTTAGGCGGACTACTGATGGGAGTGGGTTGCTGTGCTGAGCTCGACCCACCAGTTTACCTTGGGTCGTCTTTTCCCCCATTGGCCGCCAGGGCGATCATCTTCGCTAGAGGATCAGTTTACTTTCGTCCACGTTTGGTCGGCATTTCCCAAACGTGTTGGTCCAAAACCAGATATGAAGGGTGAAGGGCAATAGTAACGAGCTGATCAGCAAAAGAAAGAAACACTGTTAGAGAGTGATATGCAACATTAAACTACGAACAGATCTGTTCGCCAAGATTAAGAAACTTACCCTCGAGAACTTGGGCCTGGGCCTCAAGATGATGAGGGTAGGTGGCGAAGTAGGCAACCCTAAGTGTAGATTCAAGGAAGAGATGGCTGATGTTGCGATCTGCTCAACGACGGAGACCGATCAGACTGACAGTGAATATGAATTGATCTCTGATGCTGTCCTTAGCACTTCGCCACTTCAGATTCATGGGGCCAGAAACACAAAAAGAAAAAAAATTAAAAATTAGTCTTATCACTTCAAATAAATGGAAGGGATAAGACTCACGCTTTAGGTCCCTAAACTCCGCTGGGGTTTCAATCAGCTCGGGGCCGCGATAAGGGCGAGCAGAAGCGCGCCAATCACCCCTATCCAAAATCAATTGTGCTTCCAGTCTCGCACTTTTCCAGGAATATCCTCCACAAGCTTTAGACCTGGTAGCGCCTTGAGGTAATACCAGCCTGCCTCTTCTCCAGTACAAGCTGTGATTGTCATAAGGTAGCACACCTTTTCGGTGGACAGTTTGTTTGGATACCCTTCTAGGGCGAACAGAACCATCAAGGACATGAGGTTCATCCATCCAACCGGAGTTAGTTGGGTTATTGCTAGGTTTGTTCGCTCCAGGAACCTACCAACTAGGGGGTGCAATGGCAATATGACACCGGCGTTTAGTGTTGCTAAGTTGATAGCCGTGAGCCCGCGCGGTGGACGATCAACTCTATCATCCTTCAGAGGAGCATACATATGTATATCATAGGGAATCTTGTAGTCCCTCCTAATTTTGGGCAGCTCCTCCTCGGTGACAACAAACACAATGCAGCTCGCCGCATACTCAGTTGCTTTGAGCTTTCGCTTCCCGCGAACTGGAACCTCAAAGAGGTTGGAGTATTCCCTCTCATACTCGTCCCAGTCAATTAGGCGAGCAACGGCGACCGGGACTTGATGTTCAATAGGATTTGGTATAGGGAAGTTGATATCCTTCAGATACCCCCAGGTTAGTTCATCTAGGTTGATGGGCTGAAGCACCTCGACCTCCTCGTCCTCGTGAAGGTCAGAGCTGGTCTCCTCCACAACCTGGCAAGCAGGATTTGCTCGCTCCTCTCTTTCCCCAAACGGGCGAGCTCCCGAATTCACCGAGCGAGCTACTGAGGCCGCCTCGGGGTCAGATTCTAAATTTACAAAGACATGAAGTTCTTCGATTGGCTGCTTCCCAGGGTTGCAAGGAGGATGTGATCCCATTTCGGATTGGGAGGACATTTAGAATAAGAAAGCTTCAGGTGGTGTTAATGGCGGTTTCCGGCGAGGGGAAGAGAGAATAGCAGCGGTTCGAAGCCCTAGACGACAGAGTTTGGAGTCTTTTTGGCGTTTCTCACACCCACGATTACAAAAATAAAGAGAAGAAGAAGGAAAATAAAAGAGATAACCACCTTGGTTCGAAGAAATCGTCACCGGAGATGGAGTTCAATTGCCGGAAATTTGAAAAGGGGAGGAGAAATTTTCGAGCTGAGAATGAACAGTCGAAATAAGCAAAAATAGCAAAATTTTCTTTAAATAGTATGCGAAAAAACGGGGTATGAGGCGAACAAGTTTGAAAGTATGAGGACTAAGTTGCAATTACCTAGCGCGTGCGAACTCTCTCCTGCAAAGTTGGGGGCGCGTCACCTTGGGATCGTGTGCGCGTGGGCGACAACAATCATTTCGCCCACGTCCCACCTCGAGCCACACCCGAGCATTGAGATCCCAACCGTCACCCACCCAGATCAGCTCGACCAATGTTGTTCGCCAATGAAAGGTTGATCCCGCCATGTTATATCAGCTCGCCTCCGTATCACCGAGTAATTGCCAACCCATAAGTTGTTCGTCTTGCCCTATCACAACATAATGATTGGCAAGGGGACAATTGTTGATAGGCGAGCAAATTATCATCTAGGCGAGCATAATTAACCCAAATTACCCACACTTGAGACGAAATTAAGCCAAGCTGAACGAAAGGTGTCAGGCGAGCAGACCTTGCTCGCCGAGCAACATTAACCAGGCGAGCAACTTTAATCAAAAGACCATGTGGACCCAGATGAGGTCCTAACGAGCATAATCAACACCTCGGCGAACAGACCTAACTACAATATCAAGACAACAACTTATCAAGAATAAGACCATCAAAATCAAACTAAAGACTCCTCAAGGACAAGTCCAACGAGACGAACAACTCTTGAATAAGAGCAAGTCCAGTGTAGAAGGATATAATTTAGTTTAAATAAGGTCAAACTAGTCAAAGCCCAAGTGTCATACATGCACACTAGGGAGGTCAAAGGTCATGTACACCTCCTGCTAGTCAAACTTGTATAAATACTTAGATTTTTCCAACTAATAAAATAAGCACAAATTCATATACACGTCCAAACTTTGATTATACATCCAAAGTATCTCGATTATTTTACATACGAATTAATTACGTAATCAATACACGTGTTAATTCTACCCCAACCCAAATTTTCGTATTCACTAATTACGTTAGTGATCAATCACACGTAATTGTTTGGTGATCTAATTAACGATTAAAAACAGTCACTATCCTTGTGATTAGAATCGATCATCAACAATATGGTGGATCACATGTTACTTTTGAGATAAAGTAATGAATAATGTTGAAAAGTGAATTAAATGAGTGATATTTTAATAATATTGTATGAATTTAAAGATTAAAATTTATAAATAGTAAAATATTATTCTTGCCATTTGTGAAATGAAAAATTTATTGGAAACAACCCGTAAAATAAAGTGAGAAGTTTCCTATAAAGAAAGAAAACTTTGAATAAAATGAGACAATGAAATGGAGTATTTCCTAATCCAAATTACTTCTATTACATAAATGCCCCTGAGAAAATCCCTTATTTCAAAGCTATGGCCCCACCAAATCCTCCACATACCTGATACCCCACACCTTCCACCTTCCTCCTTCCTTTCTCTCTCATCCCCAACCCCAAATCAAAACTGCAACAAATTCCTACTCACACAAGATTCTCCCACTCCTCTTCTTCTGCAATTCCCTCCCTAAACCGCCGCCGACTGCCGGAAACTTTCTTTCCATCGCCTTCGACGCCGACACACATCAACAATCACACTTCAAAAGGAAAGTAATAAGGGGGAGATACAACAAATATTTTGAGCCCTAATATGGGGGTCGATTACTACAACATTTTGAAAGTGAATCGAAACGCCAGCGATGAAGACTTGAAGAGAGCCTATCGCCGATTGGCGATGATTTGGCATCCCGACAAGAACACGAACAAGCAAGAAGCTGAAGCCAAATTCAAGCAGATTTCCGAAGCATACGATGTGTTAAGCGACCCACAGAAGCGCCAGATCTACGATCTTTATGGCGAGGAGGGCTTGAAATCGGGTCAATTTCCTCCTCCTCCGCGTAGCGCTCGGAATCAGTCCTATTACTACAATAACCAGCAGCATCCGAACCCTAATTTCCGGTTTAATCCGAGGAATGCTGAAGATATTTATGCGGAGATTTTCGGAGAGAATAGTAATGGTAATGCTGGTGCTGGTAGTAGCAATAGTGGTACTGGTGGGGCTAGGCGAGATGCGAATTTTAGGAGTAGGACAATGAATGGAGGAGCTAGGGAGAATTCCGGTGGTGGAGCACCGAGGAAGGCGGCGCCGGTGGAGAATGTGCTGATGTGTAGCTTGGAGGAATTGTATACTGGTTCTACACGAAAGATGAAGATTTCTAGGAATGTTCTTGATCCTAATGGGTATGTTCTTTTTGTTTCTGTTTCTTTTCTTTCCCATTGTGCAATATATCATATATGGGTTCATTTCTTTCTTGTTTACTGTTTCATTGCTTCTTCGTCTACTTTTCTTTCTTTGGTAAAATCTTGCTCAAAATATCTGATCGTGTAGTTAATGTTTGGGTCATTGGACTTAGACTGAGGTTTTTGTCTCTCTCATGATTGGGTTCTATTTTTCTGCCACTTGTGATTTAGTGAATCAATCATTGTTGGGGAATTTAGTTTTACAATATTTGACCTTGTCCTTTTCTCTTGGATTTGGAGTGGCAAAATATCCTGCTGCGCTGCTGAAATTGGTTATGATTTAGTCACAACTTTTATACTTAGTCGAAGAAGACATGTAATTCTTATCAATCTGAAGGTGGCAGTATTTGCTTTTTTCATTAACCAGTGAGCGGCCAAAGTTTGACACCAAATACATAGTTGCAGTTTACAACATTTGCACGATTTGTTTTTAGTTCTTGATTGAATGAATTTGGCCCGATGGTTAGGTTAAGTGGATATGTTTCATGATAATGAACTAGGTTCACTTATAAATGTTTGCTTATTTTGTTGTTTTTACTTTAGTTACTTTAATCTCCATTCATCTGAAGCTAAATATCTTATCAGCATTTTACTAGCTTATATTGTGAATGTTGATTAACTGTTCTAGTGGGATCAGTGAAAACTAGAACGTTGGCTTCAATACGGATCCTTTCCACCTTCTACTTGTATTTGACCCCAAGAAGGCAGGAACTTGATTCTCCATAAAAGTAACAATTTAATTACTATTAAATATATTTACATAACATGTTCAGTCATCTATAACAATAGTTTGTCTGGTTGTGATTGTCATGTCTAAGGTGCAATTTTGTGGAGATTAAACTAATTGTCAGCTTGTGTGCTTTTGCAATGTATTGTAAGACCCTCTTTGGTGGATAACTGGAACTCCGGCTCTAGTGAAATGAAGTCTATTTGAATAATTATCATTACTCGTTTTTGGTGCAAGAAGTTCCTGATGCATGTGCCACTTCAGGAAACTGGTGTTTGTCTTGAAACAAAGGCACATTGATCAAGTAGGCTCTAGGATAATGGATTTTTCTTCAGTGTCGAGACATGGTTCTTTTCTTTTTGCCCATATGCATATAAGGTTCCAATGGTATTTAATTTATATATTTTGTCAAATGCTAAGAAAAACTCTATAAAGTCTGATAAATTATGGAAGATTGTTGATATTTCAATATATCGTTGCAAAGGGGCTATGATGAATTTTAATATGCTAACCCTAGAGTGGGCAATCTAGTGTGGGATAACTCTTCAGATAGCCGTTAGAAATTCTGCTTTTATTGATGATATATATGTTTATGACTGAACATTGAAAGCTAAGTAGATGCAAGTTGTTATCCATTGAAAGTTGGAAGTTTTTGTGTAATGGCTGGGAAGCATACATGGTATCATTTTGTTTTAAAAAATTTACGCAACTGCTGTGTTGTAATGCTGTTATAAGGACATCATTTCCTATATGAACTTCTTCTATCTTTTGTGAATCTGTAATGTACAATGTTGTATGAGTTACATTAAGGAAAGTAAAATGCCGCCTTGAATATTATGGTAATATAAACTCTTACTCCGGAAACAAAGAACTAATATGTTTGAGTTCTACATTTTACTTTTGATAAAAATTGAAGTTGCGTGTGTAGCTAGTGAAACTGGTTCTGTGTAAATCCTGCTTATGTACCTTATCACCTTATGTTACATGGTTTGGGAGTTAATATTGGAAGTATATTGCTATCAAGCCCAAGCAATTGGAAAGACACAATTTCACTCCAAGTAGAGTACTTCCTTATTTGACTAAAAACCCCTTTTCTAGTTCTGATTAAATCTATCCAAGTTAGACTTGCAAGATCAAACAGTGTTTAGGCCCTTTTGGTAGGATTTAGTCTTTCCATGCTTGCAACTCATGAATGCTTTGACTTGTTCAGAAAAGATCTACATGAGATGTGGTGTCCGCTGTTTTCTAGGGGTGTTAATTGGGGAAAGACTCTTTAGAAGGAATGTTGGCTTATTGAAAGTGGTCTTTGACACATATAATTTTTGTACACATTAATATGTAGTAGGGGCACAGCATTTCTAGTTATTAAATCAGCACACTCATGATACCAATTTGGTGATGATATATTATTGCATGTCTGTAGCCTGATTAATGCACTTTGGCAGACATGACATAATTTTCCGTATTTGTACAGATGACCCAAAATTTTAGAATTTTCAAAAGAGAGATCTTGTTCCCCAGGTGATATGTTTCTGAATACTAGTCTCAGTTTCTGTAAATGTTTGTTCAAGTTATTTTGTCAAGTATTTGGCACAAAAATTATAGATATGCATTTTGTGAATTCTGGGGCTAGTTATATGTTGCAGGGCAATTTATAAATATTAGGAAATGAGTTTGAAGTCCTATTGGATGGTGGCTGTAGGTAAGACTCAATTACTTCAAAAGACTCTTATTTTCTGAATGGTGATTGGTTAATATCACTTTTTCATTAATCCGATGAAACTTTTAATTATACGTAGTGGGTTTGTCTTTTTTTTGGCATCTTTATTATGTTTACCATGTTAAATTTCTTATTAAACTCTGCACCATACTTCTGTTTCTTTTAATTAGTCATTCAGTAGTTTATGTAGTTTGAACATGTGGTAGGTCAAGTATTTTGACTGCTTAGGAGTTGGATTTTTGCCTAAAGTAACTGATCAGCTCTATGATTATGGAACATATCCATGTAACTAAGTACCTATCAATGAATCCATATGGTTCATTGCTTATAGTTTTTCTGAAACTTTATATGCTCGTAAGCATTTTCATACCAATATCTAATTTAATGCATTAATGTTGCTCATTTTTTCAAGCAACAATTTTTTTTAATTTACATGTACTTTAGCTTGTGGTGTACTTTTCTATCTTGCAGTAGGATCCGAGTGCTAGATGAGATCCTAACTATTGACATAAAACCCGGTTGGAAGAAGGGCACAAAAATTACTTTCCCAGAGAAGGGCAACGAAGAACCTGGTGTCATTCCTGCAGATCTCATATTTGTGGTAGACGAAAGATCTCATCCGATTTATATTAGGGAAGGGAATGATTTGGTGGTGAAGCAGGAGATAACACTCCTTGAGTCCCTCACTGGAAAAACATTCGAGCTTACCACCCTGGATGGCCGGAATATAACAGTCCCATTGACGGAGATTGTAAAACCTGGGCATGAGGTTTCTGTCCCTAATGAAGGAATGCCTGTTTCAAAAAACCCTCGGAGAAAGGGAACTCTTAAGATCCAAATTGATGTGAGGTACCCTGAAAAGCTCACCGAATCCCAAAAACACGAGCTAAGGAGGGTTTTAGGAGGAAATTCATGATAACATCTCGTGAGTTTTAGAAGGGGCCCGACTATTAACACCCGAGTATTTACTCGATACACTCGCTTTACAGTTGTATGTGATGGTACATGGTGCTAAAAATGTTGTGCATATATAGGTGTGTCAAGCAATATCTGGGCGTGAATAGTCGCATTCTTTTTGAAGTGAAACTATTAGTACAGGCAGGCGGATATTGCATTGTTTGAGTGTATATACATGAACAGCGTTCGTCGAAAGGATCTCACGTTTATGTCTCCACAGTTCCATGCTGTGATTTAGGTTTCTGGGAACAGAATATTATTTTTTGATTGCTATCAAAGTAGTATCAAGTATCGTTGTAGAGTAGTTTTAGTTATGTTCAGCATAATTGGTTGATCATTTTATTGCTGAACTAATTCAAATTTCTTCTATTGAAAACTCGATCCACCTTATAATTTGTCATGCATTCTCTTTTAGCGTGTTCTTGCTTATACCAAATATCAAATGTGTATTGATTGGCCTGACCTATTAGGTGATGATTTTTTTAAAATTGGTTTAGGTATACATGTACAATTGCATTTTATGAATTACCTTGGTGGCATGTCTTTTTCTTTATTTAAAAATGGCCGTTTGGTTTAAAAATAGTAGCATTGTAATCCAACTGAGTCGAGAGAAGCACAAGGTCGGATAATTTGAAAATTTTAAATTGTGAAATGGAAATTGAAGTGAAATTCTGAATTGAGAAGCTTATATATCTATTTATTCGAAAAATCTTAGCCTATCATTTTTCAATAGAAAAATTATCGCTTTATAAAGTAGTAGTATGTGGTAATGATTAATTATTTTAAGGCAAAGCAGTAGTATGTGGTAATGATTAATTATTTTAACCTTAAAATGATACATTTCACAAACTTCGTTCTATAAATTGACACTCCCCCAATTTTCGAAAGTATCCATATTTTGTTTTTTGTCAACATCAATTTTGTAAGGGTTCGATTGTTAACACTCACAAAAATATTTTTACTTTATATTTATATTTTTTTTAAATTCTGTAGCAAAAGGCGAGGCCCAGAGCCTCCACCCCTGGCTATTTTTTTAAAATCTGTTCAAAACAAATTAGCATACTCTTAAAAAAGTGCTTGGTGAAAATTGAAATGCCTCAGCAAGACTTGCTCTTGCTTATTATTCTAATTTTTATTTTTACGTTCTTCAATACCTAATCGTTAAACCTATTCCCGTACGACATGTCTTGTGAAAAAACACTTTTCTGAAATTTTGCCAAATGATTGACGGTCAAAGACTCAAAGCCAATTCCAAGTGAAGTAGGTAAGAAAAGACTGATACATATACATGTATATATAGGTGAACCAAAAACGTACTTTAATATTTTTAACCTTTCACAGTCTCTATTGTCTTTTTTTTTTTTTTGACGGAATCTCTATTGTCTTTTCTTATGGATGTAGGTTTGTTGAACTTCTGGTAAATTATAAAACTACCAATGAGATTCATTGTACTTTAAAAAAGATATTTATGTTTTAAGATAATGAATACTTTCTTGAATTTTTATTAAGTGAAGATTAGTGTGAGACAGGAATTAGATGGATAGGGTGAATTAGGCAAACAAACACGTAACACCTTAACACTAGATAAGATGTGCGGCCATATATGCAGGGGCGGAGTTAAGACAATTTTGTTTGGTGGGGGGCTACAGATAAAATTTTGATCATATCAGTTATAATTCATAATGTGTATAATGTAAAATTTGTTTAGGATGAAACTGATTTGCAGTATAACAAATTATCTATATCTCACATTTTCCCAAAGGCTACCCACCACTAACCCTTTTTTTTTTTTATTATTTTATACACGGTGTTGGATCCAAAAATTGATTAATCCACAGTTTACTAGTGAAAATTTGTTTCAAGCAGAACAAAATTTTATATGAACGTATTCATCTCAGAAAATAATACACACATCTTGATACTTAGAAAATAATATATTTATAAATCTCAAGTCTTCACTGCTAGTCAAAATCTTGCCGATTCTACACTATCACTATTTGATTATTAGGCTACCAAGATTATATATTTTTATGTTTAGTGATGTTTTGATTCCAATTGTTTCATCACCTATTTAATTTTATTAGTGCACATGTTTAAATGAATTGAATATATTGTATTCGATCCGCTGTTCAAATTTGAATTTTGTTTCTGATCAGCATAGCATTCAAATTTGAAAGTGAAAATCAATATATTCAATACAAATATACACGAATACTCGAATAGTACATATACTGCATATTAATATATATATATATGCTTATACAGTATACCATTCAAAAATATTATAAATAAAAATTAAAATATAAACTAGTACTTATTATTTATTAAAAATCAGAAATAAGCATTCAAATCACTTAATTCAAAAATAACTTTTGATTTGAAATATGAATCAAATTTAAAACTCAAGTAGTAACCAAATACAAATACGAATTATTTACAATTTAAATTGAATTATATAATATTTATATTTAAACAAAAATTTGTGCAAAACAATTCACAAACAAACACAAATTAACATTTATTTATTTGTTTTTAGTTGGGATTATGGACAGTACTCAATTAATATTTATTAGAAAAATATGAAATATGAGTATATGGGTGGTACGGTCTTGCACGGATGTACTATATATATAAAAGGGACACATATATATCATCGTGTTCCACCCATTATTTTCAGTTACGTGTGCCGCATGAACTATGTTTCCTAACCTTATCTTTATTTACATTTCTTTCCCTTTAAAATTAAGGGTGGAGTCAGGTTAAAAAAAAAAAAACAAACGAAATACTTAATTTTTTTGGGTAGAGAAGTAATTTATAATTCTTTTTCCTATGAAAAAATAAATAAATTCCCAAAAATTGGGTGAAAGGGAGCACATACTAGCCATAGGCGGCTATAATATGTACTCCATATTTATTATTATAATTTCTTTGTACTGTCAATATTATTATCAAAAGAATAACATGTATTTCCTCCATGTGCTGATATTTTTACATTTATTCTTATATTCCAAAATTACTTTTATATACCAGAAATAGAGTTTTATACATAAATCATATTTCCACAATATTTATAATTTTACACAAAATATTACTCTCTCAGTTTAATTTTATTGTTTTTTTTGGTGTTATTTTAATCATATGTTGAAATATATTATGAGATATTGTGAAACTCATTTAAAAATAAATTAATTATTTATGAAAAATATAAGAATCATAATATGTTACGACATATGACAAAAAATAATAGTCTAAAAAACAAGTTTAGTAAAATTGGACGGAGGGAATATATATATATATATATATATATATATTTTGAAAGAGAGAGAATATTATTTTTGTTTTTAAACACACCCACAGTTCAACTCATTTTTTACTTTATGCAGAAATATTTATGAAATTACCCTTTAAAACCATACTCATTGCTCATATTTTGGTGTCCGTAGAAAATATAAAATAAAATAATATAGAAAAACCTCATTCTACAGTAGAAACTCTAAAGCACCAAAAATGAATTTTATATGTTTTTTTTTTTACTTAAAAATATAACACGTCGAGAAATAATTGCTATATAAAAATATTACTTTTAATTTACTTTAAAATAAATCCGACGATAAATACAAAAGTGATTAAAGCGTAGTTAATGATTAAAAGTCACATATGTTGCTTTCGTTGATTCTCACTTGGCTTTTAGATGGATACAAATGAACTACTACATCGATCATGTTACACTCAATTCTACAATTCAGAGAAGATGCTGAAGATAGTGATGCGTAGTCAATTACTAATAAATAATTTAAGGATTGTTTTGATATTTCTTATGATACTTTCACCGAAATGGATGAGAATTAACTTGAGAAAAGGAAATTAAGCAAAAATTGGACCTCAACCTCGAGAGGTCCCCACTTAATGTTGATAATTTGTTGTTTTATCGTGCTTAAAATGAGAGAATGTTACATTACATGACAGACTGCTACGTGTATGCACTTAATAGACTACCATTCAATAAAATTATGTAAAAAAATATTAAATATTAAAAGTTGAAAAGAGAAACATTGAAGATAATAACAATCCATATCCACTTATTGTTATTTAAGGGGTGAGTAATCTACCAAGTATATAATTTTTTTCCCCTTAAAATGAATGAGCTAGATATTCTTATGATCAATGAAGTTGCCCGGAATTCTATTCGAAATAGGGATGAACACTAATTAATAACCGTTTGAATCAAAATATAAATTCGATTTGGTTTTGATTAAAACTTAAAAGAATTCACAGTATTTCAATTCGATTATGGTTTTAAAGATTGTATCGAAATAAGCCAACCGAACTGGAATATACCTATTATAATTATGACCCACCCTATATATTCATTAATTTTCACTTATAAATAATTCTCCTTCTGCCCCCTTAAGCTATTCATATAATCATATGAGAATGACATTGTTTTAATATAGTATCAAACATGTAGTGATTGTTGAGATGTAATGAAAAAGTAAAAAAATAAAATAAAATAAAGATAGAAATAATTAAATAGCTCAAGTTGGAACATTTATTTTAACAAAATCAATAACTTTAAAAGAGATGAAAGTAGTAATAAATAATAACATTAAAATAATCAAATTTAGAGCAGTGTTCCCCTAATAAAAAAAAAAAATACATTTTGGTAAAGGCAACCAAACCGTACTCACTTATCATAATCATAAATATATAATAGTAGCAATTTTTCCTTAAATAGTTTTGGAGGGAACATTTCAGGTCCGTTGATCATCTTTTTTCTATTCGATCATAACCGTCCATTTGTTTTGTCCAATATTAATGGTAAATTAGAGTTAATTTCGCCCATCATTTGCAAATATTTAGGAGTCATTAATATTTGTATCCTATTTATACTCTACTCTCCCATCACTATCTCATTGTCAATTTGCAAATCTTCAATATATTTCAATTTTTTCTATTTGTTTTCGTATGTTGATCAATTTTTTTATGTTTAGTTCGTATGTATCTTTAGTTTGAATCAATATTATCACATAATATTATTTGAATAGGTATTTCATAATGTGTGTTATTTTTATGCACCATTTGCACGAATTAGACACTACATATTTTAAAGATTTAGAACTACGGAAGCACTAACAATGCAGAGAGGGTTTGAGATTGCAAGATAAGGTATTAGGGGGGTGATCATCTGATTTGTCATGCTTTGGGATGTTGTTGGGGATATTTTTCATGTAGCGGATGAGGTGCGTTTCCACTGGATTCGACAAATAGTAAATAGTGTGGCCCATCTTGGCAAATAATGCTTTATCTTTTATGATTTTGTATGTAGCACCATCAGTGGTAAAAACTCATATACAAGGTGATTTGATTTTTATTTAATTAATTAATAAATGCTGATTTTTTTTTTAAGTTGTGTTCATGATTTGCTACAAATGTTTATTAGAAATTTGAAATGTATTTGATCGAATTCTTCATGAGATTGACGTTGTTTTATTTGACCAAATTTATTGGATATTAAAAATATATTTAGGTATGTGCACTATCAATATTTTTAAATGGATTTAATACTTAATTTCTCTTAATCATATTTTGTTTAAATTATTTGTGAACTTTTATTTATTATTTGATGTATCAAGTTATAATGATTAAATTGTTGATGTTTTCTAATAGTATTTTATATTATTTTATGGTTACTTAGCATGTTCTATAAATAATTTAAGTATGATTGAATAATCTTCACAGAAAAATTTACCATCTAAATAACTAAAATATCATTAACGTAGATTCTTTTTAAATTTAAAAATAATTGTTAAAGATTTTCTTCTTCCATAGTCTTGGTCAAATTCAAATGAAAATATATAAATTTACAAAGCACTAACATAACAAATTATAATTTAATAATCAACTCAATACGTCAAATATAAATTAAATGTATTCACTTGAATGTAAAATAATTATCTCGATATAATTATGCCAATAAAAGATGTCTTATACTTAAGTTGTGTCATTAAAAATATCATTTAATTTTAAATTCATTTGAGCGACATGATTTCAAAATATTTAATTTTTTGATATATATATATATATATATATATATTAGGTAAAGTTTTACTTATGTATCAATATAATTTGATTTTTATAAAGATGTAATGAAAATAAATATTATTATAACTTCATTTTAATACCCTTCAATGATTTATATATGAACTAATTTCATTATATACATACTTATGGGTCAATAATTTTTCACTAATATTTCAAATCACAGTTAATAAAATGATATGTTTATGTTGACTTACATTTAACTTCTGAAAGTATTATATTTTGAGTAATTTAGTTTTTAATTTTAGTTCCAATGTATATATTTCTAACAAAAAATATGATAGATACAATATTGATGAATATTTATCCTGTCATATTATTTTATAATGAAGTTATAGTTAATAAAATTGACAGATCTTTACTTCTATAATTTATTACCGTCACGCATTTTACATGCCCTTTATTATAGTTTTCTTCTAAATATAAGGTTAGTGATATAATTTCAAATTTACAATTTTTTAGTGTATTTAATCTCAACAAAAAAGTCAAATGTCACAATAACATTGGCAAGAAGTTCCAATACGGACGTATCTATATTAATTAGAAAAAAAGTTGATAATTTTTATAGTTTCCTATATTTGAGGAATAGAAATCTTCCTTAAATTTTTCTCCTAAATTTATTGTCATAAATATCATTCTTATTTTTTTTAAATATTAAAGACAACATTATTGGGTAAATGACTTAATTCTATAACAATTTAATTTTTTTTAATTATTTATTTACTCAATTAAATATGATAAGTAAATGTTTTATGAGTATGTCTGGCATGAGACAATGAAAATAAGTAAAAATATAGCATTGACTCATTAACACTTTGATAGGGGTGGATGCTAATGTATTATATTCAACTTATGTTGTATGTCAGTAGTCATATAAATTAAAATGGAAATGACCACATTGTTGGTGATCAAATTTAATCGGACGGATTAATGACTGTTTTAGTTTGGTTTAAGATCTCCAATCAATTATGTGTGATTGATTACCACCGTAAATGGTAAATCGAGGGCTTGGGTTATGAAATCGTAAATATGAACGTCGAAATCATATTAATTTCGTGTATGTGTACGTTTAGGTGTGTTAGTGTGTGTTTTAGGAGCATTTGTGAATTTGAACTTGTATTTCTCAGCTGGAGAACAACTATTTATAGAAACTAGCAAGCATGAGGTGTCCAAATCTCTTGGGCTTCCTAGCTTGCATGTTAGACATGTGTCCTTTGACCTTTGTTTGACCTTATCTAAGCTGAATCTTAGTTACAAAGTCTTCTTTGGTCTTATCTCGAACTCATTGTTGTTCGTCCAGGTCGGCTTATTGGACCCAACATGGATTCTCCATCAAAGTTGTTCGCCTTTATTCCTTGTTGGGCTGAGCTTCGGAATCTTGGTTCTTTATTCGTTTGCATACACCTCTCAGGCTGGCTGATGTACCACCTTTTGACAATGTTGCTCGTCATCAACGATTTGACGTAGGGTCCATATCTGGTCTCGGGTCTTAGGACTTGCTCGCCAGTATGTTGTTCGTCGATGTAGTTGTTCGTCGACATAGTTGTTCGTCATTTGATACACCACCTTGATTGGTTTATACACCCCAATTTTGATTATTTTTGTTACATCCTTAATCCTTGTTCGCACAGCAGGGATTGATGTTCGCCTATCAACAATTGCCCCCTATCCTAATTGAGTGTTGCTACAAACGAGCATCTTTGGGCGAGCAATAGTAATTAGGATATCTAATTGGTTAAGATTTGGGCGAAAATCCCTACTCATGACGAGCAACTTCTGGGCCGACGCTTAGTCTTCCCAAGATCTGGGAGAGTATCCTAGGATGACGTGGGCAGCATGGCTACACACCGCCCACGCATAGGTAATCCCTAGGCCATGCGCCTTTATGTTTGCACGTAGGTCCCTGAATTTATTATTGTGCTCGAAATTTACCCCGTTTTTCTTCAATTTAGGCCAAAACTTGGGGGAAATTACAAATTTTACCCCCTTTTTTGGCCTTAGTATAAATACAGGTGGGAATTGAATTATTTCCCACTTCTTCCTCCCTTGAGTCTCCGGCGAATTCCTCTTTTTTCCGGCGACCTCTGAGTTTATTCAGGCGACACTTATTGCGATTTGAAGGTACTTACTCTCAATTTTTCATCACTTCTAACTCTTATTTTCTTCTCTTTTCTTTTTAAACATTAAATTCGTAACTCTTCTGGGAGAAACTCATCGGCATCTTCAAAAACCTCATCGGAAAAACCTTCACCACCCATCCTTCATTTCACAAATCAATGTCCTCCCATTCTAGTAGTAGAACCCCCTCCGGTGTCCTCAAAGCCGGCCCCTTAAGAGTGGTCCCATACGGTGATCAACCCCCATTTGAGGTTTCATCAGAAATTCAATGGGAGACTGGTGTACAAGGGGAAGTGGTGAATTCTGGGAACCAGCGGGGCGAGGAGGAAACAAACGACGCTTCCCGTGCGGCGAGCAAATCTGAATTGTCCAGTTCAGATTCTGGCGAAGAGGAGGATCCCGAATTTGACGAGCTCACAAGGGGATTTTTGGAAGGGATCGAGTTCCCAAACCCTAGGTACATGGAGAACGAAATCCCTGTGGGAGTTTCTCGCCCATTTGAGTGGCGAGCAAATGTGGAGCAATATGCGAGCAACTTTCCGACCCCTCAGAGGCGTAAATTTAGGTCTCCTAGGACTAGTTTTCAAGCATCCAGGATTAGGAGCTCTGTTCTCCCAGAGGATCTGGAGGGTATTCGGGAGACGTATCAGATTCCTCTGGATATTTTTATATGGGCTCCCCATAGAAAAGAGCGAGCAGATCGGCCACCTCCAGGGTGTACGGCGATCAACCTTCATACTCTCATGGCAGGGCTAAGACTTCCACTTCCACCCATTGTTGGTCACTTCTTAGAGACGACCAACTTGGCCATTACTCAAATCACTCCGATTGGATGAATGAACCTTCTAGGTGTGATGAGTTTGTTCGCCCTCGAGGGGTATGTTGATCGGATTACCCCAGATGAGGTGAATTATATGATGACCATATCCAAATGCGCAGCTGGCGAGAATGGTTATTATTACTTGAAGGCTCGCCCTGGATTAAAAATCGTCGAGGGGGTGCCGAAAAGGATTAGGGATTGGAAACACCAGTTTTTCTTCATTGGGGGCGACTGGCGAGCAGCTGCGAACGAGCATGGGGATAGAATGCGGATTCAGACTCCGGATTCCTATGGAGCACTTCACCGTGAGCCCCAAATATATTTTTTAAATAATACAAATGAGACTAATTTTAAATTTTCCTTTCTTTTATGCAGGTCCTCGGCTTTTGAAGTGGGCGAGCAAAGAAGAGGAGATCAACTCTGAATTTCTTTCACGTCTTGCCTTGTTTCTCTTCGCAATATCTCTGAGAGAATGGTAGAATATCTGAACCAGGATAAGTGTAAAAAAATTGCTCATCTTTACACTTATCCTCATCACTTGGAAGCCCAAGCTGAAGTTCCTCCTGGTAAGATTTCAAGCTTTGCCCCCATTCTTGCTCGCCCTCAAGGATAGAACTGCCCGCCTAACTTTTTTTTTTTTTAGCCGAGCAAGTCACAGTCACCATCCCTCTTAGCTTTGCTCTCCTAGAACAGAGGGTATTTGAAATGGTGCCACCAAATGGACGAAGAAAGAAGGGTGATCCGCCTTCCAAAGTGTTGGTGATGACCAACAAGGCCACCGCTGCCGAGCAGACCCAGCGGACAACTCTTCCGCCGAGCTCATCGCCTACCCCGGTCCCTGCTTACTCTCCCCATGGTCCAAAAAGGCTGAAGAAAGGTGATGGCTCGTACGTATCCCAGCCACCCTCCTCCACCGACAAGGGGAAATCCAAGGTGGGAGGGTCTTCTGGTCGCCTGCACTCCGCCGAGGCTGCTCGCCGTTCTCCCACTGATCAGAGAGGAGGAAAATCGGGCAAGAATAGGCACACTCCTCCTCGTGGACCTGAGGGCATCACCTATCTTGGGTGGGATGGAGCCAAATTTGCCGAGTAAGGATTCTTCTTTAAACTTGGAACTAATGACCATAAGTTAAAAATTCCCTAAGTCTCGAAACTTTTTTGTTCGCAGGTATCGGGCCAGTGACCATCCAGGGCGAGCAGATATGATCCATCAATACGCATGCTCGAAGACCCCGACGAACATTCGTGACATTGCTGATGATCATGTTCGTCGGGCAACTGAGATAGTCGCTCGCGCCTGGTCAAAGCCATTGAACAAGACCGTTCTTGCCCAAGGGGCCATTGATAACTTTCATTTGTCAATGGTGCAGGCTGCCAACTCCCCCGTGTCTGCTCAACGGGGAATGGCTCAAGTGGTGGAACTGGAAGAAGCTGCTCGCCATCATGCTGCCACTGTTCGCCAACTCACCGAGGAAAAAGACACAATGGCGAACAAATTCAACGGCCAGATTGCTCAGCTCAATAACCAGCTCACCATGTACATTGACAATGAGAAAAAATACCTTGAAGAAATTCAAGGTTTATCTGGTGAATTAGGAGGCAAAGAAACCCTGCTCGGCGAGGAAAAGAAAAAACTATCTGCAGCCGAGTAGAAGATTACCGAGCTCGAGGCGGAAGTTGCTCGCCTTAAGGATGTGGAGGCCAACACCTTCACCCACGAGCAGCTCGAAGCTGAGCTCCAAGCCCGGTCTGCCCCCATCTCAAACTTGGGGTATATCTGCGCCTATGCCGATTGCATTCGCATGGCTGATGCGTATGATTTTAAGGATATGGTAGAGGAGATGGGTAGAGACTTGACCGAGTTCCTGGAGCACTATCCCCCGCCGAACAACTTTGAGATCCAATTGGGGGATATTGCCGAGCTGGGGGTCAAAATTGACAGCCTTGATCCCAGTATCATCATTACTCGCCCCCCACCTCTAGTCGATGAGGGCGAGCAGGAAGAGGAGCCAGCTGCCGTAGACGAGCAAGCTTCTAGATAAATGGAGCAGAAAGCCGCTGAAGATATGGCGAGAGATTTGATCGTCGACCCTCCTGCCGACCAGACCCAAGGCCCTCCTTCCACCGAGCAGCAATAAATTTAGGCCTTGGATTTTTTTTTCTTTTGTAATAGTTGTTCGTCTTTTGTAGTACACCTCTTCTTGAACTCTTGTACTATTTTTTAGGCTTAATGCCTTACTTTAATGAAACGTCTTTCTTTTGTTCGCTCATTTTCTATATATGTTAATTGCCTTTACATTTTTGTCAATGCTTTTGCAATTATAACATATAATTTTGGGCTTTGTTTGATTTGAACTTTGCCTTAATGGAATTTGGGTTTAGCCTTAGGTTCTGCTCATCTTAAAAGACGAACAACCTTTAATTGGCCTTGGTCCTCAAAATGGACTTGTACCTCGAGCTTTTGGACTTTTCTTCTAACGAACAATTATGTATACATAATGTAAAAAATTTACAAGTGTTGTAAGACTGCTCGTCACTAACACCTGACGAACAACTTTGAACACTAACTAAAAATATGCTCGCTTATAATATTTTTGCCGAGCAACTTTGTCTAAAATTAAAAAAGAAATAGCACTAGACTATACAATGTGCCAAACAACTTTTCATTATATAATTGGTAAAATTTTCAAAAAATTAGGCAAGTTTTTGGTTTGCCTCACTTGGTTCACTTGCCCCCCAAGACATTTGTTCGCCCAATCAAGGACTTGTTCGTCTCATTGATAGTACTTCTTCAGATGTACAACATTCCAGGAGTATTGGGCTGGCTTGTCTTCCATATCTTTGATATCGTATACACCATTAATGAATTTTTCCGTTATACGATACGGGCCCTCCCAAGTTGGTCCAAATACACCTGGAGGTTGGGCGAGCAACTTTCTTAGAACCAAATCTCCAACTCTGAATTCCCTGATTTTAACATAGGAATTGTAATATCGTTCTGCTCTCTGCTTGTAGGTAGCATTTTTTAGCTCGACCCTTAATTTTTTTTCTTCGAGCAAATCCATCTCAGTAGCTAGAGCAGAGTTGTTCGCCTGCTCATCAAAGTTGGTCGTTCTGAAGGTGCTGGTCTTTAACTCGATTGGTATTATAGCTTCTGTTCCGAAAGCCATTGCAAAAGGTGTTTCTCCGGTGCTTGACCTGGGAGAAACTCTATATGTCCACAGGACTTCCGGGAGTTATTCAGACCAACTGCTTTTGCTCTCCGCTAGCCGTACTTTTAATGTATGCTTGATTATCTTGTTCACGGCTTCGACCTGTCCATTTGACTGGGGATGATAGGGCGTAGAGTAATGTTTTTTTATTCCCCACTTTATACAGAAATCTCTCAACTCTTTCCCATCAAACTGCAGACCATTGTCGGTTACGATGGTTTGCGTAACTCCAAAGCGACAGACAATGTTCTTCCAAATGAAGTTGATCATTTTCTGCTGCGTGATCTTTACCATGGCCTCTGCCTCCGCCCATTTCGTATAATAGTCGACTGCCACGATGTCAAATCGAACATTTCCAACTCCTGCTGGGAAGGGACCAATAATGTCCATCCCCCATCTTGCAAATGGCCACGGGCTATAAACTGATACGAGCTGTTGGGCTGGGGTATGAATGTTTGGGGCAAAAATTTGACATTGATGGAAAGTCTTTGCTTTCTTGATTGCATCCTGGCGTAAAGTCGGCCAATAGTAGCCTTATCTGATAGTTTTGTACGCCAAGACTTGCCCCCCAGTGTGATTTCCACATACTCCGGCATGTATTTCTTCGAGTATTGCTCGTCCTTGTCCCCTCGGCAAACATTTGAGAAGTGGGATTGATATTCCCCTTTTGTAAAGTTGCTCGCCCACCAGAGTGTATCTGGCGGCTTGCTTTGTTAGCTTGGCAGCTTCAAAAGGGTTGTTTGGTTTTTTTTCCACTTTTCAAGTATTTGACTATATTTGTTCTCCAGTCTTTTTCTTCATTTGCTTGTTCGTCAAGTTGGTTGACATTATAACTTCTTGTTGATGGATCATTCATCTTTGTAATTATAATGTCTGCCAACTCTGCAGGTCATTCGCTTGTTGCTAGTCGGGCCAACGTATCTGCTTGCGTGTTGCTTGTCCTTGGAATTTGTTCAATGAAGACTTGTTCTAACAAGGACATTAGGTAAGCAACAATCCACTGATACTCGATCATATGATCGTCTTTCGCCTCGTATTCACCTCAGACTTGGTTCACGATTAATTGTGAGTCGCCGAATATTTATAACCGTCTAACACCTACTACAAGGGATAGGTGGAGACCAGCAATGAGAGCTTCATACTCAGCTTCGTTGTTGGTTTCAATGAAACCAAATTTGATCGCCGAGGTGAATACTTGTCTATCAGGGCTGATTAGAACTACTCCTGCCCCCGAGGCTACATTAGTTGAAGATCCGTCAACATAAAGATGTTAGGGGTAATCAAGTCCTCTTGTCGGATCTGGTGGGAAGGTTAGTTCGACAATAAAGTCGGCTAACGCTTTCCCTTTGATCGCTGTTCGAGGAGCATAGATCACCTTGAATTGGCTAATCTCTAGTGACCATTTTAGTAGATGTCCAGCTGTGTCGGGGCGATGGAGAATTTGTCTGAGTGAGAAAGTTTTTAGCACTTCAACTTGATGATCAAGAAGTATGGTCGTAACTTCCTCACACTCATGACAAGTGCGTATGCCAGTTTCTCGGTTGGAGAGTATTTGATCTCCGCCTCGTGTAAAGCTTGACTGGCGTAGTAAATAGGTTGGTGGAATTTGCCGTCTTTCCGTACCAGAACAGAGCTGATTGCCACTTCCGACGCTGCTAAGTACAAGTATAGCTTTTCTCCTGGGACGGGTTTTGATAAGATTTTAACATCTCCCAGGTAGTCTTTACGTTGATCGAACGCCTTTTGATAGTTGTTAGTCCATGTGAACTGTCCTTTCTTGATGGCTTCGAAGAATGGACGACATTTGTCCCCTGATCTGGATATGAACCGATTCAATGCTGCTAGGCATCCCGTAAGTCTTTACACTTCTTTTATCGAACGCGGTAGTTGCATATCCACGATAGCTTTGACTTTTGTTGGATTGACTTCAATCCCTCGTTGACTAACAAGATGGCCCAGAAATTTTCCGGAATGGACTCCAAAACTGCTCTTCTTCGGGTTCAGCTTCATATTATAATGCCGAAGAATATCGAACACCTGGGTCAAGTGATGAAGATGGTCTTCCTTTCGAGGACTTTTGACTATGATATCGTCTACATAGACTTCCATCGTATCTCTGATTTGTTCGTCGAACATCTTGTTTACCAACCTTTGGTATGTTGCTCCGACGTTGATGAGGCCGAAGGGCATTCTTTTCCAACACAATAAGTTTTTGTTCGTATAAAATGCCGTGTTCTCTTGGTCGTCTGGATGCATTGGGATTTGATGATATCCGGCAAAAGCATCCATGAATGTTAGCATTTCGTGACCTGCAGTGCTGTCCACCAACTGGTCAATGTGAGGGAGAGGAAGGTTGTCCTTCGGGCATGCTGCATTCAGATCTGTAAAGTCTATGCATAGCCTCCAGGTCCCGTTTGGTTTCCTCACAAGGACTGGGTTTGCTACCCATTGTGGACAAAGTGCTTGTCGGATTAGGTCGTTGTCTAACAACTTTTTTACTTCTTCATTCAAAGCCTGATACTTCTGGGCCATATTTTCTTCGTTTTTGATGGACATGCCTTTTTGCTTGATTGATGTTGAGCTTATGGCAAGCATGTTTTGGATCTATCCCCACCATGTCTGTATGAGACCAAGCAAAAACATCTAGATTTTTGCTGAGGAACTCTTTCATTCGGGATCTGTAAGGCTCAGGGAGCTCAGATCCTATGTATAATTTGAGATCCTGGTTTTCAGGATTAACTTTGAACGCCTCCAGTTCTTCAACTGGAGTTGCTCGTCGTTTTTGTCCTTTCCAACGAGGATCAAGCATTGGTCCCTCAGAGTTGTAATCATTTTCGATGCTCATGGGCTCTGCCCCCAGGCGGGGATCTAGATCGTCTGTTGGCCCTGATTCATTGTTGTTAGTCAACATCTGGCCCTCCAAGTCATCTGATGAATGTTGCAAGTTACCACCCCTTTGTTGTTCGTCAGATGGAAGTTCCCCATGGGTGGTGATGAGTTGTTCGTCTAAGACTTGTTCGTCAGAGTGTTTCTCGTCAGTATCCATGTGGTCTTCCTCTAAGTCCATCATGTTCTCGAGTATTGATGGTTCATCAGTAGGATAGCTTGTTGTGGCCTCCATCGTGGATACTAATGCATGTTTGGCCTGCAACTGTAGGAGACATTCCCTGGCCTTTCTTTGATCTCCCTTCACTATGCCTGCTCCGCTTGTTGTAGGGAACTTTAGGCAATAATGGTAAGTTGAACATGCAGCTTTGAATTCATTTAGAAAAGGTCGACCAAGAAACCCATTGTAGGTTGATTCCTGATCGACGACCAAGAAACCAACCATTCTCGTTATGTTTTTCTCGGGTTCCTCGACCGTTACAAGCTGAACTGACAACCTAATTTCCCCTAACGGGACTGTTACAGCATTTCCGAAGCCTAAAATTCTGTGATTTGAAGGTCGGATGTAGCCCGAGTAGTCTCCAAGCTGGTCAAGCATCTTTTTGAAAAGAATGTTGTTGTAGGCTCCGGTGTCCACCAACAATCTGTGCACTCTGGTCTCCATGATCTTAGCACAGATCACGAGCGAATCGTTATGGGGGGTCAAGATTCCCTCCAAATCCTTCTCTGTAAAGGTCAACTCTGTTGTTTGCATGATGGGCGGCTTGACCCCCATTCCTTGTACTTGATCGATCGCTCGCAATTCGGCTTTTCTTTTTTGGTTGGAGATCGGCGGTCGTCCATCTGAACATCCTCCCGCTGGTCCCGCGGGTTCCATCATGTATAGGTCTTCAAGTGGACGAGCTGCGACAGCCGGAACAGGTCATCCTGGCTTATTATTCTTCTGAGGTTGATCATCCTCATCTTCAGAGTTGTTCTCCTGGACTCTCTTTCCGGGTTGTCTCTTAACAAAGTCGGAGAGTTTCCCCTCCTCATAGAACCGCCAAAGCTGCTTGAGCAAATCTCTACACTCGCTTGTAAAGTGCCCCACGCTTTGATGGTAGACACAATACTTGTTAGGGTTGAGTTTGTCGGTATCTTGTCGGATTTTCCGGGGAGGGGAGAGCAACTCCTTATCTTTCACATTTTCATAAACAGTATCGACTGACACTGTTAGCACCTGGTTCAACTTTTCCTTAAGTTCTGTCCCTTCAGTGAATGCCTTCATGTTTTTTGGGACTCGATAGCCTGTTCCGCCGGGTTTCTTATTGTTCTCCTTGGGATTAGCTTTGTTCTACCCCAAGTTTGATTGTAAGGCCTCGTGCATGGAAACGAATATGCCGGCTTGATTTCTGAATTTGGCATAACTTCTTGGGCACTTCAGACGTACCTCTTTCCATAGCTTCGATCCTTTTTTCAACCCGGCCCTAACGGCGACAATCTTTGTGTCCTCACTGACGGGTTCACCTTCTAATAGCACCTTGTCGAACCTTTCCATGAATGCCCGATCGGACTCATTGTCATTTTGTTTTGGGTCTGACAATCGGTGCTTTTTGGACAAATATGATCCCGTCGTTGAGAAATGGGAAATGAACTCTCGGCTTAGTTGAACGAACGAGTGGATAGATGCTGGTGGCATCACCGAAAACCACTTATGTACCCGGTCACCCAAAGTTAATGGGAAGTTTCGGCATTGGGTGGCATCGCTGGCCCCACCGAGACCATATAATCTGAGTATTTTGTTAAATGGACCCTGGGATCAGCTAGTCCATCATATTGGATACTTGCTGGGAATTGGACCTTCTTCTGAATCGGGGCTTTCAGAATGAGGGGTGATAATGGTAAGGCTGGTCGTCCCCACTCCTCTTTGTTGGTCCAATTGTCCCTGCATGCTCTCCACTGCCCTTCTCAGGCTTGATAGCTCATCCAAAGATGCCCCCTGGCTTGGAGGCTGTTCGGCGAGCAAAGGTACAAACCTTTCTGCTCGTCGCAGTCCCTCACTCGGAGTGGGCAAATCCTGGAGCTGCTTTCTAGGGTTGCTCGCCGCATTTGGCCCTAGACGCCTGTAGGCCGACTGAGAGAGTCTCTCATGAACTGACGAGCGTGGTTGTTCAAATGCTGCTCGCCCACGCTCTGCTTCCTGGTGAGCAACTTTCTCCTGGAGTTGGGGTTGGCCAAGCCTGTCCTGAGCACTGGAATGTGTAGTTCCATGGCTCGACATTGTTGTTCGCCCGCGAGCAGACTCAGCTTGGCCCTCTCTTGGTTCGACCACCTTGGCTTTGCCCTTATCCCGCCTGACTTGAGCATTATTCACCCCGTGTTGTTCGCCCCTAGCTGACCTGGCCCTAACAACTTCCAGGGGTTTATCCTTAGGCCTTACTTGTGAAGGCCTATTCTGTTCTTGCTGTCTCTGGAGAGCTTGGAGAGTAGCAATGGTCTTGGCCAGTTCATTAGGGTTGTTTGCTAGGGCCTCCATTTCAGGTGGGAGATTATGGGTTATAGCAGTATGCTGTGATCTGTTCGCACGTCTGGGATTACGATCCTGGTGGTCGGCCGACGAAGCTCGGGTAGGAGATGCTCTCCTTGACAAGCGTGATCCCTCTTTCCTTGAATTGAGGCATTCCAAATTAAATTGTCTTTTAATTTTTAAATTGAAGAACACCAAGAACACTTTTGCTTGAATCTTCAAACGTTTCTTGAGGTTTTCTTTAAATCTTCAAGTTATCAACTTGAAGTTCTTGACTAATCACACTAAACCGAAGGTTCGAACCCTTCTTCTAGCGCCAATTTGTTGGTGATCAAATTTAATCGGATGGATTAATGACTGTTTTAGTTTGGTTTAAGATCTCCAACCAATTACGTGTGATTGATTACCACCGTAAATGGTAAATTGAGGGCTTGGGTTATGAAATTGTAAATATGAACGTCGAAATCGTATTAATTTCGTATATGTGTACGTTTAGGTGTGTTAGTGTGTGTTTTAGGAGCATTTGTGAATTTGAACTTGTATTTCTCAGCTGGAGAACAACTATTTATAGAAACTAGCAAGCATGAGGTGTCCAAGACTCTTGGGCTTCCTACCTTGCATGCTAGACATGTGTCCTTTGACCTTTGTTTGACCTTATCTAAGTTGAATCTTAGTTACAAAGTCTTCTTTGGTCTTATCTCTGACTCATTGTTGTTCGTCCAGGTCGGCTTATTGGACCCAACATGGATTCTTCATCAAAGTTGTTCGCCTTTATTCTTTGTTGGGCTAAGCTTCAGAATCTTGATTCTTTATTCGTTTGCATACACCTCTCAGGCTGGCTGATGTACCACCTTTTGACAATGTTGCTCGTCATCAACGATTTGACGTAGGGTCCATATCTGGTCTCGGGTCTTAGGACTTGTTCACCAGTATGTTGTTCGTCGATGGAGTTGTTCGTCGACATAGTTGTTCGTCATTTGATACACCCCCTTAATTGGTTTATACACCCCAATCTTGATTATTTTTGTTACATCCTTAATCCTTGTTCGCACAACAGGGATTGATGTTCGCCTATCAACACACATGCCCATCAGTGGATGAGAATTTAAATGCCCTTTGTTTATGTGTCATTATCACATTCGCGATTGATATATAGGTTTGTGTCCACCAGTACCTATGCAATCATTTATGTATTTTAAAAATTGATTGTGATGAGTTAATCAATAAATTATTTTAAATTATTGAATATTTAATAGGCAACATAACAAATTTCATTAGGATTAAGTTTTATCTGGAATAAAAAAAAGATTTATGTAAATTTTTTAATTAAAAATATTATTTACGATTTTTTAGTTCAGTATAAATTATTATCATAAATATAAAATTGTAACAAATTCAGATCGTGCAAAGCACGGGTAGACGCGTACTAGTTTTATATTAATATATACATGAGGAAATTTCTTTTGTTTCGCAAAAACATCATAACTAAAAAGGTGCATTTTTCATTTCAGATACACAAAATATTAACAATCAAAATTAATTAAAATAAATATTTGAAACTCGATTTTTTTTTAACTATTCTAAAATCTAAACAATTATACTACCGAATCTCTCTCTTTATTATCAATCAAACCTAAATTAAATATTTGAAACTCGAGAGTTTGTAAACCTGTTCTAAAATCTACACGATTATACAATTGAATCTCTCTCTTATTATATAATAAATGATTTTAAGTGGCAAATCCAGGATTACGACTTTGGAGATTTTATGTTTTCTTTTATATACGTGTCTGATTCTCTTTCAATCCATTTTAAAAATGTCCTCAGCAGGTGAATTTTAGCTGTTCAGATTTAAATAACATTAATTATATAAAGACGTGTATTTAATTATTTAGGAAAACCTGCAACTTTTAATAACTTTTTTCTCGTGTGACAAATATAATTTTGAAAGTTGGCTTATTGTTCATGGATTAGGTAACATACGGAATGGAATCTTAAACAAAGTAGGAAAAAAGAGAATTTTAAAAATAAGATTAGCTGAGTACGTAGCTTAAAAGCATATAAGAATCTTCCTTTACATACCTTGTGACAAATTCTTTCGACAAGGGCTAACTCGAACTCTTAAAATTTCCCTATATCTTAAGTATTTATTTACTTACTTTGTCGATTTAGTTTGCATTTTTAAATGGACATTGATTTGCCTAAAGTTTTGCTCTGACAAAAAGCGCCTCATAACATATTATTTCCATAAACTAATGCGTTAGTATACTTTGCCATGTTTTCGATAAGAATAGCTCTCATTTGAATATTATTATATACATCTAATAATATTATTATATGTATTTATTGACACTATAATATTTTATATTGTATTTTTAGTTATAAATTTAATAATATCAGTAAATATATATAATGTTATTAATTTTATACCATGAATATATTTTACGAAAAAGTTTGTATCAGATAATTTCTTGTGAAGCAAACTTGATACGTGTTATTCACAAATCACAAGGCTTCTACTATTTTTTTGAACAAATTTTTTTTCAATAATTAATAAGTACACGAACAACACATACTCTTATATGTATCAAGTATATGATGCATTCACTTAACAGTTGAAATTGTTTACACCGAAAAATATAGGTTGATTACACTGAAAAATGTAGTTAAAACACCGAAAAATTTACACTAAAAAATAAATTTTCAGTGTAAATTTTTTAATGTAATCATAATTAAATTTTTTAATGTAAATAATTTCAACTGTCGAAGGAATTCATTATGCATCAGGTATGAGAGTTATCCCATAAAAAGACCATCGAAGAGTCAATTTTTTTTTTTACGTGAATCTACGAGTTAGTCATATATATATAATATCTCTCCTTTTTAATTTTTTGATAATATTGACCACTCCACACACATACATATATATATATATATATATTTTTTTTTATTGACTTTTCAATCAAAGAAATTTTGATTAGTTCAAGGAATGAAACGGGTCGGAATCTTAAAATATCCCCGAGCATTAAGGGTATATTTTAAAACTCAACCATAAAATCAGAAGTAATTTTTATAGTAAATTAAAAATGAATAATATTTTAAAATTAAATAATTTTAAAAGTGGAAGTGTTCACATAAAAATCAATTAATAAATACAAATTTAAAAAAAATAAATTCTCAGAATTTAGAAGCAGATTTTTTTTTGCTTCTCCAAAATAAATTTTAAGGTGATTATATAGGGATTGTGAACAATATAATATTGATTTTTTTCTTCAGAAAAAAAAATCAATTCTACTTACCAAATAGTGATTGCAAAGAATTACTAAATGTTCTACAAATGAGTTACATTTGAGTGCACCGACAGGTTGAATCGTACAACTGATGCATAACTAATATTATTCAATAAAAAATATTAATATTATTCAGTGAAAATAATTAATACTGACCAATTAATAACTATTAGTAAAACAATTAATTATTTTGAGTTACAGTGCAATTGATGCAAAAAAAAAAATATGAGTATATATAAAGTGAAATTGGTTCATATATAAATCTTTGAAGGGTATTAATTGTTTTCACTAAAGAATATTAGTTGTTTTCACTAAAGGGTATTAGTTGTTTTCACTGAAAAGTTTTAGTTTGTTTTCACATAACAACTAAGACTCTTCAGTATAAATAAGTAATATTCTTTAGTGAAAACAACTGATACTTTTTAGTGAAAACAATTAATACCCTTCAATAATTCATATATGAACCAATTTCACTATATACTTTGTCAAAAAATATTTGTTATATATATATATATATATTTTTTTTTCCTTTTAAGTAAGAAACTAAAAAATCTTATTACTATTATTTACATTCAACCACCAATTTCGTACGCCCAAAGAGAAAAAAACCGGATTTAAAAAATGATAGATATATAGGAGTAATCAACATGAACATTTGAATTTAGTTTTGATATTATACCAGGGAAAATGACCTGAAAAAATAAATAATATACATTCATAATTAGATGGCACATAAACATTATTGTACTCATAAGACTTTATGAATGGCGAGCACGTTGGCCTATTCTATTCCTATCTCGAACTAGAATAGATAAATTTCTGGTAGCATATTATTCTCTCACACACACAACACATATAGCCATATAGGGACGTTTTATATTTCTAAATACTTAACTAGAAAACTAGTCTAGAAAGTGGGATATTATATTTTTCTTTGAATTGTTAATTGTTAATACTTCTGTTGAAGTTGAAGTTGAAGTTGAAGGTGAAGTTGTTCCCTTTTTTTTTCTTCTTCTAATTTCAGTCTCGATATATAAATTATGTGTATTTCATAGATAATGTCCACATGATATTTTGTACAATAATAGTAAAAAAAATAAAAAACTTTCCTCTTAAGTCGAAATATTTGAGACAATCAGATTTATTAATATTTTTTTTTTACATATAAATAGCTAAATAAATAATATTTTGAAAATACATTTAGTTCAAAAAATAAATATATAGCTCGTATACAAAATATACTACCGCCGTCCCTAAAAATTGATTTTGTTTTTTGCACGTGATTTAATGCGATATGTTGGAGGGTATTACGAAATTTTTTTAGGTTCATTTTTTAATAAAATAATAGTTAATGGAAAGTTCGTTTCACATATTTTCCATAAATGATCATTTTATTAAAAAACGGATCTAAAAAACTCCGTAATATCCCTCAACATATAGTATTAAACTACTTGTAAGAAATAGTAGAACCAATTTTCAGGAACAGAGGGAATAATGATTTTAAGGCCTAGAACTAGGAGAGACTAACTTATTCGGTAAGATCTTACCTGATTATATAGTGTAAGGTATATTGTAATATGAATTTAAAATTTAGTTCACCAACTAATTAATTTTAATTAGTGTTTTAAAATATTTTTTTGATTAATATACAGTGAACAATATACGTGAGCATCTCAAAGCTATTTAATTGAACTCCCTCCCAAATGGATCTCAACTTAAGTGCCGAATTCAACCATTACAATATTGTCCAATTTTACTTAGATTTATTTGTGGAACTAATTTTTTTTAGAGTATTATAAGGTATTTTAAGGTTCATTTATGTACGAATAAAATAATTGTTTATAAAAAATATAATATTTTTTATTTATAAATAATCACTTTATTCATAAATATCCTTTAATATATATATAAAAATAATAAGGGTATGTTTTTTTTTTTTTGAGATTCATCAGGATAAAGTTTTGACTTTGCGATCCACGCTCCATACTAGTTTGAGATTTAAAATCAGATTTTCAAATCACTAACTCAATCCATACCGATAAACCTATTACCACTTTTCACATAATTAAATACAATCACATCATCATTTTTTTATCATCCATTCAATATCTTTCCTATTATTCTCTTACACAATACAATAAAATAATACAATATTTATCACTATTAAACATTGATTTGACATAAAATAAAATTTCATCCTAATAAAATTCCAAAACAAACACATACTTATATTTATCTAGATTTTCACATTCTAAGATTCGAAAGTCCCGATCTCCCGCACACTTAATTTTCAAAATAAATATTCAGAAATAGATTTAGGAAAATCGAGAGGAGGGGGTATTAATTAAAAATATTATGAAATTTATAGTCAACGATTGCGGAGTGTGGGATTAGGAAAATGTGCATCAGCATTTCCTCTGCTGTGGAAAACTCAGAGTTGAATAATGATACTTTCTATGCTAGTTATAATAGAGACAACACGCAAACATATTTATATGCATTTGTGTCCCACTTGAAGTAAAGAAATAGTGAAAGTGAAGTCATCAACTGAGTAGCTACCAAGTCCAATATTAGTAATTAAATAAAAATCCATTCGGATGCATATTAGCTACGTTTTAGGCTTGAATTTTTTGTGGCCTACATTTTTGAGGTTGGTTCGAAATATGGATACCTAAATTTATTATTTCAGATATTTCCTTTTGTAAAAATAAACAATATATATGTATTGAAATTGATCATATGTCTACCGGTGGACATAATATTAGATACACACTGTGAATGTGTTAATGACACATAAACAAGTATAATCAATCAACTAAAATAACAATGGACTCCTTGCTTATGTGTCATTAACACATTTGTGGTGAGTATATAATATTTTTGTCCATCGGTGGACATGTGATAATTTCTGATATATGTACAGAAGCACACTCTTGTAAAATATTTCAGATGTAAAATATACTTAAAATAGACAAATATAAAAAATTCGTGGGTGTTGATGACCTTTTCGAATTTACGATGATTAGTGGCTGTTTTCTCAGGTTAAGATCATCAAACAAGATCAAAGATTATGAGATTTGGTTAAGTATAGTGCTAGAAATAATTTTGCAAGAGTTTTGGCAACTTTTTTATTATGGAAAAAAAAACCCCCCCTCCTTCATGCAAATGAAGGGGTATATATAGGCATACAAAGAGGCTAGGTGTCACCATCTTGATGGCTTAGCCATTGGAATTTTGCCAAGTGTTATGACTTTTGTACAACAACTAATTATGTTGCCCAATGAATGAGTGTCAAGTGTAAAGACATATTGACTATTTCTAAAGTTGGTGACTCTTGACATTCCCAATGTTGTACTTGGCCTTTGAAACCACTCAGCTATTCTCCCTGGTGCCCAGCTACTCGTCGGTACGTCCTTGTTGGGTTTATAACCCCAGTTGCTCGCCTGCTCGTCTCTTGTTGAGATCTTGAATCCTCTTGTTCTTGTTGTTCGCTATTTTGTAATGGCCCTTATGACCAGTTGTTCGCCTTCTCTATTTGGACCTTAGTCCCTGCTGTTCGCCTCCTAAGACCTTCAGTCCCTGTTGCTCGTCCTCATGTATTTGGTTCATAGTCCCTGCTGCTCGCCTCCTAAGGCATACAATCCCTGTTGCTCGCCCTCTTTCACATTATTGATTTTTGATGATTCCTTAATCTTATTAGATTGAGATTCTTTTATGCTAATATTATGTCCCTGTTGGTCGCCTATCAACAATGCCCCCTAGTTTGGCGTATAAGGATAGGTTTTATCCTTGTTGTCAAACTATAGGATAGGCTGTGTTATCCAAGAGGAGGCGAGCAACGGGGAGGCGACCAGCGAGGAACTCTAAGAGGCGAGCAGCGTGGAACGACTCTTGGACTTGCGTCGTTTCGCTTCCCGAGGCACGGAATACGAAGCGACGCGGTCTGCCCACGCGTGCGCTCCTATATTTGCAACTAGGGGCCTCAATTTTTTACCTTCCTCCTTTTGCCCCCGAATCCATATCTATAAATAGCTCCCCCCTTCCATTTTCTTTCTTTTTCGTTCTTTCACAAGCAAACCGCCATTGAAGAGTTTTCGAGCTTTTCTTTTCGTTGTTTTCTTCGATCCTTCAGCCAATTTCATCCAAATCAAAGGTGAATCCTTTGATTTTTCTTGTTTACTCTTGTTATTGCTTGCATTTTTCTTTTCAATTTCGCCATTTCCATTCTTCATTTTTCTTATCCGCCATCGCCGCCGCCGTATCGCCGCCGCGTCGCCGTCGTATCGCCGCCGTGTCGTCGTCGTAATTGCTTCCTCCTTCGCCTGATTTCATCATTTGATACGTACGAAGGGTTTTCAAAAAATTTCAAAAATTTTCGAAGATGACGTCACCTTCCTCAAGTCATACGCCCTCTATTGAGATTGTTGGGCGAAATCTGGGAAAAAGGCCCATGGAAGATGAACAGACGGCCCCTGTTCCTCGCCGTTCGCTCCGGCGAGCAGCTGGGCAAAAGCCTAGAACCCTGCTCGTTGATGAAGAGACGGGCTCTGAGGCGAGCTCCGTTGCTCGCTCCGTTGATTCATTCTATGCTGTGGATAGCTCGGGCGAGCAGGATGTCCAAGGCCCCGTTGCTCGCTCCTCGGCTCGAGAGGGGACTAATTCGGACTTGGGTGAAGATTCTTCCGAGGTCGCTGCTGAAATAGATGGGATGAGTCTTCCAGAAGAGAGGGGAGCGAGCAGCGAGCAACTGGACCAGGGGGCGAGCACGAGGGAGTCACATGGGGATTTCTCCGAGAGATAAACTTCCCCGTTTCAAGGTCAATGCCCGAATCTCTTATTCCCAAAGCCGTAGTTCGAAGACAAGATTGGATCGATTATGCGAATAAGTACCACCAGGCTTTCCCTACTCCCGCTCGACCTATTATGGAGGCCCGTTCATCGCCATACACAGCTGGTAGGGTATCCAGCGAGATTATAGAGGAGGATTTAGTTCGGATACGATCTCGTTTTCGCATTCCGTACGACATCCATTTGTATGCCCCCCAACCAGGAGAGAGAGCTGACGACCCACCTCCAGGTTGCACTGCCATCAACCTCGACATACTTAAACTGGGGTTCCCTCTCCCTCTACATCCTGTAATCGGGCAATTCCTGAAGGATATCAACTTGGCAATCACTCAGATTACTCCTAACGGTTGGAGTACTTTGCTGTCTTTCATTACCCTTTTCGGGTTGGAGGGGTACCGTAATAAGATCAGCACGACAGAGATACACTACGCACTGACTATCTCTTCGGCTGCTCATGAAGAAGGGCTTGGTTGGTATTACATCAAAGCCCGCAGTGGCGTTAAGCTAATTGAAGGAGTGCCCAATAAGGTCAAGGGTTGGCACAGGCAGTTCTTTTTTATTGGCGGCGATTGGCGGGCGTCCTCCGATTTTTCGGGAGGACCGGGGCGTATAGACTCTCCTACGCATTTCGGCGAAATTCGGCGTAGGTTTTAAATCTTAGTTCATCGAACTTTTAGGTGAACTAATTTTAATCTTTTTCTTTGTTTTTGCAGGTCCGCGTATCCTGAAGTGGGGGCATCCGGATTTGAGTGAAGAGTTTCTATACGTCCTTGCGTTGATTTCTCTTCGAAACGTTAAAGATCGAAGTGTTGAACATCTCTCGCAAGCGCACCTTCGCAAGCACGCTCAGTTTATTACTAGTGCTCACCATTTGGAAGCACAAGCCGAGGTCCCTGAGGGTAAACATCACTTATTAATTTTCTCGTATCTCCTATTATTTACCTTTGCCCTGCTAGTCGCCTAAGCCCTGCTGGTCGCCTAGGCCCTGCTGGTCGCCTAGGCCCTGCTGGTCGTCCAGGATAAGTTTTTTCTTGCCAATTTTACTAATAATTTTTGTTGTTGTTTTCAGCTCAAAGGGTAACGGTCGCTGTTCCTCCCATTCCCGAAAGTTATCACTTACTCGCACGTCGGGTTAAACAGATGGCAGCTAATCATCCTTCAAAGAAGAAAAAGTTTGATCCTTGCACTTCTTTGACCAGGCTTAGAGCTGAAGCAGATGAGGATGAAGAAGAAGCTCCCCAAGACCCTCTCCCTGTTCCTCAGGCTCCCGCTCCTGCTCCCCGCCCTCCTGCTCGCTCTTCGCCGCCCCCCCAAGACACGAGGGGCAAGAAACGACTTGCCAAGGAAACTGCTCCTCGTAGGGGAGATGACCGTGCTAAGCGGGCAAAAGGGCAAGGCTCTTCCCAAGTGGGTAAATCCACTGCTCGCTCCTCGCCGGTGGAGGAGGTGACCGAGCAGCAAGTTGTGGGTGCTATGATCGCCGGTCAAGGAAGAAGCACATCTCCTGACAATTCATATTTGGGCTACGACCCCGTGAAGATGAGGGAGTGAGTATCTTCCTATTCAGTTTGATCGTTCACTCTTTTGACTTTGTTTTCTGATGACTTTTTCTTTTGAACAGGTACCGGAAAAACGATTATCCCGGTCGTTCAAAGGTGCTTCACCAGTTTAGCTGTGTGAAGTCTCCTCCCGCACCCCAAGAAATTAAAGACTCCCACGTCCGCAGAGCCATGGAATACGTCCCCCGCTCGTGGACTAAGACCGGCGAAGAAATTATTCAGAGCCAAAGTCTCAGTGATAATGCTCGTCTGTTGAGCTACAACTCGAGCCATCAATCAATTACAGCCCAACGAGTCTTGGATCAAGCCGTCGAGCTAGAGCGAACAAATCGCGGTTTGGGGCGACGGCTCGAGCAAGTTGAAGCGGATCGTGATGCTCAACTTGTTCAGTTGAAGAAGAGGGACGAGGAGCTGAAGAAGAAAGATGAAAAGTTGGCTAAGCTGAAAGCTGACTTCGAGAGAGCCAAACTCACATGGACGCGAGAGGTAAAGGCCGCTGAGGACCGGGAGATGATAGCGTCTAACGCTTCAGAGAAGCTTAGATTGGATTTAGGCGTCGCCACAGACCGTTTGCAAGTCTTGGAGACCGAGCGGGTGGGTCTGGTGGAAAGGGTGGAGTCGTTGAAGGTCCACGTCGACCAACTGGAGAAGAAGAACAGGCGTGCCATTTCCTACACCACCTATGTGCAGGATGTAACCGACAATACCAATCTTGGTTACATCTGTGCGTATGCTGATAGTGTAAGAAATGTGAAGTATGCCTTGGATAATGGTCTGGACGTGATGACCTCGACCATCAAGGACTTCACTGATTATGTTACTGAAAATCCTCCAGCACCTGGCTTTGAGATCCCGGTGGCCGATTTGGGAGAGATGGGGGTTAACCTGGGCGTTTTCAAAGACGATGTCCGCATAATAGCCCCTAAGGAAAGGGTGGAGGCGGATAGGGATATGACTATCTTTGAAGCTTTGGGTCCTCTTCTCCCTAATCCTCTTGGTGAAACAAGCTCTTCTGCAGCAGTAGGCGAACAGCAGGTCCCCGGGGTAACTGTGCAAGATGTTCCACCTCCTCCTTCTTCCCAAGATCCTTTGGTGCCACCTGCTCCGCCAGCTCCCGAGACTTAGGCTTAGTTTTTTTTTTTTTTTTTTTTTTTTTCTAGCTGATGTGGTAGAATGATGGTTGTATGTTCATCTCTTGTAATTTTTGGTGCTAATGAATGAGAATTGCACTTTTATTTTATTGTTCGCCTCTTATTCGCCCTTTAATTATTTTTTGTTTAAGTATTTCTTTCTTATGTTGAAAGTAAAATACTTTTCCTTGCAAGTTTATGAATGTTCATGTATGGGTTTATTTTGTTCTTTAAGAACTAAACCCTTTATCATGCTTCTTTCTATGCCTTGTTGCTCGCCACTTGCCGTATTTGTACTTAAGTGCACTCAACTTCGGGACGAGCAATTATGCATTGGCATGTGCCCTGTTGCTCGCTTCTACCATATTTGTGCTTTATGCACTTAGTATTTTTGGCGAGCAACTTTCTTGTGGGGGGGCGATTAGGTGGGCCTTTTGGTCTCGTGGACCCTGCTGCTCGCCTCCTCTGTACTTGTGCTTTTATGCATATAGTATTTTCGGCGAGTAGCTTTTCTGTTTGGCGAACAGTTGGGTTTTAACACCTTTTGCTTTCTTATGTACATAATTCACTGAACCATCATTCGTCTACTTACAAATTTTGCCAAAAAAGTGTGAAGATTTCATCAATCTCACACTTTACAAAAATATAAATGACACGATAGCCTATAAACAACTTTACATTGGTTTCCTAATCATTGATAATACTTCTTCAACAAGGCTGCGTTCCAGGTGTATTGGGCCGAGTTGCCTTCCATGTCTTCGAGGTCATATGTGCCGTTGTGCCACTTTTGAGTTATCTTGAATGGGCCCTCCCAAGTCGGTCCAAATACACCTGGAGGTGTTGCTAAAATTTTTCGGAGCACCAGATCCCCGACTTCAAATTCCCTGACTTTTACTTGTGAGTTGTAGTACCTTGCAATCCTTCTTTTGTATATCTCATTTTTTATTTCTGCTGAGATTCTTTTTTCGTCGATTAAATCCATCTCTGCGGCTAGTGCCTTGTTGTTTTCCTGTTCACTGAACTCGGCTACCCTCTCAGTCGGTATTTTGAGCTCTATAGGTATAACTGCTTCTGTACCGAATGCCATAGCAAATGGTGTTTCCCCAGTGCTTGTTCTATGTGATACCCTATATGCCCAAAGTACCTCGGGCAGTTCTTCCGACCACTTGCCTTTCTTATCTACCAGACGGATTTTGAGGATATGCTTGATTATCTTGTTAACTGCTTCGACTTGGCCGTTAGACTGAGGATGATATGGTGTTGAAAAATGCTTCTTGATACCCCACTTTTTGCAGAAATCTCTTATCTTCTTTCCTTCGAATTGCTTTCCATTGTCTGTCACTATCGCTTGTGGGACCCCGAACCGGCAAACTATATTCTTCCAGATAAAGCTGATCATTTTCTCTTGTGTTATCGTTACCAGTGTTTCAGCTTCGGCCCATTTCGTGTAATAGTCCACGGCCACCACTGCAAATCTGACATTCCCTTTTCCCGTTGGGAAGGGTCCTATGATGTCTATTCCCCACTTTGCGAACGGCCATGGACTATTTACCGAAATCAACTCCGTTGGCGGCTTATGGATGTTGGGAGCGAACAGCTGGCACCTGTGACATGTTTTTGCAATTCTGATTGCGTCTTGTAGTAAAGTTGGCCAGTAGTATCCTTGCCTCACTGTCTTGTATGCTAGTGCTCGCCCCCCTGCGTGATTTCCGCACACTCCTTCGTGAATTTCTTTCAGAACTTCCTGACCTCGCCCCCTTGCCAGGCATTTTAGTAGGGGCAGTGAAAATCCTCTCTTGTAAAGTTGGTTATCCATGATTGTGAACCTTGCTGCTCGCTTGGCTACCTTTGTTGCTTCTTGCGGATCTTCAGGCACTGTGTTATCTTTGAGGTATCTATATATCGGTGTTCTCCAGTCATCCTCTGTCAATTCTTCTTCGATCTGATTGATCTTGTAGTCACTGGTGGACGGGTTAGAAATTCTTGTGATGGTGACCTCTGAAAGCTTTGCTGGTCCCGTACTTGTAGCCAGACGAGCAAGTGCATCTGCTTGTGCATTATTATCTCTTGGCACTTGTTCGATATAAATTTGTTCGAATAGCGAAGCCAGGTGAGCAACGATCTTTTGATATAAGGCCATGTTCTCATCCTTGGCTTCGTATTCCCCACGGACTTGGTTGACTATCAGCTGGGAATCTCCATAAATTTGAACTCTTCTTACTCCCGCGGCCAGAGCTAGTCGTAATCCAGCTATCAATGCTTCGTACTCGGCCTCGTTGTTCGTTGCCATGAACTCAAATCTTACGGCTGAGGTGAATACTTGTTCATCTGGACTGATCAGCACTATTCCTGCTCCTGCTGCTGTGTTATTTGATGATCCGTCCACGTACATGTGCCATGGATGACTATGACTTCTCGTTGGATCTTGAGGAAAGGTTAATTCGACGATAAAGTCGGCTAACGCTTGTCCCTTGATCGCTGTTCGAGGTGCATAAGATATTCCAAATTGGCTTATTTCGAGCGACCACTTGAGGAGGCGACCAGCTGTGTCAGGCCTTTGTAAGATTTGCCTTAATGGAAAAGTTGTTAAGACCTCCACCTGATGATCGAAGAAGTACGGCCTTAGTTTTCTCACACTCATCACCAGTGCGTAGGCTAACTTTTCCATGGGCGAATACTTAATCTCTGCTTCATGCAAGGCCTGACTCACGTAGTAAATTGGCAAGTGAAATTTTCCTTCTGCTCGAACTAAAACTGAGCTGATGGCAACCTCTGATGCTGCTATATACAAGTACAGTTTTTCTCCGGAGACGGGTTTTGATAGAATTTTAGTATCACTCAGATACTCCTTCAACTGCTCAAACGCTTGTTGGCAATTATCCGTCCACTGGAACTGTCCTTTCTTAATGGCATCAAAGAAAGGTCGGCATTTGTCTCCGGACCTGGAAATGAATCTGTTCAGGGCCGCCAGACATCCGGTTAGTCGTTGAACTTCCCTAACGGACCTTGGTGGTTGCATATCCATGATTGCTTTGACTTTTGAAGGATTCGCCTCAATACCCCGTTGACTGACCAGGTGTCCAAGAAATTTTCTTGAGTGTACTCCGAAACTGCTCTTCTTTGGGTTTAGTTTCATGTTATACGCTCGAAGTATCTCGAATGTTTGTGCGAGGTGTTCTAAATGATCTTCTTTTCTTGGGCTTTTCACGACTATGTCGTCCACGTACACCTCCATTGTTTTACCAATGTGCTCATCGAACATCTTGTTAACGAGTCTTTGGTACGTGGCTCCTGCGTTGATCAGTCCGAACGGCACTCTTTTCCAACATAACAAGTTTTTATTGGTGTAGAACGCTGTGTGCTCCTGATCATCTGGGTGCATTGGTATTTGATGGTATCCGGCAAACGCGTCCATGAAGGTAAGGAGCTCGTGTCCCGCCGTGTTGTCCACCAGCTGGTCAATGTGAGGTAACGAGAAGTTATCCTTGGGACAGGCGGCATTCAGATCAGTGAAATCGATACATAACCTCCATGTACCATTTGATTTCTTCACTAACACCGGGTTTGCTACCCATCTAGGACATAAGGCTTCTTTGATGAGATCATTATCGAGTAACTTCTTCACTTCTATGTCCAATGCTTCATATTTGTCGGGCCCAAATTTTCTTCTTTTCTGCCTCACTGGTTTCTTAGTTGGACAAATATTTAGCTTATGACAGGCGTGCTCAAGGCTAATGCCTACCATATCAGCATGTGACCATGCGAATACATCGAGATTGGACTTGAGAAACTTTTCCATTCTGGATCTGTATGGCTCAGGGAGCTCAGATCCAATGAATAATTCCAAGTCTTCTCGATTTTGGTCAACTCTTATTGCTTCCAACTCCTCTACCGGAGTTGCTCTCCTTTTATGGTCTTTCCATCGAGGATCGATAATGGGCCCTTCAAAGTTAATCTCATCCTTGATCATTGGTTCTGCCCCCAGCCTTGGTTCCAAGTCTTCAACTTGATTTAGTTCGGGTACGGCCTCTCTTCCCTGTTGCTCGCCCATGCCCTCCTGGTCGTCCACCTCCATCACTTCAGTGTCGAAGGACTCCATGATTTCATCTAGGATGGAGGGTTCACCTTCGTCCCTGCTGCTCGGCTGCTCGTCCATCATGGCCATCCTGTTGTCCGTGGGTTGAAGTTGCAGGAGGCATTCTCGGGCTTTCCTTTGATCACCTTTAACCGTACCTGACCCTTTCGAAGTTGGAAATTTGAGACAATAGTAGTACATTGAAACAACCACTTTGAATTCATTTATAAAAGGTCGTCCAAGAAACCCCTTGTAGGCAGACTGCTGATCTACGACTAAGAATTCAACCATCCTAGTCAGTCTCCTTTCAGGATTCTCGGTCGATACAAGTTCAACTGACAACGTTACTAAGCCTAAAGGAACGGTTACAGCGTCTCCGAATCCCACTATTTTATGATCACATCCCTTTACATACCCCTCACAATCATCTATTTGATCAAGTGTGCTTTTGAATAAGATGTTTGTATAGGAGCCTGTGTCCACAAGCAGACGGTGAACTCGGGCCCCCATGATGTTAGCACAGATGATCAGTGAGTCATTGTGAGGGGTGAGTATCCCGTCCAAGTCCTTCTCAGAAAACACCAACTCGCCTGTCTTTTTAGTAGCCTGATTTACCCCAACTTCCCTGACTTGAGCTACCGCCCTCAGCTCTGCTTTCCTTTTTCTCTTGGACATCAGTGGCCTACCATCAGAACAGCCCCCTACCGGTCCAGATGGCTCGAGCATTAAGATTTCTCGGACGGGTTCGGCTGGGGCTGTCATCGTTTTCTTCCTTTTTTGATCCCTCCGGCTCGGCTGTTCGTCGCTCTCGTCATCTTCCGAGCCGGAGGATATCGCCACCCTTGGTTTCTTTCCTGGTTGTCGCTTCACAAACTCTGACAATTTTCCTTCCTCGTAAAATCTCCACAACTGTTTTAAGAGATCTCGGCATTCGCTTGTGAAGTGACCTATAGTCTGATGGTATGCACAGAACTTGTTGGGGTTCATCTTTCCTCGTTCTTGTCGTATCTTGCGGGGTTCAGACAGCATATCCTTATCTTTCACATTGTTGTACACAACCTCAATTGATGTGGATAAGACATGGTTCAATTTCTCCTTCAATTCGGATCCTTCACTGAAAGCTTTCATGTTCCTAGGGGCCTTGTATTCCCCTCCTGACTTCTTTCCCGATTTCTTGGTATCAGCCTTGTCTCCCAGCTCTCTCTGTAGAGTTTCTTGCATCGAAATGTACACTCCAGCCTTGTGCCTGAATTCGGAATAAGTTTTAGGGAAAGCGAGGTGCATTTCCTTCCACAGGTCTGTCCCTTTCCTAAGCCCTGCCATAACTGCCACTATCTTGGTGTCCTCACTCACTGGTTCCCCTTCCAATAGGACTTTATCGAATCTCTCAAGGAAGGCTCTATCAGTCTCCTCATCTCCTTGCCTCAGATCTGCCAATCTGTGTCTCTGTGTAAGGTAAGACCCGACCGTGGAGAAGTGTGAGAGAAATTCCTTGCTGAGTTGCATGAACGAACTGATGGAGCCTGGAGCTAGTGCAGAAAACCATCTGTGAGGACCGTCACCAAGAGTTAACGGAAAATTCCGACATTGAGTTGCATCAGACGCCTTTACCGATATCATGTAATCGGTATATTTAGACAAGTGTACTTTTGGGTCTGAATTTCCTTCGTACAAATTAATGGCCGGGAATTGTACTTTCTTTTGTACCGGCGCATTAAGGATATCCGGGGACAAGGGTGATGATGGCAACATCGTCGACCCGTCGCCTTTCCGCTCCTCCAACTGTTTTTGCATCTCTTCCACCGCTTTCTTCAAAGCTTGCCACTCATCTGGAGACGTTTTTCCGCTAGAAGGCTGTTCGTCATGATTGGGTTCAATGACCTCTTCATGACGCAGTCCCTTGCTAACGGGACGTTTCTCTTGAGTTGCGTGCCTAGCGATGTTGCTGGCTCCATTGGGACCTAATCGCCCGAAGGCTGATCTTCTTAGCCTTTCATGCACTGAGCGGCGAGCAGCAGGGTGTGTTTGCCCTGTTGTTCGCTCCTCGCCTCTCTGTTGATCCTCCCTATGTGTTCTGCGATAACTGGCCCTTCTTGTGTGATGGTGGCTTATACTCCTTGTGTCCCCGCTGCTCGACTCCTCACCTGTCCCCGGAGTAGACTCTCCTCGACTTCCAAGTCTTTCACTTAGAGGAGCTTTCCCTTTATTCCTACGGATTTCTTCGCTGTCAACCTCGTCATTTCGTGCGTCTTTTCTCCCTTCGCTTCGCTGCTCGGCTGCCCTGTTGGTCGCCGCCTGTGTCCCTGATGGCCCGACTGTTTGTCGCCTTTGCAATGCTTGTAAAACAGCAATTGTTTTTGCTAGCTCTTCGGGATTTTGAGCTAGAGCCTCCACTTCTGGCGGGATTGTATCAATGGTAACTTGGACGTTTCTTTGCGAAGTCGCCTTTACCGTACGTGCATGTCCTTCGGTAGACGAACCCTCGTTTTTGACCTACGACTTGGAGACGTGCTCAAATGTCGTTCTTCTTGTGATCGAACCATTTTGGTTACCGAGGTACAAGTGGTAAGCAAATAAATGGGGTGATTTTATTTCCAACAAACACCTTTCGTAAGAGTTACTAGCTTTGTTTGCATGAATATGGTGGTTTGAAAACCCTAGTTCATACACACATGCATTTAAACTCTCAAGGTAATGTATAGATGGATGATTTTGCTTCAAATGATGTGTATACTTGATTTCCGATGGCTTTCTCCCGGATTCCGGCCGGGTTTTGCAGATTCCGGTGGAGTTCTTGAACCTTTCTTCGACTTTTTTGTGAAACGAAGGTTCGAACCCTTCTTCTAGCGCCAATTGTTGATGACCTTTTCGAATTTACGATGATTAGTGGCTGTTTTCTCAGGTTAAGATCATCAAACAAGATCAAAGATTATGAGATTTGGTTAAGTATAGTGCTAGAAATAATTTTGCAAGAGTTTTGGCAACTTTTTTATTATGGAAAAAAAAACCCCCCCTCCTTCATGCAAATGAAGGGGTATATATAGGCATACAAAGAGGCTAGGTGTCACCATCTTGATGGCTTAGCCATTGGGATTTTGCCAAGTGTTATGACTTTTGTACAACAACTAATTATGTTGCCCAATGAATGGGTGCCAAGTGTAAAGACATATTGACTATTTCTAAAGTTGGTGACTCTTGACATTCCCAATGTTGTACTTGGCCTTTGAAACCACTCAGCTATTCTCCCTGGTGCCCAGCTACTCGTCGGTACGTCCTTGTTGGGTCTATAACCCCAGTTGCTCGCCTGCTCGTCTCTTGTTGAGATCTTGAATCCTCTTGTTCTTGTTGTTCGCTATTTTGTAATGGCCCTTATGACCAGTTGTTCGCCTTCTCTATTTGGACCTTAGTCCCTGCTGTTCGCCTCCTAAGACCTTCAGTCCATGTTGCTCGTCCTCATGTATTTGGTTCATAGTCCCTGCTGCTCGCCTCCTAAGGCATACAATCCCTGTTGCTCGCCCTCTTTCACATTATTGATTTTTGATGATTCCTTAATCTTATTAGATTGAGATTCTTTTATGCTAATATTATGTCCCTGTTGGTCGCCTATCAACAGTGGGTTGGGTCGCTCCAGGTCAAAATTCAAGGATTCTAAGTAGGCCAAACTGATTTTAAAAAATAATCCACACAAGGTTTCTTTCAAGATTTTTACTCCCAGGTTGTATTACTATATGAGCAACTATGTATTACTGTAAGACAAAAGTGTGTTATTAGTACTTAAAAAATAGATTTTTATACTTTAAAATAACAATAAGGACAAATATGTGTTTTACAAGAATATATATGCGTCTTTTAATTTATTCCTCATCCCTTTAAATCTAAATTTATTGTTTTATACATTAACACACATTTTCTCCAACAATAACATTCATTTGCTCTAACATTAACACACATTTGCACTAACACACACTTACCCTAACATTAACACATATTTGTTCCAATAGTAATACACATTTACTCTAACATTAACACACATTTGCAGTAACACATATTTACTCTAACATTAACACATATTTTCTTCAATAATAACACATTTACTCTAACATTAACATACATTTGCAGTAACACATATTTACTCTAACATCAACAGACATTTCCTCCACCCTTAACACACACTTGCTCTAACATTAACACACATTTTTTTACAATAACATATGATTGTCTTTATGGTAACACAACCTGGGAGGGTGATTTTTTGTATTTGTGCAAATATATCTTTATTCATTGAGCAAGACATTTGTGTTATTATTGTAATACATTTTTCTCAGTTTTACATGTGTTATTGTATTAAAAAATAATTATTTTTGTAAAAATAAATAAATATTTGTGAAAACCAATATTTGAATAGATTACTACACACATTTTGCTCCTATATTATATGAAAATATTTATTTTAGTAAAAACATCTGAATATTGGTGAAAAAATAACATTTAGTCTTATAATAACATACATTTTGTCCTTCAGCGATATGCATTTACCCATATAGTAATACAAAATGAGAGCGAAACTCCTGAAACTTGACTTGCACGAAATTTTGAAAAAAAAATTCACCAAATCCGACCCGACCCGGTCAAGATCCGCAATTTTTTTAAATATAAATTATTTTACGAATTCTATATCCGTATTATATTCATATAATAATTTGTGCGTTATATGTTATGTTGTCCATCTATCAATTAAGATATTTCCTTTTTAAATATAAATAATCCTGTTACATGCTCACTTGTCCATTTATTGAAAAAGGTATGTTCCACTTTAAATTATCTATTTAAAAAATAAAATAAAATAACCACACTTTATCTCTTCATATACTCTTTCCGTCAAACAGTAATAGACAAATTTATTTTTACATGTAGATTAAAAAATACATAAAACTTATGAGCAACTAATTTATTTATAGTAGACTTCGTTTTTTACCCTTATTTACATTAAACAATGACATTAAATATGAGCACTTTAGAAAAAAATATAATTAATGCACATTGAAATGCAAAACAAATCTATATAATGAAACATTTTAAAATGACAATCTTATCTATTATCTATGAACGGAGGAAACACTCTTTTTTTCCGACTATCTCGTCATATGCTAAAATACTCTCTAAGAGATATCTCCTTAATCATAATGTTAACATGACTCAAATATTCTTAAATATTCTTAACAAAAAAATATTTTATTCTTTTAAATACTACTCCCTTTTTATAAAGATAGATTTATTTTCCATTTTCACCAATTCCACAAAGGTAAATTTGTTACTATATTTAATGTATCACTAAATTTACATTTCTATTTTTATCCCTATTTAATGTATTTTATTATTTGTAATTGTTTTGTAAAATAAGCAGTTATAGAAGCTAATTGATAAAATAAAGCAAAACTTTAATATTTCAACTGTAATAACTTTCTTGATTTATGTGAAAATATTTATAAAGCGACTAGTATTTTATTTGTATTTTTTTGACGGGAGTATTTTATTTGTATTAAAATAAGAGGCCATGTGCAGTTTTGTGGTGCTGGGTTTTGGTGCTACATTTATCATCTGCCAACATTTCATGGATTCGATAAAGATTCAATCTTTAAAGTCCAAAACCATCTTTTACTAGAAAAGTAGCAAATTATAAACAATGCATTATCAATAGCACATAAAAAATGTATCTTTATTCAATGCAATTGCTTTCTGTTTAGATATATATGAGAAAGGTACAAATATTGATATGCTTGATGAAAAAAGTACCTACTAAAAGCCAACAAAAAAGAAAAAAGGAAAGAAAATGAAAAGGGAAAAACAGTGTACAGTTCTCTCTCCTTTTTTGAAAAAAAAAAAAAAGTCCGTTCTTTAATATTTTTATATAAATAATGGGAAATACAAAAGGTTGTCTATGCTGTAGTAACTGCTATCCCTCTTATCAGCAGTTTTCTCTCTTTTATACATTTGGTGTGTGTAGGTAAGCCTCATTTGTTTTTCTTCAAATCCCTTTTTTGGTTTCTTCTCAAAATTTGCTTTGATTCAACAACCTTCTTTCATGGTGGTTTTGAATAAGGTTTGATCAGAAACGAGTTAAAAAAGTTTGCTGTTTTAAAGATGGGGGATAAGCCTGAAGTTCTTGATGCTGTGTTGAAGGAAACTGTGGATTTGGTAATGGATCTGATAATTCGAATTCTAGGTTTTCTTGATTGTGGGGTGTCTTTATTTAAAAAAAAATCATTTTTTTCATTGTAAGTTTTTTTTTGGTGATTTTTTTTTGTTAAATTGCAGGAGAACATTCCAATTGAGGAAGTGTTTGAGAATTTGAGATGCACCAAAGAGGGTCTCACAAGTGAAGCTGCTGAAGAAAGATTAACCATTTTTGGACACAACAAACTTGAAGAGAAGAAGGTCTTCAATTTGTTTACGAGTTTCAGTTTTAATGTTGTTTTATAGCTCTTTAATTTCTGATGCTTTTATGTGCTTGGTGAATTTAATGTGTTGAAGAGATGTAGTTGTATAATGTGGACACGGGTTCTTTTGGCGTATGAATCTTTTTCTCTCTGGTTTATTTTTTCAAATAAAATAATGTTACCATTTTTGGATTGTTTATGTTGGGATGCTTTACCTCCAGATGAGTTATTATTTAGGAAAAAATGATTCTTTTCAAAGGGGATTTTCTCTCTACATTTGAATCAATGGTGAATTTATCATTACTTTGGTTTGTTTTAGGAAAGCAAATTCCTCAAGTTTTTGGGGTTTATGTGGAACCCTCTTTCTTGGGTAATGGAAGCTGCTGCCATCATGGCTATTGCTCTTGCTAATGGAGGAGTAAGGACATATTTTCAAGACTCAATTCGTTTTAAGTACATTCTAAATTTGGAGAAAATTTGATTGTGGATTCCGTTTTGGTAGGGTAAGCCTCCGGATTGGCAGGACTTTGTGGGTATCATCACTTTACTCGTGATAAACTCTACTATCAGTTTTATCGAGGAGAATAATGCTGGAAATGCCGCAGCTGCTCTCATGGCCCGTCTTGCTCCAAAAGCAAAAGTTCGTTTTATTAAAGATACTCCCCTTTCTGATGAATGTTTATGTATTCAATTAACACTTGGTGCACAACTAATACTGTTCACGGGAAACAACTAATACTGATTGGTGGTTGTATGAAGGTTCTTAGAAACGGGAGGTGGAGCGAGGAGGATGCAGCCATATTAGTGCCCGGTGATGTAATCAGCATTAAACTTGGAGATATAATTCCTGCAGATTCTCGTTTGCTCGAGGGTGATCCACTAAAAATCGACCAGGTTCAGATCATTTCATGGTAGGAATTCAGGCTAAGTAATTAAGATTGTTTACTGGAAAATGATGTGATTACAGTCTGCTTTGACGGGCGAGTCTCTTCCCGTAACGAAGGGGCCAGGAGACGGTGTCTACTCTGGTTCGACCTGCAAACAGGGAGAACTCGAAGCTGTTGTAATTGCCACTGGGGTCCACACCTTCTTCGGGAAGGCTGCACACCTCGTTGATTCCACTAATCAAGTGGGGCATTTCCAGAAGGCAAGTTCTATAAGTCTTGAGATTATTTCTGAATGTGTAGTTTGGAAACACAAATTTCTCGTTTTTATTTCATAATTGTTGTACTGATCAGGTTTTGACTGCAATTGGGAACTTCTGCATTTGCTCGATTGCGGTGGGAATGGTGATAGAGATTATTGTGATGTACCCCATTCAGCATCGGAATTATCGTCCTGGGATCGACAATCTTCTTGTGCTTCTCATCGGAGGAATCCCGATTGCTATGCCAACTGTTCTTTCAGTTACAATGGCCATCGGTTCTCACAGATTGGCGCAGCAGGTTTGAATTTGATCAATATGTTGATTAACACTTTTTTTTTTCTAAGGCTATTGCAGTATCTAACAGGATAAATAAATACGTGCAGGGAGCTATTACGAAGAGAATGACTGCGATAGAGGAAATGGCTGGTATGGATGTTCTTTGCAGTGATAAGACGGGGACTTTGACTCTGAATAAGCTTACCGTTGACAAGAATCTCATTGAGGTTTGAGATTCTGCTTTTCTGATGATTTTACTTCCATTTTGATATTAAGCAGATTCTAATATCTAGTTTTTTGTCGATTCTTGTCCGTAGGTTTTTTCCAAAGGCATTGATCCGGATACCGTTGTTCTGATGGCTGCTCGAGCCTCTCGTACCGAAAATCAAGATGCCATAGATGCTGCCATCGTTGGAATGTTGGCTGATCCGAAGGAGGTACACTTTACTTGTTTATACGTCATATATTGCAAAAAATAACACTAGGCAAAACTAGTATTGTTCAATGAAATCAATTAATATTATTCAGTGAAAACAACTAATGCTATTCAGTGAAAGCAGCTAACACTGACCAACTAATACATTTTAGTAACACAACTAATACTATTCAGTGCATAGAAGTTCGTTTCCACTTCGCCTGTTTGACTTCAACAATCCCATGAACAGGCACGTGCTGGAGTTCGAGAAATACACTTTCTTCCTTTTAACCCCACTGACAAGAGAACTGCATTGACTTATATTGATGGTGAAGGAAAAATGCATAGGGTCAGTAAAGGTGCACCGGAGCAGGTATAATCTTTATTTCGTGGTTTCTTTTTATTCGAATGTTGCAATGCTGAATGTCCTGCAAAATGCCTCTAGATTCTGCACCTTGCACACAATAAGTCGGAGATAGAACGAAGGGTTCATGCTGTGATTGACAAGTTTGCAGAACGAGGTTTAAGATCACTTGCCGTGGCATATCAGGTAAGCTCATCTTGTGATTGAATGGAGCAAATAAACAAAAAGGAACTAAAATTTATATATTCCCTATTGAACTATCACCCAATAACTGTATAGCTTGAGGATGCGACCGTCACTTTCTTCTTGCAGGAAGTTCCAGAAGGAACAAAAGAGAGCCCTGGAGGTCCATGGCAGTTCATTGGTCTCATGCCCCTGTTCGATCCACCCAGGCACGACAGTGCCGAAACTATAAGACGGGCCCTAAATCTTGGAGTGAATGTTAAGATGATAACTGGTAAAACTCATATTGCTAATATTCATTTGATGATTGATTCTTAGCGATACTGATACTTGTGATATTTTTCAAGATCCAATGGAAGTTATTCCTACTGTCCAATCTTTCATGTTTCAACATGCTGTTGTATGATCAGAGTTTTCTATTTGACAGGGGATCAACTTGCGATAGGAAAGGAAACGGGAAGAAGGCTAGGAATGGGAACTAACATGTATCCATCATCGGCTTTGCTGGGACAGAACAAGGATGAATCGATTGCTGCTCTACCAGTTGATGAACTCATTGAGAAAGCAGATGGCTTTGCTGGTGTCTTCCCTGGTATTTTTTTTTTTTACCTCATCAGCTTGCAATAAGAAACCCAGTCTACACATTTCAATTTTAATTTATATGTTGGTCTTCCGGTTATTGGCAGAACACAAATATGAAATAGTGAAGCGTCTCCAAGCTAGGAAACATATATGTGGGATGACTGGTGATGGAGTAAATGACGCTCCCGCCCTGAAGAAGGCTGATATCGGAATTGCTGTTGCTGATGCTACTGATGCAGCTCGTAGTGCTTCCGACATTGTGCTTACGGAACCTGGCCTCAGCGTTATAATTAGTGCTGTTTTAACAAGCCGGGCAATCTTCCAAAGGATGAAAAATTACACGGTACTATCTATTTCTTAAGTTATGATATTCATCTTTGAGCTCAAAGTTATCACCTTTTCATCTTCCCAAGGATGAAAAATTACACAAACTCATTCACGTTCCCTAAATTTTGGCAGATTTATGCTGTTTCTATTACAATTCGTATCGTGGTATGTTATTTATCCATCTCTTTGTCGCTTTTGAATGAGTTATTATACAATTCTTGAATGATAGTTTGACGTCTTTCCCTTTGTGTTTTTCTTTATCAGCTTGGTTTCATGTTGCTAGCCCTGATCTGGGAATTCGACTTTCCACCTTTTATGGTGCTTATCATTGCAATTCTCAATGATGGTTAGTTCTTCCCCCCACCCCCACCCCCACCCCCACCCCCACCCCCACCATCTGAATTACCTGGTGATTTCTATTTTTAACTAATGCAATAACAACTGTTATGATGAAGGTACCATCATGACCATATCGAAAGATCGAGTGAAACCGTCTCCTCTGCCTGACAGCTGGAAACTTGCTGAAATTTTTGCAACCGGAATCATTCTTGGTGGTTATTTGGCAATGATGACAGTCATATTCTTTTGGGCAGCATACAAGACAGATTTCTTTCCTGTTGGCTAATCTTCCAGTCCTAACAATATCTGAGCTAATAACTGATCTAAACTCGCCTTTTTTTAATTCATCTTTTTTGTGTTAAATTGGCAGCGCGTATTTGGGGTGTCGACACTTGAGAAGACTGCACATGATGACTTCAGAAAGCTGGCTTCAGCAGTATATCTTCAAGTGAGCACAATCAGCCAGGCCCTAATTTTCGTGACAAGATCTCGAAGCTGGTCCTTCATCGAGCGTCCTGGTTTATTGCTGGTAGCAGCATTTGCGATAGCCCAACTGGTTGCCACTTTGATAGCTGTATATGCAAGTTGGAGCTTTGCAGCAATTGAAGGAATCGGTTGGGGTTGGGCCGGGGTGATCTGGCTTTATAATATTGTTTTCTACTTCCCCCTCGATGTCATCAAATTCTTAACGCGTTACGCTCTTAGTGGACGGGCATGGGATCTTGTTCTTGAGCAAAGGGTAAATTATACTAAATCAGATCATGTAATTTGCTCTCAATTTTATTCTCCTTTTAACAAGAGGGGACGTGTTTGCAGATTGCTTTCACGAGGAAAAAGGATTTTGGGAAAGAGCAACGGGAGCTGAAATGGGCACATGCTCAGAGAACCCTTCACGGCCTTCAAGTACCCGACACCAAACTGTTTAACGAAAATAACAATTTCTCGGAACTGAATCAGTTGGCAGAGGAAGCCAAAAGGAGAGCTGAGATTGCCAGGTACTTGAAAGTCTTTTAACAATATAAATAAATAATGCTTTTTGGTGAAAACAAACTAATACTTTTGACAGATTAAGGGAGTTGCACACACTGAAGGGGCACGTTGAATCGGTTGTGAGGCTCAAGGGTCTTGATATCGATACTATCCAACAAGCGTATACTGTATGATGGAGGGAGGTATTAGTTATGAATCGATGTTTCATTTACGAGTAACAAGTGTAATTTCAATCGTTCCTTTTTGTAATGTGGAATACTCTAATTGTTAGCTTAGAAATCGATCGATGTTTATAAAGCATAAAACCCCTTCCCTTCCCTTCCCTTCTCAGCATTTTGTAATGTTGTCAGTTTCCTGGCATCTTGTGTACATGAAATAGGAGATGGTTGGGCAAACATTACATGATATATAATCTGATTATATTCTATACGCTCAACACAACATATAACTAGATTTGGCCCAACATCATTCGGTACGTTCAGATTATATATTCAGACGCCACATTAAAGTTATACTACATTTCAACTTTGTTTAATTTTTCCCAATCAAATGGATTAAAAGGAATATGATTTATCAAGCATTCGACTTGTCTTAGAAGAATAAAAATTATCTAGCAAACCTCGAAACATGTCACATCTAAAAATACCTCATTGCTCATAATTAAGTGTCAGGTAAATAAATAAGTGAATTGATTTTACACTTCTCTGCAAGTTCGAACTTTTAGATAGAGATGAATTTTTTTTATGATATTAGAGCCAAAAAAGCTCACGCTTAGACAAAATTCCTGAATTCGATTAGTTAAATTATAATGATAGAATGATTAATCACTAAAAGTCATTTTTCTTATAATTAAATTTATATTTTTAACACGATTCTATCTAAAAAAGAAAAGAGCTATTGTCGATTCTATATATGTAAAACTATATAGGGTAGTGGAACTGTGGAATTATGATTGCCTTATAAAGTCAAGCTCAAAACGGTTTGACGGTTGGCAAAATTTGCTATATTATCTTAGCTCGGGAATGTTTTCATTTACCTATAATATTGAGTCTTGTGTGATACAATATATATGATAGGAATCTCCACTTTTGGTATTTGAGTCGTGTTTTCTTTTAAAACATGCATGATTGAATTGTGTTAGGGAAGTAAATAAATGAATTAATTTCACACCTCTCTACAAGTTCGTAATTTTGAAAGAGGTCGATTTTTTCCATGGTACTCTGTCAAAAGACTCACACACAAATCTCTTAAAAGAGAAAAGTTGAGAATCCAACCTATGAGTGAAGAGGAGTATTAATGAAGTAAATAAATAAATTAATAGCATATTTCTTTACAAGTCCGGACTTTTAGATGAGATGAAATTCTTTCGAATTGTAATCACATATATAAACACATGAGTCATATAAACACGATAAATTGGATTTCAACATGAAGGAGGCCGCATCAAATAAGTTCTGTTTTAATTAAATCACTTCGGCCGCAACATATACAGAGAATAATTGGTTGAGATTGACATTCAAAGTCTCATATTGGCAAAACATGCCTGGTAATATTTATGGGTAAATTGCACTTTTAGTCCCAAGATAAATTAATTTATTTTAAAATGATTATTTTTTCAATAATTTTAGTTCCATAGTTTTTTTCCGACACATTTTGGTCCAATAGATTGCAGTTTTGGTCACAATAGAATGAGTAAATTGCACTTTTGATTTTAAAAGAATATTGTAAAATTGCAATTTTAGTCCTAAAAAGTAACATGAGACCAAAACTGCAAAAAAAAAAAAAAAAAAAAAAAAAATAGAAGAAAAGAAATGAAAAAAAAAAAGAGAAAAAGGGGACCATTTTCACATATAGGTACTAAAGAACTCATTCTCTTGGAACCAAATGTACAATTAAACCTGATAATTATTTCGAATAAATAAGTATGGATATTGTCAGTATGAGGCTTAGCATAGTGATTGGGTGAGTAATCCATCAAGTGTAAAATAATTTCATCTATATCTAAAAGTCAGATAAATAATATTTTTAGTTTCAAGAGAACGAGCCTATTCCAAAGTGGTCTTTTTTCAGACATCATTATTCACACAATTTTTTTTTTTTTTTGACATTTTTGGTACCAATAGAATAAGGAAAATTGCATTTTTAGTCACATGAGAGTGAATAACTTGCATTTTTTGATCTCAAATAAAGGGGTAAAATTGCAATTTTGGTCCTGAAAATTAACGTTGGACCAAAACTGATTTTTTTTTTCGTATATAGGTACCGAAAGAGAATTACAAAATTAATCCGTTTATATTAATTCCCTAACAAAGGGATATCAAAACTTTATTTTAGAGAAATTGCTTGTTTTAGTTTGAGCGATATTAAGATTTATGAGTTATATATGAAATGAATAGTGAAAGAACCCCGCCTCGCTTAAAAGTTCAAACTTTTAGGAGCTGTGAAATTCTTTTACATTATTTTCCTAACATTCCTCTAATTCATAAGCTGAATTCCCAACTCTCATTGTTGGAGTGGAGACCAAATGAATGGACAATTTAATATAAGTGGAATTGTTTTTCGCGGAAACCAAACTTAGGACGTGTGTGAGCCTTTGTCTCTTGATACCATAAAAGAATTTTGTCTTCTCTATAGATTCAGACTTATAAATAGGTGTGAAATCAATTCATTTATATCATTTCCGAACAAATAATTTGATATTATAATAATTTATGACCTTAGAATGACCGTGTACAATTGTATTTTATTTTTATTTTTAAGTCATATAAAAAGGGCGTGGATTACGACATTAATTATAAAATCGAGATAAATTGTAAATTTTATTTGTACGGTGGATATTTTCATCATTACATGTAATTGCACGTCAAAATGGGTAACAATTTTGGTTATACAAGGAGGCAGCGTTTATGTGTGGAGAATGAAGTATAGTGGAAATTAATAAAAGAGGCAGGGGATGGTTACGGGTGATTATCGGAGTAGGATTTTCCCCAATCAAAAGGAAAATAAATAAATAAAAAATCGACTAGTTTCAGAAGAACAAAAGATACGGAGCAAACCTTACAAATGATATGTTACGTTAATTAATACGTTCCTTTGTCGGGTGTGACATATATATTGGTACTAGATGAGTATCCCGCGTATTACGCGTGATATTCGTAAAAAAATAATTATACCTTATACATTACATATACAATAACATTATAAATTTATTCACCATAAAATTAATGTAGTTATATTATATAATAAATATATTAAAAAATAATGTCACATGTTAAACACGTGTAAGTCAATATAATGATATATTAAAATTGTTTTGAGATTAAAAAAATCAAATAATTAAATTTTGGTGCACTGTGTTTTCAAGACACTAAAAATTTATCAGTTAAATGTTCATTTTTTAAAATTTTTTAAATTTAAAAAAATTCAATCAATCATTTAATCGATAAAAAATTCAAAATTAATTAATATATTCAATTCCATTTTTAATTTATTTTAACAAATTATGAATTTCTAAATTGGAAATCCTTAAATATAGTGAGACAATAAAAATAAAATAATTAAACATTAAAGTTTCATATAATTAGAGTTTTAAATATAATTGATCAATTCAATTTAGTATATTTTTATAGCCTCAATTAGTTATATACAATAGATATTCCAAATTTGTATATATTCATAATTTAGCTTAGTTGGTTAAAATTATAAGTTGTACTCAAGTGGTCTTGTGTTCAAATCCATGAATTTGCATAATTTTTTAAATTAGACTCTTTATTATATAATGACACATAAGCATAATATTGACACATAGGATTTTTCACAAGCATGTCACGTAGGACATAGATGACACATAAGCATATGTCACGTATGCAGAATCAACCACATGACGACACGTATGTAAAATCAACCATATAATGACAAATAAGCAAGATAAACTCCCTATTAGTATAGTAGAGGATTTTTACAGAAAAATAACTCGCTGCGCATGCGTGATTATTGCAAGCCATTCTTATGATTTTCTTATTAGAAATTTCTCTCTCTTTTTGTTTTGTTTTGTTAAGTTGAAGTCCGGCTATTAGCACTCCCGTTTAATTAATCTAAATACACGACATAAAATTTAGGACAGAAAAATGACGAAAATTGACCATATTTTCTCATCTGAGAAAAAAAAAATCATCTCAGTTAAAAGTTTTGAATTTGTTTAATAATGTAGAATCAATTTATTCATTTAATTTCCTTTCAAAAAAAAAAAAAAATATTCATATAATTTAACAAAACCCATACAATTGATATAAGAATGCACTAATCAAACTACAGTTATAATTTGGAATTCTCGATTTAATTTGGGAAAACCCATTAGGATTCTTATTTAATTTGAAATTTACTCGTGTGTGTCTTAATTTGCTAACTGTTGGTGTTGTGCGTAGTCAAAACTTAGAGAAATTTAAATTGATCAGTGAAAAGGACTAATTAATTAAAAATCTTAATGCTCAAAATCTCTTAAAAGAATTTTTCAACTTATAAAGAGTGTAAAATTAATTCATTTAATTATTTTTCTTACTCTCAGTCTTATATAATTTGCTGATCAAACCATTAATCCAATTCCATCTTATAAATTCCAACACGATTAGTATATTATATAATATTCAAATTCAACCACTGGTACGTAATATATTGTGTAGATGGAGCAAGTAATGGATCAGGAGATGATGCAACAAAACATAATTGAACAGCAAGGTGAGTCGACTCAGGAAATCGTAATTACAAAGGAGTCGAGGCCATGCCCTTTATCTTATCATTGGTGCGTAACATATATATACATGCAAAATATATATATATATCCAAGTATTTCATAAAATTTTTCTTTAAAATTAATGAGGAAATGAAATCTGCGAAAAACTTGGAGCCCTGGGATTACAAGCTGCACTCCAGCTCTGCCTCACCAACATGACAAAAATTAACGCCTCTGTTCTTCTCAACGTGTTAACGGCACGTCAAATTTCGCAAGCTTACCTCTCCGACACCTACTTCGGCCGTTACAAAACCCTCGCCTTCGGCTCCATCGCCTCATTTTTTGTATGTAATTCAGTTTTGTACCCTACGTAGTTCATCACCTTTCTTAATTATTTGGGGCGTTTATAAAATGATATAATATCAAACCACTATTCACAATATAGTATAATATTAAAAAAATATATAATTTTGTTCAACTTTTCTTTAGTGCATCTGTTCAATTATTTATATCAATTTATAAAAAATAGTTTAATATTGTATTATCCTATGTATTTCTTTGGGAATAATTTTTTTTGGGGCCAATAGGTTAGAGGGGTAGCAAAAGAAGGACCACAGGTCTTCGGGCTGACAATTTAAGGACACCAAATTTAAAATGTTGCAATTTGAGGTCAAATTTGCCCGAATTGACTCTAATTATTAGAGCTTATTCGGGCCAACCTGACCTCAATTTGCAAAATTTTAAACCTATGATCCTTAAATTGCCAGCTCCAAGACCTACAGTCCTTCTTTTGCTACCACCTAAGTTGTGGTCTTAAAAAATTAATCCCAAATTAGATCTAATTGGACCCAAATTCCACGTACTCGGCACATGACACCCGATATTTGACTAGTTTATACTCGTGGAGCCCGTCCGATACCACTTTAAAAATAAACATTTTTTATTTATAAATATAAATATATATTTAAAACAAAAATTGTAAAAATAACTATTTTGAGACATGACCCCGATTTCGGGCTATTTTATACACGTGCTTGGAACATGACCCTCCATCGGCTAAAACCAAGCCTGTTGCTTATGTGTAGTTCACGCTATTCTACCTCAGCACCATTGACGGTCAAAAACTTGGGGTTGGACGGTCGAGGTGAGGGCCGGGGTGGGTAGGGACTACGGTCTAAACTTTGGGTGAAAAATGATTGGGGCGTGGGGTTGGTATGAGGAAGAAGAATTGGTCATATAAATAAATATTTTATTTTTTGTTGATAATCCGTTGATAATCTTTCGGTATTTTTTACTAACTGGATACTATTTCGTTGACATATTTAGCAACGAGCAGAATAACAATGAAAAATATTCGTTGTAAATCCGTTAGTAAATGCAAATTCATTGATTAGCAACATAATTTTTTCGTTGTTAAAACGTGAAAATCTTGTAATGAAAGGTAGTAAAAGGACGGTAGGTCTTGGGGCTGACAATTTAAGGACCATGGGTTTAAAATTTTGCAAATTGAGACCAGATTGGCACGAATTAGCTCCAATTAGAGTCAATTCGGGCCAATTTGGCCTCAAATTGCAACATTTTAAATCTGATGTCCTTAAATTGCCAGTCCGAAAACCTGTGGTCCTTGTTTTGCTACCCACATAACCTACTGGCCTTAAAATAAATTATTCCCGTATTTCTTTTCTTATTTTTGTTGCATTTACCCATATAAACATTTTATTTTTTTAAAGGTGTTTCTGGTAATAGCACTCTCGGCTGTATTTAAGAAGCTGCACCCACCACATTGTGGGCCACAGGAACGCCACTGCGTGGGCCCCACGCCGTGGCAAATGGCGTTTCTTCTCGCCGGATTTGGGCTACTGATCCCCGATGCCGGCGCAATACGGTCATGCAACCTGGCCTTTGGCGTCGATCAGTTTAACGCTAACACGCCGTCTGAAAAGAGGGGAATTGAGAGTTTTTTCAATTGGTATTTCATCACAATCACATTTGCACAAATCTTATCTCTGACTGTTGTAGTTTATGTGCAATTGGAAATCAGCTGGGGCATCTGACTAAGTATTCCGGCGATCTCTATGTTGATTTCGTGTTTTTTCTTCTTTTACGGGACTAAGATGTATGTGATTGTGAGGCCGGAGGGAAATCCATTGAAAAGTGTCTCTCAGGTGGTGGTGGTCGCGGCAAAAAAGCAGCGGCTCCAGCCGCCACAGCAACCGTGGCTCAGCCTGTTTAGCTACTTGCCGCCTAACTATATTAACTCCAAGCTTCCGTATACAGATCAGTTCAGGTATTCATGTTTATTTATTTATTCAATGTGTGCATATGTTTAAGTAAATTTCACTTTTAGTCTCATATTCACATGTTTGAAAAATTATTATCCTCAGAAAAAATGTAATTTTTTTCCTTTAACTTTGATTGACTTTGGTTTTTGTTCTATAACTTACGAAATTTATATTTTTTGTCCCGTTACCTGCTATACCAAACGATCTATTGGTAAATCTGACGTGACATTTTGAATTTCGTTCTATAACTCATAAAAAATTGGTGCCCTGTACCGATAAAGTTACTAGATATAGCTAAAACACAACAAGAAACATAATTTATCGTATTTAATAGGATGAAATCCATAATTCTAAAATTAAGAGGACGAAAAGTAAAGTTATTCCCAACACATTGAATGGTACTAATTAGTTTCGGTTAGTAATTTAATATAAACAAAATTGGTAATTCGAATCCATTGATATCGATATTCAGAGTTTTAGACAAGGCAGCGATGGTGACACGAGGTGATGAGATCAAGCTCGAGGGATGAGCTGTGGAAACTGTGTGGTATGCAACAAGTAGAAGTAAAATGCATACTACGCGTTCTTCCCATCTGGACGGCCATGATTCTGGGGCAAAGCCAACAATAAGCTGCGCAATCCAACCGCCACCACCTTCCAAATCCCCTACAACGTCTTCTCAATCCACGACCGCCTCCTCGTCCCCTTCCTTCGCCGGAAAACCCAATGGTATCACCATGCTCCAACGGATCGGCATTGGAGTTTTCTTGTCGATATCATTGGTGATTCCGAGCAACGCTCATGTGTCATGAATTCTCCGGGGTGGGGCAAGTACAAGCAATTTCCGGAGAATATGAGGAGTATAGCAGGATCTCTCTTCTTCTTGGGATGGGCGGTGGCGAATTACCTCAGCGATTTGTTGATAACGGACTGGTTGCCGGAGGATCTGAATAAGGCCAAATTAGATTACTTCTATTTTATGGTTATGGGGCTGTGCCTTCAACTTTTGCTATTTTGTTATTTGTGCAAGGTGGTATAGGTACAAGCTGGTTGTATTAGTATAAAAATTATTTTACATTTCTCTCTATGATTTATACGACTAAACTGTTAATACAACATCCGACTAACTTGTATACCTTTTAACAAATTATCCAACGAAATCTTCGTTAAAAAAAGAAGCACATCCCCTTAATAATACACGCCTGCTCAATAATACTTTATATATAGGGCAAATAAAATACTGAAAAAATGCATTTTTTTGTCCTTCAACTTTGATTGACTTTAATTTTAGTCCTGCTACCTTTGGACTTTTGAATTTTGTCCTATAACTTATAAAATTTATGTTTTATGTCTTGTTACCTGCTATACTAGGTAACTCTTCCAATAAATCTGACATGATATTTTGAATTTGGTCCTATAACTTACAAAAACTTGGTGCAAAAAAACACAATTTTTTGTAAGTTGTAGTATAAATTTCAAAATTTCAAAGTTAACATGACAAAATTCAAAGTCAATCAAAGTTAAAAGATAAAAACAATTGTATTTTCACTAAAATACTAGAATGCATTCATCATATGTGTTAATCGGTTTTGATTCATAAGAAAACTTGTAATTGAGAATCGGAATTATGACAACAACTTAAGAATGAAATTGAGATCAATGAAATTAAGAAACACTAGATTTACGTGGTTCGAAGAAAATACTCCTACATCTACGGGATCGGAGATGATCGATCTTTCACTAAGAAGAATAGATAATTTACAATTCACTCAATCTCGCAATGTTTCTCTGTGTTGTGCACTCAATTGTTGTGTTATTGTTTTTCACGTCCATTCTCTCTCAGTTGAGAAGAACCCTTTATATAGTTACAGAGATTGGGATGAACCCTAAATTCACGAATTCTCATATGTTAGGTAGTTATCCAAGTGGCTAACAACTTCAATAACCGCCTTAGTTGATTCAGTTAGAATTCCTTCGCGTTAGCTTCAATTTGGTGTAATTCACGAGTAACGATCTTCGGAGCAGATGATATGACCTCCTCTGGCTCTGGTTATACTCATCTGACTCTGGTCTCTTATACCAGACTCCTCTGGTATTCCTCCTCTGCCAGACTCCTCTGGTCAGCCTCCTCTGCCAGACTCCTCTGGTACCCCAAAAAATGACTAACTCCCACGGCTAACACTTTAACAACGCAATTTATTATTTAAACTCAAGCACATCAGATTAAATACTTCACATATGACTCTCACGGGTATGATCTTCAAACGAAACCAACTTAACCAACAACTTGAAATACATCTTCAACGAATTTTTTCGCAGAACGAAAACGTTTTTACGCTACAACTTCTGTCGACGTATTTTGTCAAAATTTGTGATGATTCGTCGAAAATTTTGTTTGAATTCGACATGTTTGATTATTTGTTCCAAATTCGTCGCAATTTGCGGGACGAATTTGGGTTGTCGAAATTTTTTCGTCGCAATTCTCCGCTTTTTTGTAGTGTTTTGACTAAATGTTTGTTTCCAATATCTCCACGAATTTGACCACATGTTATGTTTCCAATATCTCCACTTTACATATAATTAATGGTGTGTATATCTTGTTACATGTAATCTGAAACAGAGATTACTTACGCGTAATGCATTCCATTGTCCACATGTACTTTTTACCTCTTTAATTATAAAACGAAAGATCGTACTAGCCAACCAATTTTCAATAAAAAAAAAAAAAATTAAAAGCGTGAGCACCAAAAGAGAGCAATCCACTTTCAAATTACTACATACAATTAATTCGACCATCAAAATTCCCTAAATCTCCACATCAAATTATTCGACCATCAGAATTCCCAAAATCTAATTTAAAAAAGTAGCCCATAATTAATTGAGCACTACTTCAAATTACAAAAGATCTTTTGTAATATCAAACTCTTATAAATAACGACCCTCTTGTGCAAATTAAGTAATTACAAATATTACATAGGCATATAGGAGATAGAAAAAATGAGGTGCAAAGAGGTGGTTGTATTGGTAGTACTGGCTTTCCTAATAATTAATTAATTGTGTTGCAGCAGCATTCGATCCATGCACGAAATGTTATGATGAATGCGAACACGAACCAAAATTGGTGAAGCCAAGTTGTGTTGCGTCATGTGCCTTCTATCATTGTCCGCATAAGACGAAACCCTCATCACTAATTAGTTGATAATTAACTTCTACATTAGTACGTACGCCTCCTCCTTCAGTAAACACTACTGCCTACTTCATGATGTATATTTTCTGATGCGATATTCTTAATTTTAATGAATGAATAAAATAATGAGGAGCGTCCTTGATGCCTGATTTGATTGCTATTTTTTTTTTTTCTAAAAGATTGCATTTTATTAAGAAGTGCATTTATGAGGGCGTTTTGTTCTTTTATCTGAGTCTTATATTGTAAAGTTATTGTTTTTATCTTTTTATAAAACTTTTCTTACGCATTATGTATATTTAAAAATTAAAAAAAAATCAAATATAACTAGCACATATAGACATCACATCAGCACCCTTGCTGAAAATCACCAATTTCAAACTTTAAAACAACGTCTTATCGCTTGTTAATGTTGATTTGAGACCAAATTTGGACCTTATCAAGAAAATTGGAACTAAATTTAATAAAATAATAATTTTAGGACTAAAATTATTTTTTTAGAAAGTTATGAAATGATTTATAATTTAAACTCAGTCGATTTTGAAATGCCCCAAATAAAGACTAACCAGATGCTATTACATATATCTTTTCTCTAACTTTCTAAGGTTTCAAAATCCTATGCAGCTGGAATGTTCACATATCATGAAATAATTTAATAAAAGCCTGAATTTTTAGAGATGTGTAAAATTAATTCATTTATTTAATTCCCTAATACTCATGGACTGAATTTTCAACTTGTTCGCATCATTCAAATTGTCCGGATTAATGAATGAATGCATTAATGCCTGCATTAAGTGGAACATAATAATTAGAATCTTGAATTTTGTTACGATTGTCGAGGGGCTTTGATCACTCTCATCAACAAAGGGGATTCTTTGGGAGAGCACGGACTTGCTTACTCAATTCTTTAAAAAAGGTTCCTTATGTGCCATGCGGTTCCTTTAAAAGCAATCGGTTCAACATAGGATTGCATTACAATCTCGATTTATACGGGTGAGTCCAAATGATGCATGAACAAATTCCCCACCTTTTTATATTTGCTACTTATATAGCTTCAATTTGGGAAGCATTTCACGATCAAGGGTGTACTACTACTTGTCGTACAAGTCCTTATATAGCGTAATAACAATCACAATATGATTGAAAGAAAGAAAAAAACTCCATTTGAGGGGACTTCTTCCTATATTTATGTATTCTATTGAATCCATAAATAATATATTGGAAGAATCGGTTTCCAATATCAATAGGTCTCTTGACAGGTCGTGTCGTGTGGGACTGTGGTCTTTGTTTTATTAATTTTTTTTTCACACTTTTTCATCCTGTTTCTCATGATCTAGCTTGATGCTTTGTTTTGTTGGGTGTTGAGCCCAATAGATGGCTTAAACAAAAAATAAGGATAATGGAGGCTTCTGTTAGATACGATTTTATTAAAATTAATTATATATGTCCATCACTCTCGGTGCTAGTGAATTAAATGACACTTATTTCTCAAGATACAACGATAAACGCGAAACAATAGAGCATATTATCTTGCTCAAGGCTAACTGAGAAGTTGCTCGACAAAATCACTGGAATTTTGAACAAAAACGAAACAAATTGAAATTAGAAGAAAGTAGCTATTGCTGGAATGTATATGTATCACTCTCATTTTCAGTGTTATCATCCATTAGCAGCTGAGTCTCTCTCCCCCTCTCTCTCTCTATATATCCCTCGAAACCTAACTGTTAGAGCGTGACAATTATGGTCATAAGACCATAACCGATATTCCATTATTGCCGAGTTTGAAACATAAAAACGTGCCAAATTAATTCAGGCTTTGAAACCCATGAAACTGTATTGTAATACCTGGAATTTAATCCAGGTTTTCAAATTAAAAAAACTGAAAATTAATAGACCAAAATTCAAAAATAAAAATAATGGACCAGTATTTCAGTAGCCGTTGCAAAAGGAAAACGAAGCAAAAAGTCGGCTTATCCATCACCAACTCAGTGCAATATTTGTGTATGTAGATTGCGCTCGTACATAAGTTAGTGTTTCGTAGGCCAACAAAACCTTTAACACATTTTACAAGCATCAAGTGGGTTCACCTTCATATACCCAGTCACTTTTTTAGTGTGGGACAAAAAGCCTTTGCCTTTTTTCTTTCCCTTTGGTTTAGAACAATATTGAGATCGACTTAATTTCTCATTAACAGGGTAAATTTTCTAACATGTTTTCCTTGCTCAACAAACTCATTGCAAACGTTCTTTCATGTAATATCAAGTAGCACTATATCTCTCATATTCATCGCGTTACTTATAAAAATACCGTGACCAAAGCTAGAAACATTAATATAACCTGAATATATATTATTAAAGCATTGTTTATCACGCATGGTTGGCGCAATTTTCTTACAATTATCAACAACTCCTTAGAAAAAAAGAAGTGCATGATAAATCCGCCATTAAGAGGCGTGACAACATAAACATAAAATGCGAAATCGAAACGACGCGATGGACACAACGGCAATGGTCTTATAAAAGCCGACTCCGGTTAGAGTTGCAAAATTTGATGTGTCATTGAGAAGAGTAGTGACGCTAATTCATTTCATGTAGACAACTTTGGTTAGGTAGTAACCCCATGGCTCCACCTTTTCACAAGCCTAATTTCCTGATTAAATAATATTCTCAAACACAATCATTATAACAGTGAAATAAAATTTGGGACATAGTTACCAATATGGCTTTGATTACTATGTAATGTAATTGTGATGAGGCTCATCTTTCATTTTCTACTATTATGTTTTTCGTCTCTGTTTTGCTGCATTTCTATTTGTCTACTAGATACTCAGGAGAGATCCGATCAGTGAAGATTCAAACAGAGATGGGGATTTAAACCAAATCCGTCCTCTATCTTTTCACCTTTATCAAAATGGTCCTCTATTTATTTGCTTTATCAATTTAGTCCTGTATCTATTCAAGTTTCGCCAAAATGATCCTAATTGGCCTAAAAATGTACAAAACCTCACCGTTTTGGTCCTATATTTATTTTCTTTACCAATTTAGTCATGTATCAATTCATATTCTCCAATTAGGTCCTAATTGAACGCATAAAGCATAAAACCATTTTTCACCAAATTAGGACCAATTTGGCGAAACTTGAAGAAATACAAGACTAAATTGATAAAAAAATTAATAAATGACTATTTAGATAAAGATGAAAAGATAGATGATGAATTTGGTTTAAATCTCATCAAAATAATATGGGAGTTTCTTGGGGTTTATAAGGATGAACAAGTTCCCCATTGGTTAGATATATTTTTAGGAAGACCCAAAAATAAATTTGTGCAGGCTAGCTTGTTTCAAAGCGGACAATATCATATCAATGCAGAGGTGCATGTCCATCGGGGGCCCTAATTATGTTATCAGAACCATGTTCCCAGGTGAATCGGGGTGGAGAAGTTTTCCGGTGTCAAATGAAAAAAAAAAATGTGAACCTAGTTAAACGACTGGGTCTATATGCAAAGCTGGCCACCGCTAGTGCCACATTGAAAAAAAACCACATCATAGGCTTCCCCCAAAAAAACTAGTGCGCATGACTAAAAATGTGGCATTTTATGTTTTATACGTTCAATTAGGACCTAATTGGAGAAATGTGAATTGATACAGGACTAAATTGGTAAAGAAAATAAATATAGGACCAAAACGGTGAGGTTTTGTACATTTTTAGGCCAATTAGGATCATTTTGGCGAAACTTGAATAGATACAGGACTAAATTGATAAAGCAAATAAATAGAGGACCATTTTGATAAAGGTGAAAAGATAGAGGACGGATTTGGTTTAAATCCCAACAGAGATGTAACACATAATTGTACAAAATGAAGATGAGCCTGATATCAATTACAAAGGAATCAAAGTCATGCTCTTTATCATTGGTAACATACATTCTTCAAATTTAATCCCAATTATGAAAATAAAATAAGATTCATTGTTACATGAATTTAAAAAAAAAAAACAAAAAAAAAAAACCAGGAAATGAGACTTGTGAGAAGGTTGGAGCCCTAGGATTACTAGCCGGTCTTCAACTCTACGTAACCAAAGTTTTCAACATGAAACGAGTTATCAACGTTTTCAACGGCACGTCAAATTTTCAACTCTTTTCGCCGAATCTCTGCATGCAAAGAATATTTTGGATTTTAAAGAAGAGTGTTTTTTGTAATCAGTCATAGCTATATAAATTTAAAACTGAAAGAAGAAATACCTGGAACAATCGAGTGCTTTTATCTTCTTCTAATCAAAGGACTTGAAGAATTAATTCAGGGAGAAGCAAAAAGAAATGTTATGATGATGAAGCTGATTTCTTAATGTCACTTATATAAGCGATGAATTGAGATGCCAAGTCCATTTGTTAGTTTTCCGCTTTTTTGGGCTTTCTATTTGCATACATTTTTTTACCAATTCAAATTTATAAATTTCATTAATTAAATGATAATTTCGATCAGAGAGTGTTCATTTAATCTTAATTACCTATATTTCATTTTAAATATATCATAGTTGATGCATAAAGAAATGGAGTAAATACGTTCACATGCAATGTAACTCTAAGGTTATGTTCTTATTGGGTTTTAAGTGGTTTTTAAAAACCGATTTTTAAAAACCAAGGTTTTTGTAATCCATGCGGTTTTTAAAATCTTTGTTCTTTTTGGGTTTTGAGTAGGATAGGTTTTAACTTTATTATGTAAAAAGTAAAGGAGTGTTGTATAGGTTTATTTATGGGGTTGTATTTGGATTTCAAAAACCTAATTTTAAAACCCAAACTAGAATGGGTTTTGGATTTCAAAATCCAAATCCAAATTTTTAAACCCAAAAAGAACATATCCTAAAGAAAAAGAAAATTGCTAAAATTTGAGGTGACACTTCCCAAAACGCAAGTATCACTTACCACATTACCTTCAAATTTCAGATTTCGATCAAACAAAAGTTATGATTTGAAGAAGGATTATTCACCATTCTTAGCATATTCATAACGTGTAAAATTAGATCTCTGTTAAAGATAATTCCATCATTAAAAAGCATATCGTAACTTGGACCCACAAATAAATGAGTAACATTGTGTGAATCAATAGCGCCAAACCGTTATATTAACACATATTGTGTTCCTACAGTGATACATGTTTGCTCAAATAGTAATATACTTGGGTGAAAAATTCTGAATTTTGCCTTTGCACGAATTTTCTGTAAAGACCCGTCTAACCCGAACAGAATCTGCGAGAGTCTAATCTAAACTACATTTTATGAATTCAAAATCCATAGAATATTTTATATGAGTTTTGTCTAACAAATAATATCAGAAATCCTCCTTTATCTTTTTCCAAATTATTTAAAGTTTATTTTTTCCTTTTACTTTATTAAATTTGTTCATTTTGCACGAAAAAGTCAAAATTCCGCCGGAATTATACATGTGCACCTCGCGTGATTACTTAAATTTGAGCCTCCACTTGATAGGTATTCATAATTTAAGAGGGGAGTATAAATTTAGTATTGATTTTATGTATTACATTGTTTGGTACATCATATTACCAAAGATTGTATTAATATATGAAAATCTTCACATTACTTGGTAGAAAATAATAAAAATAGTACAATGCATAGTAAATGGTAAAAAAATATAAAAATACTAATTTGCCCTTACACTACAAAAAAAAATATGGTTTTGCGACGGACACGTGTCCGTTGTTAAAACAGTCGTAGCTAATGTTTGCGACGGACTTTTGCCTCCCGTCGCAAATTTACGACGGACAATACCGTCGCAAAATTGGCGGGTTAGACCCGACCGGGTCGATTAAAATTTGCGATGGCCTATAGTCCGTCGCAAGTAATTCGGGTCAGACCCGATCGAGTCTACAATATTTGCGACAGATCATTGCCGTCGCAAATGTTTATTTTTTTTTTAATATTTTTTATTACAATTTGCGAGGGGCATTTTCCGCCGCAAAAGGCGGGCGGGGCGGGCTCGGACCACTGGGCCACCGGCCCATATCTTATTATATGCGGCCCACCTTCTATATGTATCAATATTAGACCTTGAACAATTAATCCAAGTTTGCGCTCAAGAGGAATCGAACACGCGACCTCTTGTGCATGGGGAGGAGGGGCGGCCGCTAGGCCATGTGCTTCTTTCGTTCATTTTTACGCAATTAATTGTATATGTATTCAAATTAAGTCATTTTTTTTTATAATTCACCAAATTAATTTCTTTTCGTATCTAAGTTGTTTATTAAAATATTTTGCCCAACTATTTTTTTTATTTTGTAAAATTATTTATTTCGACAATGCATAATTTTATAATTCGTTCATTTGTACGCAATTAATTGTATATGTATCCAAATTGGCTCATTTTTTTTTCCATAATTCACCAAATTAATTAATTTTCGTTTCTCACTTGTTTTTATAAATGTTGGGGCCATTTAATTTTTATTATTTTGATAAAATTATTTATTTCGACTCTCGCTTAAATTTATTATTCGTTCATTTGTACGCAATTAATTGTATATGTATCCAAATTGACTCGTTTTTTTTCTATAATTCACCAAATTAATTCATTTTCGTTTCTCACTTGTTTTTATAAATGTTGGGGCCATTTAATTTTTATTATTTTGGCAAAATTATTTATTTCGACTCCCGCTTAAATTTATAATTCGTTCATTTGTACGCAATTAATTGTATATGTATCAAAATTGACTCTTTTTTTTTCATAATTCACCAAATTAATTCATTTTCGTTTCTCACTTATTTTTATGAATGTTGGGGCCATTTAATTTTTATTATTTTGGTAAAATTATTTATTTCGACTCTCGTTTAAATTTATAATTCGTTCATTTGTACGCAATTAATTGTATATGTATCCAAATTGACTCGTTTTTTTTCCATAATTCACTAAATTAATTCATTTTCGTTTCTCACTTGTTTTTATAAATGTTGGTGCCATTTAATTTTTACTATTTTGGTAAAATTATTTATTTCGACTCCCGCTTAAATTTATAATTCGTTCATTTGTACGCAATTAATTGTATATGTATCCAAATTGACTTGTTTTTTTCCATAATTCACCAAATTAATTCATTTTCGTTTCTCACTTGTTTTTATAAATGTTGGAGCCATTTAATTTTTATTATTTTGGTAAAATTATTTATTTCGACTCCCGCTTAAATTTATAATTCGTTCATTTGTACGCAATTAATTGTATATGTATCCAAATTGACTCGTTTTTTTTTCCATAATTCACCAAATTAACTCATTTTCGTTTCTCACTTGTTTTTATAAATGTTGGGACCATTTAATTTTTATTATTTTGGTAAAATTATTTATTTCGACTCCCGCTTAAATTTATAATTCGTTCATTTGTACGCAATTAATTGTATATGTATCCAAATTGACTCGTTTTTTTTCATAATTCACCAAATTAATTCATTTTTGTTTCTAACTTGTTATATATACAATAATTTAGTAATTCTAATCGTCGTCTTCTTCCTCTTCATCCTCTTCTCCTCCTCCTCCTCCTCCTCCTCCTCCTCCTCCTCCTCCTCCTCCTCCTCCTCCTCTTCTTCTTCTTCTTCTTCTTCTTCTTCTTCTTCTTCTTCTTCTTCTTCTTCTTCATCTTCATCCTCTTCACTCGGCTCTTGTCCATCATCTTCTTGATCACTTTCAATCATTACCATTTCTGAATTTGCAGCAAGTAAGTCGACAAAAATATTCACAGCACAGGCCATAATGAATACTTTTTTCCGTGCATTCCAAATGGAGCAAAACCATCCGTGCACAAGCCTAACCTCACATTTCTCGTCTCCCTTGCAAAATCTGGAAATTCCCCATCAAGATGTTTCCATGCCTCAGAGTTTGCAGGATGCCGCATCTCTCCAAGATTCTCACCAGAACACTCCTCAGCATGCCATCATATCTTTAGCCGTGACACTAGACTGATACAACCTCTCTAGACGAGGAGTGATGGGAAGGTAATACATTGCCTTATAAGCCTTCAACTGCACTTTCTTCCTACTTTTTGTACGACCAGATGGTTTGTACCGTGGGTGACCACACATCTTGCAATGGTCCTCATCCTCATCCCAGAACAACATGCAACCGTTTATACAATAATCAATCTTCTCAAAAGGTAGACCCATATCCTTCAAGAGCCTCTTGCTCTGATAGAAATTATCAGGCGCCGTTTTGTCTTCAGGTAGAGCTCGTTTGAACAATATAGCAAATTGATTGAACACTTTTTGACTGACCTTGCCTTCAGTTTTGATGTTCAACATTTGAGCATTGAATGACAACTGCGTCTCAGTCTCACAACCAGGAAAGAACTTTTGATCAACAGTTTTAAACATATAAAAAAACTTCTTTGACCGATGATTTGGTTCCTCCTCCATAGGTGTTTCATTGAATTGTGGTTGACCACCCAAAACAGATTCTGCAATCATCATCCGATATCTATCAGGTTCATCCTCTATTTGTGGTTCACATTGAGTATACGGAACATAACTTGAACCACCAACATCCGAACTTCCACCACCTCTCCACCCAGTATACCAGTATTCTACGGTTTCGATGTCAACATTCCACCGTTGTTCACCGTGACTGGTCCAGTTGTAATAACGGGGAACAAAACTGGAAATCACAAGATGAGTTCTAACCTCATCAACACTCAAGAATCTCATATTTCTGCATCTTCTGTCTAGGCTTGGCAACGGGGCAGGGAATTCCCGATCCCCGCGGGGATCCGCCCCGTTCGGGGCGGGGAATCCCCGAAGTAAACAGGGACGGGGACGGGACGGGGATTTTTTCTTCCCCGTAGGCGGTGACGGGGCGGGGATAGTATTCCTCGCCCCGTGGGGATCCCCGCCCCGTTCCCCGCGGGGACCCCTATTATATTTATATAATTAATATTTTTTATATGTATATAATATATTAATTTAGAAGTAATTTATAAATAAATATTTCATAATTTTCCTACTCAATTAATTATTTATTTTAAAATTACACCTATATTTTATTTAATATTATGTTATTAGTTTCAAATTATATAATTTTCACTTTAATACATATATTAACAAAAAATATTAGAATTAGAGACTCTTCAAATTGCTTAAATTAATTTTTCTTAACACCAACTTAAATTAATTGTTGTGTATAATTAAATTTTTAAATTTATATATTAATTTTTTTATTTTAAAAATTAGAAAAAAATTAATTAGACGGGGACGGGGGATCCCCGCGGGGCGGGGATGGGGGAAAAAATCCCCGTTTATTTAGCGGGGACGGGGATGGGGAATCCCCGACTTTGCGGGGACGGGGATGGGGAATGGCATCCCCGGCCCCGCCCCGCCCCGTTGCCAAGCCTACTTCTGTCTTTACACGGACACCTAATATTACCCATACAATCCATACTGCATGGATGTTGTAGTGCAAACTCAATAAACTCATCAATTTTATTGCAAAAGACAAAGTTAATGCATCCTCCTATCATTCTAGGTATTGAGTACATCCAACCACGATCTGGAAATTGCATCTGTTGCAGATTAAAAGTAAATATCACATGAGTTGTAAAAAATTGGGCAGAATTTGCCTAAAAATAAGGATATACAAAATTTTCCTTCACAAAAATCAATCCAACACAACCATATATATCAATCATAGTAAACCAATCAAATAAAAAAATATCACACAATTTATCATATAGTGTACAGAAAAATTGAACAGAGTTTCGACTAAAAATAGACATAATTATCACACAAACTAAAATTAACGTACCCATCAAATAAACATATATCATCAATCATACTAAAACCCATCAAATAAACATATATCATGCTCATTACCTAATAGTGTACTAAAAAATTGAAACAATAAAAATATGACATTTAAACGGTTAAAAATATGAAAACGTACGGTGAAGTTGAAGGCAATGACAAATACGTACGGTGAGGTTGAAGACAATGACAAATACACCAATTATACGTGAAGAACATATGAAAACCACATCATTTCTTATTTTTTTCGTGAGTGAAAGTGAAAGGGAAGGAAAAGGAAGTGGACTGTTATAAATTTGCGCAAATTTGCGACGGCCTTAATTTCCGTCGCAAATTCAATATTTTGCGATGCCTTTTCCGTCGCAGATATAGTTTGCGACGACTCGGGTCAATTATTGGTCACCAACCCGCCTGACAAGATTCAACCGCTCAAATTTACGACTGAATAGTGGTCCGTCGCAAATTTGAATTTAAAAGTTGCGACGGAAAGCCGTCGCAAAATGTATCCCGGCCGAATTTGCGACGAACATGTGGTCCTTCGCAAATGTTAGGCTTAGGATTTGCGACGGTATCCGTCGCAAATGGGTACAAAATACCGGCGTTTTATGTCTCCGTCGTTAAAGTCCGTCGCAAATTTGCGACGGGCTTCTCTTGCCGTCGCAAAATCGGTCAAAATTGACCAACTAACGATGTCCGTCGCAAAACTGTCAAAAGTCAGTCGCAAATGACCTATTTTGCGACGGATATACGTCCGTCGCTAAAACCCGTCTTTTTTGTAGTGTTATAGAGAAGAAGGGTAGAGGGGAAAGAGAGGGTAAAATGGGTACAAAAATTCTTTTACATCCATATTAAAATTGTAAGGGGGAAAGACCTTACAATTTTTGTTGAAGGAAATAGTGTCAAACCCATATTATGGGCTCTTATTGTACCGGATCAAATATTATATTCGAATCCATATTAAATTAGTATTGTCTACAAGCAAATTTGAGGTGGTATTAAATGTGGTAATATGGGTTTATATGCCCTACTAAGCAGGGCCTGAAGATTTTTAGGGTGTGTTTTCAAAAAATTATATATTTGGATAAGTGATTAAAATTAGTGATCATGTAGAAATCGCTTAATTGTAAAAGTTGGTAGTGTTTGGAAAAAAATTCAAAAGTTAATAGAAGTAGAAATTAATGTGTTTGTTAAATAATTAGATGTAAACTATTTACATGACTCAATTGTCTTAAATATTATTATTTTTAATATATAAATAGTAAATAATCTATTGGAAGTGGGGGAGACCAACTTTTAACTTATAGACTCCCATAGCTTATTTGAGTTGACAAAAGAGAGATAAAACACTTAGAATTATTTTTAAAATTAACTTTAATGATTAAAAGCTATGAAAAGCAAACACACCCTCATTATCCCGGCCAATGTGATAACGTGGATTGCCAACAATTAAAAAAAATAAATATAACATCCCGTTCGTCAACTAATTATGTGGAAGATAAATGTAGTGGAGTATTTACAATTAATACTGATCGTTTTGAGAATTCTTTAAATATTAAATTATAGAATAACAAATAAAAATCTGAAAATTGAATTATAATTTTCATTTAAAATAATTATATAAAAACTTAATTGTTGTAAAATAAAGAGCGTAAACAAGAACAACGATTGTTTACCCAGTTCGTCACGAATAACTACATTTTGGGGCGTACCAAACCAGAAGTTTTTCACTATATTTTCTGTGTTTATGTACATGTGTGTATTACAATACTGAGTAGGGGATATATATAATATCAAAATCCTAAAACCTATCAGTCTACTTGGTCATAAGTAATGTCCACATAAAATCTTCTAAATTTGGCATATCGAATCTTCTATATTTACAACACTAATAACATTTAATTAAATCTGAAAAGAGTGCGTAGTTGTTGTTTTTTTTTTTCGCCCCAGTCTAAATACCCCTCCAATTAATGGAGATACACCTCTGTCTAAATTCACCTACTCATTTTAATTGGTATCAGTAGATACACAACCCTTATATTACCATTTATACCCTTATTAATAAAAAAAATTATAATAAGTAGTATTCGGCAAACTGTTCCCATAATTAACACAATGTTTCGGCAAAATGTTTAAAAAAAATTAACTAGATTTCGGAAACTCGTTAACCATTCAAAATTTCGGCAGTTGGTGTTCGAAAATATGTAAAACTTTCGACTAACCAGGCCCGAAAATTGGCCTGGCGGAAATTTGAAAAGAAAAAATGCGTAAATGACAATCACTCAACTTTCAACGTCGTTCAATGTCTAAAATATCAATATTTCGCACACAAATACACACAATATAAACAACTAACAACATTCAACATTTTAAACTAGAATTTATACATTAAAGAGAAAACCTATGGAATAAGGGAAACAAGATCAATTTCTTTTTTTCATTCACACATATATGGTTGAACGTTTTCTGCATAAGAATGAGATGAGGGGTGCATGTAGTCTTAGATTTTCTTTTTGTTTAATTATTAAGGTTATATATGTAATTTTATAATTTTAATAAAATATTATAATATTAATGGAGGTGTATCTCCATTAGTTGGAGGGGTATTTAGCCTGATCCTCTATCTTCCCACATTGTGTTTTAAGAAAAGATAAAACCAAATGTTGGGTCACTTAATTAAAGCTCCACATGAGTGTTGGATATTGGGCTTCTTCACATTTTGAAAACCAAATCCAATTGATTTATGAAAGCAAAGGATACCAATTATTTAGCAAAGCTGATTAAAGGAGTAAATCGAAAAGAGGGTATAATTGAGAGGGAAACGCACAGAGAACGAAAAAGAATAAAAAGTTAAATTGGGCCTAATTGCAAACTGCAGCGGCCCAAAAAAATAAATAAAAGGAAAGTGTATTTCGTCAAGTGAGAAAATGAAGCAAGCAGCCCACTTAATTAAATCAACATGGGAAAAAGCTAATACATTGACGGTCGTTTGATTCGCTGAATTGGGTGAGACTAAAGTTTTAGTCTCACTCAATCCCATGTAATATTGTGTTGGGTCCGACTATATACCCCTCCATATTTATTTTGATACCCCCACCTGCTTAATATACCCACCATATTTTAAACAATTATTAGATACACCCTTCATAATATACCTATATTACCCTTACCTTTAATATTATATCAAAATTTTGATACACCCATGAAAACCCTTCTCCTTTCCCTTTTCCTGCGTTCTACCTTCTTCCTTTCTCCTTCACCACTTCTTTCACGCAACGACATAGTCCCGACGTTAAGACCGTCGGCTGTCTCGCGAATGCCAGGATCCCAGATGGGATTGACACGCTGCGACAATGATGGTTTCGAAAAAAAAAGTTGTTTAAAATTTTCAAACCTGGTTTTTTGAAAAATTGTTAGAGTTTCGAAAAAAAACTTGTTGAAAAAAGACAAATATTTCGACAAAATATTTTCGAAATCACAGTTTTGACAAGATTTTGTCGAAATTCTAACAATTTTTTGAAAAATCAGTGTCGGGATTTTTTTTTTTCAAAAAGTGCAGGAATAATAATAACATACTTAATCATCAAACTTGTAAGGTTGCAGCACTACCATAAGAATGATAAAATGGTGGTGCAACCACAAGAAGGTTTCCAACGCCGGTGTTGCAGAGCCGACTCCGACTCTTCCGTAGTTTCTTGCGTTTGGTCATGACCCTTGAGTTTCTTGGTGGGTGTATTAAATATGCAGTATTTTGTTTTTTGAATGATAAAGGTATGAGAGTCATTTAATAAATATATTATAATAATACATAAATTGGGTGGGGGTATCTAATAAGTATGGAGGGGTATATAGTCGGGCCCTATTGTGTTTGGATTACAAGTTTATAGTCCAAGACTAAATGAGGGTCCGGGTCCATAAACCTACATAATCCATCAAATGAGTGACTAAATAATCCCTTAGGGATGATGGGACTGCACAATCCCATATTACTAAATTACTATTTTTGTCCTCACAATACATAATTAGTTGAGGGTAAAAATGGTATATTACACTTTAAACCCACTTAATCATTCAATTCAAACACAAAACTAATTTTAATATTAATATATAAAAATAAACTGTTAGTGTTTATTTTAAACTCTAATATTTTATTTTATTTTGTCTTTATTCACATTTAATTTATTAAGATTTGGATGATATTTACGTGGGATATTTATTTGATATTTTGCAGGTGAGAGAGTTTTGACTAAGTCGTATAATTTAAGAAAAGACCGATTAGAGATATTCTAGGAGGAGTTAATGGAGTTGATTTAGTCTTTGTTTCCAAGTTTTTTAAACTCATGTGCTTCATTATCTTTGTGGATGAAATTATGGCTAAACGTGGGGAATCAACATTGTGTATAAAAGGAAATCACCATGAGATGAAGAGCATCGAGCAAGAGAGAGAGATTGATCAGATAAATTTCGCACTCTGCTGTTTCAGAGAATGTGACTGAGTTGTGACCACATCTGAGGGAACATTTATTTTCTGAAATTGTTTTCAGTTGTTGGTTCTTTTTGTTATACTTTTCTTAGTCTATTTTAAAGTCCTTAAACTTATTTTCTATTTCAAAAGGACTCATTGTAATTCACAATTTTATAGTGGATTGATTTTGTCATGAGGCACTCACAAGTTATATCATATAACTTGTGAAATTTTATTTGGTTCCGCTGCTATGTATTTTGTACAAATGTTGGTCAGTGTGTGATCACATCACGTCCAACATTTTGTATTTGTCATTTTTTTTTTGTTTTAATTGTCCATAGTATAGACACTTACAATTAGCATCAGAGTCTACACTCAATTCAATAAGTGTTTGGTCCTGATTGTCTTATTATGGATCATCCCACTCCTATTACTGTGAAACTTCCTACTCTAGATGGTTCTAATTATGCTTATTGGAAGATCTGAATGCATTCGCACATCAAATCAATTGATGTTCGTGCATGGAGATCCGTTGAATCTCAGTGGACGTAAGGGGAAATCACGTCTAGTTTCAATGAAAAGACACTAAATGCAATCTTTACTTGGGTGGACATGCACATGTTCAAGCTTATTCAAAATTGTCCAACATCTAAAGATGCATGAGATACCCTTCAAAGTCATTGTGAGGGTAGTGCTAGTGTCCGAGAAAAGAAGCTTCGTATGCTTATGAGTAAATTTGAACGTTTGGGAATGGAAGAAAATGATGACATTTCATCTTATTTTGAAAAATTGATTGATATCTTAAATGAATGTCAAATACTTGGTGAGCCAATGACCAATAAACAACTTATTTCTAAAGCTCTTCGTTCCCTCCCCGAAAAATTTAATGTAAAAGTTTCCTCTATTGAAGAAGCTCATAATCTTGCTGTCATGGACCTCAACACTTTGATGAGTATCTTTAAAACTTTTGAGATGAATCTTGCATTTAAAAAAGAAACTTATAAAAGTTCCTCGGGGGATAAAACCGATGATGAGGATGAAACTTTTGAGGAAATTGGTAAATGGGCTGATGTTGCCTTACTCACTTAAAAATACAATTTGATGGTGAGAAAGTTCAACAAGGAAAATGTGCAATACAAATCCAAAGAGAAATAAACTTAAGCTGTTGGTCAAATGCCAAAAGCCAAATTTGATCCCAAACAGCTCGAGTCTATTCAATGTTATGCATGTTCAGGTTGGGGTCATTATGCGAATGAATGCACAAATACCTTGAGAAAATTTGGTAAGAGTTTATGGGTATCTCTCAGTGATGATGAGAAGGAAGAAGAGATGGAAGTTCTAGATCAAAAGATGATGCTAGCAACAATGTATGAGCAGTCTCTATCAGATTGTGATGACGTTGGCTCAGATGTGACCACATCGGAGTCAACATCCAGCAGATATAATTATTTTGGTTTTCCTAATATAAACTGTTTTCATGGGTCTGTTAATGATGTAGAGTTTGGTGAGGAAGAAGGATTGGACAAATATGCAATCATCATGGAATTACAGGATCTCTATAAAGCCTTACTAAAGGAATGGAAGAAACAAGCTTTGAAGGTTGAGAAGATGTCTAAAGAAAATGACGATCTTAGGAGCACCATCACAAGACTAGAAGTACTTCTTACCAAAAAGGATATTGAGTTGAGTAAAGTAGGATCCAAGCTTGATTAACCGAGGGTACTTTTATCAAACTCAACACTGGCACTTCAAAATTAAATGAGGTACTAAACTTGGGTAAGTCCAACATACCAGGTCTTGGGTTTCAGAATTCTTTAGACAATATTTGTTCCAATATTTTAGGAAATAAGGATGAAGTTGTGTTTGTTAAAGAAAAAAGTAATGAAGTTGTTAAGCCGTTGATCAAGTCCAGGAAACGAAAATATGTTTGTCATTACTGTTTTACTCCGAGACATATCAAACCCTTTTGTTTCAAATTTCAGAATTTGTTCAAGGAAAAGATGGTGCCCACGATGTTGCCCAACACGGACGACAACACCTCTGTCCAGAATAAAAAAATTGTCTACAAGAAATTTTTGGTACCCAAATCTGATGTGAAATGTAATGTGAGTTTTAGTACTTTAAAAAATAACATCACATGTTCCTGGTACTTTGATAGTGGGTGTTCTTGTCACATGACAGGCACCAAATAATTTTTGAAAGACTACGAATCCATTCGTGGTGGAACTGTGACTTATGGTGGTGGCTCTAAAGGAAAGATCGTAGGTAAAGAAACATTAGATGTTCCTGGTTTTCCTTTTTAAGGAATATTTTGCATGTTGATGGTCTTATGACTAATTTGTTTAGCATAAGTCAATTATGCGATGACGACTTGGAGGTTAAGTTTAACAAAAACTCTTGTGAAGTCTTTAATAATTTAAACTCTTGTGTCATGATAGGAAACAAGTCGAGTGATAATTGCTACCTTGGTGGTATACAAGTTGCTTGTAAGAATGCACTAGATAAAGAGAGATTTTCATGTTTGAATAAGTCTCTCGGTCTCTGTTTTGCATGATTTTGTTGTTTGTAACAAATGTTGTCCCCAATGTGATCATATCTTTAGCAACATTTGCACATTAGTATAGTTTCTTTTAATATGATTGATTTTTCTGCTACATGTGAATAATTAGATGTTAATTGAATGTCATTTATGTGGTTGATAAGAGTGGTAGTCCAAATAATCCGTGAGATTTGAGCCTTTTTAAAACTGTTTATTGTTAACAGTTATATTTTTTTTCTTAAATGTTATTTCTTCCTATGTTTAGTATCTCTATAACTTGCTTGATTCTTTTTTGTACTGTATTGTGCACACTGACATTAAAATGATATGGACAACATTTTTTTGTTAATGAGCTACTTTAACCATATTTTCCCACCTAACATTTTAATATCCTTTGTCACCACTTTGAGCCTTAAGCTTATTTTTCCTTTTTCCTAAAAAAATTTTTGAGCTCTATATCCAAATACCATGTCTTTACCCTACTGTGGTCAATTTAGAGTTTTGTGTTGAGCATTTTATTGAGGTAAGTATTGGGATAAAAGTGGTGGAGACAAGGGATGCACATTTATTGTATGGTTGTATTTGGTAAAATTCCTCTAAAAAGAAAGAAAAAAAAAAGGTGAACCATTAAAAAGGGGGAGAAGAAAAAGGAGTTGAATTACTCTATGCAAAAAAGTGTTGAAAGGAGGTAAATGATTATTGTGTATCTCTATAAATTTGGAAGAAGTGGAGACTGAAATTGCTGTGCAGAATGTTTCCGCCTCTGTATTGATGCATCATGTCTCTATTTGGATCATGGTTTTTAGTCACTCTTCCAAAAATATCCACACCTTTAACCAAAAGCCCCATTACAACCCTTTGTAAGACCCTTTGATTTTTGTCCAGTGTGTGCTCTAAACTGTTGAAAATTAAAAAAGATGCAAGCTTATGGAAGATCTTCTCATTAGGAATTGAGTTTGAGTGATACTTTTACCCATTTTATACACTTGAGAGTTGAGTGTTTATTCTTCCGTGAGGGACTATGTATCTTATTGGTTATGTGTTTGATTGAGAATTTATGTATTATTTTTCCATGTGGTTTGAATTGTTTCAAGGAGTATTATAAGTTACTATAAGTTTTTTTTTTAATTTTGTTTCTTATCCGTTTATTTTCTCTCTTGTTTATTTTTGTGATCGTAAATGTCTTCCTACTTGTCTTGGGTTTGCTCTAAGGTGGAAAGTTTTCTTTCTTCCCAAAAAGGGGGAGAGCACTCAACACCCGAATTTTATTTTGGAGGTTTTATTATCTTATTTAGGGGGAGTGTATTTTTTGTATAAAGTTTAGATTGAAATTCATTTCAAGGGGAGTTTCTGTTTTTTTTTTTATTGTGCTTAATTGATAGGTTTTGTGAAGAAAGATAAAAATGGAGAGATTGTTAGTGTTTATTTTAAACTATAATAATTTATTTTATCTTTATTCACATTTAATTATTAAAATTTGGATGATATTTACGTGGGATATTTATTTGATATTTTGCAGGTGAGAGAGTTTTGACTAAGTCATATAATTTAAGATAAGATCGATTGGAGAAATTCTAGGAGGAGTTAATGGAGTTGATTTTGTCTTTGTTTCCAAGTGTTTTAAACCCATGTGCTTCATTATCTCTGTGGATGAAATCATGGCTAAATGTGGGGAATCAACATTGTGTATAAAATGAACTCACCATGAGATGAAGAACATCGAGCAAGAGAGAGAGATTGATCAGATAAATTTCGCACTCTGCTGTTTCAGAGAATGTGACTGAATTGTGACCACATCTGAGAGAACATTATTTTCTGAAATTATTTTCAGTTGTTGGTTCTTTTTGTTATACTTTTCTCAGTCTATTTTAAAGTTCTTAAGCTTATTTTTTATTTCAAAAGGATTTATTGTAATTCACAATTTTATAGTGGATTGATTTTGTCATGAGGCACTCACAAGTTATTTCATATAACTTGTGAGCTTTTATTTGGTTCCGCCGCTATCTGTTTTGTATGAATGTTGGTCAGTGTGTGATCACATCACGTCCAACATATCGTATATGTCGTTTTTTGTTTTGTTTTGTTTTAATTGTCCATAGTATAGACACTTACATAAACAATCCTACAATCCAAACACACACCCCTCTTCAAATAATCCTATTTAATCAAATCCCTACAATCTAATCTCATTTAATGAATCCGGTCATTTGAACCAAACGGCTCCTAAGGGGTCTTTTAGTTTGAAGGACTGCCTAATAATATTAGGTAATCTCATGTTTGGTTTGAAGGACTACACAGAATCATGATCCTGGACTAAACTATGGCTCGAGTCCATAATCCCAGCTAATCCCCCATTTTAATGACTATTGAGTCCTGCCAAATAGGTAAAATTATTTGTTCTACTGAATTACAATTATTATTTTGTTCTCCATTTTCTATTTTAAGTGAACAATCTACCCTTATTCAAAATAAATATAATCGCCGCCTGATTTATCTCACTTAATCACACAATTCAATCCTACAATCCAAACATACAATTATACTCAATAACTCAATCTAATCCAATATATATCTTTCAGTCTAATCCAATTTAATTCAATCCTATCTAATCTATTTATTCTCAGCGGAAGTTTACTCACATTTTTCTAAATTAAAATTGTTAAAAACGTATCTATGATGAACTATTATCACACGAAAATTTGTTGGAATTAACAAATAAACTGTGAAGATAAAATAAATGATTTTTCTTTTATAAGTAATTTTAAATGGTTTATATTGATACTTTCATTTAATTTTTGTGCATATGTAGGTTGCTTATTTTATTTGGTTTTGTTCAAAGGGCCAACTCTGATCATGTGTGTGTTAGAATTCATGAATTGGCATTAATCACTTGGATGGTTTGCGTGAGTAATTTAACTATTTAGAAAGGGAATGCTCACGTAGATGTTATATTGCCTTACGGGAACATGTGATTGATCATAAGATTGTATAAATCTCTTCTTTCCACTTAGCCCGCCTCTCTCATATCTTTTCGGACCAACCAACCCGAATATGCACACACTAGTCTTTTCTACATTTTAGGTGTAGAGCATGCATCAACTCTTTCTATTTCGGCACTCGAAGAAAGGGGAACACACTAGGAAAATACGAGAAATTGGCCCCGCTCAGCTTTCTTAAAAGTTAGGACCTCCTTTCGAGTTAGGAGGTCGAACCCAGGACGTATATATGTCGGGACTCGTCCCCAACCAATATAGGATCAAACAATAGAAGCTTTTGGTAATTTGTTGTTTGTCCATCAATACACGCGTTGATTTGACTGCTGAGAGACAAATTTATAAGAGATTTGTCCTTATCATAATAATTGTACTAGGACAGTTATTAACTTATTTGTTTGACTATTGCAATTTTTTGGTAATCCTATTAGTTAATTATTTTTATTGATATGAAATAATCATATCCTCTTATTAAAGACATTTTAACTAGAGAAACATTCATGACAGGATTGTTGTTTTAAAATATTAGTTTGTTTTTTTTAACCCGATTTCATTACTTCAATATAATTCAACCTAAAATCATATTGGGCTAGGTGGGTGATCTTACCAATTGAATTCATAGCATGAAACCACCCCTAACTATGGTTAGGACTCTATTCCGTTTAGGAGACATATATATCAACACTTTTTCAAAAGCTCAAATGTTTAAAATTGAGATTTAATTAATTTATATACCATGATTGATTGTATTAATTCTATATTTTGCAAACTCTCTCACAAATGCAATTCCGTATAAACTATAGAGTAACCACCTAGAATACAACAAAATTACCGTAAATTAAACATGTAATTAAATTTGATAATGCCAATTAAAGTTTGAGTCGATCTAATTATTTTCATTTCAACATGCATGTCTCCTATATATACTCGTCCCATTACTAAATAGCCTCACTCCTTATCCTTATCCTTATCCTTAACCAATTCCAATTCCAATTCCCTATCAATTTTTTTCCCTTCCAAATCTTCATCCACACTCCCCTTGTAAGTATACCACTTTGCACACACAACATAATAGCAAAAGTTCAAGGCACACAACCCCGCTACCATATAATAGAAGTAATCCAACTTCCCCTTATTCAAATCCTCCGCCAACCAGTTTCCCGACGGCGACTTCTCCGTCACCCGGTGCACCACCGATATCAAGAAACCGGTCACGTAATTGGCCACCGCCATTCCCAGGAAGAAGAAAGACCCGGCGATGCTCTTCATATTCTCCGGAAACTGCTTGTAGAAAAACTCCACCTGCCCCACCGCGCAGAAGGCCTCCGCCAGCCCAGCCACGAACAGCTGCGGAACGAGCCACATGGCCGACATGGACGAGACCGCCCCCCGGTTCGAGTGGACCCCCTGCATGGGGCTCGAAATGGCGAGGGATCGCCTCCTCTGTTCCACTAGCGCTGACAAGAGGGACTCGATTATGGTGAGGAAAACGCCGACGCCCATGCGCTGGAGGACGGTTATCCCGGCGGGTTTGCCGGTGAGGCGGCGGAGGAAGGGGACGAGGAGGCGGTCGTAGATGGGGAGCCAGAGGGTTAGGGTCAGCATGGAGAAGATGGAGTAGGTGGAGGGGGGGATTTGGAAGCTGGTGGACCCCAGGTGGCGGTTCGATTGCATAGCTTGGAACACGATGTATTGCTGTTTCTCCCCGACGTGGTAGATGATGGCCGCCGCCCATATGGGGATTAACCGTAGTATGCATTTCACTTCTTCTACTTGTTGCATGCTGCACAGCTTCCATGGGTCCGCCGCCGATCCGTCGGGGTTGATCTTGTCCTCCGGTGTCGCCATCGCCGCCTTGTCTAGAAATCTGAATAAATAAGTTCCAACTTTTCAGATATGTATGAATATCATTGAATGATTTTAGGAGCTATGGCCTTGGTCCCTTTTTAATTGTTTTAACTATTTTTTTTTCTACAATGCTCCTAATAAATAGTACAAATAACCAATATTATAAAAAGTAAAATGCCTATTCTTATAATATTAAAAGTTTTTTGCCCATTTACATCCTTACTAAAAAAATTCTACCCACTTGGCCCACACCCCATTCTCGCCCTCACAACCCCACCGGTCACCCCTCCTTCCCCCCACCCCAAAAGAAATCCTACCAACCCCTCCCCTCCTCCCCAAATTAGTTCTTTTATATATATATATGTATGTATGTATATATCACTTAAGAATAAAATATTTTACATTTTTCTTGCTGCATTGCTACAGTGGGCAAAAAACTTTATTTTTTTTAGTGATAGACAAAAAACTCTGTTTTATTAAAGTGGACATTTTTACCCTTTTACTCCAATAAATAAAGGTGTAAATGTCTTTTAATACCCTAATAAATGAAAAAATTGATTTGTGTGAATAATTAAAATGAGACAGATAATAAGGGAAGGAGGGGGTATTTATTGTTTTCACTATTAATATAGCCTTCACTAAAAATTATTGTTATTGGATCACTTACATTTTCCAATAAAAACAATCAATATTATAACAAAATATGCTTAAGTTATACTATACATGAAAAGACTTAATTATCTTAAAATATTGAAAGTATTTCCCTGCAAGGTTTTAAATAAATTCCAAGTGGCTTCCTATGTGACATAATGTGGTGCAGAGTCCCATTCAGGGTGAATAATAAAATATAAAGATCCAAGATTCAAGTGTGTCATGCTGAATTAAACAAACATTTGATATAGTTTAATGATCCAAATGTTTCCGATAATATGCTTATGGAAGGTTAATTTAATGCCGTGAAATATTAATAGAGGAAATGTTCTTTTTGTTTGAAAGTTTACGCATATGCGTTTAATAAGGGAAAATTTATGTATGGATCTAGCTATTTTAATAAAATTCAAAATGAAGAGACTGATTTGGAGTCCCACCAAAATTGTATGTCACACCTTACTGTTTTATCACGCATTATGAAATTATTACCTAAAAAATGTCAATAAACAATAAAACATTTATTTGCATTTTATGTGTATTTTTAGATAGTATTAATTATTTTATTAGTAGGTATTAATTAAAAATAATAATACTCTTTATCTCACAAATTTATTCACACTCACTTTTTTCGTTTTCCAAATCTATTCTGGTTCTATTTAAAAATATATATTATTATTTATTAAAAACTAACCACTTTTTTATTAATAAATCTCACAATAACTCTACCATATCTTTAAAAATATGAGCTTATTTCAATAAAAATAAATACTAAAAACAGAGAGAACATAAAGAAAACAATTTTTTATTTTTTTTAGTACATCGCTATAAATTGCATATACGTATTGTACCTGACTATAATATAATGAATTTACTAACTAGCCATGAATTTTTTCCTCGTGTTGCGTTCTAAAGATAGTGTATTTTCGGTAGGTGGTCCGTGCCAAAGAATCAAGAAATTAATAGTGCACAGGAGGGACCACCGTCGCCCAATACTACAAGACATGTCTTTTTCAATATCAATTATAAAACATTACAACACATTTAAATTATTCCACGTACCCCAATTATTTACTCTATTTATCAACATTTAAAAAGCAGTATCTACCAATCAAAAATTATAAATAAATAAATAAATGAAAAGGAGAAGATCTGCTAAACTCAAATTTACATTTCACCTTTTTTTGTTTAGTACTAGTATTACACATAGTGTGACATTATTTTATTTTTTAAATAGTGACGCTACATATGTGCACCATGATAAAATATTATACAAAAATAATTTACGATAAATATTAAATATTTTATTAGAAGTACAGATGTATTATTAGTAAAATCGAATTCTTATGAACTTTTGTGGATAGAATGTACCTGAACTGATTAGTGTAGGGAAGCTCGGAGTTAATAGACTTAGGGCGCGTGTAAGTAAAGAGGCTGAGCCATGGTTGCGCCGGAGGCTTCAGCCGCCTCTTTTTGGCGGCGACGGTGAGCACCTGTGCAACGCTGCTCAAGGGACTCCCCTCCGGCTTGACAATCACATAAATGTTGGTCCCAACGAAGAACAAAAGGCACGAAATCAACATAAAGAGCGCCGGAATACCGAGTCCGATGGACCAACTGATGTCGGTTTGCACATACACAACCCCCGTCACGGATATCATCTGTGCAAATGTCAATGTGATGAAATACCAATTGAAGAAACTATCGATTCCCCTCTTTCCGGACTGCGTGTTGGGGTTGAACTGATCCACGCCGAACGCCAGGTTGCACGGCCGTATCGCCCCGGCGCCGGCGATCATTAGGCCGAATCCGGAGAGGAGGAAAGTCATTTGCCATGGCGTGGGGCCCACGCAGTGGGCGTCCTCTGGCCCACAAAATGGTGGGTGGAGTTGCTTGAACACAGCTGTGAGCGCTATCAGTGACAGCCCCTTTTTTCAAGACATGGAAAAAACATGAGAGAGTGTACCGATGAAATGAAATACGGGATCAAAAATTTAATTAAAAATAAATTATGAAGAAGTTAAAATTGGATTTACAAATGAGTTTTTACATGCTAAAACTACTCTAACATGAAATACGATATTAAGATTAAAAAAAAAAAAAATGAAACGTGAGATTGAAATAATTACGAGAAAGGAGGCGATGGAGCCAAAGGCGAGGATCTTGTAACGGCCGAAGTAGGTGTCGCAAAGGTAGGCGCCGAGGAGCGTGGCGAAATTAGTAGTGCCGCTGAAGACGCTGAGAAGAGTGGTGGCGCTAATTCGGGACATGTTGAAAATTGTGGTTAAGTAGACTTGTAGATTGGCTAGTGTTCCTATGGCTCCAAGCTTTTCGAAAGTCTCATTTCCTGATTTATTAACATAAATAAAATCAGAATTACTGTAAGAGTGGAACAAATTTTGATTCATAATTGAGTTGTTACCGATAATATATGGCATGGCCTTGATTCCTCTGTAGTTGATTTCAGGCTCATCTTCATTTTCAACACTTTTGTTTTCCTTTGGTTCCATCTTCACTCTGCTGCTTCTCTACTGAACAAATGATATATAGGTGTATATGAAAAATTAATAAAGAGGGTATAAATGCTAAGTTAAATCACGCCTAATTCCATGGGAGAGTTTAAGGGATTGCTAGAACTGTTACAGCTATACTTATTTTCTATAATTAAATTTCTTGTTATGGTATTAGAGCACTGTATGTATGAGTAATGTGTGTATATATAATTTACAAAATGAAATATGAAGGCAATTTGTTAATTTTAACAAACATATTATTACGTCGGCTGCAGTTTGTCTGTGTGTAAAGTGGGCCACATTAAATTGGGTGGAGCACATGAGTTGATGGTGGAAGGAGATGGTGTAGAACTTTGTTTAGAGGAGGAACTAGAATTACAAACAATTTTTTTTTTTTTTTAATGGTTATTATATTCTACAGGATCTTTCATTCTCTCCGTTCTTAGGTAAACTTCCCACTTTCTGTTTCGAGTTGTCCCCCAATAAATTTTTCATTCCATAAATGAGAAAAACAACACTCCACTATATATAAACTTTAACCTTCAAATTCACACAATATTATTAAAGTGTCACTCATTCAAATTATTTTTCAACACTATTCATTACTTTATCCCAAAAGTCAACATGTGACCCACCATATATTAATAAACAAATACACTTTCTTAAATCATTCAACAAAAAAAAAGTGGAAAGTTTACTTGGGGGCGGAGGGAGTATATAATAAAGGAAATCTGTTTGGGGAATAAATTTTACTGTAAACTTTGTTATGAGTATTAATTGTTTATTAAAAAGTGATAAATATGGCAAAATATTACTTTTCCATTTTTGATGTCACCCAACATTTTGTCAAACCCCGAATTTTTCATAAATAAAAATTTCTAATTTAAACGTTGATTCATTTAGATAGAAAGAACTTAATGGAATTTAATGTGCAAACATAAGTTCACGGGCATGACCAAAAGACTAAAACAGTATAAATTTTTACGAAAGTTTTTAAAAATAAATACCACTTAATTAACCCCAATTAAAATTAATTAAACAAAAAATGGAAGTTAAATACTTATCTCTAAGAGTTTAAATACTGAATAAAAATGATATTTGTTCTAAAATCATGAAATTAAATAGAAGTTCATTAAGTCTTTGTGATATATATGAATTCTCCAGCGTACCTAGTCGACTCTTAACCTGAAAGGAGGGAATAAGAAGGGGTGAGCAAAAGCACAGTTCAGTGGGGAGATCCGGGTCACTCACTAAAGTGAGGAACCCAATGGTCGGGTGGGCTAAACCACCTGGTTAGATCCTGTCAAAACTAAATATAATAAGCAATCTCAATTAATCAATCACGTTAGCATGTAATTCATAATTAACATCACATCGTTTATACAGGTAAGGAAATCTAACATCATCTCGTTTATAAAGGTTAGAAGGCCTGTCATCACCTCGTTCATAAAGGTCAGAAGACACATATATCCTCATACATATTTCACATGAACATTAATAAAATTACATATCATATTTAATAATGATAAACTTAAAAGATAAAAATTTCCACCTGAAATAAATCTTGTGGATGTAGATAAATGCAATAAAATTTCTTTAATCCTTGGCATCTAAAATTATATATAAATAAATGAGCCATTAATTTATTGCAATCACATTAATAATAATAATAATAGTAATACTAATTTATTACAATCACATTAATAATAATTAATAATATTAGTGATAGTTATATTAATTTATTGCAATCACATTAATAATAATTAATATCAGTAGTGATAATAATATTAATTTATTGCAATCACATTAATAATAATAATATTAATAGTAAAGGAATCCTGAAAATATATTAAATAATTAATTAAATACTATATATCTAAAAATTTAATAGGACTCATTTATTTTTAAAAAATGCAAAAATAAATAAATAATTAAATTGAAATTTGGGTTGTTACACATTTTCTTTATTTTGTAAAAATGCCATTGAAAATGGTCGCATAAGTATCGCACAGGGAACCGTACAAGAATCGTGTGGAACATTTTTACAAAAATAAAACTTTGGGTGACATTTTTACAAACAAAAACTGGAAAGTGACATTTTACCATATTTTTCCTTAAAATGTGTTGATTAATTATACTATAAAGTCATTCACCGCACTTGTTTGTACTTTCCTTTTTTAGTTGTCTACCAAATTTGTTCTCTCATTCCCTTTTAGGAATTAAACAATACCCACAAACAAATAAAAGAGTCTCACACACTATGCCAAAAATGAGTTTCGACAACGGGAAAAAGACAACGGGTTTTGGTTCCCACCGTGGTCTTAAGTTTAACCCCCGTTGTTATAGGTATCCCCGTTGTCTTAAATTCATGGTACGCAACAAAAGACTACGGGTTTAAGCCCCCGTTGTCTTTTTACGTGGTCTTAACTCAGGTGTCGCAACATAAGTCAACGGAGATTATTCCCCGTTGTCTTTTCCCGTGGTCTTAAATTTCTTTTTTATTTTTTATATTTTTTTTGGTTTAATTATTAAGGGATATAGAAGGTAGACTTAGAAAAAAATTCACATTTTCCCAAATTTCTCGCTCCCGCACCCCACATTTCTCTCGATTTCTATCTTTACCTTCACCGCCATCGTCCGCCACCTCCTCTTCGCGCTGTTGTACACCTTCGTGCCGCCGTACATATTCGCTGGTAACACCTATCATCTCAAAACTCGATTCCCCTCATCAATCGGTACTTCAGTTTTCTCTCAGTTTTGTCTCGACTGATCTATCTCTGTGCCCTAGACCTAGCCACCGCCGTCCGCTGCTCATCGCCACCGTTGTCCGCCGTCTTCCCTCAGGTAAACTAAGCCATAATATCATTGTTTAGAAGCTCTAATCCCCGATTTCTATGTCTAAGCCCTCGCCCTAAATTTAGTGCCCTTGCGTTTCTGCGATCAGAACACATAGGTTTCTCATCTAACTATGTAAATTCGTTTCTTCGCAACGAGTTTTTGACGGTTTTTCTCTTCTGTTCTGTTTTTGTTCTTTTTCGGAACTGATGGTGTTTAATTCACTCTTTGGTTGAATACTCTGAATAAAACCTAGCAGTTGGAACTCTGAGTTGACGATTAGGCTGTGCTCCACATAAATCAATTGTTTTTCTCTGAGTCGCTACTAACTTATCTCACTATAAGTGTATATATTATCAATCTTAGGTTATATATGTATGTGTGTGTGTATATATATATATTATAATATTAAGCTAGGTAAATAAAGCATGAGGACAAAGTGATATAAAAATTTGATGCAATAAACTTTCCTCAGTTCATAATCGTTTTTTTTTTTTTTGGGAAATCTCTTCTGAATTAGAAACCGAATGCATTGAACTTACTAGTGTATCTAAGTGATTTGAAAACCATAATTAATGTATTTATTAACTATCTCTTGCAGGAGCTGCTGCATTGTGTTTAGAAGTAACTTTGTCCTAGAATTATTATGAAAATATTGTGTGTATAAGGGTATAAAATATGAAGCATTTTTATTTAGCAGTAAACAGTGATGCTTGAGTTGTGCAACCATAAGTTTTCTGTCCTATAAAGAGTTAAAAGGCTTAAAAAACTGAAACTTTGCTTACTTGTTTACTTGGATAATATTCAGGGATGTTATTGCTGACTAATAATTATTAATTAAGGTTCACAGGTGAAAGAAAATGTGAAAGTTAGCTGGTTTTTCCACAATTATTTTGTGTTTTGTATATTTATATGATTGGGACCATATTTACTTTTACGAGGAAAACACTTAAACCTTCCTGTTTTTTAATAGAGCTCTTCATGTGTGAGGTTTCATCATAATATTTCAAGCATATTATGCTTCTAATTTCTAATGCTGTTTTTTTTTTCTTGTTTCCTTTTCTTTTTTACCTGTCCACACATCATCACATTACAGAATAAGCCTAGATTATGTCAGTTCCTGACTTTATTTGGTGGGTCAGAGCAGTCTCTAATTAGTGCTAATTCTGCCAGACTTTCTCCAGAAATATCTTTTGCCTTTGACAAGAAGTTAAGTCCAAAGCAGACGTGAAACTTAATATTTTGGCTTCATGAAATGATTCAATAGCCCGTGCTAACAATAGACACAAATCTAGCTGACCTTTTAGATAGTACTCTGTGAAATAGAAGGCTTACTCTGATCATCTGAAAGGATAGTTTATGCTTTGGTTTAGCAAATGTTTCATGGAATTCGCGAGTCTTTTCTGGCATTAAGGTATGTATGGCTGCATATCTGAAAATAATTTCATTTGTTGTTTTTTTTTTTATTCTAGTAGCATCAAGAAACTAAGGAGACGCTTGGTTAACAATTCTTCAATGGTAATAGGAATGAAAATTATTTTCCATTTATGTCCCCACAATAAAAATGACATTTTGGGGGAAGAATTGTTACAATTGTGACTCCATTGCTAGTGTCATGTCCCAATTTGGAATAGAAGTGGACAACAAATGATTGTTGGTAGATGAATGGGGGAGTGATTGAGGAGGAGGATTTTAGGAAGATAATATGATAATCAAAATGGAGTATTGATTACCTTATTTAGGGGAGGAGATGGTGATTTTGTTCTCATTAACCATCACAATTACACTAATTTTCAATGTCATTCTCATTACCATTGAAGAATTGCTAACCAAGCGCCCATCATTATATCTCTTAAGCGTGCTTATACGTTAAGTCATCTTCCATTGCCATATTTAGACGTTTAAGATTCTAAACCAAATTTGTTTAAGTCATCTTCCATTGGCTTATACCCTTTTAATATTTTTGATGCTTTGGGTTTGAGCTTTATATTCCAGCTAATTAAGGTATGTTTTCTATTAGTTAGCAGACACTTGGTTGGCATTAATTCAATATTTATTCACAATGATTGAAATTGGATGCATAAAATGTAAAGTAAAATTTAATTAGATAGTTAGCCATTTAGTTTTTTATCTATCTACAAAGAACATTCAGCATTTGCACATGACTTGTTTTGGTTGCCAATTCTCCACTTCTACTAGATTTGCTGACATTTTTTTCACTGGACTAGTTATTGCAGATCTACATCAGTTGTTCGGGCAATTATGAGATCTGCGATTGAGAGGAGCCTTATATCTGCTTCATTTATCTATAAGCAAGTTTGTTCACAATATTTCGAGGTTGCTTTAATTGGAATTTGTCCTTTGGTTCGGGATTCACATCTATAAATTAATATACGTTACAAATTAACATATTCATTGTATTTCTGGTATTTGTCAAGTCTTAACCGTCTCTTGATGTGAAGCCGTTGGAAGCATAAACAGAACCTGGTCTGAAGCTGCTGAAGTTATTGCAATAAGGGTTTATTAATTGAGGTGTTTTCATGATGGGAAGATGTAAGGAAATAAATCTCAACTCCTGCTATTACTAGAAGCATAGGTGGTGTACCTGTGCAATTGAAGGGGGCAGTTTGAAGTCAGATAAAGGACTGTGGAAAGACAAAAATCTATATAAGGTGATAAACTGGTTATGTTATAGATGTTGTAATTTTTCATTTGTGGAATGCAACTTCTTAAAACAGTTAAAAATTTCCATGTGTAGATGCCTGGAGATATAGAAGTGCATCTTGTCCAGAAAGAAGCAACCCAGGTTGATAGTGTAAGATAGTTATCAGGTAATCATCATATCAACTGCTATGAACAGCTTATGGCAAGTATTTCGCCTCGTTTTGGAGCTTTTTGAAATCAATTTTTCAATTCAGTGAGGTTATTGATCTTTTTTACATGCCAATATTGATTATTTATTGCCAGAATACCACAAGGAATTATCAGAATGGCATGCTTTAACCTGTAAAATTTTAATAACACATTGGGTATAGTAGATAGTTATTGCATTGGCTTCTCTGCACAGCTGTCAAAAATCAGTAGAAAAATCAAATCATTCCCTTCTGTAAAATTAGTTGTGCTTCCCCTCAATTTTTTGTGCTGATTGTTCTGGTAATAGGATGTTACTGGGTGATAATGAGCTTTTAGTTTGCATATATTTCATCTTCCCATGAAAACTAATTCTGAAATTCAGCTGCTAAAGTAATTTATTTTCTAATTACGTACATCTATTTAAGAAAAAGAAATCAATAATGGGAGCATTGGGAAGTTTTCAGGCCCAATATTTTAGCATTTTTCATAAGTGTGGTAGACTGGGAAATTAATTGGCCCCAATACTTTAACATTTTAACATTTTTTAGCCCCAATACTTTTGAAGATTGAAAATTGGCTGCAAGGATAAATGATAATCAAATTAAATTACCTAATTACTAATTAGTGGAAGACTGGAAAATTAATTCCAAGAAAATAATCTGGCTTTCACACTAGATAAAAAATAACTAGTTAATTTCTAATGCCATCTTACCAAAAAGACCAATTTAATTCTTCTATATAAACCCGAAATCCTCCCTCCTTACTGCATCATCAAATTCAAAGCAACCTAGATTCTCTTGAATTCATTAATTAATTCATTGCATAGAATATGCGTGTGAAATGTGGGGGAGTCCTCGCTGTTGTTATAATAGCAACTTTTATGTGTGTTTTGGTAAAGTAGAATTAATTTAAGTTAAATTTTTATATAGAGTAATATTTAGAAAACATTACTCTCTATTCAATATTTTTTAACTCTACAAACATATTAATCAAAAAGATAAAGTAATTAAGTTACAACAGTTGTAATCAATTTTTTAAAATTGCAAAAAAGTAAAAAATGGGGATAGCACCTATAAGACTACATTTGTACATACATTGGTATAATATTTTCATTTTCAAATTAGGAGCATTCAAAATATTGGTGATGCTCCCAGTATAAGAATAGTGCTTATGTGGTAAGAATAGTTTGTGTTGATGATGCTTATGTGTGTGCCTTAATTTGGTGTTTTTTTAATTGCTTGAGTTGGTAGTGGTTATATGGATTGTGTTTACAATTTTGCTTACTACAAAAACATTGAATATTGAATGCATTAACTTTTTTCTTGTGTTTATTTGTACTTTCACAGTTCCCACAAAAGAACTGCTCTAAAAAAGATATTGATGACGTGCGAGAGGAGTGGGCCGTTTGCCTTTCAACTTACATGGATAAATGATCACCAATACAAGATGCGGTCGTGGGAAGTTTGATTGTTTTTTATGATTTGGAACTTATCATTGCAGTTGGATATTATTTTAGATTTCATGACTTAGTATGAACAATGGATGAAATTGATATTTGTAAGGATATCTATGATAATAATGTTTGTTTATTATTTGGTAATGTTTGTTTTATAATTCTCTTGCATTTAATTTGAAAAAAAATACGTTACTACAGGAAAAACCCTACGACAACGAACCAAATATGGTTTTGACAACGGGTAAAAACCTGTTGTTGAAATCATGGACATTGAGAAAAGACAACGGTGATAAAATTATATAACAACGGGTGAAATTCGTTGTCTTAAACATATGCGACAATGGTGATTCCCCGTTGTCGTAGGTAAATATCAACCGTAGTGGATGGGCTCGTTGTTGTAGCTCCAAACTTTTGACAACGGGTATAACCCGTTGTCTAAAGAGCTTAAGACCACGGGTATTATGAAGTTATGACAACGGTTAATCACTGTTGTGTAAAGAGGTTAAGACCACGGGTATAACAAAGTTACGACAACGGTAAATCACCGTTGTCTTAAGCACTTAAGACAACAGTGAAAAACCCGTTGTCAAATGTCCGGACCTAAGACAACGAGCCCATCAACAACGGTGTGAAAACACCTACGACAACGGGGAATCCCCGTTGTCGTATCCCTTTTCTGGCATAGTGACAATATTCTTATGGCCCCGACTAAACAAACCCCCGGTTTTTCTATACATACCCCAAATTATTTTTGTCGAAAATAGTTTGAAGTTAAAAATCAAGATTACCCATTTATAAATATTATTTTAATTATGAAATAAATTTTCTTTAATTTTTCACTCACTTTTCTCATTCCCAACATCGCAAAATTAACATTTTAAAATTTCGAAAAACCAAGTTTATGGATTATTTTTCATTAAATCCCTAAAATTCAAATTTTTAGATTATTTTCATTCAAATTAACACAAGATTATTCAAGTTTATAGTGTCTAATTAATGGAGTCAAACGACACAAAGTATCACATTAATTTAAGTATTATTTTTCTTATGCTGAATGACAAGTTAATATGTATCCGCAGTGCATCAGTATTATTTTGTGTGAAATTATGTTCGCATTTTTTTTTTGTAACATCGGCGAGTAAAATTAATAGAAGTTAAATTATAATTCGATCTGTAAAGGCAAAAAATTCAGCGTACTTAGAATAAAATTTAAGCACACTTTGTCAACCTACGTTGTTTTTTTTTTTTTTTTTTTGCAGATTTTTTTTCTTGCAAATTGTTTTTTTCTCATTTTTTTTAGATTAAGAAGATCTCCTTTTTTTTTTAATTGTGTATGAATGATTTCGAAGGTAAAATTCGTTGTTCTTCCTTTATAATCTTGGAATTCTTCACTTTTTGTTTGATCGTTTATACGTTTAAGTGAATAAAATTGTGAGTTTATAATTATTTACTTTTTTTTGTGTTTTAAATTTAGGTTAATTTTTTTAAAAGGACATAATTGTCTAAATTCGGGGTATGTTTAGTAATCTTTTAAAATAATCATATTTTTAATGGGGTTTGTATAGTAATACGTATAGGAGAATCGGGGGTTCGTTTAGCCGCAGCCTATTCTTTTTTTTTTTTAATAAAATACTAGTTTTCATTAAATTACGTGTTCAACAACAAAGAAGAAAAGATTCATGAATGAAGGGAGTATTAGTTTTGAATAGTATTAGTTATTTAATTAAATGATATCAATTGTTGTTTACTTAAAATATACTAGTAAACCAATTTGGTGTTGAAACTGGTTCGCACAATATCCACTCTATATTAAATTGTTTTAGAAAGTATAAAGTGAAAATGGTTCATACACAAATCATTGAAGGATATTAGTTGATTTCACTGTAGAGTATTACTTATTTTCACTGAAGAATATTAGTTGTTTGTGAAAACAAACTAAGACTCTTCACTGAAAACAACTAACAGCTTTTAGTATAAACAATTTATTCGTGTATGAACCAATTTCACTCCATACATGCTCATTGTTTTATTAGACGTGTATTGGATCAAATGCATTGCTTTGTAAATAAAATCAAATCAAATTATATATAATAACAAAATGTTTGCCAAATTTAGCAATAATTAAAATTTTAACTCCCCAAAACTTATTTCTAAATTTGGCAATAACTAACCAGTAATGCTTTTTAGCAAATACTATAAAGTAACGTTTTTTTTTTTTTTTTTGAGAGCTCAATTAACGCACTACAATTTATAAAATAATATTTTTCATTTTATATAAAAATAGTTCATGGTAACTTTATCATAATAAAATTTTAAAGTATCAAATAGTTCATGGTTAATACATGAATCATTGAAAAATATTAGTTATTTTTAAAAAAAAATATTAATTGTTTCATTGAAGGGTATTAATTATTTTCACTGGAGAATATTAGTTGTATAGTGAAAACAAATTAAGACTTTCAAGTGAAAACAACTAATACTCTTCAATAAAAATAATTAATACTCTTTAATAAAAATAATTAATATTCTTTATTGATTCATATATGAACTAATTTCACACCCTATATATATACTCATAATAAAATCGTTCAGTTTTATTACACAAAGAGAGTATAGAATCGGATTAAAATCCTAAAAGTGAATCCAAAAAGTACATGCGCGAGATGAGTCGGTGAATAAATGACAAAATAATAAGTTGGAAAAGAAAAAGAAGAAGAGCAAAGTGGCGGATTCAAATCCAGAAAAGTACATGGGCGATGAATCGGTGAATAAATGACAAAATAATAATTTAAAAAAGAAAGAAAAGTAAAGTGGATACTCTGTTACATATTACTAAAGAAATATTTTTTTCATGTAAGGTGGCCATTGAAGTATTGTAGAACACGAGATTTTTTATGTGGATGGAAAATCAAATGTTCACGTAAAGAGTGAATGTTTTGTAACTGATATCAAGTTCGACTGGAAATTGGGGAAAAGACTATTATTTTCCGGAATAAGTAGATCGGTCAAAATGGGTTGTGCCCGTTGGGCCGTCCCGCACCGCCATCCTTAAAATGAGGGTTGGGTTAGAGATTTCTTAGCCCGTTTGGAAGCGGGCCTAAATGGGCTGGCCCGTTTGGGCCGCGGGCTTTTGCGGGTTGGGGCGAGCTGGCCCACCTTAAAAAAAGTCTTTTTTTTTTTAAATAATTTTTTGTATTTTTTGTACATTGTCAACTATTATAATATTTTTTAGAGCTATTTTATAAAATATATATTCATAGATGATGAATTTGCATTATTGGAGTCTATTTTTATGAATTATTATTGTTAATATATTGTGAACTTCAATTTGTAGAAAATTATTTTTCTAATTAAAGATAATAAATTTTATTTTAATATTTTTATAGTGATAGTTATCAAGATAAATTGTTTGATTATATTTGATTTTGATGAATTTTATATATTAGAGCTTTTAAAATATATATTTAATTTTTTATAAAATAAAAAATATATTAAAAAATTAAAAGTGGGCCGGCCCGCCAAAACCCGCGTCCCGCCAATAAGTGGGTTGGGTTGGGATTTTGCAGCCCGCCAAATTTTTTGCCCGCCCCGCATCGTGATTAGTGTGATTTTTGCTCGAAATTCGTGTACTTAAATAGCCTATTTTATCGAGTTTCTTGCAATTATTTAGATTAAATTGACCACTTGTGCTTAATTGTCGAGAAAGGTGTTTGCGGTTATTTTATAGGGAATTGAGGAATTTTTGGATCAAATACGTGCTAATTGAGGTCGGTCGAGAAAAGGAATCGAGAAGAAAACGAGTGAAATGTGACAAAGATCAAATTTGAGCCGAGCAAGAATATCCTAATGAGGAAGAATCATCATCCCAAATGAGAAATCTATTCAAAATGCACGTAGAGTCAAGAAGAATCGAGTCGAAATCGTGTTTAAGAGTGGAGTAAAGCAAAACGAGGCTTAGAGAGATCGAAATACAAGTTGGAAAGCAAAGAGGGTGCAAAACAAGCAAAAAAACGAGTTCATCTCAGTTAGCAGGCTTTGTACCGCCCAAGATGAAAGGTGCTTAACCGAGATTTTGGTTTCGGCCTCAATGTCTCGGTCAACACTCTTCCGTACCGCCCGAGATAGATGGTTGTTATCCGAGATGAACTTCCCCTGCTTTAAAAAATCTGAAAATTCCAACTTTTGGAGGACTTAAATGCAATTTCGTTCAAGGGCTTTTCTTCCCACATATAAATATCTTTCTTCCTGATTTTACACTCAGTTTTTCAAGGGCTTTAGAACCCTAATACCCTAGAATAGTTTTTTTCCTTTTCATTTTTCTTTTGCATTTCTTTCAATTTCTAGCACAGATTAGATTAGATTAGATTAAACTTTCAAGTAGTAGTAATTTCCATTTCAAGCAAGGATTCTCAAGTTTTGTGGCTAAATCAACTCCATAGAGGTGCCTTCTTCCCTTAATTTCTTTTTCCTTTTGTTTAATTCCATGTTTATGGAATATTGTTCTTTATTTCATATGAGCTTGTTTGTTATTATGCTTAGCTAATTGTCATGTGTTTGGGTGTTCGGATTTACATGAGTAATTGAGTATTTGATTTGATTTGTGATATCTATTCTAGTTGAAGGTCAATCTATTAGGAATATGGACTTTGATTGTTCGATTTCATGATTGCTCTTGTAATTCGTATTTGGATTGTGTGTTTATCTCAACGAGAGTTGGATCGGTGCATGATCTTGTATGGGTGTGAGTGATTTATGAAATTTGAGTGGATATTGGAGTATCGCAACGAGAGTTGGGTATTTTCATTAGAACCTCATATTTCCTACTGTAAACAAATAAAATTTACACCCAATTAAATGGTGACACGTGTACAAATCAAATATTAATATCAAATAAATTTACTATTTTATTTTGAGAATTTAATTAAATTAATTCTTAAATTAAATAGTTAAATTGATATTAAATGTACACGGTACAAGTCGGACAAATTAAATGAGTGTTCGATACTCATATTGGGTAATAAATACACCTTATTTACCATAAGAACGAGAATTAAATGATATCTCGTAAAAAATGGATGCGAATTAAACTAATTCGCAAATCACGCCAATCAAATGGCATGGGCCAATTAGGATGTGCCATGTGGCACGACAGGAATGGAAAGTTTTCCATCCTCCACCCTATAAATAGGGTCCTTTGTTCATTCATTTGAACATGAACACCAAGACGAGACGAACGAAAACGAACAACTAACCAAGACAAGACGAATAACACGAACGAGACGACACAGGACGAACACAAGCGAACGAGCATCCGAACGATCAACCAGCGAATCCTCTGCAACCGTTCTTGAAGATTCAAAGTGTTCTTCGCCGTTCTTCATGGAAATCAACTAGAAGCAGCTCAAGATCGAAGATCAAGGCTTGAAGCCCCTCCGATCCAGCATTTTCTCTTTGAAGATTCGAAAATTCTTCAAGAACGTTCTTCAACGTTCTTCGCCGTTCTTCGCCCAAATCCGCCAGAAGCAGCTCAAGATCGAAGATCAAGGCCCGAAGCCCCTTCGATCCGGTATTTTCTTCTTGAAGATTCAAAGCGTTCTTCGCCCAAGTCCTCCTGAAGCAGCTCCAGATTGAAGACTAAGGTCCAGCACCCCTTCGATCCGGCGTTTGCCTTCAAAGATTCAAAGAATGTTCTTCACCAAACTCGAAGGCGTTCATCCAGAAACAACGTTTAATCCAAAACAAGGTGTTTTCACCCTTGGATTAACGTTATATACGTTCAAGCTCAAGATTGAAGTCAAAATTCGATCAAAGTCCAAGTCAACAGGAGAGAAGAATCAGAGGAGAAAATTCAGAGTTAAGAACCCGCACAAATTTCTCGGTTCGATCCGACTAAAATTCAAGTTGTAAATTGTATTCGTGTTTATTATATTAATAAAATGAATTTTGCAGTTACAAATTTGGCATGCCTAGTAGGACCGACTCTACCTCTCATCTCTTCTCTCTTCAAACAAGTTCAAGAACACTAGGATGGCTCCTCGCAAAGTCATTGTGCAAAAAGCCAGCTCCTCCAAAACTTCTGAAGGCCAGGTCGTGACAAGAAGTATGGCGAAGCGATCGCTGACTGAGACCTTCACAAAGGCCAATCCATCAGTGGAGGCAACAAATAAGAAGCCAGTCCACACTGCTGAGGACGAAGAGGTTAACTCTCCGCACTCCACTCCACAGTCATCTTCAAACTCGTTGTCAGACTCAAGTGTTGCTCCAGTTATGATAACAGACTCCTAAACTATTGAGGAACGATTCAATAGCATTCTCAAAGCTATCAAAGGGCTTGCAGATCATGTCAAGAGGCAAGACATTCAGATTGCCAACTTGATGAACAAGGTGGAGAACAGTGATACAAGTCACGCTCACGTGAAGCAAGTTGAGGATCAAGGAGTGGAGGAGACCTCAACTAGGCGACAAGCAGCTGAAACTGAGGAGACTGCTAAAGAACTGCATGTTTCATCTGGTGTGACGATCTAGATTGATCAGCTTAAGGAACTCATTCTGGAGACGGTGAAAGGGAAATTTGAGGATGGCTCCAAGTCCACCTTCACCTACACCAAGCCCTACACAAAGAGGATTGACAACTTGCGAATGCCAGCAGACTACTAACCTCCTAAGTTCCAACAGTTCCACGAAAAGGGAAATCCGAAGCAGCACGTGGCCCACTTTGTTGAGACATGCAATAATGTCGGGACTTATGGAGACTATCTTGTCAAGCAGTTCGTCCGCTCCCTCAAAGGAAACGCCTTTTTACTGGTACATTGATTTGGAGGCTAACTCCATCAACAGCTGGGATCAAATGGAGCAAGAGTTCCTCAACCGTTTCTACAGTAAGAGAAGAACGGTTAGCATGATCGAGCTGACAAATTCACGCCAGTGGAAGGAAGAGTCTATTATCGATTACATTAATCGATGGAGAAACTTAAGTCTGAACTGCAAAGATAGACTATCTGAGGAATCCACAATTGAAATGTGAACCCAAGGCATGCAGTGGGGCCTCCGATACATTCTTCAAGGAATTCAACCGAAGACCTTTGAAGAACTTGCTACAAGAGCTTATGACATAGAGCTAAGCATGATTGCAAGAGGAGTCGAAGATCCACAAACACAAAAGTCTTGCGACAAGACTTATGTCAAGCCTTCAAGTAAGGAATACATAACGGACCTTCCTCGCGATAAGGGGCAAAAGGCTTGACCCTGAAAGAGCTACGACAAAAATATTATCCTTTCTTAGACTCTGACGTCTCGGGGATATTCGATGACTTGATGAATGCAAACCTTATTGAGTTGCCTAAGATGAAACTACCGGAGGAAGCTGGGCGTACTAACGACCCAAAATACTACAAGTACCACCGCTTAGTGGGCCACTCAATTGAAGACTGTTTTATCTTCAAAGAAAAAGTCATGCAATTGGTCGAGCAAGGAGATATAGTGCTCGAAGAGACTATCTAAAGTTCTCCAGATCAATGCTCCTTGACAAGAGTATAAACTGTCTGTGATGCTCCTCTGACACGAGCATAAATTGTCTGAAATTCTCCTTGATAAGAGACAAAACTATCTGAAGTTTTCAAGCTGTAGATTAAATTGAAGTCTCTATCAAATGATGCTCCTTGACGTGAGTATAAACTGTCTATGATGCTCCTCTGACACGAGCATAAACTGTCTGAAATTCTCCTTGATAAGAGACAAAACTATCTGAAGTTTTCAAGCTGGAGATTAAATTGAAGTCTCCATCAAATACATTCTCCTTGACAAGAGAATAAACTATCTGAATCTCTCAAGCCGGAGATCAAATTGAAGTCTCCATCAAATCCGCTCTCCTTGACAAGAGAATAAACTGTCTGAAGCTCTCAAGCCGGAGATCAAATTGAAGTCTCCATCAAATCCGCTCTCCTTGACAAGAGAATAAACTGTCTGAAGTTTTCAAGCCGGAGATCAAATTGAAATCTCCATCAAATTCATTCTCCATGATAAGAGAATAAACTGTCTGAAGTTTTCAAGCTGGAGATCAAATTGAAGCCTCCTCGAATCAAGCGATACTCCTTGATACGAGTATAAACTATCTACAAATTCAAAATATACTCCTTGATACGAGTATAAAATATCTAACAAATCCAAATCAAGTCACCATGACACACGAGTTAAAACGGTATGTCACTCCTAATCTACATGAGTATAAACTGGTTATGACATACCTTTTGAACTACTTTATGACTTGATCCTCTTTAAAGGGGTACGTAGGCAGCTTAGACATCCTCTAAGTTCAGTCATGATTCAAAACTCCAAATGCATATGAGGGCGCAAAATACTTTCGTGCTTCATTCACTCCAAGTCAAAACGACCGTGAACAAAGCACGAGGGGGCATTTGTAAGCAAATAAATTTTACACCCAATTAAATGGTGACACGTGTACAAATTAAATATTAATATCAAATAAATTTACTATTTTATTTTGAGAATTTAATTAAATTAATTCTTAAATTAAATAGTTAAATTGATATTAAATGTACACGGTACAAGTTGGACAAATTAAATGAGTGTTCGATACTCATATTGGATAATAAATACACCTTATTTACCATAAGAACGAGAATTAAATGATATCTCGTAAAAAATGGAAGTGAATTAAACTAATTCGCAAATCACGTCAATCAAATGGCATGGGCCAATTAGAATGTGTCATGTGGCACGACAGGAATGGAAAGTTTTCCATCCTCCACCCTATAAATAGGGTCCTTTGTTCATTCATTTGAACACGAACACCAAGACGAGACGAACGAAAATGAACAACGAACCAAGGCAAGACAAACAACACGCACGAGACGACACAAGACGAACACAAGCGAACGAGCATCCGGACAATCAACCAGCGAATCCTCTGCAACCGTTCTTGAAGATTCAAAGCGTTCTTCGCCTTTCTTCATGGAAATCAACTAGAAGCAGCTCAAGATTGATAGCCAAATTCGTTTAAGCACAAACTTAACCACTCGCAAGTGAACGAGTTCGTTGTATTAAGGCTATGACCAAGTTAAAATTATCGAACCCACGGGAGGTGGGAAGTGTTCCTAGGAAATAATTTCAAAATTGACATGAAGTGACAATTAAAAGTTTTCGGGTTTTGATTAAGCTACTAGACAAGTGAATTAAAAGCGAATAAATGAACAAGCAAGTAAACGAAAACTAACTAACTTCGAATCACGAAGTGCAAGGGGAGAGGGAGATGCTTAGGATGTTTTCCACCTAGTGAACCTTAAGTCGGATTGCCAAGCCTACTTTATACGTCAATTTGGACTCACTAGGGGACCTCACTAATTACCTAAACGACCATTCAAGCAATTAGTGTCTATTGATGGGGATTCTCTACGATTAATCCTCTCTCGACGAATTAAACGTAAAATACACACATTCATTTGTCATTCTCACACTCATTCATCTAAACATGTTCATGTAACTCTCATCTACGCTAAACATGCATCGAAAAATAAGCTACAAGAGATCAACAAACAAAGCTCAATACAAATCCATCAATAAAAGCAAATTCCAAATATCAACATAAAATAGGCAAGAGCAATCCCCACTCAAGAATTCACATGGCTTCAAACATCCAAAGCATCGAAACACTTAGCTCATGATTTTAAAATGACAAACCATAGCTAAACAAGAACAAAACAAGAAACCCATAGCTAAATAGAAATTAAATTGCAATATAAAGGAAAGAAATCACCTCTTGGGTTTACAAATGTATGAAACTTCAACTAATTCTTCACTCTTACTTGAAATTGAAAGCTAATTCTATGAAAATTGAAAATCTAAAGCTAGGGCTAATCTAATTGAAAGAGAAAATTTGTGTGAGTGGGTGTTTCCATGGTGAAGTGTGTGTGTGTGTGTTTTTATCCTTTGTTGTTCTTCTAAAATCTGAGAATGAGGGCTTAAATATTGGGGGAGGAAGGCTTGAGACGAAATTTGCAAAAGAGCCCCTCAAAAATATCAAAATTTCGAAAAATCCAAGATTTTCGTGCGCAACTCGACCGAGTTGACCCACTCGACCGAGTGGCTCGGTCGAGTGCGCTTTTTAAAAAGCGTATGCGCTTTTTCGCAACAGGCTACTCGAGCGAGTAAGGCGACTCGAGCGGGGCGCTCGGTCGAGTAGCAAAATTTCCTCGAGCGCACTGGGAAAACCGACATTGACTCGCGCGAGTCGAGCAACTCGACCCACACACTCGGTCGAGTACGCTTCTTTAAAAGCGTTATCACTTTCTCCCAGGCTACTCGATCGAGTAGCTCGACTCGAGCGGTTGGCTCGGTCGAGTAGCCTGATCTTCAGCCGCTTTTCATCCTTTGGGCCAAAATCTTTGGGCTTTTCTCTTTTTTCCAATTGGGCCAACACATTGGGCTTCCTTTTGCTAATTAAATCATCTCGGCCCAATTCCTCTCTTCTCCTACAATATTCTCGTTATCTTCTCGACTTTTCTCCTCGCTCGACCTCACAAAATTATAGGCTCGTATTTTCTTCTAAAAAATATTCAATTTCCTGCAAAAATAATAAAAATGCCTTTCTCGACAATTAAGCACAAATGGTCTAATTAATGTAAATAATTGCAAGAAATTCAATAAAATTAGCAAATTAAATGCACAAATTTCGAGCAAAAATCACACTAATCACCCCCCCAAACTTAAAGTGTTGCTCGTCCCCGAGCAACGAAAAAGATAAACAAGTGGGAGGATTACGAGAAATGAGTGTCAAAAAGAACAAATAGCAATTATCAAATTCTTTCAATCAAATCAAGCTCTTAAGTACCAAAAATCAACTAGCAAGTTTACAAGTCATGTTCAAATCAATGCAAAATCAAGTGCTCAATCCACAATATCCCTCTCAAGTAAGTGTTTCACTCACAACTCAAAAGTGTATCAAGGCATGTATACTCTCAACAATCGATTCATACAAGTGCACTACCATAAGCTTGACAATCATCTAAATTCTCCACTACTTTCTAAGTGATTAAGCCAAGAATCAATGAGGACTTTGCATTTGGTTGTAATGTTGGGCTCTTTGGTTAAGGTGGGGAATTTTTGGGAAAAAGTGACTCGTAAACTAGTGGAGCGAGAAATAAAGACGCATAGACACATCTAAAATTCTCAAGGCAAAGTTGCAAGTGATCAAGTTGCAACTCTAACTTTCAAACTCCAACAATTTGCTAATTCTCATTTTTCAAGTACATTCTCACCATTAACCATCAAACACCTTTTTTGAACTTGTAACTCTACCAAATTCTTGTACACAAGAGAGTTTTCTTTTCAATTTTTTCTTTTCACAAACCAACTCAATCTTTTCTCGTACAATTTTTTTTCAACTCATCTTTTTCTCTTTTTCACTCTTTCACTTTCACACAAATTCATCCACCAAATTCACATTTAAGCTCAATTCAACCTTACTACCCCATTCAAGCTCCACTAGCTCATAGAGACAAATTAGGCTCACAAAATGGGTAATTAGGCTAAATTTGTAGGTTGCCAAGAAAATAGGTCAATAGGCTCAAAAGGGCTAACTACGGAAAAATTTCATTTGGTATGGAAAATTTGGCTAAGTGACTTTTCAAATCAAAGATGGCCTCATATCATTTTCAAAGATTTCACACTCAATGTAGCCTCAAACAAGACAATTGGCAAGTTCTAGAGCACACAAGCATGAACGATACTCACAAGAAAGAACTTAGACCCAAAATATGCAAGTCTAAAGGCTCTAAAGCTCACGGGCTTATCTAATCATGGATCGAGCACAAAATCAAGCATAATCGTCACATGAAAAGTAAACAAGCATGTCTCAATCAATACCATCGAGCTCAACTAGATCTCAAAAACCAAACAATCACCATCCATTTTTCGACACCAAGCCACACAATCACAAATCCAAAGCATATACTCAAAGATATTCAATAAGCCTACAATTAAGCACACATATCATGCCAAGTACTAGAATAAGCAAAACTCTAAAAAAAAATGAGGCGTGCGCCTGTGCAATGTAAAGTGAAGCCTCAAGTGCGCCGGTGCAATGTAAAGTATGAAAACCAAGATAAATAACTCCCCCAAACTTAGACATTGCTAAGCAATTCTAAGTTCGGGGTATATTACCTCCAATTTGCACCAAGCACGTTCTTCTTCTTCTACAAGACACTATCACCTCACATTAAGCTCCTAGAGTATGCTCACGTTCTCCTATCAACCACTTCTCTTGAAAACATCACCCTCAACTTCTCATATGTCAAGACAAAACTCATGTACAAGTATATGTAATCAATTAAATCCAAAATTCCTAACAAAAATCATTTCCACTAAGCTCTAATCAAATGGGAGTGCATCGGTGCAATTAAAAATTATGCATAAAAAAGACGAACACCCCCCCAAACTTAGACTTTGGTCTAAGTTTGAGAAGGTGTTGTACCTCAAGGTTCCCTCAAGCACGTCTTTCTATAAAGCTCGAACTCTCACCGAGCTCCAACACACGACCCCATCAACTTGAGTACTTCCCCTTCGTTAGAGAGCAAAAACACCTCCTTCACACAAAGAGCAAGCCCACCTACACAAACAAACTAACAAACAAAGTAAAGCAATAACAAAAACAACAAATAAGCAAGAATGAAAAAGGATGGGTTGCCTCCCATCTAGCGCTATTTTTATCGTCCTATGCCGGACGGAACCCATTCGAGTTCAAACCTCTTGAAGAGATTTGGTACCTCCCCCGTCCTTTTGACAAGGACTAAAGTAGTACTTCACCCGGTGACCATTCACTTTGAAGCGACTCCCATTTTTACTTTCAAGCTCAAGATAACCACTAGGAGAAACTTCCTTAACTTTGAACGGGCCACTCCACTTGGATTTCAACTTCCCCGCAAAAAGTTTCAAACGTGAATTAAACACCAAAACTTCATCTCCCACTTCAAATTCCTTCTTTTTGAGCCTTGCATCATGCCATTTTTTGGTCTTCTCTTTGAAAATTTTTGCATTCTCATATGCCAATTCTCTAAACTCCTCAAGCTCACTCAATTGAAGCAACCTTTTCTCTCCTACCAACCCACTATCAAAGTTCAATTTCTTGATTGCCCAATAAGCTCTATGCTCAAGTTCCACCGGCAAATGACACGACTTCCCAAACACCAATTGATAAGGGGACATCTCCAACGGTGTTTTGAACGCCGTTCGGTATGCCCACAAAGCATCATCTAACTTAATTGCCCAATCCTTCCTTGTTGTGTTCACCGTTTTTTCGAGAATTTGCTTGATTTGCCGGTTGGACACTTCCGCTAGGCCATTAGTTTGAGGATGGTAAGCGGTGGAGACCTTGTGCTTCACATCATACTTTGCAAGGAGGCTTCCCATCAATTTGTTCACGAAATGACTTCCTCCATCGCTTATCAAAGCTCGTGGCACCCCAAATCGAGTAAAGATATTCTTCTTTAGAAAAGCTATCACCACCTTAGCATCATTCGCCTTCGTTGGTATTGCCTCTATCCACTTTGAAACGTAATCCACTCCGACTAGAATGTAAAGATATCCGTGTGATGGTGGAAATGGTCCCATGAAATCAAGTCCCCACACGTCGAATAACTCAACTTCCACGAAGATATTCAAGGGCATTTCATCTCTCTTTGTGATCCCACCCAATTTTTGACAACGATCACATCTTCTCACGAACTCATGACAATCCTTGAAAAGTGTAGGCCAAAAGAAACCACTTTGAAGCACCTTTGAAGCCGTTTTCAAACCCCCGAAATGTCCACCACACGGAAGCGAGTGACAATGTTGAATTATGCTCTCCCATTCTTCTTGTGGCACACATCTCCTAATCAATGAATCAACACCTCTTCGGAAAAGATATGGTTCATCCCAAATATACTTCTTCACATCTTTATAAAACTTCTTCCTCTCGTATGAATTGAGATCGGGCGGTGTCTCTCCACTTGCTAAAAAATTGGCATAGTCGGCATACCAAGGTGCACACTTCTCGACCTTCCAAATGGGAGTTTCCTCTAATCGAAAGAGCTTCTCATCCGGGAATGTCTCCTTAACTTCCTCTTTGTCCTCCAATGCACCTTCCTCTCTCTCCAATCGGGACAAGTGGTCCGCTATGTAATTCTCCTTTCCTTTCTTGTCAACGATGTCTAGGTTAAACTCTTGTAGAAGTAGTATCCATCGAATCAACCTTGGTTTGGAGTCCTTCTTGTTCATCAGATAACGAATGGCTGCGTGATCAGTGTAAACTGTGGTCTTCGCCCCCACCAAATAAGGCCGAAACTTGTCCACAGCATACACCACTGCTAGAAGCTCTTTCTCGGTGGTCGTGTAATTCAACTGAGCCGAGTTGAATGTTTTGCTCGCATAATATATGACATGGAAACGGCCTTCACGCATTTGCCCTAGAGCTACTCCCATGGCATAATCACTTGAGTCACACATTAACACAAACGGCTCTCTCCAATCGGGAGTGACCAAGATCGGAGCACTCACCAAAGCTTCCTTTAGCTTCCTGAAAGCATCAAGACATTCATCAGAAAATACATAAGGAGTATCTTTTTCTAATAAATGAGACAAAGGTTTAGAAATCTTAGAAAAGTCCTTGATGAAACGACGATAAAATCCTGCATGACCCAAAAACGAACGGATTCCCTTCTCATTCGTAGGAGGAGGAAGCCTCTCAATAGCAACAATCTTCGTTTTGTCAACCTGCAAACCCTTATAAGACACATGGTGGCCAAGAACGATCCCCTCCTTGACCATAAAATGGCATTTTTCCCAATTAAGGACAAGGTTCGTTTCTTGGCACCTCTCAAGAACAAGTTCCAAATTATTAAGGCATAAATCAAAAGAATCACCAAACACAGAAAAATCATCCATAAAAACTTCCATCACATTCTCTATCAAACCGTGGAAAATGGCCATCATGCACCTTTGGAACGTAGCCGGTGCATTGCAAAGCCCAAAGGGCATTCTCCTAAATGCAAACGTTCCATAGGTGCATGTTAGGGTCGTTTTCTCTTGGTCTTCAGGGGCAATCATGATTTGATTGTACCCCGAATAACCATCAAGAAAGCAATAATACTCAAAACCACCCAACCGGTCCAACATTTGATCAATAAAAGGAAGAGGGAAATGATCTTTTCGAGTGGCCTTGTTTAACTCCCTATAATCAACACAAACTCGCCAACCCGTTGCTACCCTAGTGGCTATCACTTCATTAGTTTCAGTTGTAATTACAGTCATTCCCCCTTTTTTAGACACACAATGTAACGGAGATACCCATGGACTATCGGAAATCGGGAAAATCATGTTGGCATTTAAGAGTTTTAAAATTTCCTTCCTAATGACCTCTTGAAGTATAGGGTTCACTCTCCTTTGACTTTGTACAACCGGTTTACAATTCTCTTCTAACCTTATCTTATGCATGCAAATAGCCGGGTTAATTCCCTTAAGATCCTCTATGCTCCAACCTAGTGCAGTTTTGTGCTTTCTAAGGACATCTAATAACTTATCTAACTCACACGAACTTAAAGAAGATGAAACAATTACCGGTAGGAGTCCTTCACTATCCAAGTAGGCGTACTTGAGGTGCTCCGGAAGGTCCTTTAGCTTATTCTTCTTTTCTTCGTTTGGCCCACTCCCCGGAACGGGTATGAATAGAGATGGAGTACTCAATCTTGCTTGTTTGATCTCCTCCACTTCTCTATCTTCCAAAGATCGTGCCTCATCCTCTTCTTCATCCTTCATAAACCTATCATCACAAGAGACAAACATGTTATTAGAATGGCAATTAGGCATAGGAAGTACATAATCTTGAGTTAAGAGATTGTAAGAAGATTCTTCCCAAGCCTCCTTGAGGCATAAATCAATGACATCAATTGCATGGCATTCCTCTTTCTCCATGGGATGTTTCAACGAAGCATTAATGGAGAAATTGATCTCCTCTCCATTTAGTTTCAAGGTGAGCTTCCCTTTGTGGACATCTATCACCGCTTGAGCGGTAGATAAAAATGGTCGACCAAGGATCAATGGGACGTCTTTGTCTTCTTCCATCTCCATCACAAAGAAGTCCGCCGGAAATGTGAAATTATCCACCTTGACAATCACATCTTCAACAAAACCGTTGGGGATTGTGGTCGACCCATCCGCCAATTGGAGCGTGATTGTGGTTGGTTCCAATTCTCCTTGGCTCAAGCTTTTGAATATTGAAAAAGGCATTAAGTTGATACTAGCACCAAGGTCGCACAATGCATTTCTCACCACTCCGTTCCCCATATCACAAGCGAGTGTGAAACTCCCCGGATCCTTCATTTTCTGAGGTAAGTTCCTTTGAAGAAGTTCACTACACTCTTTAGTTAACTTTACCATTTCCGGTTCTTCCACCCTTCGTCTTCTTGCCAATATGTCCTTCAAAAACTTCGCATAACTTGGCATTTGCTCGATGGCTTCATAAAATGGGATGTTGATGTAAAGCTTCTTGAACACCTCGAGGAATTTTCCAAATCTTTCATCTAACTTCTTCTTCATGAACCGTTGAGGAAATGGAACCGGTACCAAAGATTTTGGTACCCCCCATTCATCCACCTCAACCTTGCTCTTGTTTTCTTTCTCCATCTTGACTCTCTTCCATTTAGGGATGACTTCTTCTTTTGCGGTTTCTTCCACTCTTTGCTTCCCTTTTTCCAAACGTCTCTTCTCACGTTCTTCCTCCTCTTCATTATCCTCCGCTTCTTGCTTCCCCTCAACGCTATCATGTGATTTTCCATCTTCACTTGCTTCCTCTCGTGGTGGCATGGAAGGTCCTTCATACCTCGCTCCACTCCTCAACTCTATGGCTTGACAATGCTCCCTTGGGTTTATCTCGGTGTTGGATGGAAACTTTCCTTTGTTCAATTGAGGACCCAAGGCATTTGCGATTTGTCCAATTTGATATTCGAGAGCTTTGAATTGAGTATCATGTTGTGCCAACTTCATCTCCTTCTTCTTGTCCGACTCCTCCAATCTTTGACCAACCTCTTCAATCATTTCCATCCTCCGATTAGATTCCTCCATTCTCCTATTCATATCCTCCATATTCTTCAACAATAATTGAAGAGTCTCATCGGTATTCCCTTTTCCTTCGTGATTTGGAGGTTTTGATCCCGGGTCTACCCCCGTGGGTAATTGAATTGCTCCTCTAGGATTCCCATATGAGAAATTTTCATGTTTCCTCCATGGTTGATTTGAAGATCCTCCTTGATGGAACACATTGTTGGGAGGAGAGGCTCCTTGAAACCTTGCTTGAAACGGTGGTGCTTGGTACGGTTTTGGACTTTGCATATTGTTTTGATACCCTCCTTGGAATTGTTGCCTTCCCATATAGTTCACTTCTTCACTCGACGACGGAACATTAGGACTTGCTTCCACTTGCCCAACTTGCACATGAGAAGAAGGAAGGTTTAGGTTCCCCAATTTGTCAATCAAAGCCATCATGACACTCTTCAAACCATCGTTTTGTTCCTCTAAGGCAGCGATTTTATCTCTTTTTCCTCCTCCACTTGAACTACAAAATGAGTCATTTGCGGCTATGTTGTCGATTATCTCATTCACTTGCTTCACCGTTTTCGACCATACGGATCCACCGGCACTTGAGTTGAGGTGGTTTCTATCCCATTCATTAAGCCCTATAGTAAAGTATAAGATAGTTTGCACCTCGGGTAGACCATGTTGAGGACAAGCCAATAGCAAGCTTTGGTACCTCTCCCAAGCATCGGTTATTGATTCCCCATGAAATTGCTTGAATTTTGTGATAGCTTCTTGTGCCTTTAGGACCTTGGACGGGGGGTAAAACTTCTTCAAGAATTGAGTACTCAAATCCTCCCAAGTATTTGCCATAGGGTTCATATTTTGTATCCATTTCTTGGCCCTCCCCTTCAATGTGAACGAGAAGAGTCGTAGCATCTTAGCATCGTGTGAAACACCGGGATATTTCACGGTGTCACAAACCTCCATAAAGTTACCCAAATGGACATGGGGATCCTCTCGTTCATCCGATCCATCAAATTGTGATTCTCTCAACATACGTAGCAATGCGGGGCTCACTTCAAACTTCTCGGCTACAATATGCGGCCTTGCTATTCCATCATAAAACTCCTTCATCTTAGGTTCATAAAAATCTTTGAGGAGCGGCTCACGATCTTGAGGATTTGGTTCGGGTTGGTAGACGGGTTGATGATTCGGGTTGTTTTGAGGAGGATTTGGCATTTGAGGAATAGGGTATGGATAAGGATAAGGGTAGTTTGGTGGATATTGAGGCGGGTACGGGTAATAGTTATGTGGTTGTTGGTAGTGAGGATGTTGTGGATTTTGAGGTGGAGGGTAATTATATGGGTAATGTGGATAGGGTTGGACATTTTGTAATTGATGGAACGGGTTTCCCCCTTGAACTTGTCTTTGATGAAGGTCATTCCCTTCATTCCTTCCTTGAGCTACTTGTGGATTCCCATTTCCGTTTCCTTCATTCGCTACGAACCCCTCATTCACCGGTGCTCCATCACCATTATGACTTCCTTCACCCATATTGGCTTCATTCACCTCCATGTTTCGATTTCCTCTTCTCCTACGATTTCTTCCTTGGTTTCGTCTAGCCGTGGCTTCAATCTCTAAATCTATCGGGATGAGTTGTGTCCCACTAGATCTCGTGTTCATACACCTGCACCAATACCACGTATCAAACCACCCTCGAGACACAAAAAGTAAGCAAAAGAACAATGAATAAAAGAAATGAAAGAAATAGCAAAAAAAAAACAACACGCAACGAAATTAAATCAACTAAGAACACACGTCACCTCCCCGGCAACGGCGCCAAAAACTTGATAGCCAAATTCGTTTAAGCACAAACTTAACCACTCGCAAGTGAACGAGTTCGTTGTATTAAGGCTATGACCAAGTTAAAATTATCGAACCCACGGGAGGTGGGAAGTGTTCCTAGGAAATAATTTCAAAATTGACATGAAGTGACAATTAAAAGTTTTCGGGTTTTGATTAAGCTACTAGACAAGTGAATTAAAAGCGAATAAATGAACAAGCAAGTAAACGAAAACTAACTAACTTCGAATCACGAAGTGCAAGGGGAGAGGGAGATGCTTAGGATGTTTTCCACCTAGTGAACCTTAAGTCGGATTGCCAAGCCTACTTTATACGTCAATTTGGACTCACTAGGGGACCTCACTAATTACCTAAACGACCATTCAAGCAATTAGTGTCTATTGATGGGGATTCTCTACGATTAATCCTCTCTCGACGAATTAAACGTAAAATACACACATTCATTTGTCATTCTCACACTCATTCATCTAAACATGTTCATGTAACTCTCATCTACGCTAAACATGCATCGAAAAATAAGCTACAAGAGATCAACAAACAAAGCTCAATACAAATCCATCAATAAAAGCAAATTTCAAATATCAACATAAAATAGGCAAGAGCAATCCCCACTCAAGAATTCACATGGCTTCAAACATCCAAAGCATCGAAACACTTAGCTCATGATTTTAAAATGACAAACCATAGCTAAACAAGAACAAAACAAGAAACCCATAGCTAAATAGAAATTAAATTGCAATATAAAGGAAAGAAATCACCTCTTGGGTTTACAAATGTATGAAACTTCAACTAATTCTTCACTCTTACTTGAAATTGAAAGCTAATTCTATGAAAATTGAAAATCTAAAGCTAGGGCTAATCTAATTGAAAGAGAAAATTTGTGTGAGTGGGTGTTTCCATGGTGAAGTGTGTGTGTGTGTGTTTTTATCCTTTGTTGTTCTTCTAAAATCTGAGAATGAGGGCTTAAATATTGGGGGAGGAAGGCTTGAGACGAAATTTGCAAAAGAGCCCCTCAAAAATATCAAAATTTCGAAAAATCCAAGATTTTCGTGCGCAACTCGACCGAGTTGACCCACTCGACCGAGTGGCTCGGTCGAGTGCGCTTTTTAAAAAGCGTATGCGCTTTTTCGCAACAGGCTACTCGAGCGAGTAAGGCGACTCGAGCGGGGCGCTCGGTCGAGTAGCAAAATTTCCTCGAGCGCACTGGGAAAACCGACATTGACTCGCGCGAGTCGAGCAACTCGACCCACACACTCGGTCGAGTACGCTTCTTTAAAAGCGTTATCACTTTCTCCCAGGCTACTCGATCGAGTAGCTCGACTCGAGCGGTTGGCTCGGTCGAGTAGCCTGATCTTCAGCCGCTTTTCATCCTTTGGGCCAAAATCTTTGGGCTTTTCTCTTTTTTCCAATTGGGCCAACACATTGGGCTTCCTTTTGCTAATTAAATCATCTCGGCCCAATTCCTCTCTTCTCCTACAATATTCTCGTTATCTTCTCGACTTTTCTCCTCGCTCGACCTCACAAAATTATAGGCTCGTATTTTCTTCTAAAAAATATTCAATTTCCTGCAAAAATAATAAAAATGCCTTTCTCGACAATTAAGCACAAATGGTCTAATTAATGTAAATAATTGCAAGAAATTCAATAAAATTAGCAAATTAAATGCACAAATTTCGAGCAAAAATCACACTAATCAAAGATCGAAGATCAAGGCTCGAAGCCCCTCCGATCCAGCGTTTTCTCTTTGAAGATTCGAAGATTCTTCAAGAACGTTCTTCAACGTTCTTCGCCGTTCTTCGCCCAAATCCGCCAGAAGCAGCTCAAGATCGAAGATCAAGGCCCGAAGCCCCTTCGATCCGGTGTTTTCTTCTTGAAGATTCAAAGCGTTCTTCGCCCAAGTCCTCCTGAAGCAGCTCCAAATTGAAGACTAAGGTCCAGCACCCCTTCGTTCCGGCGTTTGCCTTCAAAGATTCAAAGAGCGTTCTTCACCAAACTCGAAGGCGTTCATCCAGAAACAACGCTTAATCCAAAACAAGGTGTTTTCACCCTTGGATTAACGTTATAAACGTTCAAGCTCAAGATCGAAGTCAAAATTCGATCAAAGTCCAAGTCAACAAGAGAGAAGAATCAGAGGAGAAAATTCAGAGTCAAGAACCCGCACAAATTTTTCGGTTCGATCCAACTAAAATTCAAGTTGTAAATTGTATTCGTGTTTATTATATTAATAAAATGAATTTTGCAGTTACACCTACACTTGTTACTTAATTGAGAAATTGGTGATAAGTGAGAAGATTACCGATCCGATGTTTTCATTTGACGTGTTTACCTAGGCTTATCCAGTACGGTGAATACGTGATGTTTAGTGATTGCTTCTATAGTTGATCGGAAACTTGAATAGTTATTACTTATTGATCGTGTACTTGATTCTCATGTAATGATGAACACCCGAACACATCTCGTTTAATTGTTTGAAAAATCCCTAAAATTAGTAATTGCTTATTGCTTTAATTTAGTTAATTGCTTTGATTTGTTTAATTGCTTTAATAGTTGCTTTAATTTCGAGAAAACCTTTTCAAAAACCTTGATCTGCACTACAATTATGTGCCGACGCATAGCATTAAGGCTGTACTAGCCACTAGTCCCGTGGTTCGATATTTAACTTGGTCAATTTCCTTACTATAACAACGATCTCGTACACTTGCGAGTGAGTTCGAATTTGTGCTTTAACAAATTTGGCAAACACATCGCCCTGCAAAAGCCCGTTTTAGTTCGCCCCGGCCTGCTGACCCGTTTTGACAGTTCTAGGAATAAGTCAGCAAAACTCAAACTCGAATACTTGTATTGTTTGAAAAAGTTATTTTTCGGGGCAAATACTATACAATGGTATCATTCAAGTGTATTTTATTAACAACCCTTTCAAAAAAAAAGAAAAGGTATTTAAAATATTATTAGTTATTTTATTAAAAAAAATATTTGATCAATATTAATTATTTTCACTAAATAATACTTTTTCCGTTCCAAAACTAATTTTATACTATGAGTCGATGCACACATTTTTAAAAAATGAGTAAATGAGGGTGGGGTTGAATATTTTTTAATAAACTAATTAAAATTATTTTAATGGCTTTTGAGAGAGAATTATTTTATTTTTAGAAATATGAAAGTGTTCGTTGAACATCTTAAATAGACTAATTAAAGTTACTTTAATGGAGGGATTTTTTTATTTTTTTTTATGGAGGAAATATTAGTTATTTTAATTAAATAGTAATAGTTGTGCACCCAAATATTATTAATTTTCGGTTAAGGGTCCAAATCTCGTAGGTATTAATTTTCTTCGGATTTAGTATGAGTTAAAATAATACTGCAATCTATTTTGTTTTATCAAAATGTGTACATGACACTATATAAAAGACATGAATTTACGATAAAAAGTTTTTTACGACAGCAAATTTGTCGAAATTTGTGAACAATTTGCAACGTTTTGTCAAACTTTCGTCAAACTCAATAAAAATTTCAATGAACTTGTAATTCGTTGCAAATTACTACTAAATTTATAACTGGTTGTCTAGTAGCCAAAACTGTTGTATCGACAAATTTTGAATGAAATATTTCAATTTAAAATTTCTTATAACAAGTTTCCTCAAAAATTCAATGCGGTTACCGTGACTCCTCGTGTGCCTAGCGGGAGTAATTGCACTGCTTAATTTTTCGATGAAATTGTCGTCGAAAATTTACCAAAATGACGTGGTTTTTTTTTTTTTTTCTTTTTTTCTGTAGGCGACAAAATTTACAATGAAATTCATGTCTTTGTAAATTTTTTTTTTCCATAAATGACATCAAATCAGCCATTTTCGATCCACACCGCCATAAAAAACAAAAAACAAAAATAGACCACAATATTGCTTCAAAAAGTATATATGTACGGTGAATATTTTATACATATATTAGCCAAACTAAGGACCAAAATAATAAAAACAATACTTTTCATTTATTTAAAACTATGGTATCGAATTCAAAAAAGTTTGGCCTCCAAGCGGCCATTGCTCACAATTTAAGGCCAAAGCAACTGGAAATGGATTCGGAAACTCTTGTCAATTTGATCCATGAGGAGTTGGATGATGAAACTTATGTGAGAATTATCATTGATAATATTCGAAGCTTGGCGCTACACATTCTTCAAGATCATGAATTCCATTTTAAACGGAGGGAGGCAAATCAGATCGTCAATGTACTGGTCCATTTTGGTAACCAAGCTAGTTTCGAGCGTGTTGGAGTTGATACAACCGCAGTTGAATGTTTACTTTTGATTGATAACGATCTAAGCCATGAGCCAAACTCTCGTTAAGTAATATATTGAGGAATTTTACCTCTAAAACAAAGGTATGTATAGACAAAAAAATATATTTTAGTGAAACTTGTTTTCTGCAATACAATTACTTATATACTAAGATCATAACATTATATACATACAAACACATTAAAAATTGTAGATATGTATCGTCATATTTATTTATAAATATATAATAGTATTAATAAATAAATATTATAGTATTGTTAAATAATATAAAGACATCAATTTCATTTGGTGAATAAATTTTACTGAGCATGTCTCTCAGAGATAACATATTTTGCATATATTATTAGCAAACTTAGGGCATCAATTGTGGTGCATTTTTCCGTCCGTAATTTACATTTCCTCTCTTTTTTTGGGAAGCATCGTTTCAATAAACATTCCTTTTTTTTTTTTTTACAAAGTTTTAGAAATTTATATTTTTCACAATATTTTATAGAGTAAACTAATAAAATAAAAGATAGAGGGAGTGTTTTTTTTAAAGGAAAAACGGCAATGCATTAAACAATATGCCACAAATCGGTATCAACAACGTTAACAATAGAAGAAGAATTAGAATTAGAAAAGAAAGGTCTATCAACAGAGAGGCCTAAAAAGCTAAACCATGAGCTACTACATTACCGAATCGTCTCGTCCAACAAAACGAGACATCCATAAAAGACCTAGCAATGAAACTCATATCATCAACCAACCTACGTGCCAAAGTAAGAAAGGCGCGGTTACAATTCTCACCATCGCCGTTATTGCCTTGCCGCCAACGTCACTGTTCATTGTCACTATCCCTGATCTTGTCTCCTGCTGGAAAGATCTAAAAGAATCTAGATCTACAGTTATCAATACCGCGCCACAACCATCACACCGCCACCCCTCACCACCACAACCCTTCTAATTTATTTGAGTTTGTCTTGTTATTTGATAGACAATTGGGTCAATCTTCTCCATCTGTGCCGTGATTTATGTTTCTGTTTGGTAGGTTAACTCATTGGATCCGACTTTTTTTTTTATTTAGTCCTTTGTTATTTTATTTATTAATTTTTATGTTGTATTTCGTTTCTTTAGTCCCTTTAGTTTTGGGTAGACTTTTGTCTTGAGTTCTGGTAGTGTGCCATATTTTTATGAATTTCTTAGTCTATTTGGATGTCAAGAAGAAAATAGACGTGATGGAGATAAATTTGGTGAAAACCACCTTAGTGTGGGTGTTCTTATCTTCCAAAAGAGTTTTAGGTTGCATTTGGATTGAGTCATTTAAAATGCAAGAGATTTAAATATGAATGAATTCTCAAATCCATGAATTTCAAATGACACGTTTTTACTAAGTATTTGAAATTTCTCCATTTTGAACTAGAAATGTAGTTAGGAATTTAAAATTTATCAATTTAAATATTCTACCCAAACAAGTGGCGTGAATTTAGGTTGTGGATTTAAAATTCATAGCTCAAATCTCTCCATCCAAACACAATCTTACAGTTATACGTCCACCTTAACTCTTGAGATAATTCTGTATTTCTTCACTATTGGTTTGGAGTAGGTTTGCTTTTACTTTGAAGAGACTTGATCTTCTGGATAGATCTATATGAAGTTGTATGCTTTAATTCTCATAATTGGCTTTGTTTTCGTTTAAGAAAAAAAATCTCTCAATGAAGTAATCATTAATAGAAGACTACAAGAAAATGGGGTAACAATGGTGGAAATCAATGAGTTGCCTAACTTTGAAGACCGATCCAAGTTCCAATCATATAGAGGCGAATATTAATATGGGTCATATTTACAATCATGAATTTTATTTCAATATGTAAACAAAATAACCTAAAAAAGTTGATAAAAGACAAAAAAGAAACATCCATGGTGTGAATGCTAGTCGATAGTCAAACCAATGTTGAGGATAGAAATTTACACCATATTAAATTGAGAAGTTTTGAACGCGTACATGCTTCACGAAGATACAATGTATAGATCCTAGCTATCACATCATTATCAAACCAATAATCGATTAGTTAACACAATTCTGGAAATAATAATCCTCCAGTACTTGCCTGTTTGGAACAATATAATAACTTATGTATAAATAATAAGGTATTATAACTTTATTTACCACTCATTTTAAAATCATAAATTAATAATTGGAGGATTAATTCCATACAAGAGGACAATTGATAGGTTGGATATTTAGGTTTTCATAAGTATCTCAAATTAGAATTTTTTTTTTCTCAATTAAGATTTAATTTTATTCATTTTTTTCTTTATTTTCTAATTATACGGGAGATCACCACAAAATATATATTCTCCGGAGAATTATTTTCTATTAACTACTATTTTTTTCTTACATTCTGAAATATATTTTATATATGTTTATGTTTATGTTTTTTTTTTTTTTGAATTTTTCTTATTGTTAACAAACCTCGTGGTATTTATTATGAATGATCAAGTTCATTGCCCAAATGATGAGAAAAAAAAACTAAAATTTTGTTTTTAAGTATATTTAGTACGAGGGTCAAATACAAACTACATTTTTTTAATATGATATTTTATATTTTAAAAATTGATTAGAAATGAATTTTTTTCCATGTTTTGAGTTTCTTATAACTCTTTTTTGAAACAAAAATAAATAAATCAGGTCTTGAATTGGGACACAACAAATAAAATTGGATCTTAATCATATTTAGAAAAAAAGAAAAAATATATAGATTCTGATTTTAGACATTTCAAAATTGAATATGATACTAAACCTAAGAATTGACTTCTCATATTTCATTAATAATTCTAATAAATTACAAACATAAGTATGATTTAGATTTAGAATTTATAAGTTATTTAGATGATTGTCTTATAATGGGTTTGGAATTGTGCATTCTCCAACTTTAAAAGAATCTATTTCGTCAAGCCACTGCAAATCAATTTTAATACATGATTATTGGATGGTCTCTTTTATACTCATGACATATTAATTTGTTATTGTTGATTTTTTTTTTTGAAAAGCAAAATTTATTGATTGAGCAAAAGAACTGTTCTGTATTATACAAGAAACGAAATGACACCTATCTCTCGGGATAGAGTTTTTTTATGTCCCAAAATTTTTTACCTTTTCAAAAAACGTTCCAAAAAAAGTTAAATTTTCCAATTTCGTCCCACTTTTTGGTTAAGTATACAATTTATGTCTCAAAGTTGTCGGAATTGACAAAACGCGGTCGTTTTACCTCATGTGCCGTGTTCATGTTCATTAAATTTAGTTTATTTTAAGCAAAAATGCTTATGTGGATATTAAATTTATTTTTTAAAATTATTTTTCAGCCTAAAATAAATTTATATTAAGTCCACCTCATTTTAATATTTAAAAAAAAATTGAATTTTTTTTTGACCGCCACTGAATCGTCTTATCCACTCACGCTCTCCACTAATTGTCATTTGCGCTCACGCTGTCACAATTTCATTTTGTTAATTTTTTAAAGAGTTATTAATTTCAATTTATGATGGGCCCATTTTCTTCAATTTCATTGACTATATACTACAATCAGCACGCCACACAGGTCCACATAGACATATTCGTCAAATCCCCAAATTTAATGAGCATGTGCGCGACACATGAGGTAAAACAACTATATTTTGTCAATTCCGACAACTTGAGAAGTAAATTGTATATGTACTTAGTCAAAAATTGGGATGAACTGAAGAAATTAATTTTTTTGAAATATTTTTAGAAAAGGTAAAATTTTATGGGACGTAAAAGAAACTCTATCCTTCCTAAACTGTCATCGGACTGAACTTTAAGTTGATACATATTTGAGATTCCTTAAAACTTTAAGTTGATACATATTTGAGATTCCTTAAAATATCGCTATCTCGGCCTGTGAAGTCATACGTTGGAGTTATGGCGAGGGGTTGGGGAAATTTTAATAAGAAATGGGAGATCAGCTTTATGGGATTGCAACTTGCATAGCTAAAAGAGTGTACATATAATTTATATACTTTCTGTAATAGAGCATGAGTAATATATATAACTGAAGTGTGAAGGCAATTTATTATTAATGTTAATTTGATCAAGTATAAAATAACGTGGGCTAGTGCTTGTCCGTGTCCAAAGTGGGCCACATTGGGTGGATCGAGCACATGAGTTGATGAGGCAAGAAAATGTTGGTGTGGATTTTAATATTTATTTATTTATAAAAAATCCCTAATTTTTTACATAGTAAAAATATATCTTTTTATTAATTAGTCCATAAAAATAAAAAAATAAAGGAACATTTGATCTCGTTTTTAGAATTATATTAACTTTAATATTTTATTTTGGCTCCTGTCTTTAGTGTTATTGTGAGATAATTTCACACAAATTTTGGCTTATTTATTTTGATTGGGAGGGGAAATTACCACAGAAATGTAGCATGCGAAGATGATTCATGAATCATCAGCAGTAACAATGAGACAAAATATGTTGGGGAAAAAGCAGTGTGGTACTCTGTTACGTGTCCGCATCTTATAGAGTGCGTGTTTTAGTGTGATGTAGGAGTATATAGTGATGTTCTTTCATGTGAGATAAACAGTGCATAGCTGTACGAGATTTTATCATTATTATGTGGATGAAAATAGGATTTTATCACAATAATTTAATTACTAAAAATAAATTAGCATTGGATATACATATTTTGTGTCACAATGCTATAAACCATAAGAAAAATAAAAGTAGAATCCAATAACTTGGTATCAATATTGTTGAGAATTCTTTTATATTCTTAATTAGGTATTTATAATACTTTAATTATTAATAGTGTAAATTAATTGATATAACAATTTTGTTTATAGCAATTTTATTTATACAAAATATTAAAAATTATATATTTATATATAAATATCTACGGGGAACGGGTCCGAAGGGGTGGGGAATACTCTCCCCGCCCTATCAACGCCAACAAGGAATAATTCATTCTCATCCCCGCCGCGCGGGGGACAATATCGGAGATTCCCGAAGAATGGGGATTCCCCGCCTCATTGCCAAGCCTAGATGGAAATTTTGGAAATGACCGTACACTATAGGAAAATTGACCTTTATTAACAAAATTGTCATTATTTTTTCTCTAGTTAAAATTTTTTAGTGACAAAAAAATAATCTTTCATGGCTGGACATGTCATCTCTTATATTACTAAAAGGGAGTTCTAATTATCCATGTGTCATTCTCTCATTCAATTTGTTTATGTGTCATTTTGAGAATTTTTTAGAGAAAGATAATTTACATGTCATTTATTATAATAATATGAATTTTTCATGCTTATGTGTGTGGAAGCCATACATGCGAACCTCATAAGCAATATTCATGAAATTTATCAATTAAACCATGTAATGAACATGTTTAAACTTTGAATATTATTGTATATAACTTGAGTTTACAAACGTATATTATAAATTTTATTATAATTATACTAATTTAACATTTTAGGATATCATATATTTGAAAAATCTTGTGTATTAGTAATTAATTCAACTAGGTAACTTAAGTATATTTAATTCTACATACTATTACTGAATTAATTAAATAAATTTAAAAAATTCTAATTATTTGCATTTTAATGTTTAATTGAGTTATTTTTATTGTTTCACAATATTTGGGGATTTTATTTTTAGAAAATCTTAATCCGTGAAAAAATAAAAAATATAATTAAGTATATTAAATAATTTCGATTGAATATTAATTATTAAAAAAAATCTAATCATCTTAAATATAACATTTAATTGATAAACTCTTATTATCTAGAAAACACAATAAACCAAAATTATATTTATTGATCCTTTTTAATCTGAAATCAAACTTGATATATCATTTTCTTTTTAACTTAATTTTGTTTAATACGTGACACTATGTTTGTGTGAAATGAAATCACATAAATTTAAACCTTGCACACATCTATAAATCTTTATATTTTGAATATCAATTTTATTTAACATACTTTTTTTTAAAAGTGAAAGTTGTATTAAAACCTACTGATGATTTATAATATATTTTTTTATTTTTTTATTTTGAAAATGCTTGAATTTTTTTATTATATAATTTAAATGACATATATATTAATTACATATTTTATACATGCAATGAACTGCATATTTATATTGTATAATATATTATTTAAATAACTTATAGATTCAATAAAATTTGAAAAGAAAACTTTAAATATAAAATAAAAAAATATTAATAACTTTAGGGTTAAATATAAATCGCGATCTCAATTTAATTACAATTTTCAATAATTTTATGAAAATTCACTACACCTTTAGTTGTTTAATTTGATATTCGACTTGAACTTTTAGAAGAAGAAAATAATAGATGCATGAGAGTGTATTAGTACTTGAATTGAAAATCTCCCTACATTGAGGAAATCATTTTAGGGAGGCAATAATTGAGAAAATTATGTCATAATTTTAAAATGTATACTAAATTAAAACAAAAAGTTACATGATTTTTTATAAGAATATTAAAAATCGTAATTAAATTGGGATTGAATCTAAAAATTGTGAATTAAAATGTTTCCCATAATTTTATAAATACATATTATTTTAATATATTTATTATATAATATAATTATATTATGGCGAACAAATGTATTTTAATATGTATAACATATATATAATTTATTTTTACAAAAGTCCCGCGTATTACGCGGACACTCATCTAGTTAAATTTAAATTTTCTGTCATTAAAGACTTTTAGTTCGAAAAGTTATAATGACATGATCTCTGTTACTGAAGATCAATTTTCATATAGTATAAATCGAAAAATTCACAGATGATTATTTTTTATTGGATTAAGTGCAGGATAATACAATTCCAAACCACTTTTTACAAATTGGTACAGCATAATTGAACAGACGCACAAAAAAAAGTTGAACATAAGTATATATTTTTTGAACACTGTACTATCTTGTAAATAGTGGTGTTCAATTGTATTATTTTGTGAATGCCCCTTTTTTATTTCTTGCATTTGTAGTCCCATGCGAATTAAGTTTTGGGCTAATTGCACGAATAATCACAATATTTTTACGTGTTATCAATTATAAAGTGTATGTTTAAAATTTATATTTCGATACATATTGTCCTTTTAAATTTTTGCGATATTATTACATGATTATTTTCCGACAACTTAATTATGTTGATGGTTGTCGTATTCTTTTTTAATTGTAAATAAATTTACAAAATTTTGTTATTATTTCAATTTAATTAATTTATTATTATTATTTATTATTTCAATTTAGTCATAATCTTTTAAAAAAATTGTTGGAAATTGGTTTGGATAATTTGGTGTTGACCCAAAATATTTACCCATTTTTATGTGCTAATAAGAAAAAGGAAATAAGTTGTAAATTCGTTATCTAAATTCAAATTAGATGAATTGATGTATTGATTGACTTAAAGCCAGTTGGGAGGTTGACAATTTATAATGGAATTTAAAGTTCAAGAGAGAGAGAAATGTGGCCCAAAAACCCATACTACTAATGTTGTTTATGAGATTGTTAAAACAGGTGATTAAACTATGGAGGAAGCACATGTGTTGGTGGCTCTTAAGGAAAAAACCCTATTGAGGAGGACAAAGGAGAGTACATTCATGTCAACTCTTCAATATCGGAGGATTCTGAACCTATGTCTCTTACTGCCCTGCTAAGAGCAACAAAGGAAAAAGAACTCGGAGTCCAACCAAGGCAACAAAAAGGTACAACTATATGTTCACAAAAAACAAGACTACTAATATTGGACAGATGGAGTATTATTTTAAGAAAAAATTAAGAAATGGTTTAAAAAAATGACTCTAATTACAAGTTGGTTCAAGATATTTGACACATATTTTACACTTCTGTGCAAAAAAAATGTATGCTTCTATGCAAATATTTTAAACCAATTTGTAATTAGAGTGTTTCTTTTGCACCAATATGTAAATGCCCCTTATTTTAATGTATGTTACAACATTCAATACAATATTTACACTTAGCACACGGGCACACTCTCACCAATCATGACTTTGGTCGTCTCCACTCAATTTCCACAAAATTTGAGTTCGAATTCAACTTAATTGGGAAAAAAAACCAACCAAACACTCCCACTAATTGCTTGCCATTTTTAGTGGCGTTGATCAGGTTCACAGGTGTTTGTGTCTGATTTCTTTACAGCTATTAGCAGATATGTGGGGCACTGGGGGATGGGTGCATGGTGGGAGGGGACTATGCTGGAGGGATTAATCTTGTATTTCTACTATTATTAATATTGAAATGATTAGGTTTAATTACATACTTTTATAATTCAAGATTTATTCAGAAGTAACACTCTTTTTACACATTTTGAGGTTTGTTAGACATTCTTTGTTCTCCTAACTAAGATTTAGTCAATTGATTATATATGTCGATGGGGGAGAACCCATTCCCAATTAGAGTTTAGGTGAGGACTCATCCCTTTTATAAAATTTGTTTGCGGTATAAAATTAATATCATTATATTTTAAGTGATTTCACTATTTAAAAAAAAAATTGTCATTATAATATTAGTTTGTGGCATACTCGCATGTGTATTTGGTGTACAGTGCACTCACTCAACAATTAAAGTTGTTTACACTGAAAAGTATAGACTGGTTACACTGAAAAGTGTGGTTAGATCACACTGAAAATCGATTTTCAGTGTGATCTAACCACACTTTTCAGTGAAAGCAAATCATACTTTTCAATGACAGTCTCAATTGTTGAGTGAGTGCACCGTGCACCAAGTGTATAAAAGAATTACTCTTAATTTATAAATGTAATAATATTTTAAAATTAATATTATGATATTACAAAATGAATGTAATCGCATCAATCTATATATCTATATCTATATATATATATATATATAAAAGTAGAAGTGAGGAGAGAGAATAAATTGTACTTATTGGAGCAAGTGAAGTGCACTTCCTTTATGGTGCAATAGTAAATCTCACTCTCTCCTAAAGAGAGTGGATTAATTTTACCAATTTCTTTTCTTATTTACTATACAATAATTTCAAAATTCTTTTAACTTTTTAATTTTAAATCTATTTTCAACACACTATATATCAAATTAAATTGTCTTTTGAACATTTTTAATTTAACATATATATTGCACAATAAAAAAAAATATATTTAAAATATTTATTTTATTATTAAGTGTTTTTTATTGACTTTAACTATATGATTGAATGAATTTAAATAATTTTTTTAATATTAAAATAATTTTATGAATTTTAGTATTTATTGTGGATTTAATATACAATTAAATAATTATAATACTCACATATGTACAATATAATCTTTAAATATTAATTAATTTATGGATAAAATAAATTTAGTTTAAACTTTTTTTTATAGTCATTCATAATGTAATCCCATGTTTAAAATTTATAATATTCTATCCGTGCAGTAGAAATACTAGTTTTATTTATTAAACAAATTTTATACCAAAAGTTATTTAGGTGAGATGTGTTGGGGCACTAAACTTATAAAAGAGCAGATGGTTCGCAAGTTGAGTAGACAATAAAGATAATTAAGAACTAGAAAATAATAAATTAAAATAATGGACATTGTCGAGTTCAGATAAAAATTTTGTACTTTCGTATGTGTACATATAATACTATCATATTTAAAAAGACAATAGAAAATTTGCTGGACCCTTTGCGGGTTAATCAGATTATATAGAGTTTTCTTAAAATTTCGTGCAAAAGCTAATAAAATAATACGTTCTCGGGTCTTTGTTGCTATAAGGATAAGGGTAAGGATATATACCCCTCCAGTATTTGGAGATACACCTATTTATATTGTAATCTACCTATTTTAACCTTCTCACAAAAAATATTACAACTAACCTACGACTAAATCATTACCAAGCCTTCCGCGCATCACCCCCACCCTCCATCTTCTTTTCCTCCTCCAACTTCCCCAATCCGCACCCCCCCCCCTACAATACACCTAAACGGGAGTTTTGTAGCCTGCCGCCCATCCCACCCTAACCCCCTCCCCATCTTCTTTTTCTCCTCAATTCCCCCCTTCCTCAAACGGGCCAAATTCTTCCAATTACTCCAATCCTGCGTACAATTTCCCCAATTTCACAGTAGTACATCGGAACATTTGCATTGTACCTCTTTTTCGTACCTCTCTTTCGGAAAAGTCCAAGACAGTCTGAAAGGTGATTGTTTGTTTTTTCAATGTTTCAGCAACATAATTGAAAAGTAAATGAGTATCCTCTCGTCTTGATTGGACAAGCAATAGTTATTCAACTGTTGTGATTAAAGAAAACAATGAATTTGGAATATGATATCCACAAAAAAAAAAAATTAGATTTGTTTTTTTTTTTTTTTTTTTGTTTAGATGGATTTTGTTACTTGTTTTTTATTTCAATTTTGATTATAGATTTTTGGTTCTTGAATCATTGGAGGCACCCACCCTTAGCAACACAGTGGAAGGAAGGCGACAATCATGTTCAGAAAAGTGGTAGTGAACGGTTGTTCAGAAAAGTGGTGGTGAAATGTTTTTTTAGTGTGAAGGGGTGTATTAAAATTTATATATATTATATGTGAGAGGGGTAAAATAGGTAGTTCATTAAGTGTGGAGATATATCTTCTTATGTTGGAGGGGTATTTAGTCGGACCCTAAGGATAAATGTCCTTACAAAAGCACGTTTAAGTAGAAATGACAATTCGAGTTCCCTATCTAGTCCAAACTAGCCTATTTAGCTAACTGATATTTTTGAGTTGGGTCGAACCGATCCAAATTTTCTTTGGGCTTATAAAATGGAGTCCAATCCAACTTTACTTGGGCTAGTGAGCCAATCTAACCATTTTTTTATTATAATATTTTTATCAAAAAAATCATGAACTAAATTTAATTCTTTTTGGACATAAATTAAGAATATAAACACTAACTCGTTGGGTGTCCGAACAAAAAAATAAATGTATCAAATTTAACAATTGTAAAAATTTATTTTAAGCATACAAAGTCCTCGATAATGGAAGAAACTTAGTGCAAGTAAATATTTTTTCTCACAAACAAGAATTTGTGTTTAATCAAACCACGTAATTTGTGTAAAGATTTCAAATGCTTCATATTAATAATTTATACTTGAACATAAGTTTCAAACTAATCAAATCATTAGACAATAAAATAATTTGATAAAATTCAAAGTCACAACCCAGGTAAAAATAATAAAATAATAGAAAAATATACAAAATATCGGGTTAATCAAACTGCCCATTAAGGTCCATTGGCAAATTGGTCTGAGCCCATTAAGCCCACAACTACATGGGTCGGGCCAAATAGACCCCTGTTTTTTGGTATGTATTTTTATAATCCAATTCATTCTTATCTTTTAAGTTGTCTGGACTCGAATTGCCGACTCTATATGTAAGATATTCAAAAATATATTATCATATAAATACAAATGTGTTAGTTGTTGTACGAAGAAAAGTGTGTTACGAAGAAAGAAAGCTAGAATTAAAGAGATGAAGAACAAAATAAGAATAAAAAATTAATTTTAATTTAATTGAAGTCTAAACTTAGAAGCACTAACAAAGATCTAGAAATGTGGAGAAGAAAATGTTTGCGTGTAGAAGAAAAAGTGAAGCGAGAATGGTGGGGATGAAGAAGAAATAAATGGATCTAATCACATGTCCTAAGGTAGACATAATATTACATGTAAGTGTTTGTCTAAAACCTTTGCATCAGTTATATAAGTTCCACCATAAACAATTATTGAAATAAATAAGAATTACATATAATATTGCATATGTCATATTCCTTAAAGTATAGAATAATAAAAAATTCTCGGATAAAAATTAGCTCGAATTGGATTACAAAATATATTACTCCCTCCGTCCCAACATTTTTTGCACACAAAAATGGGCACACATATTAAGAAAAAATTAATTTTTGAGTAAAATAGTGGCATATGGGTAAATATGTGTATATTATTGTGAGTGTGCACGCAAATCATTGTTTCCTTTTTTAGAGTGCAAATAATTTTGGGACGGACGAAAAAAGAAAGTGTGCAAATAATGGTGAGACGGAGGGAATACATATTTACGCTAACAATATTACTTGTTTTCTCATACAGTGTTATGCAAAATACGTGTGCTTTTACACTAACATTTATGAATGTTTTCTCATACAATATTACACTAAATATAGGCATGTAGTTTACATTGTTGTTCGTGTAGTAATATTACATGAACAACAGTGTTATTGTTAAAGTAAACTAGTAATACTATTAATGTTTTGTTTTATTATTTTTGGAAGCACACATTTTTTTTCTCCAATTTTTAGGATATAATACGGTTCAATTACTCAAAAAAGATACTCAACATTAGATAATATTGTATATTTTCTTTTTAATGTTTGGAATATGAATATTAGAGTTATTGTTTTCTTCCCCTGTTAATATTTGAAGAGAAAAAACTTCTATATTATATGATCATAAAATAGATGTTTTTCTTTAATAAAAGAACAATATTGGATTGTTCAAATCTAAAGTTCATTGCCTTTCATATTAAAAATATAATTGTGAAAACTTGAATAGGTAATTAAATAAACTAAAATCATTAACTCAATTGTGTTGAAAGGGATAAACGACATGTTATGTAAAAATAATAATTTTGAAATTAGGCAGCTTAAGCCTATTCACCTAACTTTAAGTCAATTGGTGTGTGCACCTAACATACTATAATAAGGTGAACAGGAAGTAGGTTTGGCTTTTCAAATTGGGATCCACTTCTTTACAACTTTGTAACTCAAACACGAGATCAGATTTCGTGTTTGATTAGAAGAAGCTATTAGCAAATACATTTTCTATTTTAATATTTTTTTACTTTTATTTTACATATATTTTACACTATGTACAGAAAGTCGACTAGCATAGAGTTTTGTTTTTAAGTTAATTTTAAAATCTTAGTTAATTCATCACTGTTTTCTTCCTGTTCTTCCCCCCACCCCCCAATTAAGATAGGCATTTTAGTAACTAATCATATGATGTTGAAATATCAGTAGTGGTAATATTCCTAAACCGAAAATTTGCCAAGGCTGAACTAATTAAACTGATTTCTTTGTTCACTCTAAAAAGTAGCTGACGTTAATATCCATACAAACATTCTGAGGTTGAACTTCTGAAATAGCTAAATGATCTTGGTGTACTGAATTAATGTAGATATCGTTACGGATTTATTTTGAAAATAAAAAATAAAAAATTGTGATCTTGCAGTATCAAGGTTTCAATACTGTCATGATATCACTAGGAGCCGATTTGACTAAGCTTATTTAAAATATCTTATAAATTATAACATCTTATAAGTTGTTTTAAAAGTTTATAAAATGTAATTTTTAAGTAGTTTATAAATTGTTAAAATGTTTGATTTAAATTTAAATATAAAATAATTTTTAATTTATTTTTTATGTGAAGTAGACGTGAGTGTGGCCGGGAGAGAGGTGTGGTGATTCCAGAGTGGAGTGGGTGGTTAGGAAAATAAGTTGAGAAATTTCAACTTATTTTTTACAACTTATAAGCTGTTAAGGAACTTATTTTAGAATCTTATAATTAAGTTGTTAAATATCTTATTTTGCCAAACACATTGATAGTACTTATAAGCTCTTAAACACCTTATAAGCTATTTTAAAGAGTTTATAAGTTTAGCCAAACACCCTCTAAATTGATAGAAGGAGGAGGAATTGATTGAGAAAGTAGGAAATTTTGAGAAATATAGGGAGGGAGTTAAAGATTGAGAAAGAGAATTAGAGATCAAGGAGAGAGGGACCGAGAGAGAAGATAATTTGGGGGAATAGTTTCTGCTAGTTCCATTCATTAGTTTTTGCCTATGTTACACGGGTGTGGGGTGAGGGAGCGATACGATACGGGTGCGAGGATATGAAGTTTTTTTTTTTTTTTTTTTTTTAATTTTAGAATACAATTCGGCAAGAACACATCTATTTGTATTTATATATTATATATAATACCTGTAATAAACAAAAAATATAAATAAATTTTTTCTTAAATGCAACAAATCAACAATTAAAAATTTAATATTATTAACCTACATAAGTTATAATAAAAGTTTTAATCTACATATTTTCACAAAGGCCAACTCACATTAACATCATTATTATTATCACTTGTAGGCCGCATGATCACCATCATTAACAGAGTTAGAAGTAGTCATTACCCCTAAAAAATTGAATAGATACTAGAAAATTAGAAAGCACATATATCCTAAAAAATTTCCCAAATCATTTAATTATATAAGAATTAAGAAATTATACTTGACTGGAGAGATCGTCGTGCCTAGAGCCACCACACAGGAGTTGCCTGGAGATTCTGGAGTCGTCGTATGAGAGCGGGTGATATTTTTTTCCTTCTATTGTGCCTTATGTAATTATGTTCTTACGCGAAGCAGAATGATGTTTATTTGATTTGTTTGTTGACTAATATATTTAATTATTTACATATTCATATTAAGTTTTAAATTATTACGGGAAAAAAAACCCAAAAAATTAATAAAATTTTCAATATGTATCCGATTCGCGTATCCCCGTGTATCCTCGAAGGGGGATATGCGTATCCGAGCAAAAAAATAAAAGATTATCGGATACGCCACGTAGTGTATTGTATCGGATGCGAATGTAACGCGAATTGCAACCGCATTTATATCCATATTCAATACTGTAGATCGATCCACTTTTTAAAAACCCTTGCATTAGAGATTTTGTCCTATTTAAACATTCAAATAAAATAATATGGGCTTCATACATAAGTCCATAAATTGAATAAATAAAATCAAATGGCCCAACTTTTGCTTGTAAAATTAATTTGTGAATATAAATGGCTCAAGTTCAACTAATAATGCTCCATTGTTGAGAATAATACTTTTACTCTTTTGGCTTCCAATTCCGGTACATGACAACTACATGTTTGAAAATATGAGAAAGTTAAACAAGTGAGGAAGAATGTTGTTCAACTAATTAAATAGGTTAATTGTAATTGTATCTGTCTAATCTTAATGAATTTGACATCGATTGGGTAACAATTGAGTAAAATTATATTATATACACCTTTTAACCACTAACTGATTGTGTGTTTTTATTTATTAGTTCCACACACTATATTAAAAGATTTTATAAGTTAAAATTTTATTTCTTATTTTTGTCTACTTGAAGATTCCATATAATTTTAGTTGTAGACTCCTTAAAATTGTTAAGAGTTTTTCAGAAGAGCGCTCAAATATATTCTATACTAGCATTGCAAATTCATTTATATTATTTTTGAATTACTTGAAATCTAAAAACAACAAGCACTAAAGAGACTCTAAAGGGGTGTATTGGATTAGAATTCCGCAGGATTTTAAAAGACTTTTTTTTATAAAAAAAAATCCGCAGGTATTCAATCAGGATTTTATGTCACTTATAAACAATCTACTGGTATTCAATCTGGATTTTCAAGATTTTTTAAAGAGTCCATTAAAATCCATTGATATTCATTAGAGACTTTTTATTATTTAAAACAAATCCATTGGTATTAAAAAATATAAAATTTTAAAGGATTGTTGTGTTAGATGGATTTTGAAGGACTTTTTAGTTGTTTTTATACATATCAACAATCCCATCAAAACCCATAGGATTTTAAAGGACTTTTGAAGTGACCCTTTGAAGTGCTTTCTTCGGTAATATCTTCACCTTTGTCTTTTTTTACTTTTAAATATATATTAAGCCACCATAAGCCCACTCCCACCATACTCCAACACATATTGAAATTCTTTTTTCTTATCAACCTCTGATTCCCAAATCCATAGTTATCTTCATCCTTGTCGATTCCTCTGAGGTAAAATCACCAGCTGATTTTATCTCTTTTATATGTTTGGTTTAATAATTGTTGTTTCTCCATGGATATTTGTTTGTTTATATCATCTGTTTTCAATGTTTAAATTGTGTGATTAATTAATTTGGATTGACCATCTAGGTTAATGAGTATGTAAATTTAATTGATAAGTCGTAATTATTTGTGTTATTTTGTGTGCTTTGATTGATTGTTTTATAACAATAGTTCTTTATTTTACTCGTAATTGTACGATTTATGCTATTATAGTTTCGATACTTTGATTGTGTATTTTTCTATTAATTTCATGGTATTTTGGAACTTTTGAGTTGAGTGGAAAAATTACTGGGACCGATTAGGGTGGGAAAAAAATACCGAAATACCGTGCATATCGTACCCAAAAATATCAAAAATACAAGAATTTCGGTATACTAGAAATTTCGGTACGGTATCACCGTACCGAAATTTTTCGGTTCGGTAACGGTATGAATATTCTACATTTTCGTTATTTCGTTATATACTGAAATACCGAAGTATTATCGGTATATGTTGGTATGGAACGGTATACCTTTACATATTTCGGTATGGAACGGTATACCTTTACATTTTCTAATTTCGGTATGTCAAAAATATCGGTATTTTCGGTATGAAACGGTATACCGATTATTCGGTACGATACGATATAAATTTTTAGGCATACCAAAATTTTGGTATAACAATTTTCGGTATACTGAAAACTCGGTACGGGATCGGTATGAAATTTTACCATACTAAACTTTTTGGTACGGTATATGGCATGCGATTTTCGGTACGGTATACCGTACCGATCCAGCCCTAGGACCGATACAGCTGGTGTATGGATAAGAGGCTTGGACCATGTGAAACTTCTAAAAAACCAGGTTCAAGCGTACCTACTAAAATCAGAGAAAGCACAAGGTTCTTCCCTTTCTTCAAGGTATGTAATAATTATCTAACAATAAAAATTATAAATAAAATGACACTACTATATTTAAATTTTTCATGCGAAAATTGTTATATTAGGATTGCATTGGAGCTATTGACGGGACACATATTCCAGTAATGGTAAGGGGACGAGATGTAAGCAGTTATCGTGACCGTCATGAATAAATATCACAAAATGTATTAGCCGCTTGTAATTTTGATTTGGAGTTCATGTACGTTCTTAGTGGATGGGAGGGTTAGGCTCATGATTCTAAGATACTAAATGATGCTATAACAAGGAGGAATGGACTTATAGTGCCACAAGGTAAATACTTATTTTTTATATTAATATTATTAGTATTATTATAATGTTAATATTATATATTTACATATGTAATTAGGTAAATATTTTTTGGTGGATTGTGGATTTCCTAATCGACGTCAGTTTTTAGCTCCATTTTGAGGTGTAAGATATCATCTACAAGATTTTGCAGGTCAGGGTAATGACCCTGAAAATGTGAAAGAATTGTTCAATCTTCGTCATGCGTCTTTAAGGAATATGATCGAGAGAATATTTGATATTTTTAAATCAAGGTTCACAATTTTTAAGTCAGCATCTCCATTTTCATTTACGACACAAGCAGAACTTGTATTAGCATGTGCAGCTCTACATAACTTTCTTCGCATAGAATGTCGTTCTGATAAATTTCCAGTTGAACCGGTGGACGAACCTTCATCTTCAACATTACCGATTAATGAAGACCATAACTATGAGCTTATTATTCAAACCCAAGAGCAAGAGCGACAAGACGCTAATGTTTGGAGGACTAGTCTAGCTATGGATATATGGACGGATGCTATTTAGGAGGACATGATATTATGGAGATTTTTTTTTGTCTTTGACTCTTTTTGAATTCGAATGTATGAAAAAAAATCTTGAACTCTTTGTATGTCACAAATCCATGAAATTCTGCAAAGTCCACAAAGTCTTACAGAATCCATTAAAATCCTGATTTAAAAAGTCTTATAGAATCTTGCAAAATCTTAAAAGTCATAAAAATCCTGCAAAGTCTTTTAAAATTTGCATGACTTTTTTCAGCTAAAAAAGTCCTTTAAAATCCTAATCCAATACACCCCCCTAAGTAATTATTTGCAATCACTACTTTACAGTTAAAATTATTTTTCAATTTTTTTAATTCTATTGTAACTTTTAAACTTAGAATTTATTTTGGATTTTTAGAATTGATTCTTTTAGTAAATTGTATAAATTAATTAAAAAAATTCAAACACTCACTACTACACTTTTAAACTCGCACAACTTCACTTGGACAACTCTTTTTAATAACCGCACTCCAAAATAAGCTTTGAACAGCGGTTTCACACAAAATATTTTAAAAAGAGAATATATATATATATATATATATGTATTAGAGTGCGGTTTTTAACCTCACTCTAATCCCTTCACACACACATATATATACAGTTTATTAATTCAATACGCATTTCTCCGCCTCTCGCTCCGCCGACTACCCTAGCCTCACGCTGCCACCGTTCTCGCTGACGCCACCACCGCCAGACGCTGATGTCGCCGCCATCTCGCCGTTGCCATCGAATTTCGGTTAGTGTTGTTTTTTATTTTGAATTGTGTAACTTGAGATGCCAAATTAATTCGAGGAAATCGAGATGCTGAATTAATTTTTTAATTTAATGCTTTTTTTATCGGTAAAATAAATTTTTATTAATAACCCAAAGATGGTACAAGAGGTACACGAATATCACAAAAGTACAATTAAAAACAGCTCAACAATCCAACACCAATTTAAGATTATTAATCCAATCATCAAAGGAAAACCTCGAGCATGCCGGCTCATGAGCATATATATCCTTGTCTTAACTTCCTCTACCATTTTGGCTTTCGTAACTAAATCTGATAGAAGTTTAATTAAGGTTAGGAATATATGTTGTCGACTTGGATTTCTTAGATGATTGTAAATTTGGATGAATTATTCCACGATAGTATTCAATATGAGTCTGTATCAATTTATCGGACGACCATTTTTTACAATGTAAGTCGATTTGTTTAAATTATTATTGATTGAATAAAAATTCGTACTATCTAATTAAATTTTCAATGTTTGCAATTTATCTATGATCGTCCGCTCGGTTCTTACTCCAAAAAAAGAATGGAGAAATAAAAAATAGATTGGACGAGATATTTTTACAATAGATTCTTGTGTTCTATGCAATTAATATAATTTTTGGTTGCATGTAACTTATATATTTGTGTTGATATTTCATGTTTTTGGTGTATTTAATTGATATGTATACTTATTTATTTGATGTTTTGGTGTTGAACGTATATATATTGGTATAGGTTTTAGTTTTGTATAAACAAAGTTTTTCAAAATATAAAAAAATTATATAGGTCTTGAAATGCAGTTAATAACCGCATTCTAAAGTGAAGAAAAAAGAAAAACTTGGAATGTTGGTGAAGAAAAAAAATAATAGATTAGACAGCGGTTAAAAATCGTTGTCCAAGTTAATTTCAGGACATTGGTTCAAAACCGCTGTCCAAGTATCAATTTAGCACAACGGTTAAAAACCGAAGTCTAAGTATCAATTTTGGTCATCGGTTTTGTAACAGTTGTCTGAACTTAGACAACTGTCACTTGGACTGCCTTTTTTAACCGCAATCTAGAGGGTAAATTAACAGCTGTGCAAAGCTTAATCTGTATTTGTGACTCCACTTTTAAAATAACTTTATTTCAAAACATACCCCACTTTTGATTTTACTATAAAAATCAATTAAAATCAATTTTGATTTTACAGTAGAGTTTTAAAACATGCCCTAAGTCTCCGAACTACTCCCTCCGTCCCGTTATTATCTGCACACTTAAAATTACACACATTTTAAAAAAAAATTAACTTTTTTTAGTTAAGTAATGACATATGAGTAAATATGTGTATATTATTGTGAGTGTGCACGCAAATCAATGTTTCCTTTTTTAGAGTGCAAATAATTTTGGGACGGACGAAAAAAGGAAAGTGTGCAAATAATCATGGGAAGGAGGGAGTAGTTGTTAACTGCATAGTCTTTTAGTGAGTAAAGTTGATATTTAATTAGAACTGTTAAAGTGGGTTGGGCCGCCCCGCAATACTTAAAAAGAGGGTTGTGTTAAAGATTTCTTAGCCCGTTTGGAAGCGGGCATAAATGGGCTGACCTATTTGTGCCGCGGGTTTTTCATAGATTTGAGAGAGTCGACCCGCCTTAAAAAAATTAAATAAATTTTTACATTTTTTGTACATTGTCAACTATCATAGTAGCATTTTTAGGACTATTTTATAAAATTTATGTTCATAGATAATGAATTTGAGTTGTAGGATTCTATTTTTATGAATTATTATTATTAATATATTGTGAACTTCAATTTGTAGAAAATTAATTTTCTAATTAAAGATAATGATTTATTTTAATGAATTTTATATATTAGAACTTTTAAATTATATATTTTAAATTTTTAAAAAATAAAAAATATATTAAAAAATTACAAGTGGGCCGGCCCACCAAATTCTACGGTCCGCCAATAAATGAGTTGGATTGACAGTTTTACAGCCCACCAAATTTTTTGTCCGCCCCGCATATCCCCGCCAAAAGGCGGGCTTTCGCGGGTTTAAGCTCGTCTGTCCCACTTACCCATTTTGAAACTCTATATTTAATCTTTAGTGTTTTTTTTTTTACAAAGTCTCTCATACGCACGCACGCACACAGAGAGACAGTTATTTTGAGGTTAAAGGTGGGTCTCACTAATGTTTAAGGATTTTATAATTAATTTAGAGGGATTGGTACAAAATGATTGTGTAATTACATTTATTTGTAGGGGATAAATGTTAGCTCACACTTTAATCGTTAGTAGTCTTTTATGGCCAGTTAGACTTTAACCAGTTAGTGACGAAAAAATAGAATTTTAAAATTTAACTTGACTATTTACAATTCGTCAAAATAAAGTGTTTGGTACCTAAAGCTACCAAACTTAAGGAACAAAACATATATTTTTATTTTTATTTTATCATATATATATATATATATATATATATATATATATATATATATATATATATATATATATGATATAAATTTTAATATTCACTTGATTTTTTTAAGCTCAATTTCTTAAATTTTGATTTTTCAATATAAACACACGAACACACCGAACTGTAAAAAAAAAATTTGCATTTGGGGTATTACTAATAACTTCATGGGATATCACTGCTTAACTCTTGGAGTATTGCTGATTTCTGCTTGAGGTATTTTAAAAAAAATTCAAGTGCATACCCTGCACTTAAGTGCACACTAGAACTACTCTCCCCCCCCCCCTCATATTTCAAATTACGATTTTACCAAGTCAAACAAATAATTCTATTTGGTTCTGGGGTGTTTAAAAAATAAAAAATATTACTTCCATCTATTCAAAATAGGGGAAATATAAAACTAGTCTTGTAACTCAGCTTGATTCCAATTTAAGTCTCGTAACTTTACATTTTCTCAATTTTAGTCCTGAAGTTGTCAATTTTAGTCCTGTAACTTTTTATATTCTCAATTTTAGTTCTAGAGTTATCAATTTCAGTCCTTTTTGGTATTAAAATTCAAATACTCACCAGAAAAATTGGGGTTTTTTTTTTCCGGCAAATTGGACTATCACATAATCAAAAAATTATCGACCATCTAATTATAATCGGCCCGTTTAGAAATAAAAATGGCTCCGGCCCAAATCAGTGAGTTTTTTTAATTTTGAGGCAATATAAGGACTAAAATTGACAACTCCAAGATTAAAATTGGGAAAATGAGAAATTACAGGACTAAAATTTAGAAAATGAAATGTTACAGGACTAAAATTAATAACTACAAGACTAAAATTGAGAAAATAAAAAGTTACAGGAATAAAATTGGAATCAACATAAGTTACAGGACTAGTTTTGATATTTTCTCATTCAAAATATATGTCATTTTAGATCAATGCACAAATATTAAGAAAATCATTGATATTCTATTATACTCTTAATTAATAGCTTTATAATTCGAATTAAGACTTTGAAGACTATTAATCTAATTTATTTCTAATGAGTTTAATGGTAAATTAAGAAGATATATAATTGATTAATATTGAGAAATGTAATATGATATTTAAATTACAAATTAGTGAATAGTCAAAATGAAATTTCTTCCATACAACAAAAGTGTTCATACATTCCTTATTTGAATGTCCACCAAAAAGTACATCTACACCTTAAAAGTTAATAATTATTGTATATTCATTTATCTTCATCCTTTAATCATCACTTAATTACTTACATTTTTATTATTTTTACTCATATACAATCATTTTATTCATAATGGACCTGACAAATTAATTAGGTGTGAAATTATTTGTATTTGTGCTCTAAAATGTTTGAAATATTGTTAATGCTTGCATGAAGTCAATGGAAATTGGCTAAGTTTGCTTATTATTGTGGAAAACTTGTAATTGCTATTTATTTATTTATTTATTTTGGGAAAATGAGGATTTTTTGAAGCAAACGCTAGATTGAGCTTAAATTAAATGATATTATATTGTGAAGGACACTGGAAAGAGAGCGGCAATGAAAAAATAATCAAGTCAAAATATGTATTACAAGTTCCTATATTCAGGGCTAGGTAAGTTCTAGCAAGTTTCTAAATGAGATTTTCACTTAAAAAAATATATATGGACTTATTAAATTGATTCCATACTTGCGTATATTGTGGTTTGACGAATCGGTGGCTATTCTACATTGATTGTGGTTTTTCGATTTTTAGATCACCCTTAATTAAATTAATGAAATATAGATTCTTCAGCACATAATTAATTTATAAGAAGTGATATCTCCGACGTTATAACAGTTGGGAGTGTTGTATATACGTGGGTAATGGACACTAAAAAAAGACGTATTTTTGTGACCGATTTTAGCGACCGCCTAACAATCGGCTTCAAAATAATGTATTAGCGACCGATCATCGACCGAATATTACCGGTAGTCTAAATTTTTTTTTGCAACCGCTAAAGGTCTTTAAATCGAAAGATTAGCGACCGCCTAGGCAGGTCAATCCCTAATCGAACAAGATTAACGACCGTTTTGGCGGTCACTTAACTGAAAGGTCGGTCAAAAAGACCCGTAATTTTAACCGCCCGATCAGTGACCGCCGAGGTGGTCGCTAAATTCATTTTTTACCGGGCGATCGCAGAGAGGTAAGTTTTGACTCGTTCTTGGTAATGGTTGAGGGTCATTAATGACCGGCAAATTAGTGACCGCCCACAGCGGTCGCTAATCTTAAAATGGTCAAATGACCCAATTGAATCGGTCAAAAGGACCAATAAATTGGTCAAAAGCGACCGCCTAATCTTTTTTTACCCTTTTTATTTCGATTCCGTACTCATTTTATATTCACGCGTAATTTTTTTTCCACGCCGCCGCCTCCGTTGAGGATTTCATTCCGATCAAAATATTCGTTGCATCCCCATCTACGCAATAACCGTAAGTTTTTTTAATTTTAACCGTTTAAATTATTTTTAAATCATGTTTTATGAATTATAATGTTGAGACAATTATATATGTTTGTAGGATAGTTATATATACGTTTGTTATGAAATTGTATAATATTGTTGAAGAAATTATATATTTATGTGTTTGTTGGAGTTGATATATGTTTTATATATGAAATTATATATGTTGTTAGAAATATACATTTTTGCATGTTGTTTGGTAATTGATATACTCCCTCCGTCCTCTAATAATATTCACATTTACTGTTTTCTCGTGTTTTAGCGAGCGAGTTTTTTATTAGTATTTGAAATGATAAATTAATTTTTAAAGTGTTTTATAATAGAGTAGAGATGGATCTATCTTACCCCCTTTTTAAAATCACTTTATCATTTCAAATATTAATAAACAATTTGTCCGCTAAAACACGAGAATAAAGGTAGTGTGAATATTATTAGGGGACGGAGGGAGTATATGTTAGTTGATTGGTACGAAATTTTATATATATGTTAGTTGATTGGTATAAAATTTAGTTGATTAGTATATATACGTATGTATGAATTTAGTTGATTGATATACGTAGGTATGAATTTAGTTGATTGGTATACGTAGGTATGAATTTAGTTTATTGGTATACATAAGTATGAATTTAGTTGATTGGTATACGTAGGTATGAATTTAGTTTATTGGTATACATAAGTATGAATTTAGTTGATTGGTATACGTATGTATGAATTTAGTTGAATGCGTATAAATATAACATGGTATGTTGATCTGTTGAATTTATAATTATTACAAATGAACCCTCAAGATAATCGTCTCACTGTTGTCCCGGTCGACAACAAGTATTTTTTTTAATGAATTATTTACTTTTAATGATATTAATATTAATTATTAATATTAACTTGAATTTTTATTTTGTTGTCACAGGCTGCTTCCAGGCCATGAGACTAACTTTTGCGTCTCAGAGGCTATTAAGAGGATCCCGTTCGAGCTTGGTGCCTACTCGTAGATCCTGGTGCCCGAGCAAAAGAAGATGGAGTATTTCGATGAGTTCAAGGTATAACAAATTTATTTATTATGATTTTAATTTTTTATTATTTATTTTGAATTTATTTGTTAATATTTGATTTTTAATTGCAGTGGCGGTGCTTCTGGGACCCTGCCCACGATAGTGTTATGTACGGCTTGTTCTGCGCGAAAGCGCAGGAGCGGTACAAAAACATTATCTACGGGCTGAAGAAGCGGTGGGAGCGGGTGGAGTTCGGCTGAGCGCCAGACAGGCGTTCCATCTGGAACGCTTTGGTGGATCACTGGAATAGTGATTCATTCAGAGGATCGCAGAGAAGATGAGAAGAGAGAGAAGTTAGAGAGATGGAGAAGAGAGATAAATTTTAAACAATTTATTTAATTTTTTATTTTTTTTTAATATTTTATATTTTTTGTTGAATATTTTAGATTTTTTAATTTATATTTTTATTATGATTTTATAATTAATCTGTATGAATCATAGATTTGCATACTATGAATCTTCAGTTTTTTATTAACAAAGCTGCACAACATAAATTTAATCAAATGCTATGGATCGAAATAATTGAAGAGCATATGCCATTTAGGGAATATCCAAGACAAATTGTAAGGAATCTTCAAACTTCCCTATTTGTCTTTTAGGCTGAATTTAGAAAGGGTTGAGCACATAATGTGTGCATGCATATCCATTTGTTTTTTTTTTGTTTTTTTTTTTTTTTTTTTTTTTTGACTTATATCACTTTCACCTTTCAATAAAGTTAAAAAAAAAAAATTTGAATTCATAACTTGTTCAGCTATAGTTTTGGTCTCAAAAAGTAATTTTTTCAATTTAGTTCGAATACACTGGAAATTGAAAAAGTGTTAATGGCACGCAAATGTCCAATATTTACCCCATAATTTGTCGACCTTTTAATTTTAACCCCAAATTAAATCTTCATTAACATTTAATTTTACAAAATATATGGTACTAAATATATATATATTTAAATAGTACAAGCAGGTTTTTCTCATTTTTTGTCTGTCCATAGGGGAGAAACGTGCGTGGGCACTGAACATGTAGCGATGGAGGAGAAATCCGAATGGTATTCTCTGTGCTATTTCTGGTGTTTCACTTTGTTTTTCACAAATCTGAATGTTTAACATGTGAAGATACATAAATTTTTAACATGTAAAGATATCAAAATAACCACCATAAATTTTTGTCCATGCATTAAAGATACATTGGAGGCGGATACATTTTGTAACATAAAAAAATATACAGAAATTTAACTGGGAGAAGGACACAACTTATGTATAATTTCGCAGACTTATATATATAATGTAAAAAATTGAGTTGGATATGTGTGTATGTGTGGATCAAAAGTAATCACATTATGTGTAAAATTGATGATATTTTAAAATGGAGTTTATAAAAGGTTTTACATTTTAAAAGGATTATGAAACAACAAAAAAAAGGAAAATGTTAAATGTAGTACGGGACGGAGGAGTAAAATCTATAGAAAAGAATATTGGAGCATTAATTCTTGACGAGAGGAAGCATATATTTTTTTTGTTGGCTTGAATGAATACATTCTTCCCGAGTAGAAGCATATTTTTGTCGTCGTGACGTATAAAAAAAAAAAGTTGTCTTTAAGATCCTTGGAGGCAAGAGAATAATCATTCAGGATCATTTTCTGTACCATATAAATACACACAAATGAGCTTAATCTAAATAGGCGATTAGAGTTCGAAAAGTGCTTCAGTACAAAGTTATAACAATATGATCGAAACAGGTTTATTGGTGGTGGTGGTTATAGCATTAGCAGCGTTGCTGTGGTGGTGGAACGACTACTGGTACGCTCTGCCGCTCCGTTTCCACGGCGGCGGAAAGCTGCCTCCGGGGTATATGGGTTTGCCCTTTGTTGGGAGATGGTGGCGTTTCTTTGGTACTTTAAGGTTGTTGGCCGCCCTGATGACTTCATTCATGCTAAACGCCGCAAGTACGTTCACTACAAAAAAGACGGGGTTTAGCGATGGATTGGGGTAAGCCGTCGGAAAAAATGACAATTTGCGACGACTTAGTAAAGCCGTCGCAAAAGTTAGTGTTTTGCGACGGAAATGTCCGTCGCAAAATCTAGGGCCCACGATCTTCGTCTTAAACCGGCTACATTTGCGACGGATAGATCGTCGCAAACTCAAAGTTGAAATTTGCGACGGACACTCCATCGCAAAATCTACCCGTTTAAAATTGACCGTTCGGGCAACGACTCATTTGACTGATTTGCGACAGACAAGGTCGTCGCAATTTTTAACTTTGTTTTTGCGACGGACAGGGCCGTCGCAAATCTTACCTTTTTCGCGATCTTTCGGGAAACGGTCCATTGACTGGTTTGCGACGAACTTTCCGTCGCAAATCCGACCCGGTTTTGCATAACTTTTTGGGAAACGGTGCGTTGACTGATTTGCGACGGAAAAGCCGTCGCAAATCAGTAAAAACGGCGTCGTTTTACGTTTGACGGGCATAATTTGCGACGGATAGGCGTCCGTCGCAAATTTCTTTCCACTTATATATACAGACCCACCGCGTTGCAGACGGAGAAAGAGAGAAGAGGAAAAGGAAGGAGAAGTCGGGTGTCGTCGCTGTAGAGCCAATCTGTCCCCACCGAGTGCTCGTTTCGTCATCTTCTACAAATAAACCGTAAGTTTTCTTCATTTTTACCGTTTAAAATTAAATTTTAAAGCATGTTTAGTATTTGTTAAGTTTAGAATTGATTTTAGTTGAATTGTTTGAATTATATTAGTTAATTAATTGATTTTAGTTGAATTAGTTGATCGAATTTTAATTTAATTTTAAAGCATGCTTAGAATTTGTTAAATTTAGAATTGATTTTAGTTGAATTGTTTGAATTATGTTAGTTAATTAATTGATTTTAGTTGAATTAGTTGATCGAATTTAATTGATCGAATTTTAATTTAATTTTAAAGCATGCTTAGAATTAGTTAAATTTAGAATTGATTTTAGTTGAATTGTTTGAATTATATTAGTTAATTAATTGATTTTAGTTGAATTAGTTGATCAAATTTTAATTTAATTTTAGTTGATCGAATTTAGTTGAGTGGTTTGAATAATATTAGTTGTTTGATTTTAGTTTAGTAATATTAGTTGATTTATTTTAGTTTAATTTAGGATGGTTTGAATAATATTATATTCAGAATATTATGTTATGAGTATTTCATTGATTTTAATTTAATATTTCGAATAATATTCGTGAATTTTGTTATAGATGAGCGGACAAGGCAGTGGCAATGGCAGTCAGCAGCCTCCGAGGGATGAGGAGGCGAGTCGAGGAGGGCGAGGAGACGACGGGCCTCACTGAGACCCGTGGTTCCACCTATTTTCAAGTCGAGGTCTCTATTAGAGACCTCTTCACAGCCTGGTGATGACTCCTCTTCCTCAAAACAGACTGATGATGGCTCATCCTCCTCCCGCCAGCATTCGGTTGTTCAAGCACGGATGACTGTTCAGCCACATGGTTCAACGTAAGTTTTAATATTTTATACTCAATTTTTTTATTAATTAAAACCTAATTATTTTACTAACTTTGAAGTTTTAATTTTACAGTTGAATTCTGGGTCATGAGGCTAGTAATCAGGTTTCCAAGTCCATCCTTAGCGGTGGATTCGATCTCACCGCTTACAGTTGGGGGCTAGTGTCTGATGCAAGAAAACGGACATACTTCGAGGAGTTTAAGGTATTAATTTAATTTATTAATTCATCGTTTATTAATATCAAATATATAAACAAATATTTACATTTAAATTGTAATTGCAAAAAGAATGTGTCTGGGCACCGGAGCACGATGACCAGATGTGGAAGGATTTCGAAAAATATGCGGCCGAGAGATACAGAGACGTCCTTTATAGAATGAGGGAGAGGTGGTACAAGCATGGAGTGGCCACCGACATGGGGACTGACAGTGAAAAGCGGTCGATTTGGGACTAATTCCTCCGGTACTGGAATTCTCCTGAATTCAAAGAGAAGTCGGCCAAAAACAAGGCGAATCGGCGTAGTGACCCTGATGGAGAAGGGATGATGAGACATCGGGCCGGTTCTCGGTCCATTTATGAGCACGGGTTGAGATTTGTAAGTTTCGTCTTTAATTTTGTAGTTTTTTAATTTTTATTATTTTTTTCCTAATTTTTATGAGTGGTATTAATTTTTACTATCTTTTTTTCTAATTAGGCGGCAGAGCAAGGACGCGAGCCCTCTCATTTTGAGAGATTGCAGCTCGCCCACCCACTCGTCGAGGAGACTGGGAAGTCTACCTACGGCCGTACCACCAAGATCCACGTAAGTATTATTTTAATTTTTAATATTAAAAGTATTATTTTATATTTTATTTTCAATTTATTTAATTTTTTGTATAATTAATTTGCAAAGAAAGATGATCGAGGACCTTGCCTCTCGGCCTCAGCCTGAGGAAACGGCAGAGGGGTCGGGGTTGATGCCCCCCACATAGCCTTCTGTTGACGTTCAAAATGAATTGTACTTCAAGAACGTCAAGGCTAAAAAGGGGCGGTTCGCTGGATAGGGCAGCTTCGGGAAGAACTTTTTCCGACCTCGTGGCTCGGACTCATCCTCCTCTCAGTCTTCCATTGACTCTCATCCCAATGAGGTAGAGAGGCAGCTTGCCACGGTGGTGGAGCAGATGAAGAACATACAGAGGCAGCAGCGAGAGATTGAAGAGTATGAGAGGCAGCAGCGAGAGGCGCACGAAGCCAAGATGCAGCAGTATACAGCCGAAATGCAGGAGTATATAGCCGCCATGCATGAGTGATGGCGGTTGTTCGCCTCTGATGTGCCACGAGCGCAAATGACTGCGCCACCGATGCCGCCGACCCAGCCGTCGATGCCACCGATGCCGCCGATGCCCCCGATGCAGCAGCCAATTGTTAACCTGGGCGAGGATGAGGAGGAAGAGGAAGCCGGATTTAATTTCGACGGGTAGAAAATTTTAAATTTTAATAAATGTGAAATACAATTTTTTTTTTAGTTTGAATTGATGTTACTTTTTTTTTGTGAAGTACAATTTATTTACTTTTAGTTCAAAATATATAATTTTACCAAAATAATAAAAATTAAATGGCCACAACATTTATAAAAACAAGTGAGAAACGAAAATGAATTAATTTGGTGAATTATGGAAAAAAATGAGTCAATTTGGATACATATACAATTAATTGTGTACAAATTAACTAATTATAAATTTAAGTGGGAGTCGAAATAAATAATTTTACCAAAATAATAAAAATTAAATGGCCACAACATTTATAAAAACAAGTGAGAAACGAAAATGAATTAATTTGGTGAATTATGGAAAAAAAATGAGTCAATTTGGATACATATACAATTAATTGCGTACAAATGAACGAATTATAAATTTAAGTGGGAGTCGAAATAAATAATTTTACCAAAATAATAAAAATTAAATGGCCACAACATTTATAAAAATAAGTGAGAAACGAAAATGAATTAATTTAGTGAATTATGGAAAAAAATGAGTCAATTTGGATACATATACAATTAATTGCGTACAAATGAACGAATTATAAATTTAAGTGGGAGTCGAAATAAATAATTTTACCAAAATAATAAAAATTAAATGGCCACAACATTTATAAAAACAAGTGAGAAACGAAAATGAATTAACTTGGTGAATTATGGAAAAAAATGAGTCAATTTGGATACACATACAATTAATTGCGTACAAATGAACGAATTATCAATTAAGCGGGCGTCGAAATAAATAATTTTACCAAAATAATAAAAATTAATTGGCCACAACATTTATAAAAACAAGTGAGAAACGAAAATGAATTAATTTGGTGAATTATGGAAAAAATGAGTCAATTTGGATAAATATACAATTAACTGCGTACAAATGAACGAATTATAAAATTATGCATTGTCGAAATAAATAATTTTACAAAATAAAAAAAATAGTTGGACAAAATATTTTTATAAACAACTTAGATACGAAAAGAAATTAATTTGGTGAATTATAAAAAAAATGACTTAATTTGAATATATATACAATTAATTGCTTAAAAATGAACGAAAGAAGCTCATGGCCTAGCGGCCGCGCCTCCTCCCTATGCACAAGAGGTCGCGTGTTCGATTCCCCTTGAGCGCAAACTTGGATTAATTGTTCAAGGTCTAATATTGATACATATAGAAGGTGGACCGCATATAATAAGCTATGGGCCGGTGGCCCAGTGGTCCGAGCCCGCCCCGCCCGCCCCGGGTGCCCGGGCTTTAACCACACGAACCACATTTTTTTTTGTACAGGCTCGGTATTTGCGACGGCTTATGTCCGTTGCAAATGTTGTAGACCCGATCGGGTCTGACCCGAATGCTTTGCGACGGACTATTGTCCGTCGCAAATTTTGAGCGACCCGGTCGGGTCTGACCCGGCTATGTGGCTTTGTCTGTCATAAATTTGCGACGGAAGGCAAAAATCCTTCGCAGAAATTAGCTACGGCTGTTTTAACAACGGACGCGTGTCCGTCGCAAAATCCATGCAAAATCCATCGCAAATTCCGTCGCTAAACAGTGTTTTTTTTGTAGTGGTTTGCTTCTCTTCACTTGTAACGTCAAAGATATTGATCTTATTCTCTCCAAAGTTTTGAGGTTGTGTTTGGATGGAGGTATTTGGACTATAAATTTTAAAATCATAATCTAAATCCACCCTGCTTCTTTGAGTAAAATATTTGAATCGATGAATTTCAAATTCCTAGCTTTAATCCTAGTTCAAAATGGAGGAATTTCAAATACCTAACAAAACCATGTCATTTAAAATCTATAATTTTTTTTAGAATCCACAGATTCATTGCATTTCAAATGACACCATATAAATGCAACCTTAAATTATTCTATGAGCCCGATTGACTAAGTTTACGTTATATGTTGTTTTAAAAGCTTATAAGATGTAATTTTTAAATAGGTTATAAGTTGTTTAAGTGTTTGACTTATACACCTTATAAGATCTTTGAGAATTTATAATTAATGTTACTCCCTCCATCCCCTCTTAATCTTCAAACTTTCCTTTTTTTGGGACGTCCCACAATAATTTTCACACCCCAAATATGGAAATAAAACACTCTCACAATAACTACCTTGTTTCAAAATATTCTTCATTCATTGGTCCAAAATGTCAATAAAACAGTTTTTCTTGAAAAGTATATCCACTCACCTCTAAAAATCAAGAGAGGACGAAGGGGGTATTTAAATTCTAATTTTAATATAATTTTTTTACGTTGAATTAGAAGTGGGTGGGCGCCGGGAAGAGGTGGGGTGGGTGGTTGGGTGTGGAGGTGGTTGGCGAATTAAGTTGAGAAATCTCAATTTATTTTTTACAGCTTATAAGATGTTAGAAACTTATTTTATGATATTATAAGTTGTTAAACATCTTATTTTGCTAGACATATTGATAGTGATTCCAAACACCCGCTATGTTTCATCGTTAATGCTCTCTTTCCAATGAGTAAGTATATTGTGCACCATTTGTATAGTGTAATCGAGAAAATGCATGGTAAAACGTGTAGATAAATATAATTGAATTTTTCAAACTAAATTTAATTGAAAGTATGAAATGAAACGTTCATGTTAATATAACTGAAAAGTGACGAATGCACAAATTTTAAAATTCGTGCACATGATGCGTATGAGACTGATCAAAATAAGGGGGCGCTTGGTTAGCAACTCTTCAATGGTAATGTGAATGAGGTTGAAAATTAGTGTAATTATGATGGTTAATGAGAACAAAATCACTACATCTCCTCCTAAATAAGGTAATCACTACTCCATTTCGATTACACTATTCTCTTCCTACAATCCTCCTCCTCAATCACTACCCCATTTCACTACCAACAACCATTTGTTGTCCACTTTTATTCCAAAATTGGGGCACATGACACTAGCAATGGTAACAATTGTAGCAAGTCTTCTCCCAACATATCATTTTTATTATGGGGGCATGGATGAAAAATAATTTGCATTCCCATTACCATTGAGGAATTGCTAACCAAGCGCTTCCTAAATAATTTAATCATAAGATATGCATTACAAGAACTTATATGCACCAGTTGCATCAGATGGTATTTTTGACTAAAGTTTGATTAATTCCTAAAAAATGAAAAGTGTTAGTCCATATGAAAAAAAAAATAGTTTGTAGGCTGGAACATTAATTCTTTTTAATGTACCGTCAATACTTTTCATCACATGAACTAATACTTTTCAAAAGTTTCTTTCTATAGTTTGCGAACAAACACAAAAAATTAGCTTGATTGAAATGTTTTTAGTCAAGTTTGCACGCACTGCTTGCATGGTGCAACTGGTATGTCGAAGTGTTACTATGTAAGAATGTTATAAGTTGAAGATTAATTGTAGTAAGTTGGATCAGGTATGGTGATGGAGTAGGACTATATAGAACACACCTGTTTGGATCACCAACCATCATAGCTTGCACCCCCTCCACCTGCAAACCGAATCCTGCTTTCGGCTGCATTGGCCCTCTGTTGAACTTGTGGGGTCTACATCGTTGGTTGGTGCGGAAGGGCCTTCACATACCAGAGTTAGAAGCGTTGTTCTAAAAGCTGACAATCAACCCAATGCACTCCGTAAGATAATCCTCATGCTGCAACCAAGAATAGCCTCTGTCCTCAAATTATGGTCCCAAAAAGGAACAATCCGAGCATATGATGAAGCCAGGAAAAAAAAAAGAAAAAAGAAAAACAGTAACTAGAAGATAAAATTTACAGGGAATTTTTAAGGACGATAAGTTTACAATTTGCAAATATTTTATCAATCTGCAATTTGTACAATTTTTATTATCCGATTGCAACCTATATATATTATATATATGAAATTGACCGATTGCAATATGTAAAATATATACCGTATATGCTGCAATCAGATAATTTTATATATTATATATTGCAATTTGATAAGAAAAAGGAATTATATAAAATGATGATAATACAGGTTGCAAACTGATATTTAACCCTAAAATAAATTATACTTTTAATTTAAAGATACAAATTTTTTCATGCTCGTATCTGTGTTAGCACAAATTCTTATTGTGTTTTGTCTTGTAGTATCGTACGTGATCGATACGAAAATTCGAATTATCACCCCTACGTTTACATATGTACTTGCATACTAATTAATCTTAGGTCACATGCGCAAACATTGGGAAATATTTTGCGAGCTTTGAGCCAAGTGTTGTTTTGGATTCCCTGGACGAGTTATACACGGGTGTGGTCAGCGGACTTACAGCTTATCCTCTCAATTTTCCTGGAACTCTTATGGCCTTAATTAATAGGGCGAGCTGTTTAGAACTACGTGTTATGAGAAGATACAAGTTCAGATATATAATTACGCTTAGATATAGAGTGCAATAAACATGCATTATTAGTTCAACAACAAACCCAACATATTTCGGAAAAAAATTGCACTTTTATATCTTAGGTGTAATTATTATTGCACTTTGTATCTCTTTGTTAAAAAAATGCATCTAAAAGATAATTTTCCTAATTAATGACTCTTGTGGTTTACAAAAGTAAAATATTACCTTTAAAATTCTAATGCGGGTTAATTTGTTTGTAGGATTTTACAGCTACATTTCATAATCCACCAAATTAAAATCATGTACAACTTATAATATTCACCTACACTTTTCATTTTTTCAATATCACACCTTTAGTTTTCACAGTATAAATAATCAAAATATCACAACATTTTCTCTAACAGCATACTCTATTACATCTCAACAACCAAATGATATCCGACCCAAGATCCAAGAACTTCGACTTAATATTTACTGATTAAAATACTTGTGAATTTGGCAGTGCCGATATTTAGAGAGGAGGTGGAAAAGAGGAAGGGTTCAGAGGGGGACAAGTATGATCTGCTGGAAGGGCTGATGCAAATAAAGGATGAAGAGGGCAACCGGTTAAGTGAGACAGAGGTTCTTGATAATTAATATTGTGTCACTTCTTGTAGCAGGATATGCATCCACTTCTCTTGCTATCATGATGTTGTCCAAAAACTTAGGGTACGTATATCTCATAATCTTGTTTCATGACGATTTAATAATAGATCCAACAAGTCTTTCGTGAGAATATTATTCCCTTAAATCCAATATTAGTTGTCTTGTTTTCTGGGCTCTTATTTTTTTTCATAAGTTGGAGGGTATTATGAGGTATTGTGAAGTCAATTTATTAATAAATAAAATTAGGGGTGTTTATAAAATGGTACAATATCAAACCACTATTTATAAGATAGTACAATGTTCACTACAAAAAAGACCTCATTTAAAGAGGGTTTTTAAAGAGGGGAATAAAACCCTCGAAATTGAAGAGGGAATTTACGAGTAAAAAATTTTATCGAGCAATTTGAAGAGGGTTAAAGTTCCCTCGTCCATATTGAGGGATTTAACGAGCAAATGTGGGACCCTGGAAAAATTGTCGAGCGTTTTCACGACGGAAATCACCCTGCCAATCTTCACGAGGGAAATTCCCTCGACTTCGAGCTGACAGTTGCAGACTCACGAGGGAAGCTGTCCCCTCGACAAGTTCACGAGGGAAAAACCCTCGTCTTCGAACTGACGTCTGCAGGCTCACGAGGGAAGCTGTCCCCTCGACAAGGTCACGAGGGAAAATCCCTCGGCTAGCTTTCTGACACACTTACACGAGGGAATAAAACCCTAGCCAATTTGAATCGTGTATTTCACGAGGGGGTCAAACCCTCGTCTGCATGCAGCAGGCTTTTGCAGAACCGCGTGCCAACCAAAGCATGGTGAGGGCATTTTTCCTCTTTAAATCCCTCTCCCTTCAGCATATTAATTCACACCACCAACCCATTCTCTTCTTCATTTATGTATACGCTCGGAGGGGGAGAAGCAAAGAGAAGAAGGAGAAGAGAGAGTGCAAGCGGCTGCCGGAAATAGTCCACCACTACTACGCCGAAAATAGTCCTCCACTAGTTGAACGTGCTCTACACATTTTGGTGAACATTTCTAAGGTAAAAAAAATCGTTTTAATCGGTTAAAATTATTTATTTGCATGCAATAATTATAATTTCATATATTATTGTTAAATTGCATGTGTATAGTGTATTTGTTGTTACATTATGTAAGATTAACTACCTAATTAGTGTATTTGTTGTTACATTGTGTAAGATTAACTAGCTAAGTAGTGTAAATTACTAACTAATTAGTATAAATTAATTAATATATTAATATATGTTGATAGGCGAACAGCAGGGCAACGAGATTAACATAAAGATACTATTCTAATAAGATTAAGAGATTATCAGAATTAATAATATGAAAGAGGGCGAGCAACAGAGATTATATGCCCTAAAAGGCGAGCAGCAGGGATTGCTGACCAAATAGATGGAGACGAGCAACAGGGACTATACGCCCTAAGAGGCGAGCAGCAGGGACTGTAGACCAATTGGAAGAGGACGAGCAACGGGGACAAGTACCCATCTGAAGGTGGCGAGCAACCGGTCATAAGGGTCATTGCGAGGTAGCAAACAACAAGAACAAGAAGACTCAAAGTCTCAACAAGAGGCGAGCAGGCGAGCAACTGGGATTATAAGGGTTTCCAACACCCAACGAAGACGTACAGACGAGTAGCTGGGCACCAAGGAGAGTAGCTGAGTGGTTTCAAAGACCAAGTACAACATTGGGAATGTCAAGAGTCACCAACTTTAGAAATAGTCAATGTGTCTTTACACTTGGCACCCATTCATTGGACAATAGATTAGTTGTTGTACAAAAGTCATAACACTTGGCAAAATCCCAATGGTTAAGCCATCAAGATGGTGACACCTAGCCTCTTTGTATGCCTATATATACCCCTTCATTTGCATGAAGAGGGGAGGGTTTTTTTTCCCATAATAAAAAAGTTGCCAAACTCTTGCAAAATTATTTCTTGCATCATACTTAACCAAATCTCATAATCTTTGATCTTGTTTGATGATCTTAACTTGAGAAAACAGCCACTAATCATCATAGATTAGAAAAGGTCATCAACAATTGGCGCTAGAAGGAGGGTGTCGAACCTTCGTTTCACAAAAAAGTCGAAGAAAGGTTGAAGAACTCCACCGGAATCTGCAAAATCCGGCCGGAATCCGGGAGAAAGCCATCGGAAATCAAGTATACACATTATTTGAAGCAAAATCATCCATCTATACATTACCTTGAGAGTTTAAATGCATGAGTATATGAACTAGGGTTTTCAAACCACTATATTCATACAAACAAAGCTAGTAACTCTTACAAAAGGTATTTGTTGGAGACAAAATCACCCCATTCATTTGCTTACCACTTGTACTTCGGTAACCAAAATGGTTCGATCACAAGAAGAACGGCATTTAAGCACATCTCCAAGTCGTAGGTCAAGAACAAGGGTTTCATCTACCGAAGGACATGCACGTACGGTAAAAGCGACTTCGCAAAGAAACGTCCAAGTCACCATTGATACAATCCCGCCGGAAGTGGAAGCTCTTGCTCAAAATCCCGAAGAGCTAGCAAAAACGATCGCCGTTTTACAAGCATTGCAAAGGCGACAAACGGTCGGGCCATCTGGGACGCAGGCGGCGACCAACAGGGCAGCCGGCGAGCAGCGAAGCAAAGGAGAAAAAGAAGCACGGAATGACGAAGTTGACAGTGAAGAAATCCGTAGGAATAAAGGAAAAGCTCCTCTAAGTGAAAGACTTGGAAGTCGAGGAGAGTCTACTCCGGGGACAGGTGAGGAGTCGAGCAGCGGGGACACAAGAAGTATAAGCCATTATCACACAAGAAGGGTCAGTTATCGCAGAACACATAGGGAGGATCAGCAGAGAGGCGAGGAGCGAGCAACAGGGCAAACACACCCTGCTGCTCGCCGCTCAGTGCATGAAAGGCTAAGAAGATCAGCCTTCGGGCGATTAGGTCCCAATGGAGCCAGCAACATCGCAAGGCACGCAACTCAAGAGAAACGTCCCGTTAGCAAGGGACTGCGTCATGAAGAGGTCGTTGAACCCAATCATGACGAACAGCCTTCTAGCGGGAAAACGTCTCCAGATGAGTGGCAAGCTTTGAAGAAAGCGGTGGAAGAGATGCAAAAACAGTTGGAGGAGCGGAAAGGCGACGGGTCGACGATGTTGCCATCATCACCTTTGTCCCCAGATATCCTTAATGCGCCGGTACAAAAGAAAGTACAATTCCCGGCCATTAATTTGTACGAAGGAAATTCAGACCCAAAAGTACACCTGTCCAAATATACCGATTACATGATATCGGTAAAGGCGTCTGATGCAACTCAATGTCGGAATTTTCCATTGACTCTTGGTGACGGTCCTCACAGATGGTTTTCTGCACTAGCTCCAGGCTCCATCAGTTCGTTCATGCAACTCAGCAAGGAATTTCTCTCACACTTCTCCACGGTCGGGTCTTACCTTACACAGAGACACAGGTTGGCAGATCTGAGACAAGGAGATGAGGAGACTGATAGAGCCTTCCTTGAGAGATTCGATAAAGTCCTATTGGAAGGAGAACCAGTGAGTGAGGACACCAAGATAGTGGCAGTTATGGCAGGGCTTAGGAAAGGGACAGACCTGTGGAAGGAAATGCACCTCGCTTTCCCTAAAACTTATTCCGAATTCAGGCACAAGGCTGGAGTGTACATTTCGATGCAAGAAACTCTACAGAGAGAGCTAGGAGATAAGGCTGATACCAAGAAGTCGGGAAAGAAGTCAGGAGGGGAATACAAGGCCCCTAGGAACATGAAAGCTTTCAGCGAAGGGTCCGAGTTGAAGGAAAAATTGAACCATGTCCTATCCACATCAATTGAGGCTGTGTACAACAATGTGAAAGACAAGGATATGCTGTCTGAACCCCGCAAGATACGACAAGAACGAGGAAAGATGAACCCCAACAAGTTTTGTGCATACCATCAGACTATAGGTCACTTCACAAGCGAATGCCGAGATCTCTTAAAACAGTTGTGGAGATTTTACGAGGAAGGAAAATTGTCAGAGTTTGTGAAGCGACAGCCAGGAAAGAAACCAAGGGTGGCGATATCCTCCGGCTCGGAAGATGACGAGAGCGACGAACAGCCGAGCAGGAGGGATCAAAAAAGGAAGAAAACGATGACAGCACCAGCCGAACCCGTCCGAGAAATCTTGATGCTCGAGCCGTCCGGACCAGTTGGGGGCTGTTCTGATGGTAGGCCGCTGATGTCCAAAAGAAAAAGGAAAGCAGAGCTGAGGGCGGTAGCTCAAGTCAGGGAAGTTGGGGTAAATCAGGCTACTAAAAAGACAGGCGACTTAGTGTTTTCTGAGAAGGACTTGGACGGGATACTCACCCCTCACAACGATTCACTGATCATCTGTGCTAACATCATGGGGGCCCGAGTTCACCGTCTGCTTGTGGACACAGGCTCCTACACAAACATCTTATTCAAAAGCACACTTGATCAAATAGATGATTGTGAGGGATATATGAAGGGATGTGATCATAAGATAGTGGGATTCGGTGACGCTGTAACCGTTCCTTTAGGCTTAGTAACGTTGTCAGTCGAGCTTGTATCGACCGAGAATCCCGAAAGGAGACTGACTAGGATGGTTGAATTCTTAGTCGTAGATCAGCAGTCTGCCTATAACGGGTTTCTTGGTCGACCTTTTATAAATGAATTCAAAGCGGCTGTTTCAACGTACTACTATTGTCTTAAATTTCCAACTTCGAAAGGGTCAGGTACGGTTAAAGGTGATCAAAGGAAAGCCCGAGAATGCCTCCTGCAACTCCAACCCACGGACAACAGGATGTCCATGATGGACGAGCAGCCGAGCAGCAGGGACGAAGGAGAACCCTCCATCCTAGATGAAATCATGGAGTCCGTCGACACTGAAGTGATGGAGGTGGACGACCAGCAGGGCGTGGACGAGCAGGAGGGCATGGACGAGCAACGGGGAAGAGAGGCCGTACCCGGACTAAATCAGGTTGAAGACTTGGAACCGAGGCTGGGGGCAGAACCAATGATCGAGGATGAGATCAACTTTGAAGGGCCCATTATCGATCCTCGATGGAAAGACCAAAAAAGGAGAGCAACCCCGGTAGAAGAGTTAGAAGCAATAAGAGTTGACCAAAATCGAGAAGACTTGGAATTATTCATTGGATCTGAGCTCCCTGAGCCATACAGATCCAGAATGGAAGAGTTTCTCAAGTCCAATCTCGATGTATTCGCATGGTCACATGCTGATATGGTAGGCATTAGCCCTGAGCATGCCTGTCATAAGTTAAATATTTGTCCAACTAAGCTACCGGTGAGGCAGAAAAGAAGAAAATTTGGGCCCGACAAATACGAAGCATTGGACATAGAAGTGAAGAAGTTACTCGATAATGATCTCATCAAAGAAGCCTTATGTCCTAGATGGGTAGCAAACCCGGTGTTGGTGAAGAAGTCGAATGGTACATGGAGGTTATGTATCGATTTCACTGATCTGAATGCCGCCTGTCCTAAGGATAACTTCCCGTTACCTCACATTGACCAGCTGGTGGACAACACGGCGGGGCACGAGCTCCTTACCTTCATGGACGCGTTTGCCGGATATCATCAAATACCAATGCACCCAGATGACCAGGAGCACACAGCGTTCTACACCAATAAAAACTTGTTATGTTGGAAAAGAATGCCGTTCGGGTTGATTAATGCAGGAGCCACATACCAAAGACTCGTTAACAAAATGTTCGATGAGTACATCGGCAAGACAATGGAAGTATACGTAGACGACATAGTCGTGAAAAGCCCGAGAAAAGAAGATCATTTGGAACACCTCGCACAAACATTTGAGATACTTCGGGCGTATAACATGAAGCTAAACCCAAAGAAAAGTAGCTTCGGGGTACACTCGGGAAAATTTCTTGGGCACCTGGTCAGTCAACGGGGTATTGAGGCGAATCCATCAAAAGTCAAGGCAATTATGGATATGCAACAGCCTAGGTCTGTTAAAGAAGTTCAACGACTAACCGGATGCCTAGCAGCCCTAAACAGGTTCATTTCTAGGTCCGGAGACAAATGCCGACCTTTCTTTGATGCCATTAAGAAAGGACAGTTCCAGTGGACGGATAATTGCCAACAAGCGTTTGAGCAGTTGAAAGAGTATCTGAGTGATACTAAAATTCTATCAAAACCCGTCTCTGGAGAAAAACTGTATCTGTATCTAGCTGCATCAGAGGTAGCCATCAGCTCGGTTTTAGTTCGGGCAGAAGGGAAATTTCACTTGCCAATATACTATGTGAGTCAGGCCTTGCATGAGGCGGAGATTAAGTATTCGCCCATGGAAAAGTTAGCCTATGCACTGGTGATGAGTGTGAGAAAGCTGAGGCCATACTTCTTCGATCATCAGGTGGAGGTCTTAACAACCTTTCCATTAAGGCAAATCTTACAAAGGCCTGACACCGCTGGACGCCTACTCAAGTGGTCGCTTGAAATAAGCCAATTTGGAATATCTTATGCACCTCGAACAGCGATCAAGGGACAAGCGTTAGCCGACTTTATTGTCGAATTAACATTCCCTCCAGATCCGACAAGGGGTCATGATCATCCATGGCACATGTATGTAGACGGATCATCAAATAACACAGCAGCAGGAGCTGGGATAGTGTTGATCAGCCCAGATGAACAAGTATTTACCTCAGCAGTAAGGTTCGAATTCATGGCAACAAATAACGAGGCTGAGTACGAAGCATTGATAGCCGGATTACGATTAGCTCTAGCCGTGGGAGTAAGAAGAATTCAAATCTATGGGGATTCCCAGCTGATAGTCAACCAAGTCCGTGGGGAATACGAAGCCAAGGATGAAAACATGGCCTTATACCAAAAGATCGTTGCTCACCTAGCTTCACTTTTCGAGCAAATTTACATCGAACAAGTGCCAAGAGATAACAATGCGCAAGCAGATGCACTTGCCCGCTTGGCTACTAGTACAGGGCCAGCAAAACTTTCAGAGGTCATCATCACAAGAATCTCCAACCCGTCCACCAATGACTACAAGATCAATCAGATCGAAGAAGAACTGACAGAGGATGACTGGAGAGCACCGATATATAGATACCTCAAAGATAACACAGTGCCTGAAGACCCGCAAGAAGCAACAAAGGTGGCCAAGCGGGCAGCAAGGTTCACAATCATGGATAACCAACTTTACAAGAGAGGATTTTCACTGCCCCTACTAAAATGCCTGGCAAGGGGACAAGGTCAGGAAGTTCTGAAAGAAATTCACGAAGGAGTATGCGGAAATCACGCAGGGGGGCGAGCACTAGCATACAAGACAGTGAGGCAAGGATACTACTGGCCAACTTTACTACAAGACGCAATCAGAATTGCAAAAACATGTCACAGGTGCCAGCTGTTCGCTCCCAACATCCATAAGCCACCAACGGAGCTGATTTCGGTAAATAGTCCATGGCCGTTCGCAAAGTGGGGAATAGACATCATAGGGCCTTTCCCAACGGGAAAAGGGAATGTCAGATTTGCAGTGGTAGCCGTGGATTATTACACGAAATGGGCCGAAGCTGAAGCACTGGTAACGATAACACAGGAGAAAATGATCAGCTTTATCTGGAAGAGTATAGTTTGCCGGTTCGGGGTCCCACAAGCGATAGTGACAGACAATGGAAAGCAATTCGAAGGAAAGAGAATAAGAGATTTCTGCAAAAAGTGGGGTATCAAGAAACATTTTTCAACACCGTATCATCCTCAGTCTAACGGTCAGGTTGAAGCAGTCAACAAGATAATCAAGCATATCCTCAAAATCCGTCTCGTAGATAAGAAAGGCAAGTGGTCGGAAGAACTGCCCGAGGTACTTTGGGCATATAGGGTATCACATAGAACAAGCACTGGGGAAACACCATTTGCTATGGCATTCGGTACAGAAGCAGTTATACCTATAGAGCTCAAAATACCGACTGAGAGGGTAGCCGAATTCAATGAACAGGAAAACAACAAGGCGCTAGCCACAGAGATGGATTTGATCGACGAAAAAAGAATCTCAGCAGAAATAAAAAACGAGATATACAAAAGAAGGATTGCAAGGTACTACAACTCACAAGTAAAAGTCAGAGAATTTGAAGTCGGGGATCTGGTGCTCCGAAAAATTTTAGCAACACCTCCAGGTGTATTTGGACCGACTTGGGAGGGCCCATTCAAGATAACTCAAAAGTGGCACAACGGCACATATGATCTCGAAGACATGGAAGGCAACTCGGCCCAATACACCTGGAACGCAGCCTTATTGAAGAAGTATTATCAATGATTAGGAAACCAATGTAAAGTCGTTTATAAGCTATCGTGTCATTTACATTTTTGTAAGGTGTAAGATAGATGAAAATTTCATACTTTTTTGGCAAAATCAGCGTTGATAAATGATGGTTCAGTAAATTATGTACATAAGAAAGCAAAAGGTGTCAAAACCCAACTGTTCGCCAAACAGAAAAGCTGCTCGCCGAAGATACTATATGCATAAAAGCACAAGTACAGTGGAGGCGAGCAGCAGGGTCCATGAGACCAAGAGGCCCACCTGGTCGCCCCCTCACAACAAAGTTGCTCGCCAAAGATACTAAGTGCATAAAGCACAAGTATGGTAGAGGCGAGCAACAGGGCACATGCCAATGCATAATTGCTCGTCCTGAAGCTGAATACACTTAAGAACAAATACGGCAAGTGGCGAGCAACAAGGCATAGAAAGAAGCATGATAAAGGGTTAAGTTCTTAAAGAACAGAATAAACCCATACATGAACATGCATAAATTTGCAAGGAAAAGTATTTCACTTTCAACATAAGAAAGAAATACTTAAGCAAAAAATAATTAAAGGGTAAATAAGAGGCGAACAATAAAATAAAAGTGCAATTCTCATTCATTAGCACCAAAAATTACAAGAGATAAACATACAACCATCATCCTACCACATCAGCTAGACAAAAAAGAAACTAAGCCTAAGCCTCAGGAGCTGGCGGAGCAGGTGGCACCGAAGGATCTTGGGAGGAAGGAAGTGGAGCATCTTGCACAGTGGCCCCGGAGACCTGCTGCTCGCCTACAGCAGCAGAGGAGCTTGCTTCACTAAGTGGATTAGGGAGGAGAGGACCCAAAGCTTCAAAGATAGTCATATCCCTATCCGCCTCCACCCTTTCCTTAGGGGCTACTATGCGAACGTCGTCTTTGAAGACATCCAGGTTAACCCCCATTTCTCCTAAGTCAGCTATCGGGATTTCAAAGCCAGGGGCCGGTGGGTTTTCAGTGACGTAATCAGTGAAGTCCTTGATGGTCGAGGTCATCACGTCCAGACCGTTATCCAAAGCATACTTCACATTCCTTACACTATCAGCATACGCACAGATGTAACCAAGATTTGTATTGTCGGTTACATCCTGCACATAGGTGGTGTAAGAAATGGCACGCCTGTTCTTCTTCTCCAGTTGGTCGACGTGGACCTTCAACGACTCCACCCTTTCCACCAGACCCACCCGTTCTGTCTCCAGGACCTGCAAACGATCCGTGGCGACACCCAGATCCAGTCTTAGCTTCTCTGAAGCATTAGACGCTATCATCTCCCGGTCCTCAGCAGCCTTCACCTCCCGCGTCCATGTGAGCTTGGCTCTTTCGAAGTCAGCTTTCAGCTTGGCCAACTCTTCATCTTTCTTCTTCAGCTCCTCGTCCTTCTTCTTCAACTGAACAAGTTGAGCATCACGATCCGCTTCAACTTGCTCGAGCCGTCGCCCCAAACCGCGATTTGTTCGCTCTAGCTCGACGGCTTGATCCAAGACTCGTTGAGCTGTGATTGATTGATGGCTCGAATTGTAGCTCAACAAACGAGCATTGTCACTAAGACTTTGGCTCTGAATAATTTCTTCGCCAGTCTTGGTCCACGAGCGGGGGACGTATTCCATGGCTCTGCGGACGTGGGAGTCTTTAATTTCGTGGGGCGCGGGAGGAGACTTCACACAGCTAAACTGGTGAAGCACTTTTGAGCGACCGGGATAATCGTTTCTCCGGTACCTGTCGAAGGAAAAAGCCATTAGAAAACTAAATCAAAGGAATAAACAGTCAAGTTAGAAAGGAAGATACTCACTCTCTCATTTTCACGGGGTCGTAGCCCAAGTATGAGTTATCGGGAGATGTGCTCCGTCCTTGACTGGCGATCATAGCGCCCACAACTTGCTGCTCGGTCACCTCCTCCACCGGCGAGGAGCGAGCAGTAGATTTGCCCACCTGGGAAGAACCTTGCCCTCTTGTTCGTTTGGCACGGTCATCCCCCTTACGAGGGGCAGTCTCCTTGGCAAGTCTTTTCTTGCCCCTCATGTCTTGGGGAGGCGGCGAAGAGCGAGCAGGAGGGCGGGGAGCAAGAACAGGAGCCTGAGGAACAGGGAGAGGGTCCTGGGGAGCTTCTTCTTCATCCTCATCTGCTCCAGCTCTAAGCTTGATCAAGGAAGTGCAAGGATCAAACTTTTTCTTCTTTGAAGGGTGATTAGCTGCCATATGTTTAACCCGACGTGCGAGTAAATGATAGCTTTCGGGAATGGGAGGGACAGCGACCGTTACCCTTTGAGCTGAAAACAATACAAAAATTATCAGTAAAATTGACAAGTAAAACTTATCCTAAAACGACCAACAAGGCCTAGGCGACCAGCAGGGTCTAGACGACCAGCAGGGCCTAGGCGACCAGCAGGGCCTAGGCGACCAGCAAGGCCTAGGCGACCAGCAAGGCTTAGGCGACCAGCGGGGCAAGGGTAAATAATAGGAGATACGAGAGAATTAATAATGTTTACCCTCAGGGACCTCAGCTTGTGCTTCCAAATGGTGAGCACTAGTAACAAACTGAGCGTGCTTGCGGATGTGTGCTTGAGAAAGATGTTCGACACTCCGATCCTTAACGTTTCGAAGAGAAATCAACGCAAGGACGTATAGAAACTCTTCGCTCAAATCCGGATGCCCCCACTTCAAGATACGCGGACCTGCAAAAACAAAGAAAAAGATTAAAATTAGTTCACCTAAAAGTTCGATGAACTAAGATTTAAAACCTACGCCGAATTTCGCCGAAATGCGTAGGAGAGTCTATACGCCCCGGTCCTCCCGAAAAATCGGAGGACGCCCGCCAGTCGCCGCCGATAAAAAAGAACTGTCTGTGCCAACCCTTGACCTTATTGGGCACTCCTTCAATTAGCTTAACGCCACTACGGGCTTTGATATAATACCATCCAAGCCCTTCTTCATGAGCAGCCGAAGAGATAGTCAGGGCGTAGTGTATCTCCGTCGTGCTGATCTTATTTCGATACCCCTCCAACCCAAAAAAGGGTAATGAAAGACAGCAAAGTACTCCAACCGTTAGGAGTAATCTGAGTGATTGCCAGGTTGATGTCCTTCAGGAATTGCCCGATTACAGGATGTAGAGGGAGAGGGAATCCCAGTCTAAGTATGTCGAGGTTGATAGCAGTGCAACCTGGGGGTGGGTCGTCAGCTCTCTCTCCTGGTTGGGGGGCATACAAATGGATGTCGTACGGAATGCGAAAACGAGATCGAATCCGAACTAAATCCTCCTCTATAATCTCGCTGGATACCTTACTAGCTGTGTATGGCGATGAACGGGCCTCCATAATAGGTCGAGCGGGAGTAGGGAAAGCCTGGTGGTACTTGTTCGCATAATCGATCCAATCTTGCCTTCGAACTACGGCTCTGGGAATAAGAGATTCGGGCATTGACCTTGAAACGGGGAAGTTTATCTCTCGGAGAAATCCCCATGTGACTCCCTCATGCTCGCCCCCTAGTCCAGTTGCTCGCTGCTCGCCCCCTGGTCCAGTTACTTGGTGCTCGCTGCTCGCTCCCCTCTCTTCTGGAAGACTCATCCCATCTATTTCGGCAGCGACCTCAGAAGAATCCTCCCCCAAGTCCGAATTAGTCCCCTCTCGAGCCGAGGAGCGAGCAACGGGGCCCTGGACATCCTGCTCGCCCGAGCTATCCACAGCGTAGAATGAATCAACGGAGCGAGCAACGGAGCTCGCCTCAGAGCCCGTCTCTTCATCAACGAGCAGGGTTCTAGGGTTTTGCCCAGCTGCTCGCCGGAGCGAACGGCGAGGAACAAGGGCCGCCTGTTCATCTTCCATGGGTCTTTTTCCCAGGTTTCGTCCAACAATCTCAATAGAGGGCGTATGACTTGAGGAAGGTGACGTCATCTTCGAAAATTTTTGAAATTTCTTGAAAACCCTTCGTACGTATCAAATGATGAAATCAAGCGAAGGAGGAGGCGATTACGACGGCGACTCGGCGGCGATACGACGGCGGTGCGGCGGCGACACGGCGGCGGCGATGGCGATAGAAGAAAATGGAGAATGGAAATGGCGAAATCGAAAAGAAAAATGCAAGCAATAACAAGAACAAACAAGAAAACCAAAGGATTTACCTTTGATTTGGACAAAATCGGCTGTAGAATCGAAGAAAACGATGAAAAAGAAAGCTTGAAAACTCTTCAATGGCGGTTTGCTTATGAAAGAACGAAAAAGAAAGAAAATGGAAGGGGGGAACTATTTATAGATATGGATTCGGGGGCAGAAGTAAGGAAAGTAAAAAATTGAGGCCCCTAGTTGCAAATATAGGGGCGCACGCTTTGGCAGACTGCGTCGCTTCGTATTCCGTGCCTCGGGAAGCGAAACGACGCAAGTCAAGAGGACGTTCCACGCTGCTCGCCTCCTGTAGTTCCCCGCTGGTCGCTCCCCAAAAGTTCCCGCCTAAAAGAGATTTGAAAACCTATTGCTCGCTCCCTACAAAAATCAAACCCATTTTCCCTGTTGCTCGCCTCCTATTTAATAACAGCCTATCCTATAGTTTGACAAAAAGAATATATATCATTTTATGCCAAACTAGGGGGCATTGTTGATAGGCGAACAGCAGGGCAACGAGATTAACATAAAGATACTATTCTAATAAGATTAAGAGATTATCAGAATTAATAATATGAAAGAGGGCGAGCAACAGAGATTATATGCCCTAAAAGGCGAGCAGCAGGGATTGCTGACCAAATAGATGGAGACGAGCAACAGGGACTATACGCCCTAAGAGGCGAGCAGCAGGGACTGTAGACCAATTGGAAGAGGACGAGCAACGGGGACAAGTACCCATCTGAAGGTGGCGAGCAACCGGTCATAAGGGTCATTGCGAGGTAGCAAACAACAAGAACAAGAAGACTCAAAGTCTCAACAAGAGGCGAGCAGGCGAGCAACTGGGATTATAAGGGTTTCCAACACCCAACGAAGACGTACAGACGAGTAGCTGGGCACCAAGGAGAGTAGCTGAGTGGTTTCAAAGACCAAGTACAACATTGGGAATGTCAAGAGTCACCAACTTTAGAAATAGTCAATGTGTCTTTACACTTGGCACCCATTCATTGGACAATAGATTAGTTGTTGTACAAAAGTCATAACACTTGGCAAAATCCCAATGGTTAAGCCATCAAGATGGTGACACCTAGCCTCTTTGTATGCCTATATATACCCCTTCATTTGCATGAAGAGGGGAGGGTTTTTTTTCCCATAATAAAAAAGTTGCCAAACTCTTGCAAAATTATTTCTTGCATCATACTTAACCAAATCTCATAATCTTTGATCTTGTTTGATGATCTTAACTTGAGAAAACAGCCACTAATCATCATAGATTAGAAAAGGTCATCAACAATATACTTATGAAATTAGCTTATAATTGTACACTTGATAAATATGTCCACACAAGCATCATGTATATTAATTATTTTGTTAATTATAATTAATTAAGTACTACTTATTAACTACTGAAAATTATTTAATTAATTAATTTTATTATAAGTACTTGTTGCATGACATAAATATGAGTCGTTTATTTTGATGAAATTATATATATATATGTTGGAGTGGAGGGGTATATATGTTGTATAGTAGTGTGCGTTCCGAACTTGATTAATTATAATTAATTAAGTCGGAAATGGATGCACGTAGGAATTATTAATTAATTCACTAATATGAAACAGATTGATATGGATTATTCAAGTCGTTTACGTTGGATGTATGGTCCAAGATCGATTAATGGCATGATAGCTCCTGAATTTATTAGTGGACTCGATTCATTCGTAGACTTCGCCACTAGTAACCCGAATTGGATGAATCGAGGAAAGATTAGGTGTCCCTGCAACAAATTTAGATGCAGGAACAAGACGTTTCAGTACCCCGATGACGTGAAAGCTCATTTGTATAGAAATGGTTTTATGCCAAATTATTACAATTGGGTTTTTCACGGTGAGGAAAATTGGGGTCAAATTCCACATCAATACATTGATCAGGCGTCGGCTTCTCACGGGACGGTTGATGAGACAGCAGGATCTAGCTCGTACCACGATATGGTCACGGACTTAACTTCCGGGCCCCACTTTGGAAATGTGGATGATGAGCCGCCTGTTGAGGAACCCCCTAATCAGTATGCTGCACAGTTTTATGATATGCTTCGTGCAGCGGATCGGGATTTGTATCCTGGATGCGATTCACACTCGCAACTGTCATTCAATGCCCGTATGCTGAACATTAAAACTGAAAACAGGCTATCTGAAAGGGGTTATAATCAAATCGTTGACCTGGTTCGTGAGATTTGTCCTTCGGATAATTTGGTGCCCAGAAAGTTTTCCGATAGCAAACAGTTGATGGGTGAGATGGGGCTTCCTGTGGAGAGGATCGACTGTTGTGCAGGGAATTGTATGTTATATTGGGGTGCGGACAGCGATCTTGAATATTGTAAGTTTTGCGGTCGGCCACGGTTCAAACCCGCTAGACGCGATGTGAATGGTCGACTGAAAAAGAAGAGCCCTTTCAAGGAGATGTTCTACTTTCCAATCATCCCTAGACTGCAAAGATTGTATCAGTCCAATGCAACTGCGAAGGATATGACATGGCATGCAAGTTGCTATAATAATGATCAGTCTGGTGTTATGCGTCACCCTGCAGACTCGCAGGCTTGGAAACACTTGGACCAGTCGTATCCTGAATTTGCATCAGAAATTCGGAACGTGAGGTTGGGCTTGAGCACCGACGGTTTTCAGCCGTTTGGGCAGTCGGGGAAACAATACTCCTCATGGCCCGTGATACTGACGCCGTACAATCTACCGCCATGGATGTGCATGAAGGATCAATTCATGTTTCTTACGGTTCTGGTGCCTGGTCCAAAAAATCCAAAGGATAAATTGGATGTATTTTTACAACCATTGATCCGTGATTTGATAATTTTATGGGAATATGGAGTGGTAACGTACGATATTGCTACAAAGCAGAATTTTTTGATGCGGGCTGCACTAATCTGGACCATAAGTGACTTTCCAGCCTACTCGATGTTGTCTGGATGGAGCACATCTGGAAGGCTTGCTTGTCCATATTGTGCAGAATACACGGATGCTTTCACTTTGAGGCTCAGTCGAAAGCAGTCGTGGTTTGACAACCATCGTAAGTTCTTACCCAGATATCATCCGTATCGAAGGAACAAGACTGCATTCAGAAAGAACAAAACAGTTGATGATGATCCACCGCCCATCCGTACAGGTGTTTCGATCCTTGAGGAAATTAATTGGATTGGATTTATGAAAGTTACGGAAGAGGGTGCTGATGCTCACAACAAAGTTCTAGATGGGGGTTGGAAGAAGAAGAGCATTTTCTGGGATTTGCCGTACTGGAGTATGCTGTTGATCCGACACAATTTGGATGTGATGCACATCGAAAAAAATGTGTTTGATAATCTCTTCTACACGGTGATGAATGTGGAAGGGAAAACGAAGGACACAAATAAATCTAGGGATGAGCTCAATGAATACTGTCGTCGACCCTCGTTGCAGAGATGTCCAGATACAGGAAAGTACCCCAAAGCTGCTTATTCACTTGATAAGAGACAGAGAGATATTGTTTGCAAGTGGGTAGATGAATTGAAATTCCCTGATGATTATGTGTCCAACCTGTCTCGTTGCGTAGACTGGAGCAAATTGAAGATGTTTGGGATGAAGAGTCATGATTGTCACGTGTTTATGCAGAGACTGCTTCCAATTGCTTTTCGTGAATTACTGCCGGCCAACATTTGGAAAGCTATCACTGAAATTAGTTTGTTTTTCAAGGAGTTAACATCTAGGACCATTACAGTGGAAAACATGACTAGGTTGGACCATGATATCCCAGACATCTTGTGCAAGTTGGAACGAATATTTCCACCCAGCTTCTTTAATTCAATGGAGCATCTACCAGTCCATCTTGCATATGAGGCAAAGATCGCTGGTCCAGTACAATACAGATGGATGTACCCATTTGAGAGGTAATCTATTAATTTACCTATTTATTTTTAATATAATCTCGTTCGGGAATTACAGTAGCTCATCCGTGGACCTTGAATTAGGTATCTTCACAATTTAAAGTTAAGTGTGGGTAACAAGGCGCATGTGGAAGCTTCAATTGCAAATGCTTATTTAACAAAAGAAGCATCAATGTTTTGTTCCCATTATTTTGAGGACCATGTGCTGACGAGGCGACACAATGTACCTCGCAATTTCAGCGGTCGTGAAGTACCCGAAGCAGTTGAAGGTAATCTTTCGATATTTGTGCCTTCTGGTACACATCTTGGAAAAAAGGGTAAAAGATGGATTGTAGACTTAGAGAAGCAAGTTGCCCACACGTACGTGTTACTAAATTGCAATGAGGTGCAACCGTATATTGCGTAAGTTAACCTACCTCTTAGTGGAAACTTAAGTTGTTTTTAATTAACCTTCTAATTTGTGCCTCAATCATATGTAGTGTATTTTTCGAGCAACTACTGCTTGTTCAACCGAATCTATCAGGTGCTGAAAAAGACGATGTGCTTCAAATGGAATTTGCATCGTGGTTTGAACAACTTGTAAGTGATATATATGTATAAGTAACTTGTTATTATTAATTTTTATATATAATGAAATATATCGTAAAATTTTAAAATATAGGTGGAGAGAAATCGTATTCAGGATCAGTTTATACGTGCTCTCGCGGGCGGTCCTAGCAGTACTGTCACCACGTACCCTGGGTATTACGTGAATGGTTTCAAATTTCACACACGAGATTATGGTGCCTCTAAAGCAACCATGAACAGTGGAGTTTGCATTAAAGGAACAAACTATGATTCCAATGAAAATGATTTCTATGGGATACTCGAGGAAGTAGTGGTTTTGGAATACCCTGGACTTACTGAAAAAAAAGTTGTTCTGTTCAAATGTCAGTGGTTTGATCCTACTGTACCGAGGGGAACAAGAATACATCCTCAGTATAAACTCGTGGACATTAATCCAAGAGGACGGTACGGTCGTTATGATCCATTCGTGCTTGCAAGTCAAGCTACTCAGGTTTACTATTGTAAGTATCCCGGTGCATCTGTCCAACCGGGTCGAGAGTGGTGGGCAGTTTGCACCACCAAGGCGCGATCCTTAGTGGAAGTCGATAGAAATCGTGAACCAGAGCTTCCCCCATTTCAAGAGGACGATATAATATCTCAGATGAATGTGCAAATAGATGATGATCCTGTCATTTTGGCTGATTTTGACGCTGCACTAATTGAGGTAGAGAATGAAGAAGAGGAAGAAGGTGAAGAAGATGTTGAAAATGATGAAGAAGATGATGAAAATGATGAAGAAGATGAAGAAGATGATGATGAAGAAGAAGATGAAGAAGATTGATGAATTCTGTATTTGTTTTGTTTGTTTGATGTATTGATGTGTTTGCTTGTTTTAATTGTTATGTACATACATATTTTAATTTTACATTATATTGTTACTTAATGTATTAATTGCTATGTATATAGATGGCTGGAGGTAGAAGTATCCGTAACTTGTTCGGTGGCCGGCGATCGTCCTCTCGTACACCAGAGTCGGACCAAGAGAGAGAACCGGTACAACTCTTAAGACAATGTCCCAACCAAAATATATTGTACACATGTTATAACTGTACGTAATTGTTAAATACAGATGGAAACATCGGAAACAAATACAGGTCGACGCAGCTTTTGGGGATCCTCCTCCCAAACCGGAAGAGTACCGGTTCCTGATTTGCAGAATCAGAATGAAGAACCAGATATGGTTGAGGATGACCCTGTCGTTCCGGAAACTGCAGAAGAGCTCACCAATCATGCGCCTCGTCCGAACCGGCTACGCATCTATACATATCACAATGTGTATGTTAAATATAACTTTGTCTTTTTTATTTAATTTTATTAAAATATATATATCAATGTGTGAAACAAAGTTTCTACAGATTGATGCCCTCGAATGCTGTTTCGAGGTTGATTCGGAACATCATGTCCCGTCGAATGGAGATGGGCGGTTTCACTTATAAGCTGGTGTCAGAAGGAAGGAGGAAAGAGTGGTGGGAGACATTCCAGGTAATTGTTAATTTTGTTAAGTATGTAGTATTATATGTATGTCTACATTTTTACTTAATTAAAATAAACGTGATTGTATATATTTTCTTCAGAGGGAGACCTACTGGGATCCGACGATAGAAAATACGGTGGTAATTAAAAAGTTGTTCATCCAGAGGTGTAGAGAACGATTCTCGGATCTCCTCAGTCTTTGGAAAAGGATCCATCGACGTGAAGGAAAAAACCCACCGTGGGAGCCGACATTCTGGACTGCACTACTCGAGTATTGGCAATTGCCCGAAGTCATTGCCAAAAGCAACCAGTGTAGGACAAACCGCTTATCTTCGGTCGGAGGAAGAGGCCCATCAAAACACAAAGGGGGGGCAAAAGGAGCTGCACAATGGACTGAGGAATACGTAAGTAATTAATCCTGCACTACAACATATATAGGGAGATTTTAATTACTTTATTATACATAACCCGAATTTTTTGGAATACAGGAGAAGAAATATAACCGGCTCCCAACTGAATGGGAAATTGTGCAACATTTCCACAACTGTGGGGAAGGGGAGTACACGTATGGGGGAATGGCTGAAATAATTGTAAGTGTTTTACATTAACATTAATAATATAAATAACATGTTTATATACTTTTTTATTTACATAATTTTATATGTCTAGGGCTCCGTGGAGGAACGAGTCTCGCAATTACCGCCTTCAGTGGACGAAGATGAGCGCTTGAACCGATTGAGTCAAGCGTATGCTGAGACAGTGAGGCCAGAACACGGAAAAGTTAGGGGTCTCGGTCAAATGAAGACGATGCGCATACAATCTGGCCCAGGCGGGACATCATCTGGCACACACGTTGGCGGCTATGACCAAAGAGATGTTGATCGCTTGTTGGCTGAAGAACGCGCGAGATATGAAAGAATGCTGGCGGAGCAACAGAGACAGTATAACGAAAATTTGCGTCAGGAAGTGCACAACCAGATGATGGCGTGGATGCAAGGACATCAGGGAAACCTACCTAGTGGGTTTTCCCAACCAGCTACTTCATATCCTCCTTACCCAGCTTATCCTTCTTATCCTCCCGCCCCTGGTTACGCCCCTTGTCCTCCCACCGGTCCTTCTAGTGGTGTTCCTCCCGTTCCTCCTAGTGGTTTTCCCGCCGCCCCTTATCCTCAGGTCTCTCCTGCTCGTCCTCCATCTTCTGGTCCTTCCCCATCTCGTCGTAATTCCATATCTCCAACTGGATTTATAGACCTACTTGAAAGAGGTGCATATTCTGGTTACCCTCCGAGGGGTAATTATTCTGGAAATGAAAGAGGTGGTGATGATGATGATGATGATGTGAGATAGATGTCATGAATATTTGATCGTGTTTTTGAACTATATATGTTGGTTTAAGATTTTACTGTTTATTTAGATTTAATTGTCTGGATATTTGAGCATGTGTGGATATTTTAATTGTTATGTCTGGATATAATTGGAACTATATATGTTGGTTTGTTATTATTATTATTATTATTGATTTTAGTGAAAAAAAAATTCAAAAATATTTATTTTAAAATTTTATTGATTTAATAAAAAAATAGACTTTATATGTGTATATGTGTACACATATATATTAGTAAATAGTGAAAATAAATGACAATATTTAGTGTATTAGTGTACACATAATAGTAAATAGTGAAAATGAATTTAAAAAGTACTTTATTTTATTTTATTGATTTTTAAATAAAATAACGATCAATATATGTATATATGTGTACACACATTAGTAAATAGTAAAAATAAATTAAAAAAATATTTATTTTTAAAAACAAAAACAATCAATATGTGTAATAGTGAAAAATAATAAAAAGATATTTATTTTAAAGTTATATTGATTTTTAATAATATATACAAGTGATAGTTTAATTTTATATGTAATAATAATTTTCATATAAAACATAAAAAACAATTAATATTAAGTAATATTATATTTAAAATATATAACAGAAAATATATTAAACATATATATTATATCCTAAAACATAACAACTAAATAGCCTTGTCCAAGCGGCACGGCGAAACACGTAAGGCCTCCTCATACATGGAGGTCGCGTGTTCGAAACTTGAGGGGGGCGAATTTCGCCCAAATTAAGCTTGGAGTGAGGTGGGAGGGTGCTAGCCTAGTGGATTCGCGGGGAGGGATCGGGCTCAAGGTCGTGGGTTCGAAACCCGCGAATTACATTTTTTTTCGGAAAGGACTTACACGAGGGAATAGACGAGGGAATTTCCCTCGCCACGTCAGACGAGGGAAAATTCCCTCGCCAAATGCAGGTTGTCACGTCAGGTTTAAAGAGGGAAGTTTTCCCTCGCATGCATTTCCCGAGGGATATGAAGAGGGATTTTTCCCTCGTTCTCCGTTCCCGAGGGAAAATTCCCTCGCCTTTTACGAGGGCTTAGACGAGGGTTTTTTGTCGAGGGAATATTTCCCTCGTCTCATCCCACACGAAATCCCTCTTCAAAACCCTCTCCATTTTTCGAGGGATTCTTTTTCCCTCGTGTACAGGTTGGCGACGAGCATTTTGGAGAAGGAATAAATCCCTCTTTAATACCCTCTCTATCTTCGATTCCCTCTTTAAAACCCTCTCCAAAACCCTCTTTAAATCCACTCATTTTTGTGGTGGTTTAAAAAATACGTACTTATATTTGACTTTTTTTTTGTGCATCTGTCAATTATTTTATACCAATTTGTAAAAAACGGTTTAGTATTGTATTATCTTGTGTATTTCTCATAATATTATTGTTTATGTAAAATATAAGTATCATATATATATATATATATATATATTTTTCATAAACAATCAATTTATTTATAAATGGATCTCACAATATATACCTCATAATATCCTCCAACTTATAACAAAAAATAACAGACCAAAAACAGAACTACTAATATTGGACAAAGTGAGTATCATTTTTCAATATATTTGTAATCATTTATAAGTTAAATTGTACTCCCTCTGACCCAGAATAAGCTTCCTCTTTCTTTATGTTGTTTTGTTTAAAAAAAAAAATGTGTTTATTAATATATGGTGAACCAATATATTGACTTTCGTAAAAAAATTTGGGTGGTTGTTTAAAAATATATTTGTTTATTAATATATAATTAAAATATTTTTTTTTAGTATTTATAAAAGGAGAATCTTACTGTGGGATGACCCGAAAAAAAAAGTGAGAAACCTACTCTGAAATAGTGGGGATATCATTTAATAAAAAAATGTATGCAAAAAATATTTGAAAAGCGATACACTTTACATTAAATTAATTGTATCACTTTTCAAAACATATATGTAAATTGTATCATTTTAAGACATAAAAAAATACAGTTTAAATTAAAAGTGATAATGGTCTATGGTATTATCAGAATTGACCAATAGTATTTGTTAATTATCAGGACGAGCATATGCCAATTGCCAATAAGCTTATTCAGAGACTTCATCACATATGAAGAAATGGCATCATACAAGTATACGAATAAGGTACGCATGCCTATTGATGTTGAAGCTAAGATGTTGATTTCTAGTGTAGCTGCGGAATGAATGGTCTGTTAATTTGGTTAGGTGGTGGAAGAGATAATTAGGTTGGCCAACATAGCAGCATTTACCTTCCTGAACAGCTAACCAAGATGTTGAGTATGCATCATTAGGAGTATTTGTATATATGTACCATTTATTTGTATTTCACGTCGGCTTCTTGTAGAATTTATCTCTCTGCTATAATTGTATATGTTCTTCCTAGTCAAATAAATAAAATATCTTTTGATTCAAATTCAATGGTATTAAAGCCAAAAGGCTCACACCCTTTAGGCTCAAATTCAATATTTTCTTCGTAACAAAAAAAAAAAAAACTATATATACACATTAATTTTAGAGCACAATTTATTGTAATGTACCTGACAACGTTTGTTTAATTAATTCAAACAGGGTATAAGATCCCAAAGGGTTGGAAGTTGGCTTGTTGGGTTCGATACCTTCACACAGATCCAGAAAATTTAGAAGACGACACCCCACCCCCGCCCCCCCCCCCCCCCCCCCCCCCTTTAATCCAGATAGGATGTAAGTCAAGAACACACGACTCTATATGCTAGCTAGGAAAATACTAAATATAAATGATTGATTTCATATTTCACTCTAAATTCAAATTTTTGGATAGAATGAAATCCTTTAATGTAATCAGAGACTTTGGCGTGAGCCACGTCCTAGGTTCAAAATCTCATTGAAAGCAAGTCCATCCATATTTAAAAATGTCCACTCGATGGACCTCTTCTACAGATGGTAGAATTGAGTTCAACCCACAAATGCAAAAAAAAAAAAAAAAAAAAAGTTAGAGAATGAGTTAATTGCATTTTCAGTTCCTTAAGATTTTTGCCTCACAAAAATTGTCTTTTTTCTTTTAACCATTTTGGTCCCATAGAAAATTTCCTTCAAAAACTAATTGATGTTGATGCTTGAGATATACGAGTCGCTAGGAATTTTAAAAAATTGATCATATTTTGATCAATTATGGTGCCATGTGAATTTTGAAATTCTGGTCAACTGATGAATTATGTCAATGAGTTAACGTTTGTGATCAAAATTGCGAAAAAAATGACATTTTTCAAAAATATAGACCAAAGTGTGTAAGTTCTTATAGGACTAGTATTGCAATTTATCCACTAATATCATTGAATTGATTTCACACATTTATATAAGTTTAAACGTTTAGATATTATAAAACTTAAATTACTTCCTCAGAAAGCGCCAAAGCCCGGATCATATTTAGTGTTCGGAGGGGGGTCGAGAATTTGTGATGGAAACATGCTCGCTCGATTACAAGTTGCTATTTTGCTTCATAATTTGGTTGTAGGATACAGGTAACAAAAAAACATCTCATTCAACTAGTTACACTTTTATTGGAAATTAAGCTGCATATCTTATCTGATATTGAATGAATTGTGGTTATAACTATGAATTTAGCATGAGTTTTATTAGTTCCTACTCAATTTCAGATGGAAACTGGTAAATCCTAACGCGGGAATGTTGTATCTTCCTCATCCAAAACCAGCAGATGGAGTTGAGATTGATATTTGTGAAATCTAAGGTTGAAAACATGCATATCTTTTCTGCTTTTGACTCAGGATTCATGTTCAACTCCAAACAAAAGCTTGGTGTTCGTATCCTAGATTGTGTTGTAGTTAGAAGAAGTGTGTTGTATGAGACAGTCTCATGACATGAGACAATGAAAATGAGTATAACTAAGACATTGACTCATTAACACTTTAGTAGGAGTGAGTGTTAATTTTGTGTTGTCTCATACCATGAGACGATCTCATACAAGTTTTTGTCATAATCCTATAGTTGTATCTCTCTTTGTCGAGTATTTCTGGTACTTCTGCAATAAAATTTTCAATTTTTTCTATAAAAATATATATTCATATTTAACTCGATCGAGCAAAATCTTAGCCCAGAGTCCTCCTTACTCGATTGTAACTCAAAAATGAACATTTTTTAGCATATACTTTCTCCTATTCAAAATACTATATGTGATTTACTTAAAAAAAATAAAATTATATTGAATAAATATTAATTATTAACTATAATTCAACTATTCAAATTTAGTTGAAATAATTTGGAAAATTATATTCTCCATATTACAATAGCAATTTTGAGACTGACTCCAAAGATTACTCTCGTTTCGATTCTTGCCTACGACCACCCTTGATCACCAAATATTCATCAGTGATCTGCTCCACATTTAAAAACATAAAAGACCATGGGTTGTTTATTTCACAATCAATTCAAAATAATACATTTTATTAAATAAAAAATAATATATTTTTTAAAAACCTATTGGGTTGGAACTAGTAGTTTTTAGTCTGGTCTCGTTGCAGGTCTGCTGCTCAGGCCCGACGAATGGTGAGTTAGTGGGCACCTCGGTCCGTCAACTAATTTTGAAAGCTCTCTAGAAGCATGTCTAGTTGGGTAGAAATGAGAAAATTGAAGATGTGATGCAAAGTCGTGATTGACATGTGTTTATACTGTTGTAAATTTAGAAGATTTATTATTCCACATCTAGAAGATTTGATGTGTACATTGCTAATGGACCAATAACTCAATGGGCTTCATATCTTAGATTAGAGTTTTATTCTTATAAATAGACTATTGTACTCATAATTGTAATCACTCATACACAAGAATACTAGTGAAACTCCTGGCTTGGCTCGCCCCCAGACGTAGTCGTTCCCGATGAACTGGGTGAACAAATTCCGTCTTTTATTTTACGCACTTATTTACAACACGTTATCAGCACGAGACTGTGCCCGAGATTAAGCGGTACGCCCTAAAATTAATTCTCTACAAATCATATGAATTAATCCCCGTACCGAATTATTTGATCCATGCGTTACATGATTTATATGCTCTAAAATTATTAATTTGATTTGTTTATGTTCTTGTAATTAATTAAATCAAATCATGTTTCAAATTGGATTAATTTCGAATTGAGAATCGAACAAGCAAAGACCGCCACCCGAAGACGAATGGCCGCAGCCCGCCAGCAGCGCGCTAGGGCGCACGGCCGCCGTCCCAGGGAGCAGCGCCGCCGCGCATGCACCGCGGCCTAGCAGCGCCGCCGCCGCGCATGCACCGCGGCCTAGCAGCGCCGCCGCTGCGAGCCCCGCGGCCTAGCAGCAGCCGCCGCCCATCGCACCCCCGCGCAGCGCGACGCCCCTCCGTGCGCTGTCCGCCGTCGTCCGCACGGCGCTAACCGTGCACCGTCCGTCGCATCCGTGCGATGCCTCCGTGCGCCGCCCACCGCACCCAGCGCCGCGATGCTGCCAGCCACGACTCCGCCAGTCACCTCTTGCCGAGTGCGCTGCGGTCGCCCCTTCGCCGCCTCCGCGTGCCTCCGTGCGCAGCATCGAGACGGCGCAAGTCCTCCGCACGTGGCGTTCTCTCCCCCCCCCCCCCCCCCCCCGGAATTTTGTGAAATTCTAACCTAATTTCGGATTTTTTTAAGATAACGCAAAATTCTAATTAATTTATTTTAAAATCCTGAAAATATTTCGTTAAATTTCATTAATATACATGAAATATTTAGCCTCATGAATATGCATGTTTATTAAGTCGTAAATTTTCCTTGAAATTATTTTCATGTGATTATCGTTCATAATATATTATTTAATTTGCATGTATCTATGATTTAATTATCCTACGTGCATTGTTTCTCCCGCACATAGTTTATTTCATTATAGTCCGCATTTTATGCCAGGGTAGGCGGCGCCCGGTACTTGTCGGACAGTAATTTATGCTTTGGGTAACCGTGCCCAATTCTTGCTTCTATGTGCTCTAGAATAATCAAATAAATCCTTATTTCTCCATTGTCAATAAATTGGTCACAACTCTTACCATGTCACTTTAAAATTATAGTGAAAAATATCTGATATTACCATGAAATAATTCGATGAGCTTGCTCTCGTTGGTAATAACTACCTGACATGGGCGCTAGATGTCGAAATCTCCATCTAGCATTAAATGAGTTGAACGAAACAATTCTCAAAGGTTCGAAATTCACTAACGCCCTGAAGGCGAAAGCGTTGATTTTTCTCATGAATCACCCGAGTGGGGAATTCATTACAAATCCTCATTCAGGGACCCCGGAATGTTGTGGAACTCCTTGTAGGACCGTTTTCAACAACAAAATGATATACTCCTCCCTCCGGTACAATACGATTGGTTGAGACTCCATTGCCCTGACCTTAAGTCTATAACGGAGTACAACTTTGCTTTGCACCGTATTGTAATCCAGTTGATGCAGAACAATCTGTCAACATTCCACGCTAGCAACCTTATACTCCAGCAGCGTATAGGGACAATTATATGATTGGTTGCAAACGTGGAAGAGGGAGAGAGAGTAAGATGATCGGGCTAAAGGTCGAGGTCGTAGTACATCCGGTAGTCATAGAACCTCGAATTTCGCTCTTCAAAATCTGGCAATCAAGATAGGGTTGAGCAGTCCTACTGCAGATGCGGATGTAGAGGCCATTGGTCTCGCACGTGTCGCACTCCCAAGCACTTGGTTGAGGCTAATTAATAACAACAGAAAGACGACAAGGGGAAGGCCCCTAGAGTCGAATCTCAACATGCCAGCCTGCCTGAAGCAGACTTTGACCAATACAACGTCGATCCTTTTGACATCGAGCTCAACGAATTTAGAGATGATGAGTGATTTACGTATTTGATTGTTTTAGTACTTTATTTATTGATAAAGCAATTTATGCTTTTAGATCCTTTCTTTCGAATATTTCATTTAATGGATAATATTATGTTCTTAGCTTCGATGTGTTTACCTTAACGTTGTCCATTAAATTTACTTAGATATTACTATACATGGCTAGTAAACATATCAGCTATTAGGTTTGGGCTACTTCCTCTGGCATGATGGATTGAGATTATGATTTACGTTTGGTAGATAGCGTCACCACTCATACAATCTTAAGAGATAGGAAGTATTTTCATAACTTGTTAGAACGTAAGGGGAGTATAACTACAATAGCAATGATAGTAGGTTGATAGTGGGCTCCAGAAGAGCTCCCATTGTCCTCCCCGTGGGTACCGAACTCATAATCGATAATGCTTTATTGTTTCCTCAATCTAAGTGTACTCTGCTCAGTTTTAGAGATATTAGAACTAATGACTATCATATTGAAACTGAAACTGAGAACAATAACGAATACCTTTTGATGACTATTACTCGAGGTAGCCGTAAACAAGTTATAGAAAAACTTCCTTCCTTCTCCTCCGGATTGTACTATTCCTACATCCTGCCGTCTAATTCCCATCTAGCTATGAGTATGAAATTCTATGACCTGAATTCTTTTAAATTGCGGCATCAGCGGTTAGGTCATCCAGGACAAACTATGATACGTAGGATTCTATCTAATTCAACTGGTCATAATATTTTGAATAATAGAATCCCTCCTGTTGATGAATTTATTTGTGATGCATGTTCTAAGGGTAAGTTGATAGTACGCCCGTCGCGCACTAAGGTTGGACTAGAGTCTCCGGTTTTCCTTGAGCGAATTCAAGGAGACATTTGCGGACCGATTCTCCCAGCATCAGGACCATTTCGTTATTTCATGGTCCTTATTGATGCCTCCACTAGGTGGACATATGTCTGTTTGTTGTCCACCCGCAATCAAGTTTTTGCGAAGCTCATTGCAAAAACTATCGAGCTTAGAGCTCAATTTCCGGATTATCCAATTAAGTCGATTCGCATGGATAATGCTGCTGAATTCAGCTCAAAGGCCTTTATAGATTACTGTATGGCCCTGGGAATTAAAGTGGAGCATTCGATCCCCTACGTCCATACCCAAAATGGTCTTGCTGAGGCGCTAATAAAACGTATCAAACTTATCGCGAGACCATTGCTTATGAACTCCAAACTACCCACTTCATGCTGGGGGCATGCAGTCCTGCATGCATCGCACTTAATACAAATCCGTCCAACTGCATATAATGATCATTCCCCCTACAGTTAGTGCATGGGAAAGAACCTAGCATTTCCCATCTGCGTATTTTCGGATGTGTGGTATATGTTCCGATAACATTACCAAAGCGGACCTCTATGGGCCCACAAAGGAAACTCGGTATTTACGTCGGATTTGACTCTCCATCCATCGTGAAATACCTCAAGCCTTTATCCGGGGATCAATTAACGGCCCGGTTCGCTGATTGCACGTTCGATGAAGATTATTTCCCGGTATTAGGGGGAGATCCGAATTCAAAATTGAATAAATGCCCAGAGCTTTTATGAAACGTAAGTAATTTTCAGTATCTAGATCCACGCACTAATCAATCTGAACTAGAAGTTCAGAAGATCATTAACTTGCAAAATCTAGCAAATAATCTGCCAGACGCGTTCACTAACCATAGAGGTGTAACTAAATCGCATATACCTGCAGTAAATGCTCCCCAAAGGGTTGAGGTCCCAAGCAAAACTAGTACTCATGCCCCCACACGCCAAAAGCTTAAAGGACCCTCAAGAGATAGTAATACACCTAAATGAAAAGCTAGCAAATCTGGTCAGCCGAATGTAAAATCTCTAGAAGAGATTCGTCTAGATAACTCAAAGTCTCTTAGAGACGAGAGTCCTAGTGATGAAACACGTGCACAAAATATTCAAGGCACTAGGACCGTGGAACGACCAGACCTAAATACAATGGGAAATGGGGAAGGTCTGGTTGATGTAAACGTCGAAGTCTCTGTGAATTTCACAGATACGAGAGAAACATGTAATATAAATTTTATTGTCGGCGACGAAACATTTGCAGCGACATTTGCTCTTTCCATTAACGATCAGGATCCAGAACCCAAAACTATCGTTGAGTGCCGGAAGCGCTCCGATTGGGTAAAATGGAAAGAGGCAAATGAAGCAGAGCTCGCATCACTTAACAAAAGACAAGTATTTGACTCTTTTGCACCCGCGCGCGCTATCCCTATAGGATATAAATGGGTTTTTGTACGAAAACAAAATGAGAACAATACTATGGAGAGGTATAAAGCGAGGTTTGTAGCTCAAGAGTTTTTGTAGAGACCCGGGATCGATTTCGATCAAACCTATTCTCCCTTCATGGACTCAATAACGTTCCGCTACTTGATATCTTTGGCAGTTAAAATGAATCTCCAAATGAGATTAATGGACGTAGTAACCGGTACTTATACGGATCACTTGATGTCGACATTTATATGAAAATCCCCGATGGATTTGACATTCCTCAGATGAGAGATAGTGAAAATCGCAGTATGTATATCATAAAACTGCAGAAGTTGTTGTATGACCTGAAGCAATCGGGTCTCATGTGGTACATCCGACTTAGTGAGTTCCTTCAGAAGAAGGAATACACATTCAATAAAGCTTTCCCATGCGTATTCACGAAGAAATCGCAAAATGGTTTTTGCATCATATCCGTTTATATTGATGACCTAAACATAATCGGAACATGCAAAGAGATTGAAGAAGCCAGTTCAATCTTGAAAGCTGAATTCGAAATAAAAGTCTTGGGTAAAACCAAGTATTGCCTCGGCCTGCAGATCGAGCATCTCCCATAAAGAATTCTTATACATCAGTCGACCTACGTGAAGAAGGTATTGGAGAGATTTCACATGGATAAATCTCATCCACTTAGCACCCCTATGGTTGTCTGATCCCTCAAAGTGGATAAGGACCCATTTAGACCAAAAGAAGATTCAGAAGAAATTCTGGGGCCAGAAGTTCCTTATCTTAGTATTGTCGGAGCATTGCTCTATCTCACAAATTGCACTCGGCCGGACATTGCATTTGCTGTCAATTTGCTTGCGAGACATAGCGCTTCTTCTACAAGGAGATATTGGAATGGTGTTAAGCATGTTCTACGGTACCTCCAAGGGTCTCAAGATCTTGGACTGTTTTACCGTAAGAACAAAGACAAAGCCTTAGTAGGTTATGTGGATGCTGGTTATTTGTCTGATCCTCACAACGCCATATCCCAGACTGGTTACATTTTTCTTTGTGGTGCTACCGCGATCTCATGGAGATCGGTTAAACAAACCATGGTTACCATGTCTTCAAACCACTCAGAGATAATAGCTTTATTTGAAGTCGCACGAGAATGTGTTTGGTTAATGTCCTTGGTAAAACACATTGGTGACTCGTGTGGTATCGCTAAAGGCGATACACCTCCCACCGTTATATTTAAAGACAATGCCGTCTTGCATCGCACAAATGATTAATGGGTACGTCAAGGGAAATCTGACGGAACTTATCTCACCTAAGTTTTTCTGCCCATACGAACTCCAGAAGAGTGACGTGATTACCATTCAAAAGTGCAATCTAGTAACAATCTAGCAGATCTGTTCACTAAGCCCTTACCTACGTCTACTTTTGAAAAGTACATTCGTGGTATTGGGATGAAAAGACTCAAAATGTTGTTGTCTTCAGGGGGAGCGGTAACCCCGAAGCAAGTCTAGGAGATTTGATCTAGAAGATCGATTACATTCCTCCCTAACTTATTATTTGACCGATATCTAGCACGTGGAGTTTTTATGACAAGACATTTATGTTATGTCGTAATGTCCAAGGGGGAGTGTTGTAAATCTAGAAGATTTATTATTCCACATCTAGAAGATTTGATGTGGACATTACTAATGGACCAATAATCCAATGAGCTTCATATCTTAGACTAGAGTTTTATTCTTATAAATAGACTATTGTACTCATAATTGTAATCACTCATACACAAGAATATTAGTGAAATTTCTGGCTTGGCTCGCCCCCATACGTAGTCATTCCTGACGAAGTGGGTGAACAAATTCCGTCTTTTATTTTACGCACTTATTTACAATATATGCAACAACGAATAGTCATTGCGTTGCGAGAATTTCTTCAAAACACCATGTGAAAGATTATATTTGAATCAAGTCTCTTCTTCAAAAAGTTAATGTTTACTACTATTTTTTTTAAGGAAATATAATATTAATTAAGAAAAATGCCTAGAATCGGCACTAACAGAATCCCCAATCGAATTCGGAACTGAAAAGGAAAAATAAGGCAACTTACAAGAAAGCCCAAATAAAGCTAACCTATGAGCAACAACGTTCGTTGAACGCCTAATCCAATGAAAAGAAATACTAGCAAAAGAATCAGCTAATCTTGTTGATGACATTTTTGTAATCAAGAAGATTAGTGGCTGTTTTTCCTAATTAAGATCATCAAACAAGATCTAAGATCATGGAATTTAGCAAATAATAGCAAATAATGATCAAGAAGAAAATTTGCAAGAGTTTGATGTATATTTTTTTTTAGAATTATCCCCCATTTTTCATGCAAATGAAGGAGTATTTATAGATATACCAAGAGGCCATATGTCACCATTTTAGTGGCTTAGCCATTGGATCTTTGCCAAGTGTTAGGACACTTGTACAACATCTAGACTATTGTCCATTGGATGGGTGCCAAATGTTAAGACACTTGGACCATATCTAAGCTAGTGACTGTTGAAGTTCCTAAAGTTGTACTTGGTCTTTGGAACCACTTAGCTGCTCTCCACGGTGACCAGTTGCTTGCTTATACGTCTTTGTTGGGCGTTGAAAACTCTTATACTTCAAGTTGCTCGTCTTTTGCTCGTGATCATTGCGCAATTGCTCGCTTCATTGCGAAGCTGTTCGCCCAAGTCATTCTTGGTTTGAACTTTACACAGCTGTTCGCCACGGCCTCATGCACAGCTGCTAGCCTAAGCTTCTTGCTCAGCTGCTCAACTTGGCTTCTCGCACAGCTGCTAGCCTAAGTTTTTTGCTCTGTTGTTCGTCACTAAGCTTAATGCCTTAATTATTTCACTAACCCTTTACTTAGTTGCTCGCCTACCAACAAATCTAATAATATCATTAACCACATTACCAAAATAAGACAACTGTTGTCCATGATAGTTAATGGCATTAATCAGGAGCTGCGAGTCCGTTTCAACGATCACCTCCATCAAACCTTGACGACGAGCATGTTGTAATCCTTGCAGGATAGCCATGCCTTCAGTAGTTTCCACTTCCCCCATGCACGAGTCTGCGCAAAACTCCAACGAACCACGCCATTACTGTCTCTCACTACACCCCCAATTGCCGCCCCAATACCTCTCTTAATAGCAGCATCACAATTCAGCTTATAGGTCCCCACCACCGGCCTTACCCAAAAATCTCTCTCAACATCCCTTACAATTTGCACCTTGGAGCTAACCTGCGCAACTAAGAAATCATTTCTATGTACCATTATCATGTTACCCACTTGCAAATGAGAGAGATGTTTTCCTTTAAATAACATTTGATTCCTTGAAAACCAAATGTACCACAAGGACGTGGCAAACCGACACCCATCTTCATCACTCAATGAGTCTAACACGCCATCACCCATTCTTCTAGCACACCATCTTGTAACTCCACACTCACACTTGCTCGTTCTTCCCAAAATTGTTGCACCCAATGACAGTCACGAAGAGCATGTTTCGCTGATTAGGCATGAAATTGTCATGATTCATAGCTTGAAATACCCCAATCTTGGTCGAGTTTATCGAGTATTTAGAGTCAATTGAGCATTATTTCTACACATTGATGAATTGGTCTCTTTGATGCTCATATGTGAATAGAGGACGAAAAACGGAGTTCGTAGGACTTTGAATCGACTCAAACAGATGCCCGGATGAGAAGATATTGAAGAAATACGATTGGTATTAGTGCGGACGAGGAAAAGTATCAGTTGGGATGAGTTGGAAGTCACTCGAGTGACTAGGTCGAGCGCCACCGCTCGAGCGAATTGCTCGAGCGCCCAAAACATACAGTGTGATTTCAGCGCTCAACCGGCTCGAGCGGAACCGCTCGAGCGATTGTGTCATTCGAGCTATACTGCTCGAGCGGGACCGCTCGAGCGTTTTGCTTGAGCAACCTTGGATTTTTGCCTCCGGATGCGTATTTTCGGCCCATTAACTCCCGTTTCGACCCGTGCCTATATATACCTCTTCCAAACACGTTTTGAAGGATCCCCGACTTTTAGACATCACTTTATAGAGAATTTTGAGAGAGAGAAGGAAGAGAAGAGACGAGCAAGTTATAGTTTTACGGTTTTGAGGTTTTGCTTACGAATTCACTTTACGCTTTCACGTTTGAGTTTCGTTCTTAATTTCTTTTGTTCTTTTGTTCTTGAATACGTTGAGACCTAGTTTTGTCAATTAATTTCAGTATTCTTTTATATCTTAAAACCCCAGTTTATGTTCAATCTTTTCTTCGTTTTAATTACCATGTTCATGTTCGTAACTTATCTAATTGTTATTGTTTACGTTAAATCTATGTCTAGCTAGAACCCTTGCATGCTTAGGGTAGGATGAACTCGTAGAAGTAGGTTGTGGGTACGTAATTAGAGTAACTTGTGACGTTAGGTTTTAATTCTCTTGGTTAATGAATTCTTAAAATTAATCTAGACTTCGCTCTTGAATTTTGTTCGAAAGGTGTTAGAGAGAGGACGACCGTATCACTCTTTAACAACGAGTAGACTTAACGAGAGAGTTTAGGAAAGGTTAATTCATCTACCGGTTTAGCGAAGGAGGACGACCGCATCACCTTAGTTAAATTAGGGTCTCATTAATTAAGCACAATCTAGTAACTCGTTAGTAGATTCGTGAAGTCGAGTGTTAAGGTAAAGTATTAGGGTTTAGAATCTTGAGCTTTCACCTTGCATTCTTAGACTTAAGTTAATTCTTGTGTGTCACAGTTATTTTGATTATGTACCCGCTCTGTTAGTATACGTAGGGATTCCTATCTTAAGCATCACCTTCTCATATTTGAAAACACACAGTTAGTTATTCCGTTTAATTTGTCTTTTGCATTCGTAGGATAAGTTAGTTTAGTTTAATTAATCTTTCAAAAAAGTCCAAAAACAACACACTCATATTAATTACGACGCGTAGATCTTCAGGGATCTATTCGCATATAAACTGTCCCTTGGGTTCGATATACTTGGTCGTTATACTTGCTAATACTACAGTGAACCCGTTCGCTTGCGGGTGAGCGACTAGTAGAAGTTAGTAAAATCGCTTCAAGTCAATGGCGCCGTTGCCGGGGATGGCGTTATATGCTTTTTGAATAGGACTTGTCGATAGCTTAGTAGTTAGTAGTGAGTGCTTATTTTCTGTTTTTATTTCTTATTGTTATTTTTTATTTATTCGGCAGTTGCGTTTTGATCCTTCTGCTAGTGTGTCAGGTTTATGAAAACACGCTCACAAGGCAATACGAGCGAAGAGAGAATACCGTTGGACCCTGAGACAATAGCTAGAAGGAACCGAGCTTACTTGAGAAGAATGAACGCAGCCGACTTAGGGAAGGAACCAATGGATCTCAATAATGAGTTGGACGATGCTGCCAACGATTTCAATCAGGCAGTAGACCGGGTTGATGGCTCTGGAGGGAGTGGTGGTCAAAATCAAGACCAGTTCTTGGATAGTCAGAGCCAGAACCCGGGTGCACAAAATGTAAACAATCCAACTCAGAATCTTGTCCAAAATCCTCTGAACAACCCTGCTTACCCACAAAATCCAAATAACCCTTTCCACAACCCAGCATACCAACATTACCCATACCCACCATACCCTTATCCACCATACCCGTATCCTCCACCTCCTGTCTACAACCAACCTCCTGTGTACCAACAACCTCCAGTTCAACACATACCAGCACCACATGTCGCTCCTCAGCCTGCGCCCCAGAACGCAGATCAGAATATGGCAATTCGGGGCAGGTTCGCGGCACAACCGCAGAGGTACTACGATGGAGTGGCCTTACCACCTGTTGAGGCGAATAACTTTTCAATTTCCCCAGGAATTCTCAAGCTGCTTACCGAGAATCAATTCAAGGGGGAGGTTGGGAAAGAGAACCCTCACACTCACTTGAGGAGTTTCCTCATGATAGCATCTACTTTCAATTACAGTGGCATGTCTGAAGATGCCAAAAGGCTCAGGTTGTTCCCATTCTCTCTTACGGGAATAGCCAAGGAATGGTACGATAACACGCTCCCACGGGGAGGTGTTAACACATGGGCCGAGCTCGAGCGTCTGTTCCTCGAGCGATTTTACCCTCCATCGAGAACGATTAAAGCGAGAATTGAGATCTCTTCCTTTCGCCAGAAGTCTGGAGAGGATTTACGCCAAGCGTGGGAGAGATACTCGAATATGTTGATCGAGTGCCCGCAGCACGGGTACAACGAGGGAGATATTATGGCGTTCTTCTACAGTGGAGCCAGCAAGGCTGGCCAAGCCCACCTAGATGCATGTGCAAGTGGAGCCTTTCTGAACCAAGGGGTAGCGAGGTGTAGAGAGATCGTGGACAATATTGTCACGAATGCTGGTACATGGAACGAGGATCCAGAATTTCAGAGGGCATGCAAGTTGGAGGAGAATGAGGGTACGAGGAAGCTGTTGATGGCTATGATGGAGAAGATCAGCAACCTTGAGATGGGGCAGAACTTGGGTGGAGGGAAGTCGTACAAAAAGGGGAGACATCAACAAATCTACTTACCAAATTAATACTCGTCGGAAGGATACCACGCAACACCTGCCACATAAAATGTTGAATCTTAGGAATTACGTTCATTTTCCATACTCTCGACCATCTTCTACCCCGCAGATCAGCCCCTACATCAGTCGAGCCGTTAACATTAAAATATCCAGACTTAGCATCATAAACACCATTTTTTGTGAACTTCCACGCTTGAAAATCAGCTATAGCAGACTGCCCCAAGGGAAGTGACAAAATTCTGTGAGAATCAGCCTGAGAAAACACCTCTCTGATCACCTTCAGAACATCCCACCTTCGTTCCCCTTCAATCATTAAATCACACACTTTCATATTAGAAGAGTTTTCTCCCCTCACAGTTGTAACCATAGGGGGCCTTCCATCATGAAGCCATGCATCCTCCCATACATTAATAGAACGCCCATCACCCACAATCCATACAAGCCCCTCCTGTAACACTGACCTCCCCTCCAGAATACTTTGCCAAGTATAGCTCGGAGCATAGCCCGATGTTGCTGTAAGAAAATCCCCGCGTGAAAAATAGCGAGCCTTGAGGACATGGGCCAGCAACATAGTATCATCCTGGATTAATCTCCATCCCTGCTTCGCCAATAGGGCCTTATTAAACTTGATCACATGATTCACTTAAAGACATTTAGTCCAGTTATTTTGTATAAATTGTAACGTATATTTCCACCGGGTACAAAAAATATGAAGAAATTCCTACCAATTTTTAATAATTTACTCTTATATTATAGTACATCTAAAATACGAAGAAATTCCTACCTCTTTTAAATAAGTAAAAATACTATAAAATACTCATTTTCAACTTCAAAAAATTTATTTTACCTATATCAACTTAAAAAAATCTTTTATACCCACTTCATATTATAAGACTAAAATACCCCTACAAAATGGGTATAAAAGATTGGGGCATTCACAAAATAATACAATTGAACACCACTATTTACAAGATAGTACAGTGTTCAAAAAATATATACTTATGTTCAACTTTTTTTTGTGCGTCTGTTCAATTATGTTGTACCAATTTGTAAAAAGTGGTTGGAATTGTATTATCCTGCACTTAATCCTAAAAGATTTAACAACCTTGAATTGGATCCCACCCCACCACACACCCTTCTCATCAATTAAATTTTAATAAATTATAGTCATTCAATTAAACAAAAAAATTAAATATTACAAATAAATATTATATATATATATAAAAATGTATTATTTGCATTAAATTCAATATGTATATCGTTAATATTTATTAAGACGCATTATATGTTAAAGTATGTTATAAAGAAATAATATATGACAAAGTATAGAGTGAAACTGATTTATACATGAATCATTGAAGGGTATTAGTTGTTTTCATTGAAGAGTATTAGTTGTATTTACTGAAGAGTATTACTGATTTACACTAAAGAGTCTTAGTTGTTCAATGAAAATAAACTAAGACTCTTCAGTGTAAACCACTAATACTCTTCAGTAAAAACAACTAATACCCTTCAGTGAAAACAACTAATATCCTTCAGTGATTCATATATAAACCAATTTCACTCTATACATACTCATAATATATATACACACAAAATAATAAATATAAAATAAAAATATTGTAATTAATATTGTTATTTTAAAATTTTATTGTAATATTTGGTATTATTTACTTTTTATTAAAGTTTAATTGATATAAAGATAAGGTGGAGGCTGCCGGTGGGGTGTTAAGGGGTTATTAATAGAGTATGTCTTGTATGAAACCGTCTCATGACATGAGACAATGATAATATGTATAATTAGGGCATTGACTCATTAACACTTTGGTAGGGTATGTGTTAATTGTATTGTCTCATGACATGAGACGGTCTCATACAAGTTTTTGTCTTATTAATATGATGGAGTGATTAAATGATGATATTGTGGGTCATATAGATAAATAAAATTGTCTTCCTTTTTAATACATCTACGATGGCCATCCTATACTCCCATATTCAGTCACGTTATTTGTTGCGGAAGCGACAGAAAAAGAAAATAAAACTAGAACACTCCCCCAGTAGAAGTCTATTTTTGCCGCTGTCACCTTGAACACATCCTATTCGACGAAATGCCAATTCCAAAAAATAATTTCATTCGCAGAGCAAGTTTTGTCTTTAAGCTCCCTCAAGGCGAGAGAATCATCACTCCGGTATAATTTTCTGCAGCATATACACACAAACACAGTTGGGTTTCATCTACATCTTAAATTAGGCATTAGAGATTTCCGTTAATGGTACTAATACTAAGTTCCAACAAAATGATTGAAATAGAAACACCAACAGGTTTTGTGGTGGTGGGCGTTTTAGCGTTAGCAGCGTTGCTCTGGTGGTGGAACGACTGTTGGTATGCACTGCCGCTTTGTCTCCGCCGCGCAAAAGTCCCGGCAGGCTATATGGGGTTACCGTTTGTTGGGGAGATGGCGGCGTTTCTATGGTACTTCAAGGTTGTTCGCCGCCCTGATGACTTCATTAATGCCAAACGCCGCAAGTACGTTCTTTCTGTTTAAGAGATTGCTCTTATTCTCTTGAAAAATTTTAGTGTTGAAAATGGCAAATTTTCGTATGCACCAAGTGCACGGTGCACCCACTCAATAGTTGCACATGTTTATACTGAAAATTTTGTTTCAATTACACTAAAAAGTACCGTTGGATTACACTGAAAAGTTTACAATAAAAATTGATTTTCAGTGTAAACTTTTCAATGTAATCCAATCACACTAGCTAATAGAATGAGATCCTCTTTGCCAAAGACTCAAAATAAATAGTTTAGTCAGGAGGAATAATGTATAGAGTTAATGGGTAAGAAGAGATTGATCTATTTCTCTAGAAGTATTTTAGTGTTGAGTGATTTTCTATGTCATCATTAATCTCTTTTCAATTTCTTAGATTGGATAGTCTCAAAACTTTATTGTAGCTTATTGAATAAGTTACTCATGGTCAAAATCAATCATTTAGTCACAACGAAAAATGCAAATCGAGTTACTCAGTAAGAAGAGATTGATCTATTTCTGTAGGAGGATTTTATTTCTATCAAGAACCAAACATCCAAAGCCACCCTGTTTCCGATTTTGGCCAAATTGGCCTGCTCCACTATACCCATAAGAACCTCCTTGGTCCGGTGAATCTTTCCCCCATATCAGTTTCTCGTTTCGTTTACTCCATCTTCGTTAGTTTATGTTTTGAAAAAAATTATGCACATTTTGTGATTTTGTTGCTTTGTCGGACTGATTCCACCAAGAAACCAATGCAAATCGAGTTACTGAGTAAGCTAGTGAAATATGTTACAAGTCTCACACAAGAATTCGTCATTTATCAGGTATGGTGATGGAGTAGGACTGTACAGAACACACCTATTTGGTTCACCAACGATCATAGCTTGCACCCCTTCCACCAACAAATTTGTGCTGCAAAACGAACCTAGCTTTCGAATGGACTGGCCTTTTATGGAACTTGTGGGACCCTCATCGTTGTCAGCTGTCGAAGGTGCTTCACATACAAGAATTAGAACCCTTATTGTACGGGCCATCAATCAACCCCATGCACTCCGAAAGATCACCCTTATGCTGCAACCTCGACTAACCACTGCCCTCAAATTATGGTCAGAGAAAGGTAGAATCCGAGCATATGAGGAAGTCCGGAAGGTAAGACAAGAAAAAAGAACTAAACCACATTAAATTAGGACCAGAAGATTGCATTTGCATGTATAAACTTTCATGCTCTTTATGTTATATATCACAGGTCACGTTAGCCAACATTGGCAAGTATTTTGCAAGCTTTGAGCCAGGCCGTGTTTTGGATACCCTTGACGAGTTATACAAGGGCGTGCTCAATGGATTTAGAGCTTATCCTCTCAATTTCCCAGGAACTAATCTTCACTATGCCATCCAGGTTCTTACTTCTCTACCTGGTACTTCTATGTGGAAGTGATGACCTTAATAACATACCCTTGCGTATCAAGGGGGCGCTTGGTTCAAATTCTTCAATGTGAATGATGAAATAGTGGCTTACAATGAGAATGATGATTATAATGTTAGTGTATTGCTCTAATCTTGGAACAGTTCAGACAAAAATGACTGATGGTTAAGGAATGGTGGAATGATTGAGGATAAATGATTATAGGGGAGGAGTTAGTTAATCAAAATGAGAAAAATGATTAATTTATTTTGAGTCTCATTAGCTCGTAGAAAGTATGATGAAGGTGAATTAATCATTCTTTATTCTCATTATCCACCACAATTACCGTATATTCACTTACATTAACATTTCCATTGAATTATGAACCAAGCGCCCCCAGATAGCTAACCAGAGATGATCTCATATAAGAATTTGAAGGGAATTAACATAAACAGTAAATTAACAATGCTTTGTGTTATTTAAATCGCTTACACATTTGGTAGTGTCGTAAGAAAGCTGTTGTGATATTCCGAGAGGAGTTGGAAAATAGGAAGATAAGTGATGGTTCTGAGGCCAAGAATGATCTGATGGATGAGATAATGCAAATAAAGGATGAAGACGGAAATCGGTTAACTGACATTGAGGTTCTTGATAATATAGTCACGCTTCTTGTAGCAGGATATACGTCCACTGCTCTTGCTATCATGTGGGCAATCTATTATCTTGCCAAGTCCCCTGATGTTCTGGAAAAACTTCGGGTAAATCTGATGATCGTGTTTTATGACATTTTATCTACTAGTTATGTCAGAATTGACCAACACTGGTATATGTAGGACGAACATATGCCAATAGCCAAGAAGCTAAATGGAGACTTCATCACATATGAAGAGATTGCGTCTTGCAAGTATACAAACAAGGTAAACCACCGTGGATAATCTTGAAAGCTAAATTGTTGTAGTCTTTTAAGTGTTATGATCTTAGGTGGTGGAAGAGATAATTAGATTGGGCAACATATCAGCATTTACTTTCCGAACTGCTACTAAAGATGTTGAGTACAAAGGTATAATCTTTGATCTTCATTGTCATATATATGATTAATTTGTTGTAATGTATCTGATAAAGTTGTTTGATTCAAACAGGGTGTAGAATACCTAAAGGTTGGAAGGTGGCGTGTTGGTTTCGATACCTTCACACAAATCCAGAAAATTTTGAAGACCCACTCTGCTTTAATCCAGATAGATGGAATGTAAGTAAAGAAAACACGAGTCTATATGTAAGTAAAGAAAACACTCGTATACTAAAACTTAAATTACGTCCTCAGAAAGCACCAAAGCCCGGATCATATATGGTGTTTGGAGGGGGGCCGAGAAGTTGTGCTGGAAACATGCTTGCCCGATTGCAGATTGCTGTTTTGCTTCATCATTTGGTTGTAGGATACAGGTAGTAAAGAGCATCTCATTCAACTAGTTACAGTTTTATTGGAAACTAATTAAGCTGCATAACTCATCTATATGGATTGATGAATTGTACTTATAACTATGAATTCAACATGAGTTTAATACCCAATTTCCCACTCAATTTCAGATGGAAACTGGTAAATCCTAATGGGGGAATGTTGTATCTTCCAAATCCAAAACCAGCAGATGAAGTTGAAATTGATATTTGTGAAATCTAAAGAGAAAAGCATGCGTGGATATTCTGCTTTTAAATGATTTTATCGGTTACGTTCACACACATATATATTACAATTTGGTATTTTACCTTGTTTTATATTGTTTTTAATACATACATGTTAAATTTTTCTTTCTTTTAAAAGGTTAGAAATAAGGGGCAATCTCATGTGCACCTATTGAACGATGATCTCATTCAATTTTTCAGTGTAATTATATCATACTTTTTTAGTATGAACGATCTCAATTGATGAGTGAGTGTATCATACACCAAGTGCACAAAAGAGTTATAATATATTAAGAATTGAGTACAAGAATTACTCAACATCAAGAAAAAAAAAAAAAAACAAGCAGAAGGCTGAGAGCACCAATCATGGCAAGAAACAACAAAAGAACTAATCCCATTGAAGTCCGCATTATTTCTTGCTTTCCAATTCATATTTATCTGGGATGATGTTTTGACCATTCACTTTCGTTTTATTTATCGTCTTTAAAGTTATTTGTAAAATTTCAAAACAAATAATTAAGAATACAATAGAAAGTTAATAATTTTCATAACATGCGCTTATTAATCTAAAATAACATTGTAATATAAAAGAACACAGAATAAAATACTACTCCTACATTTGTAAGCTTCTAGTATTAAAATCTGCATTCCCTTTTGTTACTTTGGTGGCGTCATGGCGGATCCTTGTACATTCTTATATAATGAAACTAGTGTTAGCCCCGCGAAGTTTCGCGGGTTTCAAAACAACCTTATTTAATCAGCTATTCATTTACACTTTTATTATAGAAACACACATGTCATATTATAGTCTTTATAAAAAATATCGATTGTAGAGATATATTCTATTCTATATCACTTTAAAAAAAAAAAATACAATTTAGGCTACATAGTAATGGATCATGAGCATCATTTAATCAGAAAACTTAATTTATTAGCTAATTGTAGATTGTAGCAGCCGTTATTATGATACTACTATATGTACAACTCTCTTAATTATTTTGAACAAAACAACATTCCTCAATAAAACTACATAAAGATATACCTTGGGTTATAATCATTATAATAATACCAAAGTAGTAACGTACAAAACATTTGTAAAAATATGCCACACACACTAAAAAGACATCAAACTTTTAAAAACAATGTACCATTACAATATATATAACTGAATAACAAAATAACCATAGTAGTCCATCATAATCCAACAATCATAAATATGGTATTAAGGATTATTCGTGGTTTAAAACTCCATGTAAGAAAGGAGACAAATAAACAGGAAGAAAATCTAGTGAATAAGACGTTGAACACTAATTGTAAAATACTTCCCATCATGACTGAACCATATAACGTCGTTAAACTTGATCTTTAATTTTGCCACAACTTCATTCCAAGATTTTCCCAAACGAACCATTGTCGGGTTAGAACCTGCTATAATATACCGGCATTCATACTTAACGTTAAAAATATCACTTTTGAAAATGCTCCTGAGTGCAATCATTCTCGTTTCCGTACCGAAGAGTGAAGTAACAGATATTGGTAATTTCTATATTTAACAAAAAAATAAACAAATAATAAAAAAATTAGAAGATTGTTCGCAAAAAAATTATATACAATACATAAACCACATACCAATCGTTTTTTTCACTCAACTGAATCACATTTGGTACGAATCTTGTATCCCTCAGGTATGGTACGGAGCTAAATAAAGGATTGAAAAATAATACACAAATGAATTAATCATCTTAAATGGACAAAATTGATCAGATCAACTTCAAAAAATAATAACAGTCTATTCACAAACATCTTTAAAATGTAAATATAATATTTTACCTCAAGACGGATAATTGATGGAGGTGGGTCCAAACTGGATACGGTGAATTTGTTATGCTCTTCAAATGATATTGAATGCTCATCTACATAAACAAAAAATATATATTATACCTTGCATAATTCTTATTAAACAATTAAACAAAACAACAAAGGATATCCATTACACATACTATACACATACCATTCTCCATACACCCAACCGGCAGAAAGACCGAACAACGGTTTCTGTAATACGGAGTGACACACAATGTCTCCTCATAATCGTACAAAACTGTTATGCAAGTGATATCTGAAAGACGTATTCCATCCAGGAATTTTTCCCAGTCACATGTTATTTCGTACTTTCCATCCAATATATAGCATCTTGAATTAACCGTTCTACCAGTTGACGTTTTTACCATGCAGATTGATGGGAATTTCTTTTCAAATAGCCATGCCAAATTTCCAGGTACAGTCTGGGAAATGAAATAGACAATATTATAGTTTGTATTTTTTGGACATCCAAATATATCTATTAATCAAAATTAATCATTTATCATTGGATCATTGAAGTCTACAACAAATTTTGGAACATATTCAATTTGAACAACCCTATCTGTTAAATACACAACAATAAAAAAACACAAATAGCACATGTGTTAAATTATTAATAAATAATGAAATTAATCACCTCATAATACTTTAAAAATTTCTAATTACCCAACATTAAGTTATAAAATATAAATTATATTTACAACAATTACGCGTGAAATTAGTGTGTTGTGGTATCGCGCCAACTTGGTGAAATGTTCCATCACTGTTGAACTTCTTTACGTAGAGTGTTTTGCACAGTGGAAGCGAGGCAAAGAAAAGCATATCACTGCTCTTGACATTGAAATACTGCAGGAGATCCTCCCACTTATCTCAATAGAAAGTTAGACATCCACCATAATTCCAGCCAACTTTAACACACCATTCCTTCCCAGAATTATCCATAAGACTCATAAAAGGGAAATCATCGAACATCTTCTCATAGCATTTTATAAACTCATCTGGGATTGACTACAGAACAACAATATTAATATTTTCAATGCCTATTATATAAGCAATGATTATATTATAAAAAAATACAAAATATTGTTCATTTCTAACCCAAAACATACATTGTATTTTTATTGCTGAAAATTCCCACATACGAATATAAATATCATTTATATATCACCGAATATTGCATAAATTTAGCTAGTGTTAGCCCCGCGAAATTTAGCGGGCTTCAAAACAACCTTCTTTAATCAACTATTCATTTACACTATTCACATAGAGATATGCATGTCATATTATAATCATTATAAAATTATCTAATGCAGACATATATTTTATTCTTTATCAAATTTAAAAAAAAATACAATTTGGGCTACATAGTAATGGAGCATGAGCATCATTTGATCTGCAAACTTAATTTATTAGATAACTGTAGATTGTAGCAGCCGTTCTTCTTATACTATATTTACAGATCTCTTAATTATTTGGAACAAAACAATATTCCTCGCTCAAAGTATATAAAGATATACTCGTGGTTTTAATCATTATACGAATACCAAAGTATTAACGTACGAACATTTGTATAAAAATACCAAACACACTAAAAGGACATCAACCTTTTAAAAACAAAGTATCATTACAATATATAAAAAATAATTAACAAAATAACCATAGTAGTCCATCATAATCCAACTATCCTAGATATGCTATTAAGGATCTCACGTGGTGTAAAACTCCATGTAAGAAAGAAGACAAATAAACAGGAACAAAATCTAGCGCATACGACGTTGAACACTAATTGTAAAATACTTCCCATCATGACTGAACCATATAACATCGTTATGCTTGATCCTTAATTTTGCCACAATTTCATTCCAGAATTTTCCCAAACGAACCATTGTCGGGTTAGAACCTTCTATAATACACCGGCATTCATACTTAACGGTAAAAATATCACCTTTGAAGGTGCTCCTTAGTGCAATCATTCTTGTGTCCGTACCGAAGAGTGAAGTAGCAGCAGCCATTGGTAATTTCTATATTTAACAAAAAGAAAAAATCAAAATATTAATAAAAATATTAATAAAAATATATTCAGAAGATTGTTAGCAAAAAAATTATATACAATACATAAACCACATACCAATCGTTTTTTCCACTCGACCGAATCACATTTGGTACGAATCTTGTATCCCTCAGGTATGGTACAGAGCTATATAAAAGATGGAAAAAATAATACATAAATGAATTAATCATCTTAAATGGACAAAGATGATTAGGTCAACTATAAAAAATAATAACAGTCTACTCACAAACATCTTTAAAATGCAAATATTATACTTTACCTCAAGACGGGTAATCAATGGAGGTGGATCCAAACTGGATACAGTAAATTTGTTATGCTCTTCAAATGATATTGAATGCTTATCTACATAAATGAAAAATATATAATATAGTTAGCTAAATCTTATTAAAAGAAATAAACAAAACAACAAATGATCTCCATTACCCATACTATATACATACCATTATCCATATCCCCAACCGGCAAAAAGACCGAACAACAGTTTTTGAAATACGGAGTGACACACAATTTTTCCTTATAATCATACAAAACTGTTATGCAAGTGATTTCTGAAAGACGTATTCCATCCATGAATTTTTCCCAGTCACATGTTATTTCGTACTTTCCATCCAATATATAACATCTTGAATTAACCATTCTACCAGTTGGCGTCTTGACCATGCAGGTTGATGGGAATTTCTTTTCAAATAGTCATGCTAAATTTTCAGGTACAATCTTAGAAATGAAATAGACAACATTACAGTTTGTATTTTTTTGGACATCCAAATATATCTATTAATCAAAAGTCAAAACCAATCACTTACCAATGGATCATTGAAGTCCACAACAAATTTTGGTCATGTAACTCGTAGGGATTGTCCAATTATGGTCCATATACGTCAAAAAATCCAAATTCTACGCCCATGCACATCATCCGCAACTCAAATTCAGGACAAATTTTGGTCTTTCCGGTACCATCACAAATGTGACTACAAAACGATATTCATTTATTGTGTATTTTTTTCTTCTAATCATTGTGTTCTGACAAATAAAAAAAAGAGGATTAAAATCATGCCGAAAGGAACCTAGTAGCGATGGGACAAATATTGAAGAGTAAAAAAAATTTAGGACTAAAATTGGACACTCAATAAATTATGGAACCAACAATTTTTTTTTGGCAAGAATAGGACAAAAATTGGACAAATCTAGAAGTTATGGGACCAAAATGAGAGAGTAAAATTTGTTGGGAATAACTCGTACACTTGATAAGTTATTGGACCAAAAAACTTTTATTCTGCATCACCACATCATACGAACAAAAGGAAAAAAATCCAATACTCGCATGACCAAACATTACCTTCTACAATCAAATACATTTTTTTTTTTTGACGGATACAATCAAATACATTTGATCGTCTCAAATATATTCATTTATTCATTACAATTGGCTAAATATTTTTTTTTATAACATTGACTATTCAAAGATAGTAAACCATCATACAAAAAAAACATACGAATATTAATTTATTCATTACATCCGGCTACATATTTTTTCTAAAAATTGAACCTTTTTTTATTCTACCAAAACTCAAAATTAGATTATAATTTTTGAGAAATTTGAAGATTTAAAAAGCAACTAAATCTGTAAATATTTACTACAAAAAATTTAAAATTTACTACCGAATAATACCCTACATATTTTTTAAATATAAAAAAATGAACCTATAATACCGAATAACATCATATATGTGTGTGTATATATATATATATATATATATATATATATCTAGTAAATATCCATTAATATATCCCATACTAAACAAAATCAGCGAAAGTAAATACTGTTGCAAAATTGATGGGCCGAATCCAAGAGGAATGGGACAAATATAGCCCAATTTTCATTACAATACGTACGGGATACTACAGTAATGTGCCAAAAAACAAACATGCGAGTTTATATATAAAACCAATTATTCTAACAACACAACAACGCTACCAATATCAAATTCTAATATTGCCCAAGCGATCGGTCAAGTCAACAACAACGTCATCGTTAAAAATTATCCTTGTAGCAAACGGAACAACGCCTAAACGCTTCTCTGAAAAAAAAAAAAAATAAGATGTTTAAAAATAATATAAAATGTGTGAAAAAATGAGTAAAAAAAAATTCATAATTTCCTTTTAAAATAATTAGAGGACTTTTAAAAATAAAAACCTCAATTGGAAAGAAATATTCTGGCATTTTGCAATACAATAGTTAGCGGCGGAAGCGGCTGCTCAACAACAGCAGCAACAAACCGATCACATGTCTCATTCGCCAGGATACAATGCATTTGAAAGTATCTAATAGATTAACTGAATACATGAGATTGATATACAGAACACTCCGAATGTGCCATCACAGAATGTGTCAACACCTAGATGAACCAAATCAAACATCTCAAAAAGTCACCAAAACAAACCAAAAAGGAAAAAAAAAAAGGAAAATTAAACAACGCATAGACGCACAACGCATGAACAACATACCCTCAAAAAATGAATGGCAACTCAATCGTTCAATGGTATAGTAGTAAAAATACGTTAGTATGTGTAGAAATTATGTAAATGGACATCCACTTATTCTAATACATTACATATACATATGAACTCATTAGGAATGACCATTATTAGGATTAATTATAAATGACTATTATTAGATATTAATAAATTCTATGTACTAATTAAAGGACCAAAATTATTTAATCGACCTACTTTAAATAGTCAATATACCACTAAATGAGGACATCAATTAAAACGGACCATTTAAAAAATTAATTTAGACCTATACCTCCTGTTTAAGAAAACAAATTGGAGTGGATTTTGTTTTTCCCCATATAGTTATATGAATCCAAATTAGTATGTGCATGAATAGAACTTCCAAAACTAAAAAACGATCTAAATCAATCATGGAAAAAAAATAATACTGTTAAATAAAATAGCCGCACACACGCTCAAAACGAAGCAAAATACTGATCGAGATCGAATCAACAGTTACATACTATATTTTGGTATAAAATTTAAGTATATAAAAAATTGACACCTGCCGCACACATTAATTTCTCGAACAGACGCACACACGCTCAAAACAAAGCAAAATAAAAATCGTGACCGACTCAACCGCTACATACTATATTTAGGTAATTTTTTTTAATCAACTTGCAATATCAAGTACATAAACTAAGTTAAAGGACCAAATTACAGCGAAAATATGGTTGAATGGACACTACAGTTTATATTTGCCCACTTATTTTATTTAAACGTCGCACATTACATCAAACTCATTCAAGAAATATTAGTTATATGTATTTTCAGAAATTTTACATGAAAGACGTGACATTTTTTCCCAATTACTTATTATTATTATTATTTTTTAAATATATAAAATCATTTCAATTTAAAGTTTCAAATTATAAAATTATTCCGCAAAAGAGAAGTTTTATAAACGAATATAGCAGCAAATTATCTACTTCACTAAAAAGTGACTCAATCTTTGTTTTCCGTGAAAGCAAGAGGGATTAATTGCATAGTTGGCTTTTCTAATGATATGGTTTAATAATAATTTTAAATATTGTTGTTACCGATTTTACCGGATCTAGGTGACGAATTTATGTGGCTATAGGGATAGTCCCGATTAACCGATAACGAACATATAAAATAATATGAACACGAAGAACACAAGAATGGGGGAAGAACCGATGGGTTCTTCCCTTGAAGATGGCTTTTGGGAGTCCCTCAAGAGGGTCTCCCTTGCCTAGCATTTTTATTTATGTGGGGAGAATTTGTGGGGAGGAGAAAGCTTATGAGCTCTCTTTTACAATGGGTTGGGGCCCCTATTTATAGAGCCCCAAGCTTCTAACTAAGGGAGTCATCCTAACCCTTTATCTTAGGGTATTTATTACAGTCGTAGATCTAATAAACAATTATGAAAAGCAATAAATCTATTATTACAATATCTTGTCAGTACTTCGATATCTTTACTGATGTTTGACCTTTGATTCTGTCGGACTATTTGATGCCGAAATTCTGTTGTCGGGGCCTAAACCCCGGTTCCGGTATACCCCGGTTCTGAGATAGTATTTAGGCCAAATACGGGATTATTTGTGCCACAACAATTGCCCCCAAGATCGGGCTTTGATTTTGGTCAGAGTTCGATCTTGATTCGTGCTCCGAACAAGTTTTGCTCCTTACTGCAGTTGAGGTTTTCAACGTATGCCCCCGAGCTTGTTGATAAGATAGCTCGGGTGTCCCATGGGGACTTTGGTGGTAGAGACCTCGATGAAAAGATCTTCAGTATTATCTATGGCTTGGTGCATTTAGAATCTGACTGAGTTAGGCGGGAGTCGATCTCCTGTCGTGCCCCCGAGTCACCAGTCTTCAGGTGCTCGTAATTTAGGGGCTCTAACTTCCTTACTGTGTAATTATGTGCTCAAACTTTGAGGAGGGGCTATTCGTACAAGGATTTTTCTGTGCTCGTACTTGAGGCTAGACTCTTCGTACGAGGCTTTCTCTGTGCTCGTACTCGAGGCTAGGCTCTTCGTTGATGTGTAATTATGTGCTCGTACTTCGAGACTAGGCTCTTCGTACGAGGCTTTTTCTGTGCTCGTACTCGAGGCTAGGCTCTTCGTACGAGGCTTTTTCTGTGCTCGTACTCGAGGCTAGGCTCTCCGTACGAGGCTTTTTCTGTGCTCGTACTCGAGGCTAAGCTCTTCGTACGAGGCTTTTTCTGTGCTCGTACTCGAGGCTAAGCTCTTCGTACGAGGCTTTTTCTGTGCTCGTACTCGAGGCTAGGCTCTTGTACGAGGCTTTTTCTGTGCTCGTACTCGAGGCTAGGCTCTTGTACGAGGCTTTTTCTGTGCTCGTACTCGAGGCTAGGCTCTTCGTACGAGGCTTTTTCTGTGCTCGTACTCGAGGCTAAGCTCTAGTACGAGGCTTTTTCTGTTTGCACAGCTGGTGGCACTATGGCCTATGTGATAGGTCGACCGCTTTTGGGGCCGGCCTATTTTTAGTACTAAGTGTGGGGGGCCGACCGCTTGGGGGCGGGCCCCCGCTTTTGAACTTAGATTTTTTGGGTGGACCGACCGCTTAGGGGCCGGCCCATTTGGTACTAAGTGTGGAGGGCCGACCGCTTGGGGGCGGGCCCCCGCTTTTGAACTTAGATTTTTTGGGTGGACCGACCGCTTAGGGGCCGGCCCATTTGGTACTAAGTGTGGAGGGCCGACCGCTTGGGGGCGGGCCCCCGCTTTTGAACTTAGATTTTGATTTTTTTTCTGACCGATTGTAATCGGGTGGTCAACGCCGGTGAAGACGGACAAATCATCGCTAATTAAAGCGGAAAATCTACGCCGATGAAGGCGGATAAAGAACGTCGATGCCTAAGAAGGCAAGTGAGAAGTCGACGCCACGAAGGCGGACGGATCAACACCGGTGAAGGCGGATAAAAAATGAGACGTCGACGCCACGGAGGCGGACGGATCAATGCCGATGAGGGCGGATAAAAAACGTCAACGCCTAAGAAAGCGGACGAGATGTCGACGCCACGGAGGCGGACAGATCAACGCCGATGAGGGCGGATAAAAAATGTCAACGCCTAAGAAGGCGGACGAGATGTCGACACCACGGAGGCGGACAGATCAACGCCGATGAGGGCGAATAAAAAATGTCAACGCCTAAGAAGGCGGACGAGATGTCGATGCCACGGAGGCGGACAGATCAACGCCGATGAGGGCTGATAAAAAACGTCAACGCCTAAGAAGGTGGACGAGATGTCGACGCCACGGAGGCGAACAGATCACCGCCGAATGAAGGCGGATAAAGATACTGAAATTCGAGATTCAAAAATTTTGTTTTGGATTACCCAAAATCATCTCCAGATACGTCAAAATCATCTCCAGATACGGGTACCCATGCCCCCGACTTTTAATGTATTGTAAATATATCCGAATTGCAATACATTAAAAGGAAGCAATTGGAGAAAAAACCTGACATGAGATGGGCAAAAGGACTGCCCGTAGATTCCTTTGGGTCGTTGCAGTGGCTCTTCGATGTCTGAGTGAATTTTTTGTTTTGGTGGAGCAACTATTGTTGACTATTTACTACTGGACCGAGAAAATTTTTTATAAATAAAAGTTCAGCCCAACCCGGAATCTTCTTAAAAATGGCCCAGTTAGGACTTTTAATTGAAAGGGCCATGAAATCCTTCGAGATAAGAATTTTGGCGCAAATCTTTGACAAAGAGATGGCCCAACAGCTTCTTGAATAAAATAGTATGGCCCAATCCAACTTAAATAATTTTGGCTCAGTGGCCCAGAACTCCGATGTTGATATAACACATTGACGAGCCCAAATAATTGTTCAGTTTCGAGATTCTTCCAGTCAACGCTCCCAAAAATTTCCCAGCTTCACGCGACCCCCAAAATAGAAAGTTGGGGCCGCCGGTGATGGAAAGTGTCCAGCGCTCGACGAACTATTGTGTGGCGATGGGAGAGTGAGGTCGGCACAATTGGTAGAGGAGTTGTCGGGATCCGATCGAGACGGCACCGATTTGAGAAGGTATATGGCGGTTAAGGCGGTCGAGGTCGGAGACGGCCTTCGATGCCCGATTGAGGCCGGAGTGGAGTGGAATTTGGAGTAGAGTGACGGCAGTTGCACCTTGGATTGCGCATCGGTGGGCGGCGCACTATTGAGGTCGGTGGTCGATTGGGATCGCTCGGTGGCATCGGGCTGGGGGATTGGAGGCCGAGGTCGGCCGCTGCGGTGCGAGGCCGGGGGTCGGCTGCTGCGGTGCGAGGCCGGAGGTCGGCCGCTGTTGGTGCGAGGCCGGGGGTCGGCCGCTGTTGGTGCGAGGCCGGAGGTCAGCCGCTGTGGGTGCGAGGCCGGGGGTCTGCCGCTGTGGGTGAGAGGCCGGGGGTCGGCCGCTGTTGGTGCGAGGCCGGTCGGCAATTGGCACTTGACCTCGGAGAAGGTCGGATAGCAATGAGGCCGGCATCCGAGGCTTAGTGCTCGGAGCTTAACGAGAGAGATCGTTGCGGTCTTGGCCATTGCAGGCCGGGGTCGGCAGATTTGGGCTGAGACTGGTGTTGAGTTACGCGGGGACTGCGAGGTCGGCATCAATTGACAATCTGCATTTTGGTTTAAATGTCGACCTCAACTCTGGGTATTGAGTATCGGTTGATACTGCTCGAAGCAACCCGGAGAATGGCGTCTTGCGGTTGTGGTCGGCAATGGAGCCCGACAAATAATGATTTGTGGTCGGAGCTTGGCACTCCGTGAGTACGGTTCTTCTTTGAGGTCGTTCTCTGATGCGGAGCGGGGGAAGAGACAACCTCAATGGTTGAAATCAGATGAAGCTCTGTGGTCGATGCTTGGTAGAGAAACATTTGTGATCCCGGTGCTCGGCCTCGGCGTTGATATCAATGCTCGGCTGCGATCTGGGTGGATGGATAGGCATCGGAGGAGAGGTGGAAGTGGCGCCGTGATTAAGGAAACCAGCTCGGTTGGGGGCCAATTGTACGGCAGTTGAGGTGAGAACGGGCGTCATCATTCTATTGCTTGTGGCAGTGACTATTTGAGCTCGGTATGTTGATGTCAAGATCGACAATGTCGGAGCCGAGGCAGTGCTCGATGCAAGGGTGACCTCCAGCACTTGGCATCGGCTTACATGCAGATTCACCCAACGACTAAAGCGGCAACATCTGAACTTTGGTAAGAGATCGGTCCCTTGGCGGAGATTCGAAGAGGTCCTTTGGTAAGAGATCGGTCCCTTGGCGGAGATTCGAAGAGGTCCGTTCGTTTATTGGCATTGAAGGTCGGCGGTGCCGTGCTCGGTGACTGTGGGCAGATGGTGAGGTCGGCAGTTGTGGGTCGAGGTCGGCAAGGGATGGCGATGGTAACTCGGGTATCTTCCTTGATCGGTGAACACGACGGAGACCTCGTGGGCGAGAGGGACAATCTTGTCATCGGCTCGGTTGTGACGCGTACGTGGGAGGTGACCACAATGGTGGCCCCGGCGGAGCCTGACGGTGGAGAAACCCATGGAGCCCGCCAGCTAATTAAGGTGAGTGAAGTGGGCCGATGACCTCGGTTGAAGATCGGGGGTCGCCCCAAATTGTGGGCTTATTTGAGTGATGGGTGTACAACTGAGACCGAGCCCGTCGATGTTTGGAGCTCAGTGCTGGGTGTCCGACCCCGACGGCTCTTAGGTTGTTCTGGGACCTGGAAACTTTTACCGTAGCAGACAAAAGGACTGTCCTTTTCCTGCAAAAACTGTAACATTTTCTTTCAGAACCGTGAGTGTACTGTGAATTTCACTCTTTTGCTCTAATTTTTTAGGATGATCTGGTTCATCCGGATTTCAGTGGAGATGATGGGGAAATCTTTGTAAATTTCCCACTCGTATGAGATAAGGATGAGATCTCCAATCCTTTTTTTTTTTTTTTTTTTTTTTGAAACAATATTTCGAGGAGATGTGAAATCTGGGTTTTTCCATTGTTTCAAAAGTGAAATAAATAGAGAATGGGAGTTGATTTTAGGGAGGAATAGTAGTTGATTTGATAAAACCCAACTATGAACTCGTTGGGTTTCCTCTAATAAATGGAAAAACTTGAAAAACAACTATGATACAAGTTTCAACCGTGACAAATTTTAAAAATAAAATTTGGCTTTAAAGTGATTTCTTCTATAGTAAATTGGGGGTTTCGGTTTCGTTTGTATGTATGTGTAAATAGAGAGGGAAAAGTGTAGTGAGAGAAAGTATAATTTTTCTCATTTTGATTTGTACAGCAGGTTGAAAATAGGTTCACCGACGAACATCACGAATGGTTATGTTGAAAACTTTGAACAATGGATGGATTCACGATCTGACTGGAATTTTTATTTGTAGAAAAGAGATATATTTATTTCTTTGGTAGAGATTGAAAACTCCTGAGAAAATTTTCAATATGGATTTGTAAACTGGTGAAATAAAAAGATGAGCAGTGGTTTAAAAAATTCAACCATTGATGAATGAATGAAATTCTTTACGAAATGAAGACTTAGCTTGATGATTTCTGGGTGATTTTTGCGATAGTTGAATCTTCGTGTCCATCCATGGATGAGTGGAATTGTTGAGGACACCCTTCTTCTAGCGCCATTTGTTGTTACCGATTTTACCGGATCTAGGTGACGAATTTATGTGGCTATAGGGGTAGTCCCGATTAACCGATAACGAACATATAAAATAATATGAACACGAAGAACACAAGAATGGGGGAAGAACCGATGGGTTCTTCCCTTGAAGATGGCTTTTGGGAGTCCCTCAAGAGGGTCTCCCTTGCCTAGCATTTTTATTTATGTGGGGAGAATTTGTGGGGAGGAGAAAGCTTATGAGCTCTCTTTTACAATGGGTTGGGGCCCCTATTTATAGAGCCCCAAGCTTCTAACTAAGGGAGTCATCCTGACCCTTTATCTTAGGGTATTTATTACAGTCGTAGATCTAATAAACAATTATGAAAAGCAATAAATCTATTATTACAATATCTTGTCAGTACTTCGATATCTTTACTGATGTTTGACCTTTGATTCTGTCGGACTATTTGATGCCGAAATTCTGTTGTCGGGGCCTAAACCCCGGTTCCGGTATACCCCGGTTCTGAGATAGTATTTAGGCCAAATACGGGATTATTTGTGCCACAACAAATATTATTCATAATTCCGAGACACATGAACAAAATAAGAATAACTTATTCAAATTCCAGCGAAAACATCCGTTACATACTATATTTTGGTAAAAATTTTAATCAACTTGCACGATCAAGTACATAAATCAAGTTAAAGGACCAAATTGCATCGAAAATATGGTTGAATGGACATTACAGTTTAAATTTGCCCACCTATTTTATTTAAACGCCGCACATTATATGAAACTTATTCAAAAAATATTAGTTATATGTATTTCCAGAAATTTTACATGAAAGACGTGACATTTTTTCCCAATTACTTATTATTATTTGTTGTTTACCAAATATATTTTGCTGGGATTGGATGGCTATTTATTAAAGCTTTGGTAAAAACACCAAATGATTGGGTTCTTAAATGCTAAAATGAATGCTTGGATGAAGAAAGGCTTTAAATACTTAAGAACACTAAGAACACCAAGAATTGCCAAGGGTTGTTAATCCCTGGACTTGAATGAGTATGTGTATTGATTATACTGAGAATGATTGAACCTTCTTTAACATTACAAGTGTTGGGGTATTTATAGTTTTCTCACTACAGGGGTATGTTGGTCATTTCCGACCTCTCGGGGGACAGGTGCATTAAATGCCTCCTGCCTCTGAGGATGCGCGGGCTCTGAAGTGTCAGGGCTCGCAGGTGGCCGACCACTAGGGTGTCGACGCGTGTCCAAAAAGGACGATTCTCTGAAGAATTTCCTCATTTGGATGGAATATTCTCTGTTTCTAGGTACGGAGGCGGCCTTTTTCTCCCTTGGGAGAGGATCTTGCACGATTCCGTCACGTGCTCCGGATCTTTTTAGTCGGCCGGGGGCCTTGAGTGATTGAGATCGGCCTCCGGGCGGATGGCGAGGTCGGAGGTTGTTCCTGTCAGTTGGCCGTGTCCGGGCGGCCTCTGCTGGACTTTATTAATCCTGGCCGGGCCGGTCCGGGCACGGCAGGGCTTCAACGTGGATGTGATGAACGTGGATGGACATCCCAAGCAGGCTTCCGGCCTCGCTTTCGAGGCCGGAGGCTAGTGGTCGGGGCCCGCTGAGGTTGGATTCAGGTCAGCCAGGTCGGTTCCGGCCTCTGGGTACCTTCTCGCCTTTTCCGGCTATCTTCCGGCCGGATCCAACATGTGATCAGAAATGGTCACAACAATTGCCCCCCAGCTCGTCGCTCAAAGTTAATGTGGGGCGAGGTGGTCGTTTGTCGTTTTGTGTTGGTGTCGGCTGATTAAGCGTGAAATTGTTATGTTTTGGTGCCCAATTTACTCATGTTTTGAGTGTTTTCGATTAGTGCTTGAAGTCAAATGAGTATCATTTTTATAAAATTATTTATTTGTCTCTTTAGTTTTCATAGATGGATAGAGGGCGAAAAGAGGAGTTCGTAGGACTTTGAATCGGCCAAAACGGACTCCCGGTTGAGGAGATATGAAGATTTTACGAACGAGTGCACAGCAGCCAGCGCTCGAGCGTTTTGCTCGAGCGACCAAAAACTTACGGAACAGTTTCAGCGCTCGAGCGAATCACTCGAGTGGAACCGCTCGAGCGTTTTGCTCGAGCAAACACGTATTTTCGCCTCCGGATGCGTATTTTCGGCCCATTAACTCCCGTTTCGACCCGGTGCCTATATATACCTCTTCCAAACACGTTTTGAGGGATCCCCGACTTTAGAAATCACTTTTAGACTTAGTTTTTAGAGAGAGGAAGAGGAGAAGAACGAGCAAGCTTTACTTTTACGTTGTTGAGGTTTTTCATACGAATTCTTAATTTCTTTTCGTTTCTTAGTTTCTTTTCATTAGCTTGATTACTTTAAACGCTTTGAACTTTGTTTTAGTTAATTAAATTTTAGTTCTTCGTATTTATTTTCTTTTTAAACCCTAGTTCATGTTTCTTATTTTCTTCGTTCAATTCATCATGTTTATGTTCGTTGTTTCTTCTGTTGCTTTTATTTATGTTAAAACCATGTCCGGCTAAAACCCTTGCGTGCTTAGGTTAGGATGAACTCGTAGAAGTAGGATGTGGGTACGTAATTAAGGTAATTCGTGACGTTAGTTTTAATTCTCTTAGTTAATGAATTCTTATAATTAATCTGAACTTCACCTTTAAATTTAGTACGAAAGTGTTAGAGAGAGGACGACCGCATCACTCAATAACAATTAGTAGTCTTAACGAGAAGGTTTAGGAAAGGTTAATTCATTTACCGGTTTAGCGAAGGAGGACGACCGCATCACCTTAGTTAAATCAGGGTCTCATTAATTGAGCACAATCCATTAACTTGTTAGTGGATTAGTGAAGTCGAGTGTTAGGGTAAAGTATTAGGGTTTAGAATCTTGAGCTTTCACCTTGCATTCTTTTACTTAGGTTAATTCTTGTTTGTCACGGTTATTTTGATTATGTACCTGCTCCGTTAGTATACGTAGGGATTCCTATCCTAAGCATCACCATCTTTTATTTGAATCCAACCCTTAGTTAATTCGTTTGCTTTAGTAATTTAGTTTACTTAGTTCATTTTAGTCTTTTAATTAATCTTTCAAAAAACCAAAAACATTACACTCATATTAACTACGACGCGTAGATCTTCAGGGATCTATTCGCATATACACTATCCCTTGGGTTCGATACTACTTGGTCCCTATACTTGCCCATACTACAGTGAACCCGTTCTCTTGCGGGGTAGCTACTAGTAGAAGCTAGTGTAGTTTGCTTCAAGTCAATGGCGCCGTTGCCGGGGATGGCGTTTTATGCTTTTTGAATAGGACTTGTCGATAGCTTAGTAGTTAGTAGTGAGTGACTTATTTTCTGTTTATTTTTATTTGTTCAGCAGTTGCGTTTTGATCCTTTTGCTAGTGTTTTAGGTTTATGAAAACACGCTCACAAGGCAATACGAGCGAAGAGAGATTACCTGCAGATCCTGAGACAATAGGTAGAAGGAACCGAGCCTTCTTGAGAAGAATGACTACTGCTGGAGACAAAGACAACATGAATCTGGATGGAGATGGGGACTTAGACAAAATAGCTGCAGAGTATACTGTTTTAGTGGAGCAGGCGGTTGGAGTTGAGAGCAGTAACCAGCAAAACTCAATCAACTCTGCACAAACACAACCCCAAAGCCAGAACCAAAACCCTGCTTACCCACAAAACCCAAATAACCCTTTCAACAACCCAGTATACCAACATTACCCATACCCACCTTATCCTTACCCACCATACCCGTATCCTCCACCCCCAGTCTATAATCAACCACCTGTTTACCCACCACCACCCCAACAAGTACCAGTACCTGCTGCTAATCCTCAACACGTTCCTATGAACGTAGATCACAATATTGCTATTCGAGGGAGGTTTGCAGCGCAGCCACAGCGGTACTATGATGGAGTGGCTTTGCCTCCTGTTGAGGCGAACAACTTTTCGATATCCCCGGGGATTTTAAAGTTGCTTACCGAGAATCAGTTCAAAGGGGTGATCGGGAAAGAGAATCCTCATACACATCTGAGGAGCTTTCTCATGATAGCCTCCACATTTAATTACAATGGCATGTCTGAAGATGCCAAGAGGCTTAGGTTGTTCCCATTCTCATTGATGGGAATATCCAAGGAGTGGTACGATAATACGCTCCCGCGGGGAGGTATTACCACTTGGGCCGAGCTCGAGCGTCTGTTCCTCGAGCGATTCTACCCTCCATCTAGGACGATCAAGGCTAGAATTGAGATCTCGTCCTTTCGCCAAAAGTCCGGAGAGGATTTACGCCAAGCGTGGGAGAGATACTCAAACATGTTGATTGAGTGCCCGCAGCACGGGTACAATGAGGGAGACATTATGGCGTTCTTCTATAGTGGTGCCAACAAGACGGGGCAAGACCATTTAGACGCTTGTGCGGGCGGAGCATTCCTCAACCAAGGCATAGAGAGGTGTAGAGAGATCGTTGACAACATTGTCACGAATGCCGGTGCTTGGAGTGGAGATGCAGATTTTCAGAGAGTGCATCAGGTTGAAGAGGGAGAAGGAACGAGAAGGCTGCTGATGGCCATGATGGAAAAGATCAACAACCTCGAGTTGGGGAAGAGTTTGGGTGGAGAGCATGCAGTAGAGAATGAGAGAGTAGACCAACCCAGTGGACAGCAAGAGGTAGCCAATTACATGGGAGGCCCATATTACAATCAGAATGGCTACCAAGGTGGAAATCAGTATGGAAGGCCTTCTTATGGCCAACCATTTATGCCTCCAGGCCCTCAGCCACTTCAAAATCAATGGAGGAACACACAAGGAGTTCAAGGAGGCCAGCAGCCTCCTCAAAACACATGGAGGAAGAATGATAATTTTTCTTATGCTAACCCAAAAGCTGGTATTACTGTTCCTGCAGGTGTTGATCTGGGATCTAAACCTCCAGGTGGAGAAGGCGGTGCATCAACCGAGGAGATGTTGAGAGCCATTCTTCAGAAGGTGGAGGAGGGAAGCAAGCGGTTGTCATCCTTGGAGTACGATGTGAAGGAGTTGCATAAAAAGGGTGATCAACGTGATCAAGAGCTCCAGAAGATGAATGTTGAGTGGACCAGAACTCAACAAGAGAACAATCGAAGGTTCACTTCTTTAGAGTTCCAGATGAGCCAGATTGCAAAGTCAGTGAATAGAATGCCGGGGGGAACCCGAAAGAGCAGTGCAAGGCGATTCAGCTTAGAAGTGGAACTAACTACGAAGGTCCTCAGATGCCTGCTGATTCTGAGACGCCCCAAGTTAAGAAGGGGATTGAAAGTGAAGGGATTGAGAAGCATGAAGACAAGGATGAGTCCCAGAAGGGCAAGAAAAGTAAGGAGGGTGAGAGAGTTCCTAAGTGGAAGAAGGCAAAGGAAGCAAAGGAGAAAGTGAAAGAAACAGAAAGAGATGAATGGGGGGTACCCAAATCTGTGATACCCGTCCCATATCCACAGCGCTTCATGAAAAAGAAGCTTGATGAAAAATTTGCAAAATTTCTTGATGTTTTTAAACAATTGCATATTAATATTCCTTTTTATGATGCTTTGGAACAGATGCCGCATTATGCAAAGTTTCTGAAGGACTTGATTGCGAAAAGACGGCGAGTGGATGAGCCGAAGTTGGTGCAGCTGAACCACGGGGTGAGTGCATTAGTGCACAAGGCGCTTCCTCCGAAGTTGAAGGATCCCGGGAGTTTCACGATCTTATGTGACATTGGGAACGGGATCAAGAAAGGAGCGTTGTGCGACCTTGGGGCGAGCATTAATCTCATGCCCTTGTCGCTTTTCAAGAAGTTGGAAGGTGGTGAACTTCAACCCACAATGATGACGCTTCAACTTGCCGATCGGTCTATTACTAGACCTCAAGGAGTGGTTGAAGACGTCCTCGTGAGAGTTGGAGATCATATTTTTCCAGCCGACTTTGTAGTGCTAGAGATGGAGGAAGATGAGCACGTGCCCCTGATCTTGGGAAGACCGTTCTTAGCTACGGCGGGGATGGTGCTAGATGTGGCAAATGGGAAGATCACGTTGAAGGTTGATGATCAAGAAGTGAAGATTTCCCTATATGAAGCCATGAAGCACCCGAATGAGGATGAGAGCTTGTATTGCATGGATGCAATTGATCCTCGTGTTGAAGACATGCCTCCTATTCCTAATCCTTCTCATATTCATGAATTTTATAATTCTTCAATTGATAATTTAACCCATGAGCGTTATGTTCTTGATTATTTTGATAGGGATAAAGTGAAGAAGTTGAAGGATGAAGAGGTGAAGAAAGTGGACGTGGTCCAGTTAGAAGGGAAAGGATGAGTTAAGAAGAAAAAGTCCAAACTCAAGAAATTATTTAGTAAGACTCCTCCAGATAGAGGGAAGAAGGAGTTGAGACCTATACCACTTGAGGTGGGGAAGGAAGCAAAAGGGCTCATGATGGTGGGGCATCAAGGAAAGGAGTTCAAACACCACTCTTATGAGAGTGAGGGAGGTAAATTTGAGTATGATGTCCCATAAGCTCCTTTGAGCTTGGTCCGGTATGAGGACCTTAAAAATAGCGCTGAATGGGAGGCAACCCATTTTTATTTGCTTTTGAGTGTTTTTAGTTATTTTCCTTTTATGTTACTAGGATGTTGTCGAGTCGTATGTTTAACCTCGTACTTGAGAGTTTTATTTTGTAGGCTTGTCTCTAAAGGAGTAAAGGTATCATGGAGTTATTTAGATTGAAGGAACCAACTTGTGACAAGGGAGTGTGCAAAGCTATTGCGAGAAACTGAATTGTTCGGTTGAGGTAACCCACAACCCCAAACTTAGACCTCTAGCAAGGTCGAAGTTTGGGGGGGTGGAGTTTTTTTATATGTTTTCTTGTTACATTGCACCGGAGCACCCCTTATCTTTGAGTTGAGTTAGTTATTTGGTGCCTTGAGATGCTCCTTGGGCTATTATTAATTTGTTTTGTTACTCAATATTTTATGCCTATCAATCACCTTATGCTTGTTGATTGCTATCTTTGAGTATGATTTGATGAGTAGGGTGAATTGTGAGGCTGAGTTAGGAGTTTTCTTGTGTGAGTGTTTGAATTTGAGCTGATTTGAGAAAGAACTTGTATGCTTGTGAACTTTTCTTTTGAGTACTTGTGTGATGAGAGTGAGAATGCACTAGGACTAGCATGGATGTGAAAGTCGTGAGCTTTTGAGCCTTATGAGATTTTGATGCATGATTTAATCTCTTCGTTTGTGAGTGAATCATCACCTTAGAGGATGCTAGAACTTGTGTGTGCTCTTGCTCCTTGATTGTGTCTAGTTAGATATGCCGAATGTGATCTTAGGCCATCTTTGTTTTTATTGAGTCACTTAGCCAAAAAATTTCCTTACCAATGACATTAAATCCCTTGTTAGCCCCTTTGAGCCTAAAGCCTATTTTATATGCTAGCACATTTAAACACTATTCCGATTCCTAAGCCTTTTTGTCCCAATTTGAGTGGAGAATAGGAAAGTGTGAATATGAAGGGAGTGAATTGAGTTGAAAAAGGAAAAGGTTGTTTGTTGAGTGGTGATAAAATAAGGGTGTGAATGAGATTTGAGTTGTGGGAAAGAAAGAGAAAGAAAATTGAGAATGAGCAAAAAGAAAAAAATGAGCTCATGTGTTTGTGCGAAAAAAAAAATGAAGTGTTGAGAGAAGTGGAATTGAAAGGATGTGATTGAAAATGTTTGAAGTATTCTGGCCCTAATCTCGAAGTGCCAAAGTTTGACTTTCTATTCTCCATTCACTTGAGTCACTTACCCCATATTGTTATCCCACCCGTTCAAAGAGCCTACATTACAACCTTGAGAAAAGTCCTTTTTGATTCGGCATTGATTTCTAGAGTATGGTCGGATTTGAGAGTGTTTACAAGCCTATGGCTGCCAATATGTGTGATTGATTGTTGAGTGAGTCATTTATCATTGATATACACTTGTGAGGGAGTGAAACACATCGTTGAGTGCACATCCATGTTTGATCTTGGTGATTCTCGTTGTTGTTGCATGAGTATGATGAAGGAAAGTGAGTGAGTATACTTGTGATTGATCTTTGAAGCTCGAGTTCATTTGCTTGCACTAATTGATTTTTTGACTCATTCCTAACAATTTCACTTGACTTATTATTTCGTTGCTTGAGGACAAGCAACATGGTAAGTTTGGGGGGGTTGATTAGGCGTGAAATTGTTATGTTTTGGTGCCCAATTTACTCATGTTTTGAGTGTTTTCGATTAGTGCTTGGAGTCAAATGAGTATCATTTTTATAAAATTATTAATTTGTCTCTTTGGTTTTCATAGATGGATAGAGGGCGAAAAGAGGAGTTCGTAGGACTTTGAATCGGCCAAAACGGACTCCCGGTTGAGGAGATATGAAGATTTTACGAACGAGTGCACAGCAACCAGCGCTCGAGCGTTTTGCTCGAGCGACCAAAAACTTACAGAACAGTTTCAGCGCTCGAGCGAATCACTCGAGCGGAACCGCTCGAGCGTTTTGCTCGAGCAAACACGTATTTTCGCCTCCGGATGCGTATTTTCGGCCCATTAACTCCCGTTTCGACCCGGTGCCTATATATACCTCTTCCAAACACGTTTTGAGGGATCCCCGACTTTAGAAATCACTTTTAGACTTAGTTTTTAGAGAGAGGAAGAGGAGAAGAACGAGCAAGCTTTACTTTTACGTTGTTGAGGTTTTTCATACGAATTCTTAATTTCTTTTCGTTTCTTAGTTTCTTTTCATTAGCTTGATTACTTTAAACGCTTTGAACTTTGTTTTAGTTAATTAAATTTCAGTTCTTCGTATTTATTTTCTTTTTAAACCCTAGTTCATGTTTCTTATTTTCTTCGTTCAATTCATCATGTTTATGTTCGTTGTTTCTTCTGTTGCTTTTATTTATGTTAAAACCATGTCCGGCTAAAACCCTTGCGTGCTTAGGTTAGGATGAACTCGTAGAAGTAGGATGTGGGTACGTAATTAAGGTAATTCGTGACGTTAGTTTTAATTCTCTTAGTTAATGAATTCTTATAATTAATCTGAACTTCACCTTTAAATTTAGTACGAAAGTGTTAGAGAGAGGACGACCGCATCACTCAATAACAATTAGTAGTCTTAACGAGAAGGTTTAGGAAAGGTTAATTCATTTACCGGTTTAGCGAAGGAGGACGACCGCATCACCTTAGTTAAATCAGGGTCTCATTAATTGAGCACAATCCATTAACTTGTTAGTGGATTAGTGAAGTCGAATGTTAGGGTAAAGTATTAGGGTTTAGAATCTTGAGCTTTCACCTTGCATTCTTTTACTTAGGTTAATTCTTGTTTGTCACGGTTATTTTGATTATGTACCTGCTCCGTTAGTATACGTAGGGATTCCTATTCTAAGCATCACCATCTTTTATTTGAATCCAACCCTTAGTTAATTCGTTTGCTTTAGTAATTTAGTTTACTTAGTTCATTTTAGTCTTTTAATTAATCTTTCAAAAAACCAAAAACATTACACTCATATTAACTACGACGCGTAGATCTTCAGGGATCTATTCGCATATACACTATCCCTTGGGTTCGATACTACTTGGTCCCTATACTTGCCCATACTACAGTGAACCCGTTCTCTTACGGGGTAGCTACTAGTAGAAGCTAGTGTAGTTTGCTTCAAGTCATCGGCCTTGATTTGTCCGGGGTGGTCGGAGACCGACTAAAGGCTACACGTTGATTGGAATGGTGGGCATTTTATTTATCTTGCCTAAAGAGGTGCGCATGACGTCAGGCGACACCTCGGATTACGCGCATCGAAAGCTGTCGTGCGTGACATGACTTGATTTCCTCGAATCTCGCGCATTTAATGCGCGTGATGTACGAGGCGTCTGACGCCGAAACCGTCACTTCAAATTCTTGCACCTAGGTCCCTATACCTAGGATTTTATTTCGAAGTAGGCCCTCAACCATTTCCTATAAATAGGGATGCTACTTCACTCCAAAGAGTTTTCACTCTTTAGCGATTTGTAGTTGTTCTTAGGCGATTTCCGGCAAGCTTCTCACGGCGGCGACGAACTTTGCACGGCGGTGATTGGTTTTGCGAAGGTAATTTTTTAAACTTTTTTGCAACTCCGAACTTTAATTTTACATCATGGTGCGACGGTGGGCTGGTCCTCCGCCTGGGCAAGGGGGCGGAGCTTCCTCAAGTGGCGGCGGTGGTGGCGGAGCCAATCGCCGTTTGTTTGAGGAAGGAGGGAGCTCGCGCAGAGGAAGTGGAGTTTCTTCTTCCCGTCTTGCGGGCTCAATTTGGGCTCGCGACGATGACGGTCTGGATGGCCTGTTTCTGAGACGGTCGTTGTTGGGCGAAGGTGCTCGGGAAGGGGCTTCGGCTGCGGGCGTGAGACCGCAGACAAAGGCGATGGCCCGGTCTATGGAGAGCAGGGAACCCTTGGACGATCTCCTCGAGGAGGACGAGTATGAAGACGGTCACGGTGAAGGAGACGATCTGGGGACCAACTTGTTGCTCCAGAATCTCGCGGCCGAGCAGATTAAACAAAGACTAGGGATGACGAATAAGGTCTTAGGATCGGAGACTGAGGAGATCGAGAGGCCGGTTGCGGCTGGCCGGAGTGTTAGCCAGGATCGGCGAGAGCAGGTCAGACGGGCCTTTCGTCTGTGGTCGGAATACGTGGAGAGGAAAGACGAGGTCGAGTCCCTCTCTTTCGACTACGAGGAGTACTCAGATCACTACCCGAGTGAGCCGACCGTACGCGATCCGGCCACTATTCGAATAGCCGACCTGGAGGAGTCTCGCAGGTGGACTATTGGCCAGATTCAGAGCAAAATGACCCAGCACTTTCTTGATGATGTCCGGGCCGACTGGGAAGTCCCCTACGACGTTCAACTTTACGCTCCTGAACCGAATGAACGGGCGGACCAGCCTCCTCGCGGGATGGTGGCTGTGACTCAAGACATGATGGAGGTTGGGCTTCGTTTTCCACTCCATCCGGCCGTCTCGTACCTGTTAAACTACTGGAACCAAGCGCCCATCCAGCTGCTCCCGAACACATGGATGATCCTTGTGAGCGTCATGACTTCGTTTGGCAAGAATCGGCTCTACCGGATGCCGACCCCTGGTGAAATGACATACCTCTATCGAATCCAGAGCGAAAAGAGTGGGACCGGTGAGGTCTACATTCAAACTAAGGGGCAGAAGTTGGTGACCGGCCTAGCGAGCAAGGGTCGGAACGATCGGAGGAAGTGGTTTTTCATCGGTGGGGCGTGGAAGACCGGGTATCCGGATGGGACGGAGATTGACGTTCCGACCGACATCCGTCTTAAGAATCCCAGTAAGGAATTTTTGCTTATATTTGGATAAAAAGTACTGATCTAATTTCTTACTTTCCTTTGTAGGTTATCCTTGTCCTTCCGACCGGGAGCTGAATTTCGACTTTGCGGTTGTCAGAGAGCAGATTCTGTCCTTGCCGGCCGCGGAAAGGAATCAAGCCGTCCTCCGGACCCGACAGTCTCGGATTTCCGGCCATTTCTTCCAGTTCCCGCGTCACCTGAGATTGACGGGTAAGCATCCAGGCAGGTCCCGGCCTTTAGTTTGCTGTGTTTTTTTTTAACACTTCGTGTCTCGTCATTGCAGTGCCCGATTTCCCGATAGTGAGGCAGTGCCCGCCAGAATTAATTGAGAACTGCCCGGAGATGTTTTCTATGATCGGAGCCTGCGCAGTGAAGAAGACGGCCAAGGGGGCGAAGAAGAAGAAAGGAACCGGCGCCCGGACCGGGGTCGTGATCGAAGAGCCCCTCCCCCTCCAGTCGGTACCGGCTGTCGCGACCGCTGCTACTGAGGCCCCTGCATCCCCCCAACTCACCGGCCGAAAGAGGGGTCGGGAGGACACCGAGGACGAGGAGACCGGCCATCATGGGTCGAGTCCGGCCCCCATCGTCCTTTCTGACGACACCCCGCCTGGGGCGGTCGGGGCGGAAAATGCGGCTCGTGCGGCACCCGTTCCCGGCCGGGAAGACGACGGGCCCTACTTCGGTCGCGATCCCGCCCGTTTCCAAGCGTAAGTCTGTTGTCTCTGGATTTTTCCTAAGGCATTTTATTCAATACTGACCTAATTTCTCTTTTTATCCAGATTGACCCGCAACAACTCCGGCCTTCCTCCAATGGTGTTGGATTTCCTCTCTTCCCGGGCCCCGGGATCTATCGTGGAGATGCCGGAGTATATGAGCCGGTCGGTGAACTCTTTTCCCCAAGCTTGGATGCGGGAGTTAGCCGATGTCGCCGAGCGCCGACCTCGATATGCCGGTCGGGCCTGCATCGCACTCGTTAGCCAGGCGGCTATAATGGCCAATCTCGTGGAGAGCGAGTTCAACAGTGCCCTCAGCGCCGTGCGGAGGCTAGAGGCCGACCTGACCCGAGCTCGGGAGGAGAAGGCTGGGCTAGAGAGCGAGAACGCCGCGCTCAGAAAGGAGAGGGACTGTGCGGTCGGCCAGATGGAGGCCGTCTTGAAAGAGAAAGATGATGCTCTTGGTCGGGCAGAGATGGCATACAAGGCGCTGGCCGATGCCCGGAACCGGGTGGCAGAGATGGAGGACACCAGTGCCGATCTGCGGCTGGAGGCTCATCGAGCCCGGGGGGATGCTGATCATGCCCTCGCCCGACAGGCTGAGTTGGAGAGGGAGCTCCAAAAGAAAGCTGAAGAATTGGCTGCCTCCCTTAGCCGGCCAGCGTACGATCCGGAGGATCCGACCGCCAACCCGACACTCTTCTCCGAGTTCTGCTTCTATATGGCCGCTGCCAGCATGATCCGGGTTGCGCGCCAGGCCGGCCTTGAGACCAAAGCCATGGAGGAATACTTCCGGGAGTACGCCGACAAGAATCCGGTCGATGAGGGCTACTGGTTCCCCATCCTTGACCTTGAGACCGTCCATGGGGTGGACCTCTCATGGTTCCCCCATCGGCACAGGCTGCTCCTGCCGGGTCAAAATCCCCCGGTCGGCGACGAGGAGGAGGAGGCAGAGGAGGGAGAGGAGGTTCCTCCGGCTGACTCTCAAGTGCCGGGTGGAGGTGATGCCGAAGTTGCTTTGGCGGCCGAAAATGAGGGGCAGGCAGATCCTGCAGCCGGCGAGGGCGAACCTTGAACTTTTAGTTTATGCCTTAACTCCTTTTTACTGCTTTCGAATGTAACCGGCTTCTGGCCGGATTTATCTTGCTTTAAACCGTTGTACTTCCCGGCTTCCAGACCGGTTCTGACTTAATATAATTTAGATTTTCCTTGAATTTTACTGTTCTATTATTGCTTTCTTATACTCATCAAAGTGAATTTTCACAAGTATGAATGAGATTTTGACCCGGGCTCAAGTGTGATATGCCGACCTCGATACGGTCGGCATATGTTTTGAACTGAGCTCGGTTTCTAGGATTGCCTTGGTTGCCTTGCCGAGCTCGAGTGTGATATGCCGACCTCGATACGGTCGGCATATGCTTTTGAACCGAGCTCGGCTTTTAAAGTGGCTAGGGTGGCCTTTCCGAGCTCAAGTGTGATACGCCGACCTTGATACGGTCGGCGTACGTTTTTTAACTGGGCTCGGTTTTTGGGTGGCCTTAAGCGGCTTTTCCGGGCTTAAGTGTGATATGCCGGCCTCGATACGGCCGGCATACGCTTTTGAACTGAGCCCGGTGTCTGAAATGAGATACAGCTGTGCGAAGAGCTTTTGTATTAATTGATAAACATAGTACAAAATCATTGGTAGTATTTCTTCAAGTGAATTGCATTCCAGGGGTATTGGTCCGGAGTTCCATCCATGAGTTCCAGCTCGTAAGCTCCCTTAGAGAGCCATTTGGATATCCTGAACGGACCCTCCCAGTTCGGGCCGAATACCCCTTTTGGTACTTGAACCCTCTTGAGGACGAGGTCCCCGACCTGGAATTGTCTAGCCTTCACTTTGGAGTTGAAATTTTTTTCAGATTTCTTCTTGTAGGCCGCGTTTCGGAGGTCGGAATTGAGCCTTCTCTCCTCCAACATGTCCAAGTCGATCATCCGGGCGGTGTCATTATCTTCGGTGATCGTCTGGGCTATCCGGTGGCTTGGTAGGGAGACCTCTGAAGGAATGACGGCCTCGGTCCCAAAAGCTAGAGCGAAAGGTGTTTCGCCCGTTGAGTTCCTTGTGGTCGTTCGGTATGACCAGAGGACATCGGGTAGCTCGGCTGCCCACTTCCCCTTTTTGTCCTCGAGCTTGGCTTTGATAGTGTGCTTGAGGATCTTGTTTACGGCTTCTACATGGCCGTTCGTTTGCGGGTGGTAGGGGGTGGAGAAAACCTTCTTGATATTCCATTTTTCACAAAACTGGATCATCTGGAGACCGTCAAACTGTTTCCCATTGTCGGAGATGATCACTTGAGGTAGGCCGAAATGGTAGATGATGTTTTTCCAAATGAACTTGATGATTTGGGTCTGGCTGATTTTATTGAGTGGCTCGGCCTCGGCCCACTTTGTGAAATAGTCGACGGCTACGACGACGAATTTGTGGCCCCCGGGCGCAGTGGGCATTGGTCCAATCAGGTCGATACCCCACTGGGCAAAAGGCCAAGGGCTATACATAGAGGAGAGCTGCTCGGGGGACAGTTTGATGTTGGGTCCCAAGACTTGGCATTTGTGGCATGACCTTGCGAAACTGACGGCGTCCTTATTCAAGGTCGGCCAGAAATATCCTTGTCTGATCACTTTGTGGGCTAGGGCCCGTCCTCCGGCATGATTTCCGCAAACCCCCTCATGGATCTCGGCCAGAATGGTCTGGCCTTGCTCCGGGGTTATACATTTTAGGAGTGGGAGGGTAAAGCTTCTCTTATATAAAAGATCGTCAATGAGGGTGTACCTTGACGATCGGAGTTGCAGTTGTCGGGCCCGAGTCCTATCCTCAGGGAGTGTGCCAGTCTTGAGATATTTCACGATTGGCGTCATCCAATTCTCATCTGTGCTTAGAACGCTCGCCATTTGTGCTCGGATGACCGTGGGCGTTCCGAGCGTGGAGAGTTGAATGTTGGCAAGGTCGGCTGCTCCCTCCGCTGTTGCAAGCTTGGAAAGCGCGTCGGCCTGGGTGTTGTGTTCCCTCGGGATTTGCTCAATAAAAACCTGATGAAATTTCTCGCATAAGGTTGTGACCAGGTCGAGGTACTTCATCATCTGTTCTCCCCGGGCCTCGTATTCACCTTTGATCTGGTTGACCACGAGTAGGGAGTCCATAAAAACGTGCAGTTGGCAAACTCCGATGGCGATCGCGAGCTCAAGGCCCCCGACTAGAGCCTCATACTCGGCCTCGTTGTTGGTGGCCGGGAAGCTGAAGCGGACTGCATGGGTGAAATTTTGGCCCTCCGGACCGATCAGGACGATACCGGTCCCGGCACAAGTATTAGTTGACGATCCGTCCACATAGAGCTTCCAAGGTGGGTGGTTTATTCTTGTGAATTTGGGTGGGAAAGTTAACTCTACTATGAAGTCGGCCAGGGCCTGGCCCTTGATGGCCGTCCTTGGGGCGTATGAGACCCCGTACTGAGCTATCTCCAACGACCACTTCAATAACCGGCCGCTGGTGTCCGGCCGGTGTAGGACTTGCCTAAGGGGTAGAGTGGTGAGGACCTCTACATGGTGGTCGTAGAAATAAGGCCTTAGTTTCCTTACACTCATGACCAGAGCGTAAGCTAACTTTTCGAGCGGGGTGTATCTGAGCTCGGCATCGTGGAGGGCTTGGCTTACGAAGTAGATCGGAAGGTGGTTCTGACCGTCTGCCCGGACTAGTACCGCGCTCAGTGCGACCTCGGAGGCCGCGAGATATAAGTAAAGCTTCTCCCCTGGGACTGGCTTGACTAAGATTTGTGGGTTTGCCAAATATTCCTTTAGTTTCGCAAAGGCTAATTGACTTTCCCTATTCCATGAAAACTTGCCATTTTTAATAGTCGAGAAGAAAGGCTTACTTTTATCTCCGAGCCGGGCTATGAATCTGTTGAGAGAGGCGAGGCATCCGGTCAGGCGTTGCACTTGCTTGATCGTCCTTGGCTCTTGCATGTCAAGGACGGCTTTGATCTTGGCCGGATTGGCCTCGATCCCGCGCTGGCTGACGATGTGACCCAGGAATTTGCCGGCCTCCACCCCGAAGTTGCATTTCTTCGGGTTCAACTTCATATTGTAGGCCTTGAGGATCTTGAAAGTCTCTTCGAGATCCCTAAGATGGTCTTCTTTCTTCAAGTTTTTCACCACAATGTCGTCGATGTAGACCTCCATGGTCTTTCCGATCTGATCTGCAAACATCTTGTTGACTAGGCATTGGTAGGTCGCGCCGGCGTTGATCAGACCGAAAGGCATCCGGAGCCAAGAGAATATGTTCTTCTCCGTGTGGAATGAGGTGTGCTTGATGTCTTCAACGGCCATGGGGATTTGATGGTAGCCGGCAAAAGCATCAATGAAGGACATCATCTCGTGTCCGGCCGTGCTGTCCACCAGGTGGTCGATGTGTGGCATCGGAAAGTGATCCTTTGGGCACGCCGCGTTGAGGTCGGTGAAGTCTATACATAGTCTCCAGGCGTTGTTTGTCTTTTTGACCAGGACGGCGTTCGCGACCCATTGGGGCTCGTCCCGGGCTTGCTCGATCAGCTTGTTGTCCAGCAACTTCTTGACTTCCTCAGCCAAAGCTTCGTACTTTTCCGGGCCGAACTTCCTTCTTTTTTGATGGACCGGCCTCCTGTTGGGGTTGATCTTTAGGCGATGGCATGCGTGCTTTGGGTCTATCCCGACCATGTCTTGGTGAGACCAGGCAAAGACTCCAACGTTGGCTTTGAGGAATTCGATCACTTCCCCCCGCATTTCGGTTGGTATGCGAGAGCCGATCAGTACTTCCAGTTCCGGCCTCGAGGGGTCGACCGGAATGTGTTCCAAATCCTCTAAAGCCGTAGCTTGTTCATAGCTCCGCCGGTCAGAAGAATCGAATCTGGGATCGAGGTCGAGCTTGGATGGTTCGAAACCAATCCTTGGCTCGGGATCGTCGATCTGCATAGGCTGGGGGTCGGCCGATGTGGATCCGACCTCCGCGACGGGTTCTGCGGCCGAAATGGCCGTTTCAGAGTCGGGGTGTGGCCCGTCCGGTGTTTGGTTGTTGCTAATTGAAAATAAGTAAGAGTAGGAATAGTTCAAACACCTTCTAGCCATTGCCTGGTCACCCTTAATGGTGCCGACCACCCCCTCGGGGGTGGGAAATTTGATACAGTAATAGTAGGAAGAAGCGGCAGCTTCAAAAACTTCTAAAAATGGCCTACCCAGAAAGCCATTATACGAGCTTGGCTGATCTACAATTATAAAATCTAGTGGCCTAGTTATCCTGACCTCCTTGTTGTAGCAGCAGATGAGTTCCACGGAGAGCTTTATCCTCCCGTACGCGGCGACCGTCGCGTCCCCAAATCCCTTCAGCTGAAGGTCGATTGGCCTGATGAAGTTGACGAGGTCTCCGAGCTGGTCTAGGGCTGTTTTGAAGATGATATTGCAAAAGCACCCATTGTCGACCAGAATGCGTTGCACCTCTTTGCCCAGGATCTGGGCGGCAATCACCAATGCATCGCCCTTCGGGAACAGCACCCCGGTCCTGTCCTTGTTGGAGAAAGTTATCTCCAAGCTCTTGTGAATTTTTGGTTCTGGGGGCGTGACCAAGTTGACGTTGGTCGCCGCCCGGACCTCTGCTTTCCATTTTCGGTTGGACTGCGTCGAGATCGGGGTGAGGCCGCCTAAGTTCCCTCCGCTGGCCTGGATCATGTTGACCCGACCGCCGGGATTCATGGGAGGGAGGAGGTCATCCTCGTCTTCATCTTCCTCCAAAGCTGCGACCGGCCTAAGAGGCCGGCCACCTTCCTCGTTCCTCCGAGGGTGGCGCTGGGGCTGCTGCTGCTGCTGTTGGTCCTGCCGGCCGGCTGGCCTCTGAAGGAGGTCGTTCAGACGCCCTTCCTCAAACAGCTTCCAAAGCTGCTTTAGGAGATCACGACACTGGCTCGTATTGTGGCCAATAGAGTCGTGATAAGCGCAGAACTTTTTAGGGTCCAGCCGGGACCGGTCTCCAGAATAGGGCCTTGGCCTGGGAAGCACGTCCCGGTGCTGAATCGCATTGAAGATATGCGCGGGGGACTGCCTCATGGCCTGGGTTAGGTAAACCTCAACGTCCTCGAAGGACTTGAAGTTGCCGGGCGGCTTGGCCACCCTTCTGGCCTTTGGGCCGTTCTTGGGGGAGGTTTGGGCTGCCGCCTCCGTCTCCTTTGGGGTTGGCTCGGATTCCCCCAACCTTAGTGCCAGAAGCTTCCTCCGAGCCAGGTAATCGCCGGCTCGGGCGCGGAATTCGGCGTAGGTTTTAGGGAAATCCTTGGTGAGATGTTTGAACATAGGAGATCGGCCGTGAAAACCCCCCAGGGTTGCGTGCAAAGCCAGTTGATCGCTTACCGCTTCGCCGGTCAGCATGACCTCATCCACTCTGGCCACGTAGTCCTCGTCGGACTCTTCTTTCTCCTGGCGGATCCGCATCAGGCGGTGCCAGCTTTCCGGCCGGGCAATCTTGGCCGCAAAGTAAGATGAGAATTGGGCGCTTAGAGTGGCGAACGAGTCAATGGACCGTGCCGGGAGGGACACGTACCATCTGTGGGCGAGATCGCCCAGGGTGAGGGGAAAAAGCCTGCACTTCGTGGCGTCTGTCGCGCCACGCCCGGTCATATAGATCCGGAATTTGCTCAGGTGAGTCTCAGGATCTGTTTTCCCCTCGTAGAGAGGAGTTGGCGGGGGGACGATCTTGAGCTGGACCGGCGCGAGCTCAATATCGACCGCCAGAGGTTCGCTGGCGACTGGCCGGGCCTTGGTTTGGCCTTGCGCTTCGAGGAGCGCCTTCATTTCGTCCAGTTGCTTTTGCAACTTGACGATTTCTGGGCTGGGGGTTTCGGCCAGCTGGTCACCCACGCCGGCTAGGGGGCCGATACGGTCGAAGATGGCCGCGCGAGGGACTCCGCGTCCCAAAAGGCCGCTTTGGGCGAAGCTTAACTTGCGCCTGACGGAGTTCGCCGGGGTCAGGCTGACCTCGGCCGCCCTCTTGTGGGGCATTTGGGCCGTGCTCCCAGAGTTGGAGACGGACTCGGTGTCACCGTACCCAGTGTCGTAACTGGGTACGCGGCTCGGATACCACGACGGGTCCGTCGTGCCCAAACGGTCAAAAACCGGATGGGCGGAGCCTCGTGAACGGGTGGAGACAGGGTTTGCCCGACATTGGCTTTCGCCTTGGTGCTCTCCGGCTTTCGCCTTACCCTTGAGAGCGCGAGCCTGGGCCTTCTTTTTGGAGGCAGAGGTGGTGCTCCGGCACCCCCCTCGCCTCTTCCGCCTGGCGGCGTCTTCCTGACCCGGCCTGGTCAGGGGTAAAGAAACCTCGACCCCCGGATGGGAGGGGTTCCTCCGGAAAACGAATTGGGGAGGCCACTCGTGTGGCTTTCCCGTGGGCGTGGGATGACCTCTGGGGATCCATTCCTTTCAAGAGGAGGAGTTTGAGGTTTGAAGGTTTAAAGGTTTGAGGATGTGAAGCTTTGAAGAACAGTGAGTGTTCTTCAAAGAGATGAAGAAAATATGCGTTTGATGGGTTAGATACCCTCCTTCTAGCGCCAAATGTTGTTTACCAAATATATTTTGCTGGGATTGGATGGCTATTTATTAAAGCTTTAGTAAAAACACTAAATGATTGGGTTCTTAAATGCTAAAATGAATGCTTGGATGAAGAAAGGCTTTAAATACTTAAGAACACTAAGAACACCAAGAATTGCCAAGGGTTGTTAATCCCTGGACTTGAATGAGTATGTGTATTGATTATACTGAGAATGATTGAACCTTCTTTAACATTACAAGTGTTGGGGTATTTATAGTTTTCTCACTACAGGGGTATGTTGGTCATTTCCGGCCTCTCGGGGGACAGGTGCATTAAATGCCTCCTGCCTCTGAGGACGGCGGGCTCTGAAGTGTCAGGGCTCGCAGGTGGCCGGCCACTAGGGTGTCGACGCGTGTCCAAAAAGGACGATTCTCTGAAGAATTTCCTCATTTGGATGGAATATTCTCTGTTTCTAGGTACGGAGGCGGCCTTTTTCTCCCTTGGGAGAGGATCTTGCACGATTCCGTCACGTGCTCCGGATCTTTTTAGTCGGCCGGGGGCCTTGAGTGATTGAGATCGGCCTCCGGGCGGATGGCGAGGTCGGAGGTTGTTCCTGTCAGTTGGCCGTGTCCGGGCGGCCTCTGATAGACTTTATTAATCCTGGCCGGGCCGGTCCGGGCACGGCAGGGCTTCAACGTGAATGTGATGAACGTGGATGGACATCCCAAGCAGGCTTCCGGCCTCGCTTTCGAGGCCGGAGGCTAGTGGTCGGGGCCCGCTGAGGTCGGATTCAGGTCGGTTCCGGCCTCTGGGTACCTTCTCGCCTTTTCCGGCTATCTTCCGGCCGGATCCAACATGTGATCAGAAATGGTCACAACATTATTTATATATATATATATATATATATATATATATATATATATATATATAAAGTCATTTCAACTTAAGGTTTCGAATTATAAAATTATTTCGCAAAAAATGAAGTTTATAAACGAATATAGCAACAAATTATCTACTTCACTTGAACTTGACTCAATCTTTGTTTTCCGTTAAAGCAAGAGGGATTAATTCCATAGTTGGCTTTTCTAATGATACGATTTGATAATAATTTTTAATATTATTCATAATTCCAAGATACATGATCAAAATAACAATACAATAACTTATTCAAATTCCAGCGAAAACATATTAGAAACTAATAGGAGGTAAAATCGACAACCTTAATAGAATATAATTCCTATAGATATTTAATCCCTCGGTACACAACATCATTCCCGGCCTCACCTGGAGCACCACAGCAATCACCACGTATGCAAAAACCACCATTTGAACTGTGAAGATAGAAAACCTATTGGAATATTGGAAAACGCTCAACACTTATATTCTCAGTATCATATGCAGCACATAAGTATCCTAATTGAACAGCCAAATTATGAAGAATTACCCATAAAAAAAATGGCCTTCCATAACCAAGAGAAAAAAAAAAAGAGGATTATAGTTTGAATCGAACGACACAAAGTGAGGAAGTAGTGTAGTCTTTAAAATTAATTTCGAGTACATGTTAACGAATTTGACACATTTAAACCATTAAGGCATAATTTGAATTATGCATTCTTACCTAGTCAAATAAGCCGATTAATTAGCTATGATTTTCTCCTAATAAAAATATAAATGCATATTAGCACAAATAAAATAAAAATAAAACAAAAAAAATTTGGGAGGTGATAATTGAAGGACGATATATATTTAGATTGACATCTTGGAGGACATTAATTTAGCTAGTTCAAGATACTAATTCGTGCAAGTCATCACTGCTATCCTTAATTCATGACCAAGTCCCGGGAATTATGTGCATATTCTGAGAAGTTAACTATGCTACCCCTTTAATAACATATTTATGTCGATTATAGAATGCATGTTTAAATAAATAAAAAAATAATTGATGAATGGTGAAACATTATGGAATAATTAAATATTGAAAAAGATTCCAAATATACCAAGTCAAAGTTACCTAAAATATGAAAAGTATTTAAGTGCAAATATTATAAAATACACTATAAACTCGGCATCTATATATATATATATATATATATAATCGGTATATTTCAAAAGAAAGAAAAAATAAAATAAAAATCGGTCAAAAGACTGTTAGCCAAAAGACCGGTAATTAGCTATGTCATGCTTTTAGTGAGTGTTTGCAAATTTTACTTTGTAGGTAGAATTACTTATTTTTTGAAAATAATCTATTTTGAAGTGTTTGCAACTACTACATTAATTATTTAAAATCTATTTTGAAGAAGTTACAAAAACCTGCTTTTGGATTATGGAGAATTGATTCTCATGAGACCCACCACTTTTGTATCTCTGAAACTAAAATACACTATTGATTTTTTTACAAACACTTCCACTTCTAAAATCACTTTATTTCAAAACATTCTTCACTTTTAATTTTACTACAAAAATTAATTAATATCACTTTTGATTTTACAATAGAGTTTCAAAACACACCCTTAGTAATCCAAATAATTCGCAATACACCAAGTCAAAATAGGTTAAAATAATCAGATTAATTAGCTAAATGCCCAATTAATAACCTATGCCTTGCTTTTAATAAAATATTTATGTTGATCATAAAATGAACAAAAAATAGTTTCAATCCAAAATTTTGGCAGACGTTAAGGTCACGTTTGTTTTCGTCTTGAGATGGATGGGGGAAATTCGGATGGGGAAAAAAAGTGGATGAGCGAAATCCTGTGAATAGTAATCATTTGTTTGTTTTGGGTTGGATGTAGTAGGGGTGGATGAGGCTTTATGTCAAATCAATAATGATGATGTATTATTATATTATTATTTACTAAAGATGTAATGAATGAATAATTGTGTTGAATTGTAATATAAAATAATTAATATTATTATGTATAATTATATAATTATTTAATTATATTATATTATTTGAATTGAATTAAAACACAAAACAATTGAATTAATAAAAGATTCATAATGAATTATAAAATCATTTTAACTTGTCTGCCGTCTTAGAAAGATTTATAATATCATTTTTATTCTTTTTTTTAAAGATTCATAATATTATTTTTATTTATTTTTAAATTTTGTGTCTAATAATGAATTATAAAATAAAATAAATAACCATTGTTTTAATGGATAGATATTCAATACAGTTTTTTATAAGCTGCATTTATTTATATGATAGGCATAATTAATGAAAATAACAATTAATTTCATGGATATTTAATATTAATATGTTTTCATTGGATTTTTTTGTAAATAATTAAAAATAAATATTATACTAATTTAATTGATGGTGTATTATAAAGTAGAAGATAGAGATTAATAAAATATATATATTTAATGTGAAAAGATAAAGTTGATTTGATAGATATTGAGTTATGTGAAAATAGGGGTGTAGTTGTATAATAGGGATGAATGTGTATTTGGATGGGGGATAAGATGTGCAAATCCGAAAAATGGCCGGGACGGGGGGAGGCCCATCCCCCATCCGGACTTCGTAAACTGAAAACAAACAAGCCCAAGATTTATGCGATTTACACTGATATTTATATTTTGATGTCTATTTCGCGGATGAACATTGATATACAACTGAAAAATATGTTTCGAGTAGTCTTTAAGTTCAATTTAAGGTATATGATTGTATGATCATGTTAAATATCTCCTTAATGTGGTTTGAAACTACAATCGATTATTCGTTTTTTTTAAAATTGGCAGATTAACAAATTATATTAGGTATGTTTGAAATTGTGGTGATTATAATCTGTAATTTTGTATTATTTGTGGTGATTATGGTATGTATTATTAATCAGACTATTTGCTTCAGGAAAAACTTCCGAATGATGGTAAATATTAGGTAAAAGCATACCATCTAAAGTTTGGCTGTTTATCTATTGGTTATTCATCATCATGTTCTTTGGTAAATTAATAAGATCATACAAAATTGGATCGAAAAATATTAAAAATCCAACAAAATATAATATTAATGGAAATACAATCCAATGATATTCTGAAATGGAAATACAATACAATAAGCCGATGCATCACAGAAAACGTTCGGCAGAAAAATTGGAATGATTCGAAGCAAAAAAATCATTAACAGGCAGAAGATGATCACCGTCCCGACTGATATCCCGTCAACGCGAAAAAGGAGCCCAGGCTGAAGCAGAAGTCGAATCTATAGAAGGAGTACATCATTGCATTCCCCTCTCTAGTATCAGACGCGTATAATTGATCGGAATCAAAGCCCGAAACGTTGGCCTTGATGCCACAACCACAAAACAATATCGTGTACAGGGCCGTGAAGAACATCCGCAGCTGGTGCACTCGATGCATTGAGGCAAATAATATGAAAAATTGTGGTACAGAGAGTGACTTAAATTTAAAAAATGCTATAAAGAAGGAGAGAGCAAGAGAATGGAATAGATAGTGGGGGGCTCGCCACATAGGATTTTGCAGCCCCTCCTATATAGTATATTAGGATAAACGCATATGAACCAAATATGTTTCATTCTCAACACATGATAGTCTAGTTTTTTTAATTTTAGTTTCATATATTATTCTATCATTTTATTTCATCTGATTGTGCATGTATTTGCTACATTGAATAGAATGATCAAAACTTGGTCGATTAGAAAATAAATTAAAGTAATATTTCATGGTAAGTATATGTAAACTCGAATAAAATCAAATAATTATTATATGCATAACACTCCATTCATATATACGTCTATACCTGCACGTATAAACATAAATTAATCGAATCAAAGCGAACATTCCAGAATATGACTAATTAATTCGAATATTTGTATTCGTTTAAAATTTAAATTTCGAATGTGATTTATATTTAAATTAATAGTGATATTCAAATTATATGATACCATTTGTATTCGTTTAAAATTTAAATTTTTTTGAATGTGATTCATATTTAATTTGAAAGTGGTATTCAAATTATATGATACTCCCTATTTAAGTATTCGATTTAAAATTGTATTTTTAATATTATATATATATATATTATATTATTCATTGAAAATTTTAGAATAAATTATATTAAATAATTACTTAATTATAATATATTCTTAAATTTTCATTAATTTTATATAATAAATTACTTAGGATATAAAAATAATACCAATAAAATGTTTGCAAATATCGATAAAATACAATAATGCTCATGTTTGATTTGAATACTTTTCGAATCTTAAAAAAATTGTATTCAAAATCGAATTCTATATTTCGAATAGATATATCAATATTCAAATACGATATCAGAACTAAATATGTTTAATTTGTTTACAACTCAATCCACCTCCAAGTACTAATACAATTAAATGTTCAACATAAAACATTATTTTGTAATTAACACATCAATATATAAATTTGAGCATTTGCCTTTTATCTCAAAGTGTAGATTGAAATTAGTAATACAAAAACTATTGTTTTTTCTGAAGCGTATTAATGCTGGAGATACTAATTGTTTTCACTAAAAAGTTTTAGGTATAGAATATGAGGGTATGAGTTGTTTCACTAAAAGGTATCCCCGTTCTACTAATGTTTGCACCATGAGATGGACATAGTTTTTAAGAAAAAATAAAATATTGTACTAGTATTTTGTGAGATATATAAAGTGAAGAAATTTGTTGAATTGAGTATAGTGTTGGCCCAAAAAGCAAAAAATTATGACAATTCTTGTTAATATGTGAATACATAAATGATCTCATGCCCACCGGTGGGCACAATATAATACATCCACCGCGAATGTGATAATGACACATAAATATATAAAATCTATCAAATAAAATTATAGTGGACCCACTGCTTATGTGTCATTATCATATTCGCAGTGACTATATTATATTGTGTAGATGGTTTATACTAAAATATATGACAAAGTATTATATGAAAATAGTTCATGATAAGCTTATCAAGAAACAATTTTAAAGTATCATTAATCTCATCGGGAGTATCATTAATCTCATCAGGGGTATCATTAGTCTGAGTTCAAAAAAATTATTTTAAATTTTCTTGAACTCAGACTAATGATACTCCTGACAAGTTTAATGATACTCATGATGAGATTAATGATACTCTAAAACTATTTCATATTAAACTTATTATGAAGCGTTTTCATATAAAACCTACTCAAAATATATTGCGAAGTAATTTATATACGAACAAGTTTCACTCTTATACATACCTAGGGCTGGCAAATCGGGCCGTCTGACTCGTCGGGCCAAGATATGTTCACGAGCCGACCCATTTGCAAAGCGGGCCTATAAAATTTGAGCCCTGCCCAACCTAGCCCGCGGGCTAATGGGCCGGCTCGACCTGTTCTTTTACTCCATTACTGTTGGACACAAAATTTAATAAAAATTAATACTCCCTCCGTCCCAAACTTAAGTTCCCATTTGCCAAAAATGTCCGTCCCATACTCATTTGCTACATCTACTTTTGGCAAAAAAGTAACAATATTTTTAATATTATATTCTCCATACACTAATAACCAAAACATCTACTTTATCACTTTAAATACTAATAAACAATTCTTTTCTTAATAAACGTGCAAACAGTAAACGATAATTTAAGTTTGGGACGGAGGGAGTAGTATTTTACTGAAAAAGTAGATAAAGTAAGGTATTATAGGGGGTATTATGAGATCCATTTATTTATTTATGAGTAGTGTTTATTTCCAAAAGCGAAATGAGTAAAAAATTGGTGGACAACTAAAAAAGGAAATAAAGTAAAATATTGGTGAACGGAAGAAGTACTATAAAACATAACTCATTATACTTTCACAATCCACATATATTTTATATTTTAATCTACTTTAGTTCATAACAAATGACAACATTAATTTTGGTCTTTTCCAAATAAATAAATAGTAATAATAATTTCGGTCTGACCAAACGGACTGCTTGTGGCCCGTCGGACCAAAACGACCCGAGCCCATCTATCGGCCGGGCCAAAACCGCCCTATTTTTTTGGATCTATATTTTTTCGGGGGCTCAAATTGCAAGTTTTATATACCCTTTTAAATTACGTTCTCAAAAAAATAAAAACAATTTGATTAAAATATTATAAAGATTTTCTTATTTAAGATAGTCATTATTAATCAATTTAATAGCTCTTCTAATTAATAAATTCGAATCCATGTAAGACCAATTCACAAGAATTTAACAATTTTAAACTTTTAAACCACTTTCGAAGCGCGCGTGAATTTAAAATGTTTATAAAAATGAAACATATCTTCAAGATTTCTGCAGAAGTGCAGAGACTCGGGCAGTGCAACATTATTGGACTTTTTCACAATTCAAAGCCACTAAATCTCACGCGCTCCATCATTCACCCTTTTCATTGCCACGTGGACGATTCTGATTACTCACCAGCCTTCAACGGCGAGTAAAGACCACGCGCTCCATCACGCGTGTTATCAGGATCCCATCTTTTTGAACCCCAACAACGGCTATGCCCTCGTTGCACAGATATCTATCAACATAGTTCAAAAGTGAATCTTACTCAATACTTCAACTTAAAAAAAAAAAAAAAAAGGAAAAAATTGCTCATAATTATGAATTTTTGAAGTAAGCACATTTGTAATTATAGCAGAACCACCCACACTCAAAACCCCACCATTCTTTCCAAGCTTCAAATCTTTAATCATAAAAATTACCTTTCCCCTTTTTGCTTTCTATTCAAATTCTTCCAACATTGAAGAAGTGGAAAGAGGAAGAAATTTCTTTCTTGATAAAGAACTCCGAAATTTCATCAAGAAATGAAGATGGGCGTTTTGGATTTGGTGTTCTTAGCTGCTTTCACAACAACCCTTTTGAAGGAATGCTCTCTCGCTCTCTCTCCAGATGGTATTTTTCATATTTTCTTGATTTTGTAGTAAGATTTAGTATTTTAAGCTCAAATGTGTTGTTTTGATTCCCCCCCCCCCCCCTTTATCTTAGGTATTGCTTTATTGGAGGTAAAAACAAGTTTAAATGACACTAAAAACTATCTGAGTAACTGGAATGATACTGATGAGTTTCCATGTAAGTGGACTGGCATTTCTTGCAGCCCACAAGATCAAAGAGTGGTATCTATGTAAGTATGCCTCTTTTTTATTTGATTTTTTTTTTTTTTTTTTAATTTTTGTGACCCTTCATCTATTTTGAAGTTATTTCAAATCTTAATAGAAATTCAATATGTGTGGATTCAGAAACCTCCCATATATGCAGCTTGGAGGAATTATACCTCCTAGTATTTGTAAGCTCAACAAACTGCAAAGATTGTAAGTTCTTTTATTATGTGAAAATGTTGAAATTTTCAAAGTTTGATACATTGTTTATTTTGCTAATTTTTTTGTATTTTCTGAAAATTAAGGGCCCTTCACCAGAATAGTCTTCATGGCTTTATTCCTAATGAGATTGCAGGATGTTCTGATCTCAGAGCCCTGTAAGTCAGAAATCTTTCTTGTGCTTTTTTTTCACTATAAATTATGGTATAATAGTAATTCAATTAATAACTTTTAAGTTTATAGGTATCTTCGAGCCAATTATCTTCAAGGAGGCATACCCTCAACTATTGCCAACCTTTCTCTACTGACTATATTGTAAGATTTTTACAAGATTTCATCTTCTAAACATACCTTAAGTTATGGAAGTGTTTGAGTAATGGATGTTACTAATTGATGTGTAGGGACTTGTCAAGCAATACGCTTAAAGGTGCTATACCTTCTTCGCTTGGCCGTTTAACACGCTTAGCGTATTTGTAAGTCTGATGAAATATATCATATCATTGTATTCTCTTGCTTTATTGTTATCTGTAATAGTTGCATTTATCAAACACTTCTCAGGAATTTGTCTGCGAACTTCTTGTCCGGTGAAATACCAGATGTTGGCGTGTTAAACAAGTTTCAGGACAAGTCGTAAGTTAACGTTAAAATTTCTGAATCTTGATATTTTATCATCCATTTGTTAATTTTGTTTGGTTATTAAGGAATCTCTGAGATCATTAAATAAAAGGAATCAGAGAAGAATGTTTCAAAAGTTGCATTTTTTCCTTTCATATGTAGGCGAGATTTTCTGGCTGTAGCAATCAATATTGTTTAGTTTAAGATTGATATTATTTTTAAATCCTAATATCATGTATAAAGAGAAAAGCTCTTGTCTCCCTGATTCCCTTATAGTTGCTTCGTTCTTACATGTTTTCTTGCTTGTAAACTTCTTCGTAACATAATTGACAAATGTGCATTAGTCCGATGCTCCAATCTGCTATTATATTTGACATGCGTGATTCCATGATTGAACTATGTTATGATATAAAGTTACCATTTTTTCTTGTGGGCTTGCCCTCCAAAGGAAATTAAATTTGAGTGCCTTTATTGAATTGCAATATCGGTTTCTGCCGATGTTATTTGGCTGTGGTAAATATTATATTTTAGCTTTTGTTTCAAATTACAAATAAGTAAAATCAGGCACTTCGTCTGAGGATTGTGTTGGTTCTTTCACGTTATTATGTCAAAATATTTGGAGACTATTCTGATGTTCTATGTTTATATGTAGGTTTATTGGTAATCTAGATCTGTGTGGTCAACAAGTGAACAAGCCTTGTCGAACTTCACTTGGTTTTCCTGCTGTACTACCTCATGCCCAAAGTGACGAAACTATAGGTATTGCTCGCAAGAACTACATATGATGGAAAATTAAAATTATATCATTGGGTAACTCGAAAATTTCTGTTTTCCACAGTGCATAAGCGATCCTCACATTATATTAAAGGAGTAATAATCGGTGCAGTATCTGCATTAGGCTTGGGAATCATCTTGATAATCGGTCTTTTAGTTTGGTTGCTGGCAAAGAAGGAACGAGTTGCTAAGCGATACACTGAATTGAAAAAACCAGTTCATCAGGAACCAAGTTAGAACCAGCCCACAATTTTCTTAAGTTTTGTCATGTTTTCCTTTACTTACTCGCTCAACTGTTTTAAAATGTTAGAAGCAAAGCTGATCACTTTCCATGGTGATCTTCCTTACCCCTCTTGTGAGCTTGTGGAAAAGATCGAGTCTCTCGATGAAGAAGACATTGTCGGGGCTGGAGGATTTGGGACCGTATACAGAATGGTTATGAATGATTGTGGAACTTTTGCAGTAAAAAAAATTGACCAGACACGAGAAGGTTCTGATCAAGTATTCGAGAGGGAGCTTGAAATCTTGGGCAGCATTAAGCATATAAATCTAGTAAACCTTCGTGGGTACTGTCGACTTTCCACGGCAAGGCTTCTGATATACGATTACGTAGCCATGGGTAGCTTGGATTATTTGTTGCACGGTACTTATCATCGAATAATGGAGTGATCTTTTATTTATTTAAGGGAAAGTAGTCCTGTTGACTTTTACGAATAGATAATAGTCATGAAACTTTCAAATTTCGATATTTTGGTAAGGTAACAGGCGGTAGGAGGTGATGTGGCAGTGTTTGATTGGTATTGTTTAATCGTTAACAGCCAGTTATTTGCTCAAAATGTCGAAAAAGGAAAAGTTAGGGACTGTTATCAGTTTGTGAAAGTCGACAAGACTGAAATTGAAATAGAGTAACAGGACTAAAAATATTTTCCTATACATTAATTTGGTTACTAAAATTTGTTACTTGTATGATCTTTAATCAGACAGTTTGGCTGAAGATCGTTTGCTGAACTGGAATGCTCGTTTACGAATAGCTATTGGCTCAGCTAGAGGTCTGGCTTACTTGCACCATGACTGCTCTCCCAAGATCATTCATCGTGATATAAAGTCGAGCAATGTGCTACTCGATGCAAACCTAGAGCCTCATGTCTCCGATTTTGGTCTTGCTAAACTATTGGTCGATGAGGATACTCACGTTACAACTGTCGTTGCAGGCACATTCGGCTATCTTGCTCCAGGTTCGTTTCAATTCTGCAGCATGGTGCCTGAGTTTGTCTTATTCCATGTTTCTGTTATTTGACTGTCTAGCTCAATCTCAATCAAGTCAAGTTTCTGGATTCTATAAATGATAATTATTTGCGCTAGGTGAATGAAGAATGAGTAGAACAAATACTGACTTACATAACACCTAAATTTCTCAAGCTATGATTATTTCAATAGGGTATAAATCAAAATCACGGAATACTCTATCAATGCAAATATAAGAAAATCATAATTAGTGAAATGATTTTGCATTTCTCATTCAATTAAACTAAAATTTGGACTTTTTAGGTAGTATTTGATAATTATTCAATGAAACAGGACTCTTTTGGTAAGTTTAGGGGGTTTCATAAAATACAAAAACTTTTACGAGGTTTCTACTAATTACCAAAAGAATCGTGTGGTTTGAATAGTTACCAAATATCCTTTAATAAGACTAAAATTCTGTTTGACTAATGTATACTCAAAATCACGAAATACTTTATCGATGCTAATATAAGAAAGCTAAACAAGTGAAATACTTTTGCACCTGAAGAAATTAAATAAAAATTTGGACTTTTAGGAGGTATTTGATACTAATTCAAAACCACAAGATTCTTTTGATAATTTAATGGGGTAATTGTAATATGCCCCCCGCTATCAACACATTTATCGTCGTGAGATTCCACTTAACATCCTTGTTATTTGCACTTTTCACTGGAACAGAGTACTTGCAGAGTGGTAGAGCTACAGAAAAGTCGGATGTCTACAGCTTCGGTGTTCTACTGCTAGAGCTCGTAACTGGTAAAAGACCAACTGATCCAACGTTCGCCAAGAGGGGATTAAACGTCGTAGGATGGGTATGTTTAAGCTTAATTTCTAACTTCATGTTAATAGCTGCTCAAATCTTCTTATTGTCACTCGTTCTCCAATTCAGATGAACACCCTTTTGAGGGAAGACCGAGTAGAGGACATAGTCGATAAAAGATGCAGTGACGCAGAAGTTGAGACGGTAGAAGTGCTTGTAGAAATTGCGGGACGATGCACGAACGCCAATCCAGACGAGCGGCCATCAATGCAGCAGGTGCTACAGTTGCTGGAACAAGAAGTCATGTCTCCTTGCCTTAGTGAGTTCGACGAGTCTCATTCGGATAAATGCTAAGGTGATGGTAGGTTTTTTTGTCGGATGAATGTGCGATGAGATATATTATCTATCTATGGTTGATTCTCCTCTATGTAGGACTGTAAATTGCGTTCACTAAAGTGTGAATGTATGATTTTGCTCTTTTAGATCACTGAATGTATCTAGCTCAAACTCTTTGTGGTCTTATGGAGGCGATTTGTTTAGTGGATTACCTGTTCGATTTTACCCATTCCCAGGATATTTTTATTGAAATTTAAAGTATTTTCAAAGTGAGAAATTCGAAAAAGAGAGTTCATGTAAATTCAAATTTACCACCTATAGTGTTTAATGGTGTGTTTGTTTGTTTGTTTGTTTTTTTTTTTTTAAAAACGTCTCTGTACATATTCTATAGTTGTGATTGTCACAACACCATTCGAAAGAATTTCAACTCATCTAAAAGTTTGAATTTGTAGAGAGGTGTGAGATTAATTTATTTAATTATTATTTCTCTTAGGTTCCTTTTTGATTTTGATACTATGAAAAAATTTCATCTATTCTAAATGTTCGAATTTGTAGAGATGTGTGAAATTAATTTATTTAATTATTTACAGTACATTAATTAGCATTTTACTAACCGATCACCTATATAATAACAATTTTATCTTTTTTGGATTTTTTTTAGTCCTTAAACTAAACTCTAAATCTTTAAAAACTATTAATGTTAAATAACTACTCCACCCCGCACTCTAAACCCCATCTAATTTGGGTTAGTTTTTAACCTCCCTTCTTAAACCCAATTTAGCTTAAAAAAACACGAGTTTTTATACTATCAGGAAGATTTCGTGACACATCTTGTTAGAAGGGTGGATGAATGAAAATAAGTGAAGAAAGTTTCTTCCTTTTCGTTAAACGCTTTCTTAATACACAATCTTTTGACTTTACCGTGGACATATATTAGCTTAATACAAATGAATTTCTTCGAGTGCTTTATGCACATCTAATACTCAATGAAAAAGAATAGAATGAGATATCGATTTTCCATATTCCAAAATCCGTTTGTCTAAATATTGTCTCTTTTCAAGATTGCTCTGATGTGATTTTATTAGCAGGATTCAATACATTTCAAATACATTGTGGTATTCGATTGCAAACTCAACTAAAAAGAGAAGAATAATTTTATTTTCAAAAGCTTCTCCTCACAGCTCTTTGAATTATAAAAGTTATTTCTATAGTTTGCAAACGCCACCTGCGTGACAACTTTTGGATGTGCTGGAGGATTAATGTTGGATCCAAACACAACTCTTCAGATCTATTAAATATAATGAATCAACAAGTTCATAGATATAAATTTCTCATTTGAGGGCAAATATTTTAAGAATGAAAATTATAATAGAATTAGTTATAAATTGTTTTTATGTCGAAGTTCAATGTGACAAAATTCACTTCTTATGTACAACCTATATACGTATAAACGTTCTATGCACATGGTAACATTAGCACCCCTGTATTTGCTCAATATATCGAATTTATTGTATATGGTGCTTAGAAATGCTGTATTTACGTGTATTGGGTAAAAATTAGCTACATTCAATTTGCTAGTCCTAGTTCACTGATGCTGCCATTTACCTAATAATATAAATGAGCAATACCCAATTGCAACATGATTGGAATTCGATTCCCGTCAAATCTGAGCAATCGATTCCTAATTACGACTACGGTTAGATAACAAGCTCCACCCAATCCATTTGGCACATTCCGATGCCATACCTACCCCACCCATGTTATATTTATATATTTACATAATTTAATAGAAGTTGGGAGGGCTTTTTGTGAAAATATATTTTCTTTCTTCAGTGAAAGTTGTAGTCATTCTATTCAACGTGACTAGTTGATAAAATTGCATCTTTTGGTGAGTAAAAATTGCAACCCTTGAGTTCAGTACAACTCTTGAATAGAGTTACAACCTTTCGATGCGAGTGTAACTAATGACTTTCCGTAACCTTTAAATCTAGCATCGTTTTTCGATGTGTCTAACATATCATTAACTTCATTAGCTATATATACACAATACCCAGAAAGGTACGACTTTTTTTAACGTATAAACATTGATAAATAAAAACAACCCCTAAAAAGAATGCAAGTAAAGACGTGTTTTGCGGCAGGAGTTTAGTCGTGTCCCAAACTTGGTTAGGATCCAGCAACTTGGTGGGAGGAACTGGTCTGGCACATCATCAACCATTCAACTCGGTAAATCATAAATGAAAGAATTTCATCTGAACTAAAAGTTCAAACTATTAAGGAGTGTCAAATTAATTAATTTATACTATTTTCGTTCCTGAAAAATAATCATGTTTTTTTGTACGTGGTTTAATGCTATAGGCCGGAGCACTGTAAAAAAAAAAAAAAAGAATTGCCTACAAAATTATTATTGACTACAAAATTTTCCAACAAACAATTTCATTGTAGGAATTGTCTAAAACTTGCCTACGAAAATTTCTAATAATGTAAGTATGTTCATTTCTCAATTTAGAAACAATTTGCCTACAAAATAAAATTTATAGGTAATTATTATATACCTACAGATCATTTGCCTACAAAAATTTACCTACAACACAATTTGCCTACGAAATTTTCATAGGCAAATTATTTGTAGGTGGGGAAGGAAGATGTCTATAATTAGAAGTTTTTGTAGGCAATTTGTAAGCCAGACTCACCACGGAACTTTTTTTTGGAAATTTCGTAGCCATAGTGACAAATTTCGTAGGCAAATCTATATTTTCTTGTAGTGGAGAGTATTATGGGGTTTTTCGAGGTTTTTTTTTATTAAAATAATTTTTTATGAAAATTTTCTTAAATTTTAGTAATAAGTAATAAATTTTTATTATTAAAGTAATGAAATTGGCAATAACTATTGGCGTTGCAAATAATTTGATTTTTCTTAATTTAATTTTTTTTAAATATAAATCCCATCCCGAATTATTACTATATGATTGCCGATACAGCTCTAAGTCATTATTAATTTAATTAGGCTTATAATGCCTAATTTTTTTTAGTTGGATTGTGAAAGTTATAAAGCGTAGGTATTGATATTGACGTAGATATTAAACGTTATACATACAATGATTCGGGTAAGACGGTCGATAGTGATTCTTTTAATTAATATTGTTTAGGATATATGTAAGTGGATTGGATTGATTTTGGCCTTGAATAGATCAAGTATATATCTATTTCAAAATGTGAAGTCCGTAAAATTAGGTTTGACACAAGAGGACTATATAAAGAGGTAGAATTCGGAGCTAGATACATAGAATTTAATTAAACCAAGCCATTTGAAGATGTCAAGTATTTGGGTCAAGAGAAAGCTAGACGGCAAAGTAGCTATAATAACAGGCGGCGCCAGTGGCATTGGTGAGGCTACCGCCTACCACTTTGCCGAACACGGCGCACGTGCGGTGGTGATCGCCGATATCCAAGATGAGAAAGGCCGATCCGTGGCCGAATCCATCGGCTCAGACCGGTGCAGTTACGTCCACTGTGACGTCACCGATGAGGAACAAGTCAAGTCTTTGGTCGACTGGACGGCGAAAACCTACGGCGGCATCGACATCATGTTCAGCAACGCAGGAACTATTAGTAGCTCCAAGCAATCCATTCTTGAGCTCAACTTTTCCGAGTTCGATCGCGTTATGCGGGTCATGTTACATTATTAAATCAAATAATTATTAAAAATAGATATCTAGCATATACATTTATTATTTTATCAGCGAATTTCGTCCCACAACTTTGGAGTTATTCGCCAAAAATCCTAAAAAATAAAGGATTTTAAATTTAGTTTAATACCTAACCAATTGGTCCAATTTTGGTTTTATTTTCGCTGAAAGATAAAAAAATTACGTCGTATGGTCTCATAAAAAAATCATGACCAATGTCGTATGGTGCAAAAAACATATGAGCCCATACGGCGAAAATAGGACATAAATTGGACTAATGGGTAAGTTATGAGATGAAATTGAATTTTAAGTCTTATTACTTTGTATATTATCAGTATATTATTATGGATGAAGAAATTGCACTTTTGATCTTAAAAGAATGGGTGCAAACACTTTTGGTATCTATAAGCGAAAGTTGTCCTTTTTTTTTTTTTTTTGCAATTTTGGTTAATTTTGAGGATCAAAACTGTAAATTTACCTCATTTTCTTGGGACTGCAATTTATCCATTCTCTTGAGACCAAAATTGCAATATGTATCATATTCTCTTGGGACCAAAATACTAAAAGTGCCGAGAAAAGGACTATTTTGAAATGGATTCATTTCTTTGGACAAAAATGCAATTAAACCTATTATGGATGCTTTGACTTTCAGCATGACCAGAAATTTCGTTATCTCACTCAGTTTATTTGTGCAGGTGAATGCTCGGAGCATGGCGGTGTGTGTGAAGCAGGCGGCGCGTAAGATGATTGAGCTGGGGACGCGAGGGGTTATTGTTTGCACCGCCAGTGTGGCGGCGACAATGGGCGGAACGTCGATAACAGACTACATCATGTCGAAAAATGCGGTGTTGGGGCTGGTGCGGTCGGCGAGCATGGAGCTTGGAGTGCATGGGATTAGGGTTAATTGTGTGTCTCCTTCGTTGTTGTTGACGCCGCTGGTCAGTCAATTTTTGGGAGATACGATAGCCAGTAATTTGCAAAATGTAATAGGACCGATTACTAGCTTGAAAGGGGTGGTGTTGACGTCGAAGCACGTGGCCGAAGCAGTGGCGTTCCTGGCTTCGGATGAGTCGGGTTTTGTCACGGGCCATAATCTGGTGGTGGATGGTGGCCTCATCAGTATACCGTCCTAGGCATGAGATGAGAATGACACAAAATTATGCAATTGTTGAGGAGGAAGCTAAGTTGATATTACAATTATATGTATATATTAATCTCTAAAAATAAAAATAATAAACATGAGATATATGTGTATCATGTGCCAACATGCAATGCAATATTATTAAATAAAATTTAATTTTAAATTAATTCAAGGTCTTTAAGCACAATATTTATTAGGAGAAAAGCAAAACTGTCCTTAAATTTATAGGACAATTGTTATTTACCCAACTTTAAAAAAAATTATTTTTTTGCCCCAAACAATGTTGGCAAAACGGTTGGCACCATGCCAACCTGGGTGCCAATTAGTACCGTTTGCCAACCTTTTTAGGACAAAAAACATCCTTTTTAAAAAGTTGGGTAAAAAACAAGTATCCCTCTATTTTGAGGGCAACTTTGTATCACTACAAAAAAGACGGAGATTAGCGACGGAAATTTTGCGACGGCCAAATATCCGTCGCAAATTCAGTGAATTTGCGACGGATTTTACTAAGCCGTCGAAAAAAATGAAATTTTGCGACGACTAAGGATGGCCGTCGCAAAGTTTTGTAATTTGCGACGGAAAAGCCGTCGCAAACACTATGGCCCACCGCCTTCGTCTTGAAACGACTACATTTGCGACGGAAGGGTCGTCGCAAATTTCAACTTTGAGTTTGCGACGGTCCATTCCGTCGCAAAATATACCCGTTTAAAGGTGACCGTTCATGAAGCGACCCGTTTGACTGATTTGCGACAGATAAGGTCGTCGCAAATTTTAACTTTGAGTTTGCGACTGACCAAAGCCGTCGCAAATCTTACATTTATATCCGTGACCTTTCGGGAAACGGTCCTTTGACTGTTTTGCGACGAAATTTCCGTCGCAAGTACGAACCGTTTTTACGCGTCTTCTCGGGAAACGGTGCGTTGACTGATTTGCGACGGAAAAGCCGTCGCAAATCAGTAAAAACGACGTCGTTTTGTCTTTGACAGGCGAAATTTGCGACGGATAGGCGTCCGTCGCAAATTTTTTTACAATTATAAATACTCTCCTCGCGAAGCAGACGGATCCTGCGAGAAAAAGGAAGAAGTGGAGGAAAACGAAAGGAAAAGGAAGGAGAAGTCGGGAAAAGGAAGGCGTCCGTCCCCACCGAGTTTTCGTTTCGACATTTTCTACAAATAAACTGTAAGTTTTCTTCATTTTTACCGTTTAAAATTTAATTTTAAAGCATGTTTAGAGAATTGATTTTAGTTGAGAATTGATTTTAGTTGAATTGTTTGAATTATATTAGTAATGAATTGATTTTAGTTGAATTAGTTTATCGAATTTTAATTTAAATCATTTTTAAATTTTTGTTAATTAAGTTTAGAATTGAATTAGTTGAATTGTTTGAATTATATTAGAAATGAATTGATTTTAGTTGAATTAGTTGATCTAATTTAATCAGTAGATCGAATTTTAATTTAATTTAATTTTGCATGTTTAATTTTTGTTAAGTTTATAATTGAATTAGTTGAATTGTTTGAATTATATTAGAAATGAATTGATTTTAGTTGAATTAGTTGATCTAATTTAATTAGTAGATCAAATTTTAATTTAATTTTAAAGCATGTTTAATTTTTGTTAAGTTTAGAATTGAATTAGTTGAATTGTTTGAATTATATTAGAAATGAATTGATTTTAGTTGAATTAGTTGATCTAATTTAATTAGTAGATCGAATTTTATTTTAATTTTAAAGCATGTTTAATTTTTGTTAAGTTTAGAATTGAATTAGTTGAATTGTTTGAATTATATTAGAAATGAATTGATTTTAGTTGAATTAGTTGATCTAATTTAATTAGTAGATCGAATTTTAATTTAATTTTAAAGCATGTTTAATTTTTGTTAAGTTTAGAATTGAATTAGTTGAATTGTTTGAATTATATTAGAAATGAATTGATTTTAGTTGAATTAGTTGATCTAATTTAATTAGTAGATCGAATTTTAATTTAATTTTAAAGCATGTTTAATTTTTGTTAAGTTTAGAATTGAATTAGTTGAATTGTTTGAATTATATTAGAAATGAATTGATTTTAGTTGAATTAGTTGATCTAATTTAATTAGTAGATCGAATTTTAATTTAATTTTAAAGCATGTTTAATTTTTGTTAAGTTTAGAATTGAATTAGTTGAATTGTTTGAATTATATTAGAAATGAATTGATTTTAGTTGAATTAGTTGATCTAATTTAATTAGTAGATCGAATTTTAATTTAATTTTAAAGCATGTTTAATTTTTGTTAAGTTTAGAATTGAATTAGTTGAATTGTTTGAATTATATTAGAAATGAATTGATTTTAGTTGAATTAGTTGATCTAATTTAATTAGTAGATCGAATTTTAATTTAATTTTAAAGCATGTTTAATTTTTGTTAAGTTTAGAATTGAATTAGTTGAATTGTTTGAATTATATTAGAAATGAATTGATTTTAGTTGAATTAGTTGATCTAATTTAATTAGAGATCGAATTTTAATTTAATTTTAAAGCATGTTTAATTTTTGTTAAGTTTAGAATTGAATTAGTTGAATTGTTAAATTATTACAGATGAACCCAGGTCAAGATAATTTTCTCACTGTCATCATAGTCGACAACAAGTAAGTATTTTTTAATGAATTATGTATACTTTTAATTATATATATATATATATATATATTAATATAATTAACTTGATTTTTTAATTTTGTTGTCACAGACTGCTTCCAGCCCATGAGACTAGCTTAATCGTCTCACAAATAATTAGGATGGGACAATTTGAGTATGGTGCCCACTCGTGGAGTCAAGTGTCCGAGCAAAAGAGGATGGAGTACTTTGATGACTTCAAGGTATAAAAAATTTATTTATTATGATTTTAATTTAACTTTTAATTTTTTAATTTATTCGTTAATATTCTATTTTTAATTTATTTGCAGAGGCGGTGCGTTTGAGACCCTGCCAACGATAGTATTATGTACCAATTGTTCTGTGCGAAAGCGCAAGAACGGTACAAAGATATTATCTACGGCCTGAAGAAGCGGTGGGAGCGTGGGGATCGGGTGGAGTTGGGTCGAGCACCAGACGGACGATCGATATGGGATGGTTTGGTGGATCACTGGAACAGTGAACCATCATTCTGATGAAGAACAATTTATTTATGTTTTTTGAACTATTTATTTATGTTTTTTGAACAATTTATTTATGTTTTTTGAACAATTTTTGGTAAAGACATTCCCGGTTACAAGGTTTCCGCCATTATTACAGAGATAATGAGGGATAATTTAGAGTAGAACGCAATGAAGTTCAAACTCGTCTCGTCGCAGCGGAAGCAGTAATACTTGGATGGGTTTTGGGTATATATATGCAAATATTTATAAACAATTAGTTGGTTAAAAATATTTGCATATATATACCCGAAACTCATCCAAGTAGTACTGCTTCCGCTGCGACGAGACGAGTTTGAACTTCATTGCGTTCTCCTCTAGATTATCCCTCAATATCTCTGTAATAATGGCGGAAACCTTGTGACCGGGAATGATGCTACAAATAGTATTTCAACAAAGATATTACTAATTCAGTGTTAATTAGCATAATTACTTGTAGCAAACATATACATGATCTTAGATGAATTAATTTGGTGAATTTTGAAAAAAAAATGAGTCAATTTGGATACATATACAATTAATTGCGTACAAATGAACGAATTATAAATTTAAGCGGGAGTCGAAATAAATAATTTTACAGAAATAATAAAAATTAAATGGCCCCAATATTTATAAAAACAAGTTAGAAACGAAAATGAATTAATTTGGTGAATTGTAGAAAAAAAAAAGAGTCAATTTAGATACATATACAATTAATTGCGTACAAATGAACGAATTATAAATTTAAGCGGGAGTCGAAGTAAATAATTTTACAGAAATAATAAAAATTAAATGGCCCCAATATTTATAAAAATAATTTAGAAACGAAATGAATTAATTTGGTGAATTGTAGAAAAAAAAAACGAGTCAATTTGAATACATATACAATTAATTGCGTACAAATGAACGAATTATAAATTTAAGCGGGAGTCGAAGTAAATAATTTTACAGAAATAATAAAAATTAAATGGCCCCAATATTTATAAAAACAAGTTAGAAACGAAAATGAATTAATTTGGTGAATTGTAGAAAAAAAAATGAGTCAATTTGGATAGATATACAATTAATTGCGTACAAATGAACGAATTATAAATTTAAGCGGGAGTCGAAATAAATAATTTTACAAAATAAAAAAAATAGTTGGGCAAAATATTTTAATAAACAACTTAGATACGAAAATAAATTAATTTGGTGAATTATAAAAAAAAAAATGACTTAATTTGAATACATATACAATTAATTGCATAAAAATAAACGAAAGTAGCTTGTGCCCTAGTGGCGCGCGCCCCCTCCTCTTGCACAAGAGGTCCCGTGTTCGATTCCCCTTGGACGCAAAAAATGGATTAATTGTTCAAGGCCTAATAAGACTAATGTAGAAGGTGGGCCGCATATAAAAAGAGATGGGCCGGTTGGCCCAGTGGTCCGCGCCCGCCCCGGCCGCCTCGGGTGCCCGGGCTCGAACCACGCGAGCCACTTTTTTTTTTTTTTTTTTTTGTATAGGCTCGGTAATTTGCGACGGCCAAATTCCGTCGCAAATATTGAATTTTGCGACGGAAAACAACCCGTCGCAAATTATAACAGAAAAAAATAAAAAAAAATATATATAAACATTTGCGACGGAATGTGGCCGTCGCAAATGTTGTTGACCCGAACGGGTCTGCGAAATATTTGCGACGGAATACTGTCCGTCGCAAATTCTGTGTGACCCGGCCGGGTCTGACCCGCCGATTTTGCGACGGATTTGTCCGTCGTTAATTTGCGACGGAAGGCAAAATCCGTCGCAAAAATTAGCTACGGCTGTTTTAGGGACGGATACGTGTCCGTCGCAGATACCGTCGCAAAACACTGTTTGCGACGGATTTTCCGTCGCTAATTCCGTCGCAAAACAGTGTTTTTTTTGTAGTGTATGTTTCACATATTTATTTAATTGTGACCTTTAATATTTTTTTGTACATTTCACTACTTTATTTAGTTTCTACATGTTTTTAAATTATGATATGATTTTTCTAGCCAGGACACTTTCTCCAATCAGATGCACTTTTATGCATAGCAAAACTTATATTAAAAATGAAAATTGCATATCTGATTGAAACAACTAAAGAGTTTGGTAGTTTAGATAAAATTTTTTTGAAATTTTTTTATTTTTAGGACATTATCTTATATGTGTTTACAAAAATAGGACAATATCTTTATAGACTTGCAATTTTAGGACACTATCTGTATGAACTTGCAAAATTAGAGCATTATCTTTAAAATTTTGTACATTTAGGCCAAATTTCATAAAATAAAGCCGCAATATGATGTGTCCTTCACCTCAGCACCAAATTAACTAGTCATAATAAAATTAATTCAATTTTTAAAATAATATTTTTAAAATTATTCAATAAATTAATTCTACTTTGATAAAATGTTTTGGGCATCTCATTTTTTATGGACCATAATACAAATTTTGATCAAGTGCTTTGAGCATTTCATAACTAATATACCTTAGCATTTGTTTTTTCTTCATATCTGAAAAGTTGAAACTTCTGAGCACTACAAGAATCAGCCTCCATAACTATGTGTAATTCATATTAGATTCTTACCTCTCAACTTGCTGATTATACCTGCTACCACCAACATGTGTTATTTCAATGTCCACATATGCATATTAGAATTAAAACATCCTTCAACATTCCAACTTTCTTTCACCATGGCATGTCCAACTGTAATAACGAGCAACATTTCATTTTGAACAACATGCAATCTAACTTCTTCAATGCTTTTGTATAATTTATTCTAACATTTTCTCAAATTACATGTACACCTAATTTGACGTGCACTCATATATACTTCCTGTCCGACTAATTGTTAAATAAGTGAAATTATTAACGTCATGGTAGAATTCAACATTGTCATATCCTTGAATGAGTCAAGGAGTTGAATACATCCGACCACAATTTGGATATTGCATTTATTTTTCCAAATAAAAACCATTTGTAAACATGCATGTTAATAAACTAATACAATTATTAAAGAGAGTTTCGTACGTATATAACAATATCCAAATTTTATTTTCAATATTACACAAAAACCAACTCATATTAACCATATATTTGTCACAACAATTCAAATCATTAATGGTGAAATAATACATTCGTCAAAACACTTCAAATTAAAGGTGAAACACTAATTTAAACGGTATATACGAAAATATACAGTGAAATTAAAGGTGGTGGTGCCAAATAATAGTAGAGTAACTCTAGTAGCAACGAGCACTTGAAAACAAGCTTCGCCGTCGACGGATCATTGTGTTAAAGTAGGAGGTGTGTGTTTTGGGAGAAATGGCCGAATAGGAAGGTATTGTGGGAATTGTTTTGTTTATTAACGATGACATTTAACGACGGGTGCAATGATCAGGGACGATATAAAAAATACAATCACCGCCTCAAACAAAATTAATTAAGCTCCTCAGTACACTTTAGCACTCCAACACCAATTGAAACGGAGGTACTCAAAGTGATTCTCAAGTGATAATGTTTGTGAATTTCAATTGTTACCAAAAATTATATATATCTTTTCCCCTTTTTTTGTGACATATCTCACTCAATTTAATACACTGATAATTAATTAAGAATTGTCTATTTTTCATTATTGATATGCCATGAAATTTATATTTATTATTAGGTTATGAGGGCATTAAAGCAATATTAGTATAGATTTCTTTTTAATGGCAAGCTGGAAACATTGCACGCTAAACACGTATATATATATATATATATTGTTAGCATAGTAAAGTTGACATGTTACCTACTATTGTCTAAACTAGCCCGTTGAAAGTGAGTGAAATATATCTTTCAACTGAACCGATTAATAGCTACATGGTGGGAATTCAATTCCTTTCAAATGTATGGAAATAACGTAATTCTTTCAACCCAACTCGTTTGTTGCGGCACATTCCGTGATTTATCTCCCTCCATCAATATTCTCGAGCACAAAATATGTACACCTTTGGTTCACCATTTTTAACATTAATCTGATCATAAGGTGAAAGTGAAAATATTTCTCGATAAATCTAAATTGAATGCTAGCAATCATCTTAAGATATAGCTCTAGTCCCATGCATATTATGTTAATTAGATATAGTCACATAACATTCTCTTAATTATTTAGTCATATAACATTGCCTTAAATTTTTACCCGGATTGTAAAAAATTACACCCTTCGTCATATAAGTAGACATAATTTCCTTTTTGTCCGTCCAATTATAAATATTCATAAACTAAAAGAAAAAAATTTGATACATTATTTTTCACATACGAATAACCACTTCATTCATAAATGGACGTACAATGCTTTGCAACATATATATCTACTTTATATATACATAATTAATATTTTTTATAAACCTCGCATAAAAAAATATTTTGTTTACTTATATTGAATGAAAGAAGTATAAATTTTTGATGTAGATATTTAACTTTTGTATCAAAATTAAATGTATATAAAGGTGTCGATATTCCGAGCTAAATACATTAAAAGACACCAATCCCTAAAAAATATATGGCAAATATTTTCATAAAGAAAAAGCTAGATGGTAAAGTAGCCATAGTAACAGGTGGGGCCAGTGGCATCGGCGAGGACACAGCCCATCTCTTTGCCGAGCACGGCGCACGTGCGGTGGTGATCGCGGATATCCAAGACGACAAAGGCAGAGCAGTGGCGGAGTCCATCGGCTCAGAGCGGTGCAGCTACGTCCACTGCGACGTGACGGATGAGGAACAAGTCAAGTCCCTCGTTGACTGGACGGTCAAAACCTACGGCGGAATCGACATCATGTTCAGCAACGCCGGAGTTGGTTGTAGCTCCAAGCAAACCATTCTGGAGCTCGACCTTTTGGAGTACGACCGCGTTATGATGGTGAATGCTAGGAGCATGGCGGTGTGTGTGAAGCAGGCGGCCCGTAAGATGATTGAGCTGGGGACGAGAGGGGCTATTGTTTGCACCGCCAGTGTGGCGGCGATAATGGGCGGAATGTCGGTGACGGACTACATCATGTCGAAGCATGCGGTGTTGGGGCTGGTGCGGTCGGCGAGTTTGCAGCTTGGAGTATATGGGATAAGGGTTAATTGTGTGTCTCCGTCTGCGGTGTTGACGCCGCTGGCTGTTCAATTGGGACTTAAGACGGCCGATGTTGTGGAAAGTGTTATGGGACCCGTTACTAGCCTGAAAGGGGTTGTGTTGACGTCGGGGCATGTGGCTGAGGCGGTTGCATTTCTGGCTTCAGACGAGTCGGCTTTTGTGACGGGGCATAATCTGGTGGTGGATGGTGGCCTCATCAGTATACCGGCCCTCAAATGAGATTATGCAACCAAATGCATGCAATTCTTGGGGGAATTGATACTTACAATAATGTATTCTCTCAAAATAATTATAGTAATAATAAAGCATATATAATATATTTATTGATCAATGTTTTATGAATTTTAATAATTGAGCTTTAATTACGTATTTATATATATAATAATAATAAAATTGGGATGTATTTAACATTTATGAAAAAAAAAAAATGAAAAAAACTTCAATGGATTATCTCTCACATCTTACCAAATAATATCGCGTCGGCATTCCAATGTTTCCTCGTTAAGAAATTCAGGCAAATTTCATCTCCATAATTTTAAAGTCAATCCAACACCGCTATATATCGATCGATCGAGGGCTAGAGCGATGATAGTCACAAAAAAATTTAATTCAAGGATTCAAACTCGTTAATTAATACCAAGGGTTAATTGTGAGAGATTTGCCTGAAGGTTTCGATGAAATGCTTAAAAATTTAATTGTACTATCTTTTATTTTAATTATTTTGAGAATTAATCAATAGATTAGATATTAATGAAAACGATCGATGACGTCATCTCCAGAATGACACTATGTTTATCAATAAACTCTCACAGCCTAATCTCCTAATAAATAATTCATTTCTCTCTCCTCCACATATATACGTTTTCCTATAAAATTAGAATTGCCTACGAAATTTTCTAATTATGAAAGCATCTACAGTTCTCAACCTAAAAACAATTCTGCCTACAAAGTTAATTTACCTACGAAATAAAATCTCTGGGTATAATTACCTACAAGTCATTTGCCTAATTTTTTTTACCTACATCACAATTTGCCTACGGAATTTCCGTGGACAATTTTTTTTGTAGGTGGGGAAGGAAAATGTGAATACAATTAGAAAATTTTGTAGGCAATTCGTAGGTAATCTCCACTACGAATTTTTTTGTAGTCATATTTGCAATTTCTGTAGGCAATTTTATGTTTATCTATAATTCAATCCAATCTCATCTTTTTTCATACTTTATCAACAATCCAATACAACCTAAAATAATTTCTACTTTTTATTATTTAATACTTACATTTATAATCAATTTTATTATATTTACAAGGTGATACATTAAATTATTTGGTATTCAAAATTCGTAATTATGATAAAGAAAATATTACTACTCCCTCCCTCCCGATATCTTTTGCAAACTAAATTGCGCATACAATTTTTTTTTTTTTTAGTAAAGTAGTGACATATGGGTAAGTATGCGTTTATGTGAGTGTACATACAAATCAATTTTTTTTTTGGAGTATGTATATTATTTTGGAACGTATGAATAAGACAAGTGTGTGAATAATCGTGGGACACATGCAATATACACTAAAATTCATTTAATAATTATAATGACAGAAGGTAGTGAAATTAAATTGAATAAGTATATACTGAAATTAAATAAATATATAAATTACAATAATTATAATTGAATAGCATAATATAATTGAAAGTCAACACAATCCATGAATTGGGGCACAATCTGTTCGTGAGAATATCAGGCAATTTAGCTTTTTTTATTCTTTAATTTTTTTTGTCCTTACTGTAAAACCGGTTGATACAACCAGCAATATATAAAAGTAGTCTCAGACCGGTTGATACAACCGTATCTACTTTTATCGTGTTGTTTAAGCATTATATCTTAATATATAGTCCCGGCCAATTGACCACAATAAAACATTCACAGTCATGTATGATTTTGTATTGAAACTTCTTATTATTAATTTTCAATTTGTCAATTTTACAACATCATTTTGATGGTAGCGATTTAGAGTGGGAGACGTTCTGGTAATATGAAACATCAAAGAAGTGCTTAATTTGACGGACCCCGCGCTTGTAATTATGGAGTTGATTGAGAATAAATAAATTAGTGTTGGAATTGAAAATAATTTGTGATAAAATTTTTGAGAGAAGATTTTTTATGAGAAGTGTGTAAACATAAATTTAAATTTATGCATGGATCTTGAAACTTCAGGATTTTCACATCCATAAATCAATAAATCATGAATTAAATAATCAGAGTACTAACCTTGAGCAACAATAATAATTCTTCTGATGGAATTATATTTCTTTCTCTTGGCCACCATAAATCACAGGACATAAAACTTAAGTGACAGAATTAAATTCCTATTCGTAGGAATAATCTGTGTCTTTTATAGACAGAGAGATGAGTAGTTTCTTATTCTCCAAGAATTAGTTTCTTATTTTTCAAGAAACTTATTCTCCAAGAAACTGCTTATAAGGTAACTTAATCACACGGTCTATCAACGTGAAGATTCGTTATGATCTTTTCCTAATTAACCAAATCAAATATTATTTAAACCTTAATATTATTTATTTAAGTTAATAATTAAATATCTAATTAATTCATTATGTGGCACGTGGGTCACAAAATCTTACATTCTCCCACTTGGCCCATGTGGCAGAATACATCTTCATGGTTTAAATAATAACATAATGTGCACATCACATGATATCTTTATTGGTCAAATCATGATGTCATTATTATGTATATACTAACACGAGTCATGGCGGTTCTACATCATTTACTCGACATAGTCCCTTCCGTGTACCAAAAATGTTAGTTTTCTACTTAATATGAATCATAAATAGGAAATAGTAGATCATTTAAACGCCTCGATTAGAGACCAAATCCTATTAAACTTTATGTCAACCATTCATGTATACGTTAATGACAAAATATGATACTATTCAGTATCAGAAACAAAACATAAAAGAGCTCAAAGGGTCAAATACATATCATAGATTCATTAAGGTTTTCAATAATGTCCTTGGAGGCAGTTCTTTCGTTAATGAATCATCAATCAACACCTTTTCTTTCTGAACTTCTTCTTTGACGACAAAATACTTCAATTCCATATGTTTAACATATTTGGAATACTTGTCATTCTTAGAGAAGAATAATGCTACATAAATATCACAATAAGTTTTTAGCGGCTTAGCAATACTGTCGACTATTCCAAGTCCTGAAATAAGATTATGTAGCCAATTCCTTGAATTGTGACTTACAAAAAATATGCCACAAATTCAACTTTAATTCAGCAATTACAGACTGCTTCACATTCTTTATTGTGATTGCTCCTCCGCCTAATAGTAGTAAACAACTAAACATGGACTTTCGGATGTCAACACATCCATCATAATCTGAATCTGAATATCTAATCACCTCTAGATGATCAAATTTCCAATAAATAAACATAATGAATATCTTTCATTTGTTCACGTTCCAATCCATTATTTGGACATTACCTAAGGCTTAAATTGTCTCCCTTCTGGATTGGAACGATGCTTGCTGAATACTTTTTCATCCTAAATCTCTCGAGAACTTTATTTATGAGTATCTTTTTGAGATAGTCTCAACATTCATGTGATCTATCCCGAAGTATTTTCATTCCGATCACATAAGCTGTTTCTCTCATATTTTTCATTTCAAAGTTCTTAGAGATATATTTCTTGGTTTTATACATGATACCAAGATTATTGGTTAAATCAATATACAAAATAAAAATTAACTTTCTCCCACTGACCTTAAGATATATACACCGATTAAACAATGATTTTCTTAAATCTAAAGGAAACAATGACATCGTTGCACTTGAGGTACCATTGATGAGAAGTTTGCTTAAGTCCGTATATTGATTTTTGTACATTTACACACCCTATGTTCATTTACTTCAATAGAAATAAACCTTCAGGTTGATCCATACATTTTGTTCACTAAATTCCCATTCAAAAGTCGTTATAACATCAATTTGATGTAACTCTAAATCATAATGAGTCACCAAAGTCATAAAAATTCTCAGGATTCCTTACGAGACAATGTTGAGATTTCTCTTTATAATCAATGCCCCTTTTCTGAGTAAAATCTTTGACAATAAGTCTAACTTTATATCTTTCGAAATTGCCGTTTGAGTCTCTTTGGTCTTAAAGACCCATTTACATCCAACTCTATTGCAACCTTTTGACAATTTGATAGGATCCCAAACTTCATTATGATCCATTGATTTCAACTCTTCTTTCAAGCATCTAACCACTTAATAGAAATATTATTTTCCATGGCTTATGAAAATGAAACTGGATCAGTATCATTAACTCTTATTTCAAATTCTGCTCCTTATAGGTAAACCATATACTCTTCAGAAATAACAGAGTTTCTTTATCTTTCAAAACTTCTTAATATTATTTCTTTTGGTTCATCTACTAAAGGTTCATTGAAAACAGGTCCACTGATAGCATGTTCATTATTGAGAGTGTTGTCGTTTATATGTTGTTCTTGTAAGTTGTCTGGTAGTTCAACAACAAGAACAACAACATGAGAAAAAGTATTTGGTAGAGAATTATCAACCCTTGCTTCTTTAATGACCACCCTTTCGTGGATCTATACTCCCACTATTTTCACTATTCTCAATGAACCTAACATTTCCAGTTTCAACAATTCTCGTACTATGATTAGGACAGTAAAACCTATACCCTTTACAATTTCCTGGATAACCGAAACCACTTATGGTTCTTGGATCCAATTCATTCTAATGTGGATTGTAAATTCTTAATTCTGTTGAGCAACCCCAAACATGCAGGTGTCTTAAATTAAGTTTCCTACCCGTCCACAGTTCAAAAGGAGTCTTAGGAACTGCTTTTCTAGGAACCTTATTTAACACATACAACAATTTTCAATGCATACATCCACAATGAAATGGGTAAGGAGGAATTACTTAACATACTCCTAATCATATCCATTAGAGTACAATTACGTCTTTTTGCTACACCATACTGTTGTGGTGTAACTGGCATAGTGCATTGAACACAAATACCATGTTTTTCAAGGAATTTATCGAACAAATATGGAAATTACCCTGATTCAAAAAATTTACCACCTCTGTCAGATCTAATGATTTTCACCTCCTATCCAATTGTCTTCCAACCTCATTAATAAATACTTTTAAAGTATTTATAGATTGAAATTTTTCTTGTAATAGATAGAGATAATCATAATGTGAAAATTCATTGATAAAGGTGATAAAATATTTTGCATTCGAAAGAAGGCACATAAAGGACCTACGTATATTGGTGTGTATCATTTCAAGAAGTAGTGTGCTTCTTGTGATTTCTTTCTCTGTTTGTGTTGTTTGCTTTCCTTTAATACAATACACACAAATACCAAGATCAGTAAATCTAAATCATGAAAGATTTCATTCTTTACTAATCTTTGTAATCGTTTTTTTGAGATTTTTCCCCAAACGTTTATGCCAAAGAAAGCAAGACTTTCATTGACAAAGCCACATTTAGTTCCAATATTATAATGCATGGTAAAAAAGGTCTCAACAAAGATAATTAAGCTTAAACCTATAAAAGTCATAATTAAGGATATCGAAGCCGGTAAGCAGATTTTGTTTAAACAAATTTTAATTTCTATTTCAAAATTTCAAACGATATCCAACATAATCAAGTTTGAAATATAAAACTATATTAAGGAAAATAGAAGGAGCATAAAAGTTTCAAACAAATCTAAGTGATATCCGGTATCCAAAATCAAACTATAAATTGCAATGACTTCAGTAAAAGCTAATAATCGATTACCCATATAGAATTTATGATTCGAGTTGTAACGAATCCCTGCATCATTTTTTGAAACATTATTGGTATAGTCAGAATCAAGCAACCACATATTTATAGGAACTCTAGCCAAATTAGATTCGAAAGATATTAAGACATTAAGTATATATATATATTTTTTTCGAATGAGGCCTTATGTTTCTGATAATTCTCTTAAAGTGTTCAGACTTCTTACAAAATTGACACTAGATATTGTCATGTTCCTTTGGACATAGGACTCGTTTATCTTAAGCTGCCCCTTGCCCCTTTCTTATGGCTTTCTTACAAACTTCTTGATATCAATTCATTGACATGTTCATTAATGCTATGAGAACCATCAAACTTTATGGTGGTTGACGTATCAGTTAATGTCACATTAAGAGAGTCATCAGCAATCTGAGACGTTATTTCATAATTGCTAAAATTATTTGGCACTTCCAATTTAAGGAATAGTAGACTTAATATTGTCAGCTACATTCATTCGCACAAACATAAGACTTAGTTTGTTAGATTTACCTAAGCATCATAGAGAAATCTTTCATCAGCATTGCTAATATCACCAATAACAGGCTTTTGGATCATAATCCAAAACACCAAGGTGAAATAAGTTTAGTCTATTCAACAAACTAAGTGAGCGAATGAAGAACGACAGTAAGAATAATTTAATTAATTCACATTAATGTTGTAATATACTTAAAACAGATTCAGGATCGAATAACAATAAATGTACAATGATGTTCACCTTTGGGTGATACACCAATACGCAATCATAAACATAATGATGCTTGAAATATTTCATAATTTGATAATTGTATATGGTCATCTTATTTCTTTTGTTATCTTTGGATGTACAAAAGATATCGCATAATATACCAATTATCACATTTATTTTCATAATTTATAAGGACAAGTGAATAACCTTTGGGTGACTCTTAGTGCCTTATAATTATGAAATTTAACTACCCATAAATTATTTAAATCAAGCATCACCTTATTATGGATAATTAAAATTAATTATACGATTTCAAATTTATTAATCTTTCTGGTCAGACCACTTTGGTGATTAACAAACCAACGTTAAATAAATTAAAATCACATAATAATGATCATCATTATTTAATAAGATTAACATAAAATATTCCATTACATATAAAACACATAAAATGGGATGTAAAATCTTATTATGTAGTCATAAAGATTAAGCAGAATTTGTAAAATTAATTTCATCATAAACTTTAGCCAAACTCATAGTCAAAACTGGTGGACAACCTTCCAAATAAATAATAGATTTTGACTCCTTTATATTTTGCATAACGTAATCAGGGTTTAAAAATTCAAAAAAAAAAAAAAAATCTCTAAACCAAATTAGTGGGCTAACAACATAATTTCAATTACCTTTAAATTTTATAATATTTAATTCATTATTATCATATCACATACACATAATTATAAATTTGCATAAATATGAGTAGAATTTCACAGCCATTATCAATTTACTTAAATGCTCTAGAACTCATTAGGAAGCTTATCATGAAGATATGATAAAATCATGGTTAACATTAGGAAGGACAGTTATCAAATTACTATTACAAATTAATTCAAGTAATTAGTAACATTAGTACAAACTACGATTATATATGTATATACACAACTCATTAGCAAAACCTCTATTTCATACAAGGTTTAAATTATGTATATACATGATTGTACATATACAATTAGTAAGCCACAGTCGAAATATATTATAAAATATATACCTATTTAAAGTGGACATATGCATGCATGTACAACAAATTATTGAACTTGATCACGTAACTTGCGGCGGAAAACATACATATAAACAACATAAATGTTTGTTTCGGAAAAATAACATGATCGGCCGAAATACTATTAATTGAAATTAATTCAATTTCAATTATTTACACTAATAAATTCATAAACGTTTAATTCCTCAATTAATAAATCATATACGAGGAATGGAAAATCATGAGTTCCAAAACCATGCTTTGATACCACATGTAAACATAAATTTAAATTTATTCATGGATCTTGAAACTTCATGATTTTCACATCCATAAATCAATAAATCATGAATTGAATAATCATATTACTAACCTTGAGCAACAATAATAATTCTTCTGATGGAATTATATTTCTCTCTCTTGGCCTCCATAAATCACAGGACATAAAACTTAAGTGATAGAATTAAGACAAAGTATAGAGTAAAACTGATTTATACATGAATCACTGAAGGGTATTAGTTATTTTCATTGAAGAGTATTAGTTGTATTTACTGAAGTGTATTACTGATTTACACTAAAGAGTCTTAGTTGTTCAGTGAAAATAAACTAAGACTCTTAAGTGTAAACCAATAATATTCTTCAGTAAAAATAACTAATACTCTTCAGTAAAAACAACTAATACTCTTTAGTGATTCATATATAAACCAATTTCACTCTATACATACTCTAGAATTAAATTACTATTAGTAGGAATAATCTGTGTCTTTTATAGGCAGAGAGAGGAGTAGTTTCTTATTCTCCAAGAATTAGTTTCTTATCTTTCAAGAAACTTATTCTCCAAGAAACTGCTCATAAGGTAACTTAATCACACGGTCTATCAACGTGAAGATTCGTTATGATCTTTTCCTAGTTGACCAAATCAAATATTATTTAAACCTTAATATTATATATTTAAGTTAATAATTAGATATCTAATTAATTCATTATGTGGCATGTGGGCCACAAAATCTTACAAAGTGTTGACCTTGAGGCTTAAAAATAGCTGAATATCATGTTCATAATTTAGTGGGAGTATTAGTACTATTATATAGAACCTTTTATATTTGTAAAGTATAGATGAAACAATAAATTAAATTAAGATTTTTTCTGAAATTAAATTAAGTTAACCTTTTATATTTTTAAAGTTTTAGATGAACTTAAAGAGGGATTTAAAAAGGGAATCCAACTTAAAGAGGGTTTATTTAAAGAGGAAAATAAACCCTCTTTAAAATGCTGGTCGGGAAATGCTTCACGAGGGAAAAAATGGTCCCTTGGGATTGCCGAGGGAATTAAAGAGGGAATATGTGTCAGGTTTCATGTCAGAAATCCCTCACCAAATCCCTCGTTTAGTTTCGCGAGGGCCCAGCCGCCCTCACAAAATTTAATTCTCAATGAAAGGGGTTTGTGGGTTTTGAACTCACAACCTCTCACCTGGAGGCACTACCGCGAATTTCGCTCCTTGAGAGGTTCGAACACATGACCTCTTTGTGTGCAAAGACCTTACGTGTTTCGCCATGCCGTTTGGGCACAATTGTTTAATCGTTAAGTTAACCTTTCTAAATATATTTATATCATATATACTTTTATTTATTTTATTTGTAATATTAGTTAATATTGAATGTTTATTATATATTCTATTTAATTAATTATAATTACATATAAAATTAAATTATCACTTTTTATATTTTTTTTCACTATTTGTTAAAATGTGTACATATATACACTTATAATAATTATTTTTACTTAAAATATTTTCAATAAAATTGTATAATATTCATTTTTATATTCTTTTTCACTATTTACTAACATGTATACTACACTTATATATATTGATTGTTTTTATTAAAATATTTTCAATAAAATTATAAAACAATCACTCTTTATATATTTTTTTCATTATGTACTAACATGTATACATATATACACTTATACTGATCACTTTTTTAAAACATTTTCAATAAAATTGTAAAATAATCATGTTTTATATTCTTTTCACTATTTCTTGACAAGTGTACATATATACACTTATATTGATTGTTTTATTAAAATAACTAATACTCTTCAGTAAAAAAACTAATACTCTTTAGTGATTCATATATAAACCAATTTCACTATATACATACTCTAGAATTAAATTACTATTAGTAGGAATAATCTGTGTCTTTTATAGGCAGAGAGAGGAGTAGTTTCTTATTCTCCAAGAATTAGTTTCTTATCTTTCAAGAAACTGCTCATAAGGTAACTTAATCACACGGTCTATCAACGTGAAGATTCGTTATGATCTTTTCCTAGTTGACCAAATCAAATATTATTTAAACCTTAATATTATATATTTAAGTTAATAATTAGATATCTAATTAATTCATTATGTGGCATGTGGGCCACAAAATCTTACAAAGTGTTGACCTTGAGGCTTAAAAATAGCTGAATATCATGTTCATAATTTAGTGGGAGCATTATTACTATTATATAGAACCTTTTATATTTGTAAAGTATAGATGAAACAATAAATTAAATTAAGATTTTTTCTGAAATTAAATTAAGTTAACCTTTTATATTTTTAAAGTTTTAGATGAACTTAAAGAGGGATTTAAAAAGGGAATCCAACTTAAAGAGGGTTTTAAAGAGGAAAATAAACCCTCTTTAAAATGCTGGTCGGGAAATGCTTCACGAGGGAAAAAATGGTCCCTTGGGATTGCCGAGGGAATTAAAGAGGGAATATGTGTCAGGTTTCATGTCAGAAATCCCTCACCAAATCCCTCGTTTAGTTTCGCGAGGGCCCAGCCGCCCTCACAAAATTTAATTCTCAATGAAAGGGGTTTGTGGGTTTTGAACTCACAACCTCTCACCTGGAGGCACCCCCGCGAATTTCGCTCCTTGAGAGGTTCGAACACATGACCTCTTTGTGTGCAAAGACCTTACGTGTTTCGCCATGCCGTTTGGGCACAATTGTTTATTCGTTAAGTTAACCTTTCTAAATATATTTATATCATATATACTTTTATTTATTTTATTTGTAATATTAGTTAATATTGAATGTTTATTATATATTCTATTTAATTAATTATAAAAACATATAAAATTAAATTATCACTTTTTATATTTTTTTTCACTATTTGTTAAAATGTGTACATATATACACTTATAATAATTATTTTTACTTAAAATATTTTCAATAAAATTGTATAATATTCATTTTTATATTCTTTTTCACTATTTACTAACATGTATACTACACTTATATATATTGATTGTTTTTATTAAAATATTTTCAATAAAATTATAAAACAATCACTCTTTATATATTTTTTTCATTATGTACTAACATGTATACATATATACACTTATACTGATCACTTTTTTAAAACATTTTCAATAAAATTGTAAAATAATCATGTTTTATATTCTTTTCACTATTTCTTGACCAGTGTACATATATACACTTATATTGATTGTTTTATTAAAATAACTAATATTCTTCAGTAAAAAAACTAATACTCTTTAGTGATTCATATATAAACCAATTTCACTCTATACATACTCTAGAATTAAATTACTATTAGTAGGAATAATTTGTGTCTTTTATAGGCAGAGAGAGGAGTAGTTTCTTATTCTCCAAGAATTAGTTTCTTATCTTTCAAGAAACTTATTCTCCAAGAAACTGCTCATAAGGTAACTTAATCACACGGTCTATCAACGTGAAGATTCGTTATGATCTTTTCCTAATTGACCAAATCAAATATTATTTAAACCTTAATATTATATATTTAAGTTAATAATTAAATATCTAATTAATTCATTATGTGGCATGTGGGCAACAAAATCTTACAAAGTGTTGACCTTGAGGCTTAAAAATAGCTGAATATCATGCTCATAATTTAGTGGGAGTATTAGTACTATTATATAGAACCTTTTATATTTGTAAAGTATAGATGAAACAATAAATTAAATTAAGATTCTTTCTGAAATTAAATTAAGTTAACCTTTTATATTTTTAAAGTTTTAGATGAAACAATATATTTGCCCGACACGGCACGTACGTGTGTATATTAGGAAAATATCAAAACTCACAATTATTTAGAAGATATGAAAACTCTCATCTTATTATACTATATTTCCAAACCTCTCTAAGATGATGTGTCAGCACCACATTTCTCTTAAAATGATGTGGCACCTCTCAAATCATTTATTTCAAAATCCTGCATTCTCCTTAAAAGTTATTTTAGGTATATTTTAAATCATATTAAGACTTAATCTACACCATATATTTTATACTTTTAATCTCAACCGTACATTTCATTTTGCATTTTCTATAAATGTCAAATCTCACTTTAGTTTTCATTCTGATTTACAACCCTAATCATCTTCACTTCTCTTTATTTTCTCATTCATTGTTTGATTTTTCTTTATAGGTATAATATTATTTTTCTCTCTTCTCTTCTTCTCTCACGTTGTCGTCTCTCTTCTCTCAGGTTATTCACGAACCGCCGCCTCCACATGGATTTTTTTCCCTCGGACCACCGCGGCCTTGAACTGCATCGGAATACCGCAAACCACCACATTGGGTAAGAGATCAATTTTATTTTAATCTAATTGAACCGTAATTTTTTTTCTTGCATAAATATGAATAAATACTTGATATGACGATCCAACCCCGGAGCATCACTGCACAACCCCTGTTTATCGAGATAATTTGAAATCGACGGATGAAGATATTTTTTTTTTTAATTTTTTTTAGGAATTAATTATTTGTAAAATTTAGAGTTGTTAATCTCTATAGTATACTATAAATCTGAATAAAATTCAATCAATGTAAACAAAATATTTATGTATAATATAAAATATTCTTTTAAACAATAAATTAATGCAAGCAATTCTTTTTTTCATTGTTGGATGTTTTGTTTTTAGGATTTATTTTTTGCAACATATTGATATATGTGAAATTTGTAGGAGAGAATTCGAAATATTTTAGAAAAGATATTTTCACCGAAATAGCGTATGATACTAAAAAAATCTTGCAACCAAATAAAATTATTTCCTTCAATAATAGATTGTAATAGAAAATTTTATTTTTAATAAAATTATATGGCCAAAATAGATTATTAAATTGCAAAATATATATATTCTTTTATGGACTAGGATTTTAATATTTTTTTAATATTTTTTAACATACAACTATTAAAAGAGTATTGTAATTGATAAATAAGTAAAAGATTGTTAAATCTTATATAATTAATGTATATGTTTTTTTCTTAAAATATGTGGAATAATTTTTTTATGGATTAGTAATGATAGTGAAAAAAAATGATTTACTAATGAAAATAAAATATATACGCATAATATGAAATAATATTTTAAATATTATATTAATGCAAGTAAGTTTTTTTTTCACGGTTGAACAAAGTTGAAATTTTTCAGAAAATATATTGTTACCGAAATAGTGTATGATACCAAAAAAATTAATCTCACAAAATATAATATCTTGCCTTCAATAAATTTTTTTTATGTAAATAATGAAATATAATTTTAATTATTATACTAATGCAAACATATCTTTTTTCACAGTTGATCGATTTCTTTGCTTAGATATTTTTGGAAGTTATTTTTGCAAAGTATGATAGATGTGAAATTTGTAGAAGAAAATTGAAATATTTAAGAAAAAATATTGTCACCGAAAGAGTGTATGATACCAAAAAAAAAATGTCACCAAATATAATATCTTGCCTTCAATAATAGATTGTAATACAAAAGTTTATTTTTGGATAAAATCTTACCGTCAAAATAAACTATTAAAATGTAAAATACATATGTTCTTTTCTAGACTAGGATTTCAATTTCTCTTTTATAATGTTTTAACATGAAATTATTAAAATAGTATTGCAAATGATAAATAAGTAAAAGACTGTTATATAAATAATGTATATTTCTAAAAAAATATGTGGAATAAATTTCATGGTTAAAAACTTATAGTGTTGGCCAAAAAGAACTTTAAAAATATGTGGAGTGAATTTAAGTATTAAAACTTTAAAAAATGTCTTACTCTAAAATACAATAATTATGAATATATTTTAATCAATGGAAACAAAATATTTACGTATAATATGAAATATTATTTTAAATATTAAATTAATGCAAGCAAATCTTTTTTCACAGTTGAACGATTTCTTTTCTAAGATATTTTTGGAATTTATTTTTATAAAATATTGATAGATATGAAATTTGTAGGAGGGAATTAAAATATTTTGGAAAAGATATTGTCACTGAGATATCATATGATTCCCAAAAAATATTGCCACCATGTAATATTTTACTATGAATAACAGATTGTAATACACACTTTTTTTTAATAAAATTCTAACTGCAAAATACAATTTGAAACTGTAAAAAGTTTCAGACCGCGAAATTCGCGGGGGTGCACCCTAGTTTGATTCTTAAAGTGATTCTCACTAGGTTTTATATGAAAATAGTTTATAATAAATTTATTATAAAAGTATTTTGAAATATCAAATATTATTTAATTAGGAATATTAAGAATGTTATCAAATATACAAAAAAATTGGGGTTAAAGTCATTTTTAAATTGTTGTTGATATTTCTTTACCTAAATTTTGATACTATTGATGAGATTTTTAATACTCTAACTTAATCACATATTTGATACTTTAAAATAGTCCTATAATAAACTTGTCATTGAAAAATTTCATAGTGATAACGTTTGGGAATTTTCAATCGATTCCCAAAATTATAAAAATAATTCTCTTTTTGTGACATCTCTCTCAATTTAATAAAGCGATAATATTAATTACGATTTTGCTATTTTTATTACTGAAATAACATTAAATGCATATTATTATTAGTAATGAGGACATTTACGCTATAATAGTATGGATTTCTTTTTAATCACGTAAACACGATAATACGTACTAGTTGCAGGTTAACCACGTATATATATATATATATATATATATATATTCTTAGCTTAAAGGTGATGTTGCCGTATTCTTCAATAAATTGTTTTTTCCAAAAATAAAAAAATAAAACCCTACCCTCTACACAGTCAAAAAGATAATTATAAAAGGATAATCTTTCATCAATTACGCATAATACACGATAATACGTACAAGTTGAATACTATAAATATGTGTAGGTTGGAGCTAAATACATGAAATTTTAATTATAAAAAAAGTACAGACCAAATCCGAAAAATGGCATATATTTCCATCAAGAAGAAAAAGCTAGACGGCAAAGTAGCCATAATAACAGGCGGCGCCAGTGGTATTGGTGAGGCTACAGCCCACTACTTTGCCGAACACGGCGCACGTGCGGTGGTGATCGCGGATATCCAAGACGACAAAGGCAGAGCGGTGGCGGAATCCATCGGCTCAGGACGGTCCAGTCACTACAAAAAATGCATGGATTGAAGAGGGAATATAAAGAGGGAAAATAAACCCTCAACAATAGAGAGGGAGTACACAAGGGAAATTACTTGTCGAGTGATTGCACGAGGGGAAAATATCACTCGTACATGGCGAGGGATCAGACGAGGAAAGAGTGGGACCCACTCGATGTTCACGAGGGAAAATCCCTCGGCTGCAGTTCTGACATGCATGACATGCATCACGAGGGAATCAAACCCTCGAAAATTCAAAATGGTGCTTCTCGAGGGATACTTCCCTCGTCTGGTTCGACAGTAAGTTTGTCGAGGGACTTTTCCCTCGTCTGGTGGTGTGGCAGGGCGCATATATATAATCATACATTATCAATAAGAATAATATTATTAGTTCGATATATATATATATATATATATATATATATATATATATAATATGCATATGATTTAAAAAAAGTTATTCATATGCATAAAATTTATTTATCATTTAAATCAATTTATTAATTAAAAAATATATTAATTATATACGTACAAAATAATTTATATTTTTCATTTAAAATTATCAAATAATACAATTATACTATTTATGAAGTTATATTATATGTATACAAACACACACACACACACACACATATATATATATATACACACACACATATATTATTTTATAAAGTAGGTAGAAAATTATTTGGTCCATTAAAAATTAGTAATTTTAATTATTAATGTGAATTAATATTACCATTGTTCTACTATTAAAAAAAGAAAAAGAAAAAAAGAATAAAGAAAAAAAATGTTAATAAGTTAAATAATATTGAAATCCAAAATATGTTAAGTGTTATGAGTAGCCTAGATGGTAAGTACCTTGTTTCCTGCACAAGAGGTCCAAAGTTCAATACCTAGAAACTACATTTTTTTTCCTTTGTTCATTATTATTTATTTATTTGCACAAGTGTTACCTAAATTTTTTATATAGGTGTTACATATATATGTAACATTTTTTTAAAGTGTTACATATATTATAAAAAGTGTTGCATTAGACTTTAAGCTACGCCAGCAACTGCAACGCCCTTAAAAGTGTTACTTATTGTACATATGTAACACTTTATACACATTATGTAGCTGACAACCATTGACCAGTTTCAGGTTAGGCGAGGGAATTTCCCTCTTCATTCCCTCGTCCATGTACCATATTTTCCACTCCGAGAACCCCATTTCAGCCACATTTCTTCCAGGAAGCAAGAGAGGAGAAGGCAAGGAGAATAGAAGGAGAAGGAGTTCCGGCTGCCACCACTGCTAGCTACTCCAAAAATACTCCTCCAATTGTCGAACGTATTGTACACATTATTGCTTGTGATTTGCAGAAATGCATCGCAGATTCGACCATGGAAGCCGAATAAGTAGTTGCTTGTGAAGTAGCGAAAGAAGCGGTTTGGCTCAAGTACTTCTTAGTGGACTTGGACGTTGTTCCGAATTTGCCCGACAAGATAACTGTCTTTTGTGACAATGTCGGAGCAGTTGCAAATTCAAGGGAACCGAGAGCCCACAAGGCCAGCAAACATATTGAAAGAAAACACCATCTTATACGAGAAATCGTTAAGAGAGGAGATAAAGAGGTGGCAAAGATAAACGTCGGAGGACAACCTAGTATATCCATTCACAAAGGGTCTGCCTCTGAGTACATTCGAGAGACATGTGGATGGAATGGGAGTCAAGACTATTGCCAATCTGCTTTAAGTATAAGTGGGAGGAATTATTAGGTTAGTGTAGGTTGACATTAGATGTCACGGAGAGCTACTACACTAAGACATGCGTGATGTATACTAAAAGCAGACTTTAAGTATAAGTGGGAGATTGTTGGAGTTATACGTGAAAGTATGCTTTTACTTTGTATAACTCGTGTATCAAACACTCGTTTTATGAGAATAATTCTTTTATCGCATTTGCTTTAGTTATGATTGAATGTTGAATTTCTATTGCAAACCGTTCAATATATAGTACATGTTACATTGTAGTTAATGTGGTGATACCCGATCACGGAAGACGACATTAACAGTTTACTTGTAACTAAACGTACATTTTCACGGCCTAGGTGGAATTGAACAATCCATCGTGAAAGGTCGATGTGTAAGGCTCAGATTGGTCTGTCTTGACCAAGAGATTGCACTAGCACATTTAGTATGTGTTGAAGAGGTCCTACAGCGAGGAGAAATTCTTCTGTTCTGAAAGGTGAAGAATTAGACCTCAGTGGTTGTTGATTTCTTAATCTCCGTCACTTAAATAGGACCGTGTGTGCTTAGTAGTTACTGCTTTGATTCATGTTGGGTGAGAATCATTGTGACTTCGAACTTTGTGTCTTGGGCAGTAATATTAATCATACGACGGTTGCTAAGATTTAATACGGAGAAACGCGTGCGAGTACGGCTCGTGTGATTAGTCCCCTTGGTGGGCTCAGAAGTTTTATTGTACCAAATCTTGCAAGTGAAGAATTAATTTCTTCGGTACGAATAATAATGTTGAGCTGTCTTTACTCCAAGGTGAAATATATTAATTAATTTAGAGCTATTCAGAAGCTCAATTAATTAATGGACTTGATAATCTTAAACGCGGGAAATAATAACCGGGAGCCCATATTATCGTAATATGGATTAAGATGGATAGTGCAATATTAATTTATTAGTGGTAATAATTAATATTAATGGATTGAATTATATTGGGGCTCAATATTGAAATTCAGAAGTCCATTAGGAGGTCCAATCTTAATTCTCCTTAAGGCCCCTCAAGTAGCCCAATTAAGTAGCCCAATAATGATAAGGTGATTAAAATAAAAAGAAAATAATATGCTGATTTTTTCCTTTAATTTTCGAAAAATACATGATAAGGAGGAAAAAGATTTTGTTGATTTTCTTGGAAAGATATTATTCAAGATATGTATTCTAAGAATACAAGAATATATCATATATTCAAGAAGATCCAAATCTTGGATTTTCTCCATGTAAATTTCGAAAGTTTCATATTTATTTAAGGGAGTGAGATTTTTGTGGAATATTTTATTATGGAGAAAAGAATATATGAGATATATTCAAGATTTCTTAGAGATTAAGAAAAGATTTTCTCCATGCCCATAAAATCTCTACGAATTTCGGTCAACCCCCTTTATAAATAGGAGATGATTATTTCATCTCAACGTACATAATTCCATGTGTTGGAAAAATCAAGAAGCATAGATATTTTTCTTTTTCCTTAGTTATTAAATTACTTGAAAGCGTCTCCCACCGGCGATCAAGTGAGGTGAAAAGGGAAATACTTGAGAAGGCTTTGGGTTGATAGAACATGATTACAAGTGTCCCGTATATCCAAAGGCCATTACTACGAGAGGTACGTTAATCGCATATTTACTTGTTTAATTCCGCCTAGTTAAATATGTGAAATTAATTCAACATGCATGATGATAATTAGTTGTTGGAATTATTATTTGAATTAATTAGGATTAATTCATGATAGTAATAATTGTATTTAAATTCGTATTTAAAATTCATCCCGAATAGATTCCGGGCACCCCTTATTTTTCCCAACAACTGGTATCAGAGCCACGTTTTCGGGCTCTGAATTTTAAATTGGAATTTAAATTGTTGAACATTAAATTTGAAATTGGATAGTAGAATTGCTAGATCTTTTTTGCAGGTATCCAATTGTCATGGTTTTTAATGTTGTTAATTTCATGCGTGTAAATTAATTGTTTTTAATTCGATTCGTTCGAACTCGTTTTTCTCGTGAGAAAATCCACGAGTAGATTAGTTGTTTTTATTTTGATTCAATCATTGTAATAGACTAGTCTAGATCTAGTATTTATTTTTTTTGTAAAAATAAATTGTAACCGGATCGTGACGAAGAACGAAGAATTAAAAACGGCGTACCCGGATGACGCATACATGCGTGGCGCGTGTATGGAGGTAAAATCATGCAAGGGGTGAAGAAAACGAGGACGAACGGCGAAAAAACGGCGCACGGGGGTGCACGGCGCACACCGTGCGCAACGGGCGCACGGCGCCGCGCGCACGGCGCGCGCGCGCCTCGGCAGGCACCTGCAGCGCCTCGGGGCGCCTCGGGTGCGCCTCGGCGCGCCTCCGTGCAGCGCCTCGGGTGCGCCTCGGGGCTGCGCTTCGGCGCGCCTCGGGCGCTTTTCCAGCGCTTCTCGGGCCGGGAAGCGCGCGGGCCCACTTCGTGGGCCGACGCGCGCTGTATCTCAGGCCGTGGAATTTTTTCGGTTCGTGTTTTTTTTTCCGTGTGATTTTAAACGTCATCCCGAACCCCAAACGATGCTATTTTTTAAGAAGTGTTGCTGTTCGAGTGGGAGCACGTCGAGACGAACATCGGAAAGCAACAAGGACGATTTTTCGCATCAAGACGTGAAGAAATTAAACCGTGACAATTGGAATTGAGTGCTCCAAAGTGTTTAATTTTGTTTTGATGGATGTTTTATTTCGTGCAATTATATTATTTGTTAATATGTGTTTGCATGAATTTAATTGTCCAAGAAAAACCTTACTTTCGAAAATTACTAAGTATGTTTTTATAATCGCAATTTTATTCCGGATATTAAAATTGAATTATTTTGACCTCCATAATTTATTTATTTGTGAAGTTCTTTTGGAATACATTTCCCCCTCGGATCGGCCAAAAGAACGGATTTCACATGAATAAAATCCGAAAGGATAATTGTGGATTATTACTAGTGGCGGTATTGACCCTCACCACGAGTGGCTTGCTCAAAGCGAAATAATAATCCTGTATTTAATTATGGTTATTACTTAGGCATAGGAAATTGATATTAACTTACTCCCCTCGGAGTCCCTGTCAGTTTCTATGTGGTCAAAGCGGGAGCCAACTATTAATTTTGAATTAAGGATTTGTAACTTTTAAGTTTGTAATCCGCTTGAATGTGTTTAAATGTATAGACCACCCCTCGTGGCGCATTTAAATTGTTTCGAGATGTTGGCTGATGCATGATTATATTGTTTTAAGGTTTCAATATAATTGATGTGATCGAATTATGCGATAATTTCATATTTTTTCTAGATATTGATATGAATGTATGTGTTATTCTCATTTCATCATGTCGCAACCTTTTAATCCACTGTTTAATATACTTAAAGTTAATAAATTTTTTGGAGTGATTTATATCGATTGGAAATATTTTTTTTAAATTTGTCCTTACTGCACGAAAACACAATTGGGTTATTTATGTTAATATACCCGGCAAGCCTAATGATAAGTCAAGCAATGGGAAGAGGCAGTTTATGATCGGAAGTGTGACAATGAATGAAGTGCATCATCTTGACATTTCTGTCTGAGGATTTGAGGCGCGTTCATGAAGACATTGTATCCGCTGTTGAAATCATGGAACACCTTGAAGAGATGTTTTCACATCAGAATCCCATGACTAATCAGTTCACCAAACATGACTCGGTCAAGTTGGAAATGGTGGAAGGAACGCCCGTGAGGGAGCACGTTCTCGAGATAATGGCATACCTTAACAAGTTGGAAGTACTTGGTGCGGATTTTGATTGATTTCATATACCATTCCCTACCGAGAAGCTTTGAGTAGTTTCATCTGAACTGTCAGATGAATGAACGGACAAGTCGTTTGCCCGAGCTCTTGCAAGCTTTAGTTTCGGTGGAGGTGATAATGGAGCACCAGTCTAGTGCTATGGTGGCTAATGGTTCGTCTACCTCTTTTGGTCCCAAGGGAGGGAAAAAGAGGAAGAGAACCAAAGGCCGGATCCAAGCAAATCCAATTGTTGCGAAAGGCAAATGCAAAGGCAAGCATCGAAGGGGAAGTGTTTTAGTTGCGGTGAGAGAGGACAATGGAGGTCTGCCTGTTCCAAGCCTAAGAGGCTAGGAAAGTTAGGTAATGCACACACCTTAGTCGTCGAAACTTGTGAAGTGGCGTATGCTGTCTATTCGTGGATAGTGGATACGAGAGCTACTGATCACATTTGTTTCATGGGTTTAAGCTAACCCGACGACTTAACGGAAGTGAGATCCTGATTAGGCGTGAAATTGTCATGATTCGTAGCTAGAAACGCCCTAGTTTTGGTCGAGTTTATAGAGTATTTAGAGTCAATTGAGCATTATTTCTATACATTGATAAATTTGTCTCTTTGATGCTCATAGGTGAATAGAGGACGAAAAACGGAGTTCGTAGGACTTTGAATCGACTCAAACGGATGCCCGGATGAGAAGATATTGAAGAAATACGATCGGTATTAGTGCGGACGAGGAAAAGTATCACTTGGGAGAAGTTTTGAGATCACTCGAGCGCCCTACTCGAGCGCCACCGCTCGAGCGCCTTACTCGAGCGCGCAAACGTACAGAACAATTCTTGCGCTCGAGCAGCTCGAGCGCCACCGCTCGAGCGCCCAAAACTTACAGAATGATTTCAGCGCTCGAGCAGCTCGAGCGCGACCGCTCGAGCGAATGCATCATTCGAGCTACACTGCTCGAGCGGGACCGCTCGAGCGTTTTGCTCGAGCGTCCCTATACTTTTGCCTCCGGATTCGTATTTTCGGCCCGTTAACTCCCGTTTCGACCCGTGCCTATATATATCTCGTCCAAACACGTTTTGAAGGATCCCCAACTTTTAGACATCACGTTTCATAGAGTTTTTAGAGCAAGAAGGAAGAGAAGAGACGAGCGAGGCTTAGATTTACGTTTTTAAGGTTTTTGATTACGAATTTACTCTACGATTTCACGTTTTAGCTTCGATTCTTAATAATTTTTGTTCTTAAATACGTTGAGACCTAGTTTTGTTAATTTATTTCAGTTTAATCTTTTGAATATTAAAACCTCAGTTTATGTTCGTTCTTTTCTTCGTTTTCATTATCATGTTCATGTTTGTTAATTATTTAATTGTTATTGTTTACGTTCAAACCATGTCTAGCTAAAACCCTTGCATGCTTAGGGTAGGATGAACTCGTAGAAGTAGGTTGTGGGTACGTAATTAGAGTAACTTGTGACGGTAGGTTTTAATTCTCTTAATTAATGAATGCTTAAAATTAATCTAGATTTTACTCTTGAGTTTCGTTCGAAAGGTGTTAGAGAGAGGACGACCGTATCACTCTTTAACAACGAGTAGGCTTAACTAGAGGGTTTAGGAAAGGTTAATTCATCTACCGGTTTAGCGAAGGAGGACGACCGCATCACCTTAGTTAAATTAGGGTCTCATTAATTAAGCGCTATCTATTAACTTGTTAGTGGATTAGTGAAGTCGAGTGTTAGGGGTAAAGTATTAGGGTTTAGAATCTTGAGCTTTCACCTTGCATTCTTAGACTTAGGTTAATTCTCGTTTGTCACAGTTATTTTGATTATGTACCTGCTCCGTTAGTATACGTAGGGATTCCTATCCTAAGCATCACCATCTCTTATTTGAATCAAACCCTTAGTCCATTCGTCTGCTTTAGTATTTTAGTCTAGTTAATTTACTTTTAGTTTAATTAATCTTTCTAAAAAAAAAACCAAAAAAACCATACACTCATATTAACTACGACGCGTAGATCTTCAGGGATCTATTCGCATATACACTGTCCCTTGGGTACGATATACTTGGTCGTTATACTTACCAATACTATAGTGAACCCGTTCGCTTGCGGGTGAGCGATTAGTAGAAGTTAGTAAAATTGCTTCAAGTCAATGGCGCCGTTGCCGGGGATGGCGTTTTATGCTTTTTGAATAGGACTTGTCGATAGCTTAGTAGTTAGTAGTGGGTGCTTATTTTCTGTTTTTATTTTTTATTTTTATTTTTATTTATTCGGCAGTTGCGTTTTGATCCATCTGCTAGTGTGTCAGGTTTATGAGAACACGCTCACAAGGCAATACGAGCGAAGAGAGAATACCTGCAGATCCTGAGACAATAGCCAGAAGGAACCGAGCTTACTTGAGAAGAATGAACGCAGCCGACTTAGGGAAGGAACCGATGGATCTCAGTAATGAGTTGGACGATGCTACCAACGATTTCAATCAGGCAGTAAACCGGGTTGATGGCTCTGGAGGGAGTGGTGGTCAGAATCAAGACCAGTTCGTGGATAGTCAAAGCCAGAACCCGGGTGCACAAAATGTAAACAATCCAGCTCAGAACATAGTCCCAAATCCTCTGAACAATCCTGCTTACCCACAAAACCCACATAACCCTTTCCACAACCCAGCATATCAACATTACCCATACCCACCATACCCTTATCCACCATACCCGTATCCTCCACCTCCTGTCTATAACCAACCACCTATGTACCAACAACCTCCAGTTCAAAACATACCAGCACCACCTGTCGCTCCTCAGCCTGCGCCCCAGAACGCAGATCAGAATATGGCAATTCGGGGCAGGTTCGCGGCACAACCGCAGAGGTATTACGATGGAGTGGCCTTACCACCTGTGGAGGCCAATAACTTTTCAATCTCCCCAGGAATTCTCAAGCTGCTTACTGAGAATCAATTCAAGGGGGAGGTTGGGAAGGAGAACCCTCACACTCACTTGAGGAGTTTCCTCATGATTGCATCTACTTTCAATTACAATGGCATGTCTGAAGATGCCAAGAGGCTCAGGTTGTTCCCATTCTCTCTTACGGGAATAGCAAAGGAATGGTATGATAACACGCTCCCACGGGGAGGTGTTAATACATGGGCCGAGCTCGAGCGTCTGTTCCTCGAGCGATTCTACCCTCCATCAAGAACGATTAAAGCGAGAATTGAGATCTCTTCCTTTCGCCAGAAATCTGGAGAAGATTTACGCCAGGCGTGGGAGAGATACTCGAATATGTAGATCGAGTGCCCGCAGCATGGGTACAACGAGGGAGATATAATGGCGTTCTTCTACAGTGGAGCCAGCAAGGCTGGCCAAGCCCACCTAGATGCATGTGCAAGTGGAGCTTTTCTGAACCAAGGGGTAGCGAGGTGTAGAGAGATCGTGGACAATATTGTCACGAATGCTGGTGCATGGAACGAGGATCCAGAATTTCAGAGGGTATGCAAGTTGGAGGAGAATGAGGGTACGAGGAAGCTATTGATGGCTATGATGGAGAAGATCAGCAACCTCGAGATGGGGCAGAACTTAGTTGGAGGGAATGGAGCAGCAAGCGAGAAAGTGGAACCACCCACGAGTCAGCTAGAAGAGGCCAACTATATGGGAAGGCCTAATTACCCACAAGGGGGGTATCCACAAGGTGGAAACCAATATGGAAGACCTTCTTATGGTCAACCATTTGTGCCTCCAGGCCCACAGCCGCCTCAAAATCAATGGAGGAACACACAAGGGTATCAAGGAGGCCAGCAGCCTCCTCAAAACACGTGGAGGAAAAATGAAAATTTTTCTTATGCTAACCCAAAAGCTGGTATTACTGTGCCTGCAGGTGTTGATCCGGGGTCTAAACTTCCTGGTGGAGAGGGCGGTGCATCAACCGAAGAAATGTTGAGAGCGATCCTTCAGAAAGTGGAGGAAGGTAGCAAGCGATTGTCCTCTTTGGAGTACGATGTGAAGGAGTTGCATAAGAAAGGCGATCAACGAGATCAAGAACTCCAGAGACATCGAGTGGAATCGAGCTCAGCAAGAGAACAACAGAAGATTCAATTCCATTGAGTACCAAATTAGCCAGATCGCAAAGTCTCAGCCAAGAGAGCCTGGCAAGTACCCATCAATGCCCGAGGATAACCCAAAGGAACATTGCAAGGCTATTGAGTTGAGAAGTGGGACCAAATATGATGGTCCCGAGATGCCTGCTGATTCTGAGACGCTCAAGGAGAAAGATGAGACAGAAGGGATAGAGTCTCAAAGTGATGGAGTTGAGGTTGAGAAGGAAGGAGTTAAGATGAAAAGTGATGATAAGAGTCAAGATGTGGATGAGACCCAGAAGAGCAAAGTGCCTGATGAGGAGATTGAGGAGATAGAGAGAATTCCAAAGTGGAAAAAGGCAAAGGAAGCAAGGGAGAAAGTGAAAGAAACTGAGAAAGATGAATGGGGGGTACCCAAATCGGTGATACCTGTCCCATATCCACAGCGCTTCATGAAAAAGAAGCTTGATGAGAAGTTTTCTAAATTCCTTGATGTTTTTAAAAAGTTACATATTAACATACCCTTTTATGATGCTTTGGAACAGATGCCGAACTACGCCAAGTTCCTGAAGGACTTGATTGCAAAGAGACGGAGAATAGATGGACCCGAGCTAGTGCACTTGAACCATGAGGTGAGTGCTATGGTGCACAAGGCACTTCCGCCCAAGCTAAAGGATCCCGGGAGCTTCACCATTCTTTGCGATATCGGGAACGGGATCAAGAAAGGAGCTTTGTGTGATCTAGGGGCGAGCATTAATCTGATGCCTCTTTCGTTGTTCAAGAAGTTGGAGGGAGTTGAGCTTCAACCCACGATGATGACACTCCAGCTTGCTGATAGGTCCATTACGAGACCTCAAGGAGTAGTGGAGGATGTTCTAGTGACGGTGGAGAATCACGTTTTTCCCGCCGACTTCGTAGTACTCGAGATGGAAGAGGATGAGCATGTCCCGCTGATTTTGGGAAGGCCGTTTCTAGCTACCGCCGGGATGGTGCTTGATGTAGCAAATGGGAAGATCACGGTCAAAGTTGATGATCAAGAAGTGAAGATAGCTATCTACGAAGCTATGAAATATCCCATGGGAGATGAGAGTTGCCACTTCATTGACATCACGGATGCTTGTGTTGATGACACACTTCTAGACCCTTGCTCTTTCTATGTTCATCAATTTGATTATCCTATTCTTGACGATTTGTCTTATGATTCTTATGATCTTGACTATTTTGACAGCTTGAAAGACAATGAAGACGTCAAGTTCTTGGAGTTGAAGAAAGTAGAGGATGATGATGACTTGGAGGCCGAGGAGTCAACTTTCGAGAAGATGTTCGATAAGGCGCCACCATTGGAGGCGAAGAAGGAGTTGAAGCCGCTGCCCGACCACCTCAAGTACGCTTACTTGGATGAGACCGACAAATATCCGGTAATTGTATCTGCCATTTTATCTGATGATCAGCTTGAGAGACTTTTAGTGGTGCTTCGTAAGCACAAATCTGCTATAGGATGGTCGATCGCGGATATTAAGGGAATTAGCCCCTCGATTTGCATGCATAGGATTAGATTAGAAGAGGGTAGAAAACCGATAGTGCAAAATCAGCGTAGAGTTAATCCGGTTATTCAAGAGGTGATACATAAGGAAGTGTTGAAGTTGTTAGATAGCAACATGATTTTTGCCATTTCTGATAGTCCATGGGTGAGTCCTTTACACGTAGTTGCTAAGAAGGGGGGTACCACGGTGATTAAGACGGAGTCTAATGAATTGGTAGCCACTAGATTAGTGACGGGATGGCGTGTATGTGTTGATTATAGAGAGTTGAACAAGGCAACGTGTAAGGATCACTTTCCTTTACCGTTCCTTGATCAAATGATAGATCGATTAGGTGGTTTTGAGTATTATTGTTTCTTAGATGGGTACTCGGGGTATAATCAGATCATGATAGCCCCCGAGGATCAAGAGAAAACCACCTTCACCTGCTATTATGGTACATTTGCTTTTAGGAGAATGCCGTTTGGGTTGTGTAACGCACCCGCCACCTTTCAAAGGTGTATGATGGCGATTTTTCATGGCTTGATTGAGAAGATTATGGAGGTTTTCATGGACGACTTCTCCGTTTATGGGGAGTCATTTGATAATTGTCTAACCAATCTTGAAGTTGTGTTGAGCAGGTGTGAAGAGACGGACTTAGTGCTTAATTGGGAGAAGTGCCACTTCATGGTAAGAGAGGGTATTGTTCTTGGACATCATGTGTCTTCGAAAGGTATCCAAGTGGACAAGGCGAAAGTGATTGCTATCGAGAAGCTTCCACCACCTTCGACCGAGAAGGGGATTCGGTCATTCTTAGGACATGCGGGTTTTTATAGACGTTTCATAAAAGAATTTTCACAAATAGCTAAACCCCTTTCGCGGCTTCTTGAAAAAGAAGTCGCCTTTGAGTTTACTAATGAGTGTTTAGTGGCTTTTAATAGGTTGAAAGAAGCGTTGGTGAATGCCCCGATACTTGTTACACCGGATTGGTCTAGCCCGTTCGTGCTCATGTGTGATGCTAGCGACTATGCGATGGGGGTTGCTTTGGGGCAAATTCGTGAGAAGCGTTTTCACGCTATTTATTATGCCTCGAAGATGCTGAATTCTGCTCAAGTGAATTACACTACGACCGAAAATGAGCTGTTAGCGGTCGTGTATGCTTTTGATAAATTTCGACCCTACCTAGTAGGGACGAAAACAATTGTATATACGGACCACGCAGCGATTCGGTACCTTATGAGTAAGAAGGATGCAAAGCCCCGTCTCATTCGTTGGATCTTGTTGCTCCAGGAGTTTGATGTAGAGATTCGAGACAAGAAGGGATGCGAGAACGTGATAGCCGATCACCTTTCTAGATTGGAGCTCACCAAGGAGAACACCGTGGAGGATCGAGAGGTGAACGATGAATTCCCCGATGAGAAGCTCTTTGGCTTAGGAGAAATCCCGGTGTATAGAGTTGAGGGGAGGGCACCTTGGTTTGCAGACTATGCTAACTATTAAGCAAGTGGTGAGTTGCCCGTTGAGATAGACTCGGTGCAGCGGAAGGCATTTTTGAAGAAGGTTCGGGAATTCATTTGGGATGACCCCTACTTGTTCAAAAGAGGGATCGATCACGTGTTGAGAAGGTGTGTGCCAGAGGAAGAGTGGAGTGATATCATAAGGCATTGTCACGCCTTGCCATGTGGAGGACATTTGGGTGGAGAGAAGACCGGAAGGAAAGTCCTTCAATCCGGTTTTTATTGGCCAACTCTATTGAGAGATTGCATGGAATGGGTTAAGAGGTGTGAGAAGTGCCAACGATTCGGCTCCATTACTAAGAGGGACGAGATGCCTATGCACGTGTTCATGGAAGTCGAGATATTCGACGTATGGGGGATTGATTTCATGGGTCCATTTCCTCCTAGCAATGGATTCTTATACATTCTCGTATGCGTCGACTATGTCTCGAAGTGGATTGAAGCTGTCCCAACTCGCGTGAATGATTCCCGTGTCGTCATCGAATTCTTGAGGAAGAACATCTTTGCAAGATATGGAGTTCCAAGAGCTTTGGTAAGTGATGGGGGAAGTCATTTCGTGAACAAATGGATGGAAAAGCTGCTGTCAAAATATGAGGTAAGTCATCGAATCTCTACTGCTTATCATCCTCAATCTAACGGTCTTGCAGAGGTTTCTAACCGGCAAATCAAGGAGATCCTTGAGAAGACGGTGAGCATAAGTAGGAAAGATTGGGCGATGAAGTTGGATGATGCGCTTTGGGCATACAGGACAGCTTTCAAAACTCCTCTTGGTATGTCTCCATATCAATTGGTGTTTGGAAAGGCATGTCACTTGCCCGTGGAGTTGGAGCACAAGGCATATTGGGCGATCAAAAAGCTTAATTTTGATAGTGCCTTGGTTGGTGAGAGGAGATTACTCCAACTTCATGAGTTGGAAGAGTTTCAAGACGTTGCCTACGAGAATGCCCGAATTTTCAAAGAAAAGACAAAGAAGTGGCATGATGCACGATTGAAGAAGAAGGAATTCAAGGTGGGTGATCAAGTCCTCGTATTCAATTCGAGGATGAAGCTGTTTGGTGGAAAGCTTAAGTCCAAGTGGAACGGGCCGTATATTGTGAAGGGAGTGCACAAGAGTGGATTCCTTGACGTTGAGACGGACGATGGACAGAAATTCATGGTGAACGGGCATCGAGTGAAGAAATTCTTTAACTTCTCTTATGAGAATAAGGGAGGTATTTTAGATTCTCAAGTCCCGTGAGCTCCTTTGAGCTCGGTCCGGCATTAGGACCTTAAAACTAGCGCTTAATGGGAGGCAACCCATTTTTACTTGTTTTTTTTTAGTGTTTGTTTATTTTTAGTAGTTAGGGAATCGTAAGTGTTAACCTCGTTTGTTGAGATTTGTGATGTAGGCTTGCTTCGTGGAGTGAAATTCTGAGAGAGAGAGCTTAAGGAGGAAAGTCATGAAGTTGAGCACGTTTCGAATAGGAAAGCATTCAATTCTTGAAGTTAGAGGTAACCGAACCCCAAACGTCGACCTCTTTGCGAAGTCGAAGTTTGGGGGGGTGATTTTTTTTTTTTCGTTCATTAGTTTGCATTGGTAGAAGTCGAGTTCATACGAATTTTGTGTACTTACTCTTACGTACTCATTCGTTTCAAACTTTGTTATCGCATAGCAAGAACAAAGTTTGGGGGGGTGTGTATTCGTACTTCGGTACTTCGGGTTCGTACACGAAATTCTATGAAAAATTGGGTCAAATTTTTTGAAAACATCAATGCTTGAGGGTCGTTGAGTCGAATTGAGTGAGAGTGCTAAGTTCGACTTGAAGTGAATTGGTGATTTGCACGTATGGAAGAGACCCCAACTCCTCGGTCGAATGAGCGACCTGGCTTAAATCGAGGAGTTCTCAGGTTAGTTCGTGTTTTGGGTTGAATGTGATAAGTTGTCGAGCTTGGTTCGGATGAAAATTTTGAGTGTTGAACATAAAAAAACAACCTTGAAATTTTGTCGCGCTCGAGCAGCTCGAGCGCCACCGCTCGAGCGTATTGCTCGAGCGCAAAAATCATACAGAACCATTCCAGCGCTCGAGCAGCTCGAGCGCCACCGCTCGAGCGAATCGCTCGAGCGCCCAAATCTTACAGAGTGTTTTACCCGCTCGAGCGAATTGCTCGAGCGCGACCGCTCGAGCGTACCGCTCGAGCGGGTCGCGGGTTGACCCATCGGACTTCCCCCTCTATAAATACCCTTTTTCACACTTTCACACACATTTTCACACACTCAAGGGGCGATTTGGGGGCGATTTTCAGCGATTCTTCACGATTTTGCTCGATTTCTCACGTATTTGTTCGAATTTCTTCACACTTCTCCTTAAATCTTCAACCAAGGTATGTAATCTCTATCCCTTGCCGATTAATTCGAAGTTTAAAGTTGAATTAGGCATTAGTTGATGTATATGAACTAGGGTTCATGAGTTAGTCGAAATTTTTGGGGATTTTTGCGAAACTTGTTGATTCTTGATTCCTTGATTGATGAATGTTGATAATATGCTATGGGTTTGCTTGTTTTACTTTCAATTTTGGAATTGAATGAGTAGAAGGGGTGAATTTCTAGAGTGAGGAATAGGAATTTGAGAAAAAGGAAATGGGTTTTGCATATTGAGAAGAAATTTTTGTGAATTGAGATGGTATTGAGCATGAATGAGTATGAGTTGAGTCTTGAGCATGTAAATTACTTAACTTGGGTAATGTTACTTCATGATAGACTTAAATGTGGGGAATTTTGGGTTGAAATGGAGAATTAAGTGTTGAAGGCTTGAGAACTTTGAACGAAAAACATGGTTTAATTGTGTGAATTGCGTTGAACTTGATTGAATGCTTTGAAATGAATATTGCTTTGAGCTTGAGAAGAGCATGAATAGTGAGTTGAATTGAATTGAGATGCATTACTTGGAATTGCTTAAGTTTGAATGTATATTGAACTGTTGTGAACTTCAAGAATGTTGCTTAAATCCTTGCTATTTCATGATTAGGTACAATGGCTCCTAAGCACAAACTCCTGAGCGACGAAGAAGTGAGAGTGCTCACGGAACAGCTTAGACAGAAGAACTTGTTGCCCGCGAGATGGGGAGGGTTAGATTATCACGATGACTGGAAGTATGTGGCTTACAGATGGAGCCTCATAACCGGAAAAGTTGAGAAAACCCGGAGACCAGTAGTGAGCTTCATGAAGGACCTGGGGATTGAAGAGGAAATACGAAGAATATTCACCAGAAACAACATGGCTGAGTTCTTCGACATGCTGCTGACCATGGAGACTAACGCCGATCTGGTGGAGCAATTTCTGGCCACAGTAGAAAAGACGCGCACCGACACCTTCAAATTCAAGTACCAGAACGATTGGCAATACCACGAGGTGGGGATTGTCAACCTCGCATTCGGGCTCCCAGCCCTATCTCGTCCCAACCGTGAGAACAAGGCGTACAACGCTAACGCATTTTGGAAGGAAATCACGGGGGGCTTGGTTGGGGACTACAAGGGGCAGCATGCGAGGGCGTCGGCTATCCGGAACCCGGTGATAAGATATCTGGAGAGGATTTTGGGGAACACGATTTATGCCAGATCTGAGACGGGAACGGTGACGAGCAAGCAGCTCTACGGAATCTGGTGCCTTTTGCATAAAAAGGACCATGACTTTGGAAGGGACTTCCTAGAGCACCACTTCGAGGCTCCGTTCAAGCTTGGAACGAGAACCTCGAAGATCCGAGGAGGATGGCTAATCTCAGTTTTGATGAAGCACCTCGGATTTGAGCCGTGCTCTGGACCTTGCAAGGGCATGGATTTGGGATTCGAGCAGATGAACAACACTTGGATGTTTGAGCACTGGTTGGGCAAGTACTGCATCCGGTACAATGATGATGGCTTGTTCCCGCTGCCGAACAAAAAGCTCGTGACGCTTGTCGGGATGAAGAAGGAGAACGTCGGAATGAACGGAGAGCAGCACCTCGCTATAGGTGCTAAGTACACGTCAGAGATAGATAGCAAAGGACTCCGAGACGTTAGGCCGGTCAAGAGGAGCAGAGGAGAAGGCACGAGTGGTGCCGGATCGAGTGGAGTAGCAGAGCTACAAGAGGAGGAAGAAGCTGAGTACGAGGAAGGAGGAAACATGGCTGAGGAGGAAGAAGCTGAAGTGGGTGAAGGAGGTCAGGGACCTCAAGAGATGGAGTTCGGGATGCCTGATGCACCGACTCCAGAGCCGTGGTACCCGAACCAGATGGAGTGGTACGGAATGCGGACCGACATTCAGGGCCTGAGGGCAGATGTCACGGAGCTTCGTACCACTCAAAATCAGTGGTACACGGAGGCTTCTAGCATGAGAGGGGAATTTCAAGCAGTTCGATCGGAGGTTTCAGATTTGAAACGCTGGATGGAGGCACTCTTTGTCTCCCACTTAGGACCCGATCACCCCAGCTACCGGCCACCACCACCTCCAGATGCTTGAGAGACTTGGGATGCCCCCAATTTTCTTTTCCTTTTTCTTTCCTTTTCTTTTCTCCTTTCTTCTCTTATTTATTTCTGTTCCTGAGTATGAATTGTAATGTTTGCTTGGAGTGTTTGTTTGGGGATTGTATTGGAAGTCTTTAAACTATTAAGGGATTTGTTTCTAATTGCTCTGATTGCTGTGATTGATGATTTCATGCTTATTAACTCTTCTAGACTGCTTATTGTTTATTCTTGAGTCTGACTAAGTGAGGAGAGTTGAGTTGTGAAAGTGAGTTGAAAATTCCTTTGTGTAGGTAAGTGAGTTTGAGCTGATTAGGGAGAGAACCCGTATGCTTATGAGTTTTCTTTTGAGTACTTGTGTGACAAGAGTGAGAACTCACTAGGACTAGCTTGGATGTGAAAGCCGTGAGCTTTTGAGCCTTACGAGATTTAAATGCATGATTTAATCTCTTCGTTTGTGAGTGGATCGTCACCCTAGAGGATGCTAGAACTTGCATGTGCTCTTGCTTCTAGATTGTGTCTAGTCTGATATGCCGAATAGGATCTTAGGCCATTTTTGATTTGAATAAGTCACTTAGCCAAAATTTTCCTTACCAATGACATTGATCCCTTGTTAGCCCCTTTGAGCCTAAAGCCTATTTTATTTGCTAGCACATATGAACACTATTCCAATTCCTAAGCCTTTTTGTCCCAATTTGAGTGGAGAATAGGAAAGTGTGAATATGAAGGGAGTGAATTGAGTTGAAAAAAAGGAGAAGGTTGTATGTTGAGTGAATATGAGAAAAAGGTGTGATGAAGTTTTGAGATGTGGGAAAAAGAACAAAAAAAAAAAAAAAAATTTGAGAATGAGCAAAAGAAGAAAAAAATGAGCTCATGTGTTGTGCGAAAAAGAAAAAAAATGATGAAGTGATTGAAAAAGTGAAAAAGAGAGAAAGAAAAAAAATTGAAGTGTTGAGAGAATTGAGAGCGAAAGTGTAGTGATTGAATATGTTTGAAGTAGATCGTTTTTAATCTCGAAGTACCGAAGTTTTGAATTTCTATTCTCCATTCACTTGAGTCACTTTACCATATTGTTATCCCACCTGTCCAAAGAGCCTACATTACAACCTTTTGAAAGTCCTTTTTGATTCGGCATTGATTTCTAGAGTATGGTCGAAGTTGAGAGCATTTACAAGCCTATGGCTGCCAATTTGTGTGAATGATTGATTGAGTGAGTCCCTTTATCATTGTTATACACTTGTGAGGGAGTTAAACACATCGTTGAGTGCACATCCATGCTTGATCTTGGTGCTTCTTATTATTGTTGCATGAGTACGATAAAAGGAATTGAGTGAGTATACGGGTGATTGACTTCTGAAGCTTGAATTCATTAGCTTGCATGATTGATTTTTCCTACTCATTCCTAACAATTTCACTTGACTTATTATTTCATTGCTTGGGGACAAGCAATATGGTAAGTTTGGGGGGGTTGATTAGGCGTGAAATTGTCATGATTCGTAGCTAGAAACACCCTAGTTTTGGTCGAGTTTATAGAGTATTTAGAGTCAATTGAGCATTATTTCTATACATTGATAAATTTGTCTCTTTGATGCTCATAGGTGAATAGAGGACGAAAAACAGAGTTCGTAGGACTTTGAATCGACTCAAACGGATGCCCGGATGAGAAGATATTGAAGAAATACGATCGGTATTAGTGCGGACGAGGAAAAGTATCACTTGGGAGAAGTTTTGAGATCACTCGAGCGCCCTACTCGAGCGCCACCGCTCGAGCGCCTTACTCGAGCGCGCAAACGTACAGAACAATTCTTGCGCTCGAGCAGCTCGAGCGCCACCGCTCGAGCGAATCGCTCGAGCGCCCAAAACTTACAGAATGATTTCAGCGCTCGAGCAGCTCGAGCGCGACCGCTCGAGCGAATGCATCATTCGAGCTACACTGCTCGAGCGGGACCGCTCGAGCGTTTTGCTCGAGCGCCCCTATACTTTTGCCTCCGGATTCGTATTTTCGGCCCGTTAACTCCCGTTTTGACCCGTGCCTATATATATCTCGTCCAAACACGTTTTGAAGGATCCCCAACTTTTAGACATCACGTTTCATAGAGTTTTTAGAGCAAGAAGGAAGAGAAGAGACGAGCGAGGCTTAGATTTACGTTTTTAAGGTTTTTGATTACGAATTTACTCTACGATTTCACGTTTTAGCTTCGATTCTTAATAATTTTTGTTCTTAAATACGTTGAGACCTAGTTTTGTTAATTTATTTCAGTTTAATCTTTTGAATATTAAAACCTCAGTTTATGTTCGTTCTTTTCTTCGTTTTCATTATCATGTTCATGTTTGTTAATTATTTAATTGTTATTGTTTACGTTCAAACCATGTCTAGCTAAAACCCTTGCATGCTTAGGGTAGGATGAACTCGTAGAAGTAGGTTGTGGGTACGTAATTAGAGTAACTTGTGACGGTAGGTTTTAATTCTCTTAATTAATGAATGCTTAAAATTAATCTAGATTTTACTCTTGAGTTTCGTTCGAAAGGTGTTAGAGAGAGGACGACCGTATCACTCTTTAACAACGAGTAGGCTTAACTAGAGGGTTTAGGAAAGGTTAATTCATCTACCGGTTTAGCGAAGGAGGACGACCGCATCACCTTAGTTAAATTAGGGTCTCATTAATTAAGCGCTATCTATTAACTTGTTAGTGGATTAGTGAAGTCGAGTGTTAGGGGTAAAGTATTAGGGTTTAGAATCTTGAGCTTTCACCTTGCATTCTTAGACTTAGGTTAATTCTCGTTTGTCACAGTTATTTTGATTATGTACCTGCTCCGTTAGTATACGTAGGGATTCCTATCCTAAGCATCACCATCTCTTATTTGAATCAAACCCTTAGTCCATTCGTCTGCTTTAGTATTTTAGTCTAGTTAATTTACTTTTAGTTTAATTAATCTTTCTAAAAAAAAAACCAAAAAAACCATACACTCATATTAACTACGACGCGTAGATCTTCAGGGATCTATTCGCATATACACTGTCCCTTGGGTACGATATACTTGGTCGTTATACTTACCAATACTATAGTGAACCCGTTCGCTTGCGGGTGAGCGATTAGTAGAAGTTAGTAAAATTGCTTCAAGGCTCGAGCAGTGTAGCTCGAATGATGCATTCGCTCGAGCGGTCGCGCTCGAGCTGCTCGAGCGCTGAAATCATTCTGTAAGTTTTGGGCGCTCGAGCGGTGGCGCTCGAGCTGCTCGAGCGCAAGAATTGTTCTGTACGTTTGCACGCTCGAGTAAGGCGCTCGAGCGGTGGCGCTCGAGTAGGGCGCTCGAGTGATCTCAAAACTTCTCCCAAGTGATACTTTTCCTCGTCCGCACTAATACCGATCGTATTTCTTCAATATCTTCTCATCCGGGCATCCGTTTGAGTCGATTCAAAGTCCTACGAACTCCGTTTTTCGTCCTCTATTCACCTATGAGCATCAAAGAGACAAATTTATCAATGTATAGAAATAATGCTCAATTGACTCTAAATACTCTATAAACTCGACCAAAACTAGGGCGTTTCTAGCTACGAATCATGACAATTTCACGCCTAATCAGATCCCCATCACATCGGGCAATGCTACGAGAGTGGCAGTTGAAGCAGTGGGAGAAGTGCGCCTATCTTGTGAAGATAGAGTTATGGTCTTGAGAGACGTTCCTCATGTTCCTAGTTTAGAAAGAACTCAACCTTCAGTTTCTAAACTGTTTGAATAGATACTCAGTTTCTTTTAATAAGGATGTTATTATTGCTTGAAACGATGAGTTTATCCGTTCCGGAACTTTAATGGATGATCTTTATACCATTATTTGGGCACACCACTCACAAAATTGAATCTAATAACACATCGATTATTTCGAGTAATAAAAGAAAGCGTTCCTCGGAGATGAACGAAACACTTCTATGGCATCTTAGACTAGGTCATATTAATCTAAAGTGGATAGAGAGATTGGTGAAAGACGGATCCTTGGAATCATTCCAAGTCGAACCGTTTCCAACTTGTGAATCCTGTTTAGGGGGTAAAATGACCAAGAGGGCATTTGGAGCCAAGGGGAATAGAACTACGGAAGTGTTAGAACTCGTTCATACCGATATGTGTGGTTCAATGACGATCATAGCAAGAAGAGGTATGAGTAATTTGATGATTACTCAAAATACGGATACATCTACCTTATGATGCATAAGGAAAGAAGTATCAAGTCTCTACGATTTGTTCGTGGAGGCGAATACCTTAGCAATGAATTCTTGAACTACCTATCGGAAGAAGGGATTGTATCCCTGTTGACCACATCGGGAACCCCTCAATAGAACGGTGTGGAGGAACGAAGGAGCCAGACTCTTTTAGAAATAGTCAGATCCATGATGAGTTATTCGGATTTACCCAAGTCGTTTTGGGGTAACGCCTTGGAAACAACGACTTACATTCTAAACTTGGTGCCATCCAAATCGGTTCCTAAAACCCCAATGGAATTGTGGACCGGGCGCAAGCCCAGTCTAAGACACTTGCGGATTTGGGGTTGTCCGGCATACGTGCTAGACGAGGAAGCTGGTAAATTGGATCCACGTTCGGAATTAAGGTTGTTTATAGGATATCCCATGGGAACGAAAGGGTGTATATTCTATAGTCTCAAGGATTAAAAGACCGTGATTAGCTCACACTTTAAATTCTTGGAGGAAGACTATATGAACAAAAGAAAGCCCAGAAGTGAGATTACCTTAGACGAGTTAAGAGGGCGAACTCCTATACCAAGTATACAAGATGATATACCACACGTCATACCTTCACAACCGGAACCCCGTCGTAGTGGGAGGATTGCAAGACAACCTGAGAGATTCATGGGAATTGGAGAATCTTCGGATTTGATTCCCGGCGATGAATCAGACCCATGAACGTACGACGAGGCAATCCAAGACAAAGACGCGGAAGTGTGGCAAACCGCAATGGAAACCGAGGTGGGTTCGATGGATTATAATCAAGTGTGGGAGTTGGTTGATCCACCTAATGGGTAGAGCCCGTTGGATGCAAGTGGGTGTACAAGAGGAAAAGAGGACCGGACGGAAGGGTAGAGACCTTCAAAGCAAGGCTTGTGGCCTGTGGTCTGTAGCTATGCTTAAGTCCATCTGTATTCTCTTGTCGATCGCTGCGCACTTAGATTACGAGATTTGGCAAATGGATGTCAAGACAGCTTCCCTTAACGGAAGTCTTGATGGGATCTATATGCAACAGCCCAAAGGTTTCGTTGAAAAAGGCCAAGAGCACCTCGTATGCAAGCTTAAGAGATCTATTTATGGACTTAAGCAAGCATCGCGTACTTGGAACCAGTGTTTTGATCAATTGATTAAGTCTTATGGGTTTGTGATCAAAACAAGTTCGAAAGTTGTGTGAAAGATGTGACGGAACTGCGGTGGTATTCTTAGTATTATACGTAGACAATATTCTGCTCATTGGAAACAATGTAAAGGTATTGTCAGACGTAAGGGTATGACTGTCAAAACAGTTTGATATGAAGGACTTAGGGAAAGCCGGTCACATCCTTGGGATCAAGTTCACTCGAGATCGCAAGAGGAAGATGTTGGGCTTATCACAAGTTTCATACAAAGCCACTGTTTTGAAGCATATCAGCGTGCAAGATTCCAAGAAAGGTTTTGTACCTTTTTAGGCACGGAATCCATCTATCCAAAGAAATATGCCCTAAGACGCAAGTGGAGATAGATGACATGAAAGACGTTCCGTACGTTTCGGACGTAGGAAGTCTTATGTATGCAACGTTGTGTACGAGACCGGATATCTGCTTTGCCGTGGGCATGATGGCAAGATATCAAAGTAACCCCGGGAAAGCACATTAGATTGCAATTAAATACGTTCTTTAGTTTCTGAAAAGAACTTGGTATGGAATGCTGATTTAACAATCAGACAATCTAATTCCCATGGGATACACGGACTCAAATTTCCAATCAGACATAGACTCCAAAATACCTACCTCGGGTAGTGTGTTTTGCATGGGAGAAGGAGCCATGACATGGAGAAGCGATTTGCAGAAATGCATCGCAGATTCGACCATGGAAGCCGAATAAGTAGTTGCTTGTGAAGTAGCGAAAGAAGCGGTTTGGCTCAAGTACTTCTTAGTGGACTTGGACGTTGTTCCGAATTTGCCCGACAAGATAACTGTCTTTTGTGACAATGTCGGAGCAGTTGCAAATTCAAGGGAACCGAGAGCCCACAAGGCCAGCAAACATATTGAAAGAAAACACCATCTTATACGAGAAATCGTTAAGAGAGGAGATAAAGAGGTGGCAAAGATAAACGTCGGAGGACAACCTAGTATATCCATTCACAAAGGGTCTGCCTCTGAGTACATTCGAGAGACATGTGGATGGAATGGGAGTCAAGACTATTGCCAATCTGCTTTAAGTATAAGTGGGAGGAATTATTAGGTTAGTGTAGGTTGACATTAGATGTCACGGAGAGCTACTACACTAAGACATGCGTGATGTATACTAAAAGCAGACTTTAAGTATAAGTGGGAGATTGTTGGAGTTATACGTGAAAGTATGCTTTTACTTTGTATAACTCGTGTATCAAACACTCGTTTTATGAGAATAATTCTTTTATCGCATTTGCTTTAGTTATGATTGAATGTTGAATTTCTATTGCAAACCGTTCAATATATAGTACATGTTACATTGTAGTTAATGTGGTGATACCCGATCACGGAAGACGACATTAACAGTTTACTTGTAACTAAACGTACATTTTCACGGCCTAGGTGGAATTGAACAATCCATCGTGAAAGGTCGATGTGTAAGGCTCAGATTGGTCTGTCTTGACCAAGAGATTGCACTAGCACATTTAGTATGTGTTGAAGAGGTCCTACAGCGAGGAGAAATTCTTCTGTTCTGAAAGGTGAAGAATTAGACCTCAGTGGTTGTTGATTTCTTAATCTCCGTCACTTAAATAGGACCGTGTGTGCTTAGTAGTTACTGCTTTGATTCATGTTGGGTGAGAATCATTGTGACTTCGAACTTTGTGTCTTGGGCAGTAATATTAATCATACGACGGTTGCTAAGATTTAATACGGAGAAACGCGTGCGAGTACGGCTCGTGTGATTAGTCCCCTTGGTGGGCTCAGAAGTTTTATTCTACCAAATCTTGCAAGTGAAGAATTAGTTTCTTCGGTACGAATAATAATGTTGAGCTGTCTTTACTCCAAGGTGAAATATATTAATTAATTTAGAGCTATTCAGAAGCTCAATTAATTAATGGACTTGATAATCTTAAACGCCGGAAATAATAACCGGGAGCCCATATTATCGTAATATGGATTAAGATGGATAGTGCAATATTAATTTATTAGTGGTAATAATTAATATTAATGGATTGAATTATATTGGGGCTCAATATTGAAATTCAGAAGTCCATTAGGAGGTCCAATCTTAATTCTCCTTAAGGCCCCTCAAGTAGCCCAATTAAGTAGCCCAATAATGATAAGGTGATTAAAATAAAAAGAAAATAATATGCTGATTTTTTCCTTTAATTTTCGAAAAATAAATGATAAGGAGGAAAAAGATTTTGTTGATTTTCTTGGAAAGATATTATGCAAGATATGTATTCTAAGAATACAAGAATATCTCATATATTCAAGAAGATCCAAATCTTGGATTTTCTCCATGTAAATTTCGAAAGTTTCATATTTATTTAAGGGAGTGAGATTTTTGTGGAATATTTTATTATGGAGAAAAGAATATATGAGATATATTCAAGATTTCTTAGAGATTAAGAAAAGATTTTCTCCATGCCCATAAAATCTCTACGAATTTCGGTCAACCCCCTTTATAAATAGGAGATGATTATTTCATCTCAACGTACATAATTCCATGTGTTGGAAAAATCAAGAAGCATAGATATTTTTCTTTTTCCTTAGTTATTAAATTACTTGAAAGCGTCTCCCACCGGCGATCAAGTGAGGTGAAAAAGGAAATACTTGAGAAGGCTTTGGGTTGATAGAACGTGATTACAAGTGTCCCGTATATCCAAAGGCCATTACTACGAGAGGTACGTTAATCGCATATTTACTTGTTTAATTCCGCCTAGTTAAATATGTGAAATTAATTCAACATGCATGATGATAATTAGTTGTTGGAATTATTATTTGAATTAATTAGGATTAATTCATGATAGTAATAATTGTATTTAAATTCGTATTTAAAATTCATCCCGAATAGATTCCGGGCACCCCTTATTTTTCCCAACAGTGCGCTCCGACTTGATTAATTATAATTAATTAAGTCGGAAATGGATGCAAGTAGCAATTTTGATTAATTGGGAATACGGAAAAACTAAACGAAACTCTGTCGAAATTTTTAGAAAATATTAATTAATTAATTAATATGAAACAGATTGATATGGATTATTCAAGTCGTTTACGTTGGATGTATGGTCCAAGATCGATTAATGGCATGATAGCTCCTGAATTTATTAGTGGACTCGATTCATTCGTAGACTTCGCTACTAGTAACCTGAATTGGATGAATCGAGGAAAAATTAGGTGTCCCTGCAACAAATTTAGATGTCGGAACAAGACGTTTCAGTACCCCGATGATGTGAAAGCTCATTTGTATAGAAATGGTTTTATGCCAAATTATTACAATTGAGTTTTTCACGGTGAGGAAAATTGGGGTCAAATTCTACATCAATACAATGACCAGGCGTCGGCTTCTTACGGGCCGGTTGATGAGACAGCAGGATCTAGCTCATACCACGATATGATCACAGACTTAACTTCCGGTCCCCACTTTGAAAATGTGGATGACGAGCCGCCTGTTGAGGAACCCCCTAATCAGTATGCTGCACAGTTTTATGATATGCTTCGTGCAGCTAATCGAGATTTGTATCCTGGGTGCGAATCGCACTCTCAACTGTCATTCAATACCCGAATGCTGAACATTAAAACGAAAAACAGACTATCTGAAAGGGGTTATAATCAAATCGTTGACTTGGTTCGTGAGATCTGTCCTCCAGACAATTTGGTGCCCCGAAAGTTTTCCGATAGCAAACAGTTGATGGGTGAGATGGGACTTCCTGTGGAGAGGATTGACTGTTGTGCAGGGAATTGTATGTTATATTGGGGTGCGGACAACAATCTTGAATATTGTAAGTTTTGTGGTCGGCCACGGTTCAAACCCACTAGACGCGATGTGAATGGTCGACTGAAAAAGAAGAGCGCTTTCAAGGAGATGTTCTACTTTCCCATCATCCCTAGACTGCAAAGATTGTATCAGTCCAATGCAACTGCGAAGGATATGACCAGAGCTTCCTCCATTTCAAGAGGACGATATAGTGTCCCAGATGAATGTGCGAATGGATGATGATCCTGTCGTTTTGGCTGATTTGGACGCTGCACTAATTGAGGTACAAAATGAAGAAGAGGAAGAAGATCAAGAAGACGACAATGATGATGAGGATGATGATGACGAGGATGAAGATGATGATCAAGAAGATGAACATGATGATTATGATGACGATGATTGATATTGTTAATTGATTGGACCATTATTTGTTATGTATACATGTTACAATTTTATATTAATTATTGATGTGTTCATTATTTGTTATGTATACATGTTACAATTTTATATTAACTATTGATGTGTTCATTATTTGTTATGTATACATGTTATAATTTTATATTAATTATTAATGTGTTTATTAAATGCTATGTATACAGATGGCTGGAGGTAGAAGTATTCGTAACCTTTTCGGTGGCCGGCGATCGTCCTCTCGTACACCAGAGTCAGACCGTGAACCGGTACAACTCTTTTTAGTTGTTATATATAATATCTTATACACATGTTATAACTGTAATTATTAAATACAGATGGAAACGTCTGAAGAAAATACGGGTCGGCGTAGGGATTGGAGATCGTCCTCTCAAACCGGAACAATACCGGTTCCTGATTTGCAGAATCAGGAAGATGATCTAACTCAACACGGTGGAACATCTCCAGAAACGCTTGAGGACGACCCTGAGATTCAAGAAACTGCAGAAGAACTCACCAACCATGCACCTCGTCCTAATGTGCTACGCATCTACACGTATCACAATGTGTATGTTAAATATCACTTAGTCTTTTTTATTTGATTTTATTTGATTTTTAACATATACGCTTGAAACAACCTGTCTACAAATTGATGCCCTCGAATGCTGTTTCGAGGTTGATTCAAAATATAATGTCCCGTCGAATGGAGATGGGCGGGTTCACATATAAGTTGGTGTCAAAAGAAAGGAAGAATGAATGGTGGGAAACATTCCAGGTATACATTCATTTTGTTAATATTGTGTAGAATTATATTTATGTACTGAAATTGTGCTTAATTAAAATCAATATGATTGTATATATTTTCTTCAGAGGGAGACGTACTGGGATCCGAGGACGGAAAATACTGTGTTCATCAAAGAGTTGTTTATCCGGAGGTCTAGAGAACGATTTTCTGATCTGCTCAGTCTTTGGAAGAGGATCAATAGAAGGGAAGGGAAAATACCTCCGTGGGACATAAGATTCTGGAGTGCATTACTTCAGTACTGGCAATTGCCCGAGGTCATTGCCAAAAGCAACCAGTGCAGAGCAAACCGCTTGTCTGCGGCCGGAGGAAGAGGCCCCTCAAAACACAAAGGAGGGGCAAAAGGAGCCGCACAATAGACCCAAGAATACGTAAGTAATTTCTACACTACAACATATGGAGATTTTAATTACTTGATTACTCATATCTTTATTTTTTGGAATACAGGAGAAAAAATATAACCGTCTCCCAACTGAATGGGAAATTGTGCAACATTTCCACAACTGTGGTGAAGGGGAGTACACGTATGGAGGAATTGCTGACATAATTGTAAGTGTTTTACATTAACATTATAAATTCAATATAAATAACGCGTTTGTATACTTGAAAGAGGTGCATATTCTAGTTACTCCCGAGGGGTAATTATTCTGGAAATGAAAGAGGTGATGATGATGATGATGATGATGAGAGTTAGGATGTCATAAATATTTGAACATGTTTTGGAACTATATTTGTTGGTCTGAAATTGTACTGTTTATTTGGATTTATATGTTTGGATATTTGAGCATGTGAGTTTGTTATTTTCATTATTATTGATTATTAGTTATGAATATTGTTGAATATTAAATTTTTTATTGATTTTTAAAAAATAAAACGATCAATATAAGTGTATATGTGTACACATATTAGTAATTAGTGAATTTTTTTTTAAAAAGTATGTATATTAAAATTTTATTGATTTTTTTTAAAAAAAAAACGATCAATATAAGTGTATATGTGTACACATATTAGTAATTAGTGAATTTTTTAAAAAAAAGTATGTATTTTAAAATTTTATTGATTAAAAAAAAAAAACGATCAATATAAGTGTATATGTGTACACATATTAGTAAATAGTGAAAAAGAATTTAAAAGGTATTTATTTTAAAATTTTATTGATTTAAAAAAAACGATCAATATATGTGTATATGTGTACACATATTAGTAAATAGTGAAAAAGAATTTAAAGAGTATTTATTTTAAAATTTTATTGATTTAAAAAAAAGATCAATATATGTGTATATGTGTACACATATTAGTAAATAGTGAAAAAAAATTTAAAAGGTATTTATTTTACAATTTTATAAAAAATATTTTAATATTATAAATAATAAAAATAATATATACAAGTAATAGTTTAATTTTATATGTAATAATAATTTTCAAATAAAGTATAAAAAACAATTAATATTGTATTATATTTAAAATATACAACAGAAAATATATGAAACATATATATTACACCCTAAAACATAACAACGAACTAGCTTTGCCCAAGCGGCACGGCGGAACACGCAAGGCCTCCGCATACGAGGAGGTCGCGTGTTCGAAACTCAAGGGGGGCGAAAATTCGCTCATTTCAGCCCTCAGTAGGGGGCAAATATGACTTTCTACAAAGATGAGTGTGAGGTGGGTGGTGGCCTAGCGGTTTCGCGTGGGGCTTTGGGTCGAGAGGCCGTGGGTTCGAAACCCACGAAAATACCTTTTTTAAGGATAAAGGTATACGCAAGGGATTTAGACGAGGGAATTACCCTCGCCACGTCAGCTGAGGGAAAATTCCCTCGTCAACTTTGCGGCAGAGCTGTCAGTGGTTCTCGAGGGAAATTCCCTCGTCCGCTTTTCTCGAGGGCGGTCTTCCCTCGTTCATGGTGAGGGATTAGCCGAGTGTTTGCTTTCTCGAGGGAATCTTTCCCTCGCCTGGTCCCACAATAATTTCCTCTTCAAAACCCTCTTAATTTTCGAGGGAATTAATTTTCCCTCGTGTACCAAATGGCGACCAGCATTTTGAAGAGGGAAAATTTCCCTCTTCAATGCCCTCTCAAAACCCAATTCCCTCTTCAATACCCTCTTCAAAACCCTCTTTATTTTAATATTTTTTTGTGGTGAGTTACTTCCACTGTGACGTGACTGATGAGGAACAAGTCAAGTCCCTGGTCGATTGGACGGTCAGAACCCACGGCGGAATCGACATCATGTTCAGCAACGCCGGTGTTGTTAGCAGCTCCGAGCAAACCATTGTGGAGCTCGACTTTTCGGAGTACGAACGTATTATGCGGGTGAATGCTCGAGGCATGGCGGTGTGTGTGAAGCAGGCGGCGCGTAAGATGATTGCGCTGGGAACGAGAGGGGTCATTGTTTGCACTGCCAGTGTGGCGGCCACAGGGGGGGATAACGTGGACAGAATACACCATGTCGAAGCATGCGGTGTTGGGGCTGGTGCGATCGGCGAGTTTGCAACTTGGAGTATATGGGATAAGGGTTAATTGTGTTTCTCCATCTTTGGTGTTGACGCCGCTACTAGCTCCATTAGGATTAACGACCCTTGGTGATGTGGAAAATGTCATTGGTCCGGTTATTAGCTTGAAAGGGGTGGTGTTGACGAAGACGCAGGTGGCGGAAGCGATTGCGTTTCTGGCATCGGATGAGTCGAGTTTTGTGACGGGCCATAATCTGGTGGTGGATGGTGGCCTCATCGGTGTGGCGCCCACCCTGAAACGACATCATGACGCAAAAATATGGAATTAATACTAGAATAATGTATTCTTTCAAATAATAACATAATAATTAAGCATAATACATCTGTTTCAAAAATTAGGAAAATTAATTTTTTTTGACCTCTAGATTTAAGGCGTACACTACTTTTATGGGATTGCAAAATTACTACGCTATAATTACAACACTTTCTTTTGTGTTGGAATTTGAGCCAAATAAAGCCTGCTTATATGTGCAGAGTTGGCCCATTTTTTTATTTTAACTTTTGCTTATTTTTTGAGAAAATTTAAAGATAGTGTCCTAGGTCTACAAATTTGTATCCCGATTCTGCAAACTCGTAAAGTTAGCGTCTCAATTTTATAAACACGTAGCGTCCTCATTTTGCAAATACGTATAAGATAGTGTTCTAAAAAAATATTTTTTCTAAAAGTACCTACAGTATTATAAACGATTATGAGATTTCTCAGTTATTTTACAATTCTAAATATATATATTTAGGTATTTATCTATTTTATGAATTTAAATAATTGTGTTTCTATTAATATTTAATTGCTCCCCCTTATAAGATTTTTAATGGGCCTCTGACTTGGCTTGTAGTCTTACGATTTAGATTTCTAGGTTTTTTTTATTTTTTTATCAAGCCATGTTTCGAGAAGAGATACATGCAGAATTTTAAATTAATTTGTGCCAATTCAAAAATGCGTCATAGCGTGGATTCTATGTAAGTGTTATTGTAAGGGACATAATTTAATGAATTAATTCGAAACCTTCCTACAAGTTTGAACTTTTAGATGAGATAAATTTCTTTCATGATATCTGTAAATTAATAATTTATTGATTTAAAGAGTGTTTTTTAGTACGAAGAACATAAATTTATTTTTAAAGAAGTTACTGCATTACGTGAAGGGTCAACGAGTTAATTTAAATGATACCAATATTGAAAAATGTGTTGAAAAACTAGAGACAATGATAAGTGATTTCGATTGCACAACAAATGAATGTTAATATGCATTACCCAAGAGAAACCGATACATGTTCTAAGTTCAGAGCTTAAAAGAAATTATAGCAATCATTTGGAGAATAATATGGAGGATGCACGACGAGGAATGTACAATACCTATGGAACCAATTACGAGAAAATTAACACTTAAAACATCCAGAATGTTTCACAACTTTTTGAAGCAATTTGAGAACACATCACTAGTTGTCCTAGTTATTTTTGTAATTTAAAGAAATTATTAATGTATAATATTGATGGGACCATTAATTTATATAGATGTTTTATGAAACTATTATTTTATGACAAAAAAGGTTTTTTGGTCCCATAACTTATCTTGTGTCCAATTTACGTCCAAAAAATTTAACTATTCAATTTTGGTCCCATAACTTATTTAGTTGTCCAATTTTGGTCCTAATTTCACCGGAAGAGCCAAAACAACGTTGTTTTATGTCACGCGTTACCCACGTTCCGACCAAAATTGGGGATTTTTGTTGCCCATGCTGACGTGGCGCTGACTGTATTTTTTTATTAATTATTTTTATTCAATATTTGTTTCCACCTCATTAAATAATTAATAAAATTAGTTTTAAATAAGATACCACTCAATACCAATTCAAACTTACGGTTTTTCTAAACCAATTCAAACTCACATTTTCTAAATAAATAATATATAAAATAAGAGAAATTGAATTACCTGAACAAAGAATTCACATCGTTATTTCAAAGGCAGACTCTTAGATACCCTTCTTGAAATCCGATTTCAACCTTCCCTATTTTTTATTTATTTTGAAAATATTGATTTGAACTGGCTTAGTAAATCCGTAAGTTTGAATGGGTATTAAGTTGATATCTTATTTAAAATTAATTTTATTAATTATTTAATGAGGTGGAAACAAATATTGAATAAAAATAATTAATTAAAAAAAAGAAAAAATATAGTCAGCGCCACGTCAGCATGGGCAACATAAATTCCCAATTTTGGCCGGCGCGTGAGCCACACGTGACATAAAACGACATCGTTTTGGCTTTTCCGGTGAATTTGAGACCAAAATTGGACAACTAAATAAGTTATGGGACCAAAATTGAATAGTTAAATTTTTTGGGACATAAATTGGACACAAGATAAGTTATGGGACCAAAAAACTTTTTTCTCATTATTTTATCATCATATCGAGAATAGTTAAATATTTTAACTAGCTCAAATCAATGAATGAAGAAACTTATTATTTTAGAAAGTTTACTAATTTATACAGGTTTACTGCAGGCGCGAGTTTGATTATTTTTTACATTAATTATTATTTATGTTAGGAGCATTTGATTTATTGTAAATATTGTATTTATTTTTGTCCCACATCAATTACACATACACTGTAGACCTATTGTACTTGTATAAATACTTGTGTTGGCTATGCAGATAATATCACTTCAATTATATAAATTTTATGTGGTAACCAGAGCCATATACGGCTAACACCATTATTAGTTTTTTTTTCTCTTTCTTTTCGATCCTCACGATCACTACCATGACTAAACTTAATTCATCAGTCATCCCAGTCATTTCAAACGGAGGTACAAGTGATTCAAACAGAGCTCGATCAAGAAAATATGAATATTTTTGTGGAATTATTAGCTGCAAATCCAGAAATGATAATAATTGATAGCGAAGAGGATGACATACAAGAGCATGGAGAGGAGGATGAAGATGATGAGGATGGGGATGGGGATGGGGATGGGATGGGATGGGGATGGGGATGGGGATGGGATGGGGATGGGGATGAAGATGAAGATGGTGAGGATGCGGATGAGGATGAGGATGAACATGATGGAGATGAAGAGGATGGAGAAGAGGAAGAGGATGACTATTATAATTAATGAATTACTATATACATAACAAGTTAGAAAAGAAAATGAATTAATTTAATTAATTATGAAAAAAATGAGTCAATTTGGATATGTATACAATTAATTGCAAGAAAATGAACAATAGAAGCAAGTGTAACAACACATGCAAGAGAGGTTGCGAACTTGATTCTACTTGGATGCGAATTTGCAATTAATTGTTCCAAACCCAATAAAACTAATATGAAAGTTGGGTCGAATAATATAGCTTGAGGGTCGATGGCCCAGTGGTTCGCGTCCGCACGGGGTGCGCGGAGGCCCTGGGTTCGAACCACACGGACCATTTTTTCTTCCAGGCTCGTAATTTATGACGGACACGTACCCCGTTGCAAAGTTTTTCGGCAGACAATAAAAAAAATCGAAATCCGGACATTTTTGCAACGGTCATAAGCCTGTCGCAAATTTTGACAACCCCACCCGGTCGTGACCAGGTCGGTCTGCGATGGGAAAAGTCGTCGCAAATTTGCGATGAACGCCCAATATCCATCGCAAAAATTAGCTACAATTGTTTTGTTTACGGAAACGTGTTCGTAACAAACAGTGTTTTGCCACGGATTTTCCGTCGCAAAATAGGGCTTTTTTTGTAGTGTATATCACTTAATGAATTTAAATAATTGTGTTTCTATTAATATTTAATTTCTTCCCTTAACAATATTTTTAATGGGCTTCCGGCCTGGTTTGAGTTCTTTTTTGACTCTAGAATCTTAGTTTTCTTTTGACAAATTTTGAGAAGAGATACATTTGCATGCACCACTTGCCCAATTGCCATATCTTCCCAATTTTAAATTATTTTGATTTTTGAGCCAATTAAAAAATGGGTCATAACGTGGATTCTATAATTAAGTATTACGCTGTGAAAATAAATATAAAAAATAAAAATGGATGCCTGATGGTTTGTGAGTTGGCTTTTCACCATATCAGCGCGAATTCGATCCCTGTTGACATTAATTATTAGTAATTGTCGAAAGAACACAAACGAAACTTCTGATGGTGCTATCTGTTCATAAATTGTTTTGATTAATGAAGCACCAAGCCTGAAATTAAGGCCAACTGATAGTTTAGGTTTACGAACTTGACACTTGCAACATATCCTAAAATAGACAGTAGAAGTACATCCCTCTTTAATGGAATGAAATCCCTGAAGTCTATAATTACGGAAGACCATAAGTAAAATTGCGGAAATTTTCCTAAAATAAGAAATCTCAAAGAACTCGAGCAGTTAAAAAAACAAGCGAAACTAACATTCGACTTTGGAGTGTTAAACTAGCCTTTGTGTTGTTCTTATTGTAATGATTTGCTCACCTAATTGGAAGCAAATCGTCCTTAACTCAAAGATTGAGAGTAGAGTTTGAATTACTTCCTGATAAAATAAATTTAGTTCCAAAAATTTTATATCAAAATTCCACTTCATACTTTTTGTGTCGATGTTAATTAACTACCTCGATTAATATGATTTTAGTAAAAATAGACTGAAATAATTTTAGAAAGTTTTAATTATAACAATTTTAAATATTGAATGTAGTATATATCAAGTTTTAACAGGCTTCTAAAAGAATCGTATGTCTGATCTGCTTAGTTAAAAAGACTAAGCCGAACCTATAAAATAATCTATCATTGATAATAGGCCAGACTTAGATTATAACTTTGTAAATTAGGCCTTGACTTTTAATGTAAGGTCTGATCTACTTCCACCCCTATTTGTTACTACCTCCGTCCCGTGACACTCTTCATAATTGACTTTTTGGAGATTTTAATATGAGGGTTGACTTGTAGTATTTAAATGGATAGAGTTTTTATATGAGGATTTGTTGTTTAATTTAAGTAAATGAAACAAAAAAAAAAAATACTTATTTTAGTGTGTAACTATTAATGGAATGAAGTGTAATTTAAAAGTCTTTATAGGAGATGAATAGTGAACTGTGCAAAGTGTTTGAGGATGAAGGTAGTACAAGAAAAATTGACCTTTATGACAAATATCCCATCATTGTAGCTAATCTGACCAAAAAGAAATTAATAATAGAAAATAATCATTAATGATAAGATCCTATCATTAATAATAATTACCTATCTTTATATTTTTATTTTGTGCACATTTTTATGCATTTATTTGGAAAAAATAATCTTCTATATGTGATAATGTTTTTCTATTTTAGGAAATTAAAATTTATTCTGCATATCCTTAAAAATTTGTATTTATAATTTTCTTTGTCGTGTGGCCTAATTAATGAGATAATTAATGTTCTATTTTAGGATATATAAATTTATATTGCACACATCCTTATACATCCATTTTAATGTTTTTCTTTGTCACATGGCCGATGAGATTAGATTGTATTTTAGATAATTTTTTATTTATTTTGAGCACATCTATTGAGGCCTTTTTAAAAAAAAGACAATTACATATATAAAATAATAATCTATTTAAGTATTTATATCATATTCTCCTTTCAAATGGAATCGAGTTGGATCCCACGTATTTATGAGTCATATAAAAGTAAAATAAAACTCTTATCATTGAAACTGTTTCATATAAAAAAGTTGTGACACTCTCATATGTACCTGTTGCACAGTGTAGTTACACAACAATTGATCGATGTTGTTTACACTAAAAAATGTAGTCTGGTTACATTGAAAAATATAGTTAGATTACACTGAAAAGTAAATTGAAACTCGATTTACAGTGTAATTTTTTAGTGTAATCTAACCATAGTTTTCAGTGTAATCATATCACACTTTTTAATATAAATGATATTAATTGTTCAGTAAGTGCACCATATACCAAATGGACAAGAGAGTCACCCTAAAAAAATTTCAATTCAAGTAACCAAATTAGATAATGTTTTACTTTAGAAAGTAAGATAAATATTTTGCACACATATATATCCCTACACCTACCTCTATTACATGTTCTAATATTACTGATTTTGACATATGTGAATATATATATAAAATTAATTTAATGAGTATTACATATACATATTTTTTAATATATATTATTATTACATCGATATTTATCTAGAATCTTAATTGTAAAAATTTATATATTTAATATAAGGTTTCATATTTAAATACTACAAATCTCGTGTCGTTAATTATATTATATAATAGATGGATATTAGAAATTAGAATCTGTATGAATTTTTTCAGAAAACCAATATTCCTTAGCTATATAAGAATTCATTTTAAGGAATTATAATTTATACATATTTTTATATTTAATTAATTTTCTAATGCTATTTATCTTTCAATCAATATCTCGTATATAATATTAATATTACTATTAAATTTAATAAATTTATTTTTATTCCTTTAATGACTAATAATTCTTTTTATGCTTAGTTATAATATTCACATTAAATTTAATAAAATTTTATTTGTATTCCTTTTATGATTAAACTTTTGTTTGATATTGTTTAGAGTCAATTCATTAATAATTTCTTCTCGTAAAATTTTAGAATCACTCTATCAAATTTAATATATAAATATATATTAATATTGTACACTATTAGTCTATTACTAACAATTTCTACATCTCGCGATAAAAATATCTTCATATATATAAACATGTCATGTTCCGAGATCTATAAACATAATAAAGGAAACACACGAAATCCTTCAAAATGGCAAATAGTTTAGTCAAGAGAAAGCTAGATGGCAAAGTAGCAATAATAACAGGCGGCGCCAGTGGCATCGGCGAGGCCACGGCCCACCACTTTGCCGACCACGGCGTACGTGCGGTGGTGATTGCCGATATCCAAGACGAAAAAGGAAAAGCGGTGGCGGAGTCCATCGGCTCAGGGCGGTGCAGCTACGTCCACTGCGACGTCACCGATGAGGAACAAGTCAAGTCTTTGGTCGACTGGACGGTCAAAACCTATGGTGGCATCGACATCATGTTCAGCAACGCCGGAACTTTTAGCAACTCCGAGCAATCCATTCTGGAGCTCGACTTTTCGGAGTTCGATCGCGTTATGCGGGTAATCTTACATTATATTATCAATTAATTATTAGATATATATCTAGCATATAAGTTTTTATTTTTTTATTTTTTATTCACTAGTTATAATTCAAAATTTTCCCACAATTTTGGGCATATCAGAAAAAGGTCCCAAAGAATTTGAAATTTTTAATTTAATTCCATATATTCCCAATTGGTCCGATATTTGTCCTATTTTTGCCGTATGATCAGAAACGACATTGTATGGTTTGGTCTCATCAGAAAATTAGAAACTGCGTCGTATGGTGCAAATAAACATGAGACTGTATTACATTGGTTTTTATATTCCTTCAAATTTGGCACATCCGAAACTGGACGAATTGGAAACTTATGTGACTAAATTAAAAATCACAAAAAATGTAGTGGCGGTAAGATGACGAATTGAATTTTAATATTCTTTTTTTTCTTGGCACACACTTTTGATTATTAATATCTATTTCTGAAGTATGTATAAAGTGAATTTGGTTCATATATGAATTATTAAAGAGTATTTGTTGATTTCACTGAAGAATATTAGTTATTTTTACTGAAGAATATTAGTTGTTTTCATTGAAAATTCCTATTTTTTAAATAAACAACTAATACTTTTAAGCGAAAACAACTAATACCCTTAAGTGAAAACAATTAATACTATTTAGTGAAAACAGTTAATAACCTTTAATGATTAATGTATGAATCATTTTCACTCTATACTTTATCTATCTCAGTACAATATTATGGATGCTTAGATTTTCAGCATGACAAAAAATTCTTCGATTTTGTAAAGGTGAATACTCGGAGCAATACGGTGTGTGTGAAGCAGGCGGCGCGTAAGATGATTGAGCTGGGAAGGAGAGGAGCTATTGTTTGCACCACCAGTGTAGCGGCGACAATGGGCGGAATAGCGACAACTGACTACTCCATGTCGAAGCATGCGGTGTTGGGGCTAGTGCGGTCGGCGAGTTTGCAGCTTGGGGCGCATGGGATAAGGGTTAATTGTGTGTCTCCGTCTGCGGTGGTGACGCCGATGCTACGCCAATTGGGATTAACGACGGCCGGCGATGTGGAAAAATTTATGGGACCATTTACTAGCTTGAAAGGGGTGGCCTTGACGGTGGCACATGTGGCGGAGGCGGTGGCGTTTCTGGCTTCGGATGAGTCGGCTTTTGTGACGGGCCATAATCTGGTGGTTGATGGTGGTCTCATTTGCTTGCCCACGCAGCTTGGATGAGAAATGGCACAAAATTATGCAATTATATATTTGGGGGAATTGATACAAGAATAATGTATTTCTCAAAATAATATTGTACGTCAATTAATTTTAATTGAAGAAAAATATTTGACATTAGCAGTTATTGCCTGCTTCTTTTCAAGTCAACTTTCCATAGGGTGAAATAATATAAATATGTTGGATATTATAAAAATATATTATAATAAACACTTTTGTGCAATTAATTTTGTATGGATTTACGATTCGTGTAAATTATTTCACGTCCAACTGTTAACGTACAGCTCATGCACATATGCATACCACATGCACACGGTTACGGTTAGTTAGTTACACCTTGATTGAGTAGCTAGCAAGCAAGTCGGTTAGTTTGTTAGACAAAATTCTGTTAATAGATGGCACACGTTAGCATGAACCAGTACACTCTCCATTGTATAAATAGACATGTAACACTCTCATGAAGATAATAAGATCATATTTTCTCTTTAATGACTTTCTCTATTCCTAATTTCTACACAGCTCATGCACATATGCATACCACATGCACACGGTTACGGTTAGTTAGTTACACCTTGATTGAGTAGCTAGCAAGCAAGTCGGTTAGTTTGTTAGACAAAATTCTGTTAGTAGATGGCACACGTTAGCATGAACCAGTACACTCTCCATTGTATAAATAGACATGTAACACTCTCATGAAGATAATAAGATCATATTTTCTCTTTAATGGCTTTCTCTATTCCTAATTTCTACATGGTATCAGAGCCTATTGTTTTTCATAAATTTTTTGGCCGTTCCCATGGCGATTCGCCGTGATTCCGCCGCTTGGCCTGCTTTGAATGCTAGTTCTTCCTTCGATTCTACTATTTCTACTGATCCGAGCCATCTACATAATCATGATTCCCCTGGAATGAAACTGATTTCTATCACACTTGATGAACATAATTTTGTTCTTTGGAGTAAAGCAGTTCATTTAGCCCTAGGAGCTAAGGCGAAGCTTGGATACATTGATGGCACTATCATGCCTCCTGCTGATCGTACTTCACTGGAGTTTATAGGATGGAAGCGTGCGGATTGCATGGTTTCATCTTGGATCCTTGGTGCCATGACCAAGGAATTGGTTGAATCCTTTATTTCGTGCAAATCTGCTCGATCTCTGTGGATTAGCATATGTGAAAGATTTGATGTCACAAATGGTACGAAATTATTTCATCTGCAGCAGAGTGTTTACCATTTAAAGCAAGGTCATGATGCTCTCCATGTATTCTTTGGCAAACTGCAAAAACTTTGGGATGAACTCGATGAATTCTCAAGTGTTAAAGGTTGCACATGTGGTAATTGCACTTGTCAGGTTGAATTACAGCTGCAGGAGAAGGAGATGCATAATCGTCTGATCCAGTTCCTTATGGGATTAAACTCAGAGTATGAGGCCGTCCGTAATCAACTACTTATGTTAGATCCTCTCCCTACCATCAACAAAGCATACTCAGCTATCCAACGAATTGAACATCAAAAGAAGATTGAAGCTATTCCAGATCCAATTCTGTTCAGTAAGGCCAAAGGTGGCTTTAAATCTGTTAATTCTCCATGGAATAAGCCTAGTTCTTCCTCTTCATTCCGCTCTAAGGAAGACAAAGATAAATTGATTTGCTCTCACTGTGGAGCAAAGAGACATGATGCTTCTCAATGTTTCAAGCTTCATGGATATCCGGATTGGTATGATAAGCTTAAAGGTTCGATACTGTTGCCAATTGTTTAGAGGATACGGATTCCAATTCTGGTGGTCAGTCTAGCAATATTTCCCAGCTTATCCAGGTGGAATTGGCTAAGTATTTTGCTGCTGCTGATAAGCCTAGCATGCCTCATGAAGTGCTTGCCAATATGACAGACTTTGCAGGTACTTTTCATTTTGGATTCACCACCCTTGATGACATGAATCATGATGATTGGATATTAGACACTGGTGCTAGTAGACATATCTCCTTTAACAAATCCTTATTCACTTCAGGTTTGAAACCTCTTACCCAACACATCACAGTTCTTTTACCTAATGGAAATACCATCACAGCTACACATTATGGTCATATAAGCATTAATCCTTCTTTAATCCTCCTTGATGTCCTTTTTGTGCCTTGTTTCAAGTATAATCTCTTGTCCATCTCACACTTGCTTTCTCATTCTAACTTGAAATGCTTATTCTCCTCTTCCAAATGCGAAATGCAGGACCAACTGAGTAAGAAAGTCATTGCGATTGGACAGTTGGTTGGAAAGCTATACGTGCTTAAGTCCTTTACCAGTCATTCTCCTATCAATGCTACTCCATCTTTCATTTCTCCTACAACTTCTGTATATCCTACTTCTCTTGATGTATGGCACAAGAGATTAGGCCACACATCCTTATCTGTACTGAAACATTTATGTTTCTATCCTTCTATCAATAAAACAGATGACTCTTTACATATGCCTTGTTCTACTTGTCACTATGCTAAACAAACTCGGTTGCCATTTAATCTCAGTACTATACAGACTAATGCAGCTTTTGAGCTCATACATTTGGACATCTGGGGGCCATATAACCAATCCTCACTCACCAACACTCCATATTTTCTGACCATCGTTGATGATTTTACTAGAACAACCTGGACCTACCTTCTCAAACACAAATCTGATACCTTATCCACCATACAAACCTTCTTCACATACATTCAAACACAGTTTCATAGCACTGTAAAAATTGTCAGATCTGATAATGGATCATAATTCTTAAGCAATGCTTCTCAATCCTACTTTAAATCACTTGGGATTACACATCAAACCAGTTGCCCTTACACACCCCAACAAAATGGGGTGGTAGAAAGAAAACATCGTCATTTGCTTAACATTGCCCGTGCTTTAATGATCGAGTCCAACATACCTATGAAACTGTGGCCTTATTCTATTCTCACTGCTACTCATCTCATCAATTTAATCCCTAGTGCACTCTTATCTTGGAAATCACCTTATGAGTTGCTGTACCAGAAATTCCCAGACTACTCTCTCTTACGGACCTTTGGTTGCCTTTGTTATTCCACTAATATCCTACCTTCTAAATCCAAGTTCACCCCAAGAGCCACCAAGTGTATCTTTATTGGTTATATGGCCACTCAGAAAAGTTATAGATTATATGATTTGTCATCTCATTCAGTTTTTAGCTCCCGAGATGTACGGTTTTATGAGCACATATTTCCCTTCCATACCTCTCCATATCAAGCTACAGATTTCCCTATTATCTTGCCAATCTCTGACACAGATGACTCACCTCCTTCACTCCAAACTGATGAGCCTCACCCTGGTTCTCCACCTTCTCCAACCTCTTCATCTATACCCTCTCCTTCTCAAACTGACACATCTCCTTTACCTACTGATCCCCTTCACCCTACGGCTGCTCGGAATCATCCTATCCATTCTGTTCCTTCTCCCATTCTCAGAAGATCATCTAGATCCTCTTCTAAACCTGGCTGGTTAAAGGACTTTGTCATGACTGGGGTAACTCCTCCATTGTCCACACATGACTCTGCATCGGTTTCTTGTTTTTCTAATACTTGTCCCCCATCTTTTACTTTTGACCATGATTATGTCTTGTTTACTGATAATGTGTCTAGTACCCATGAACCATCATCTTATCATCAAGCTGTGGGGCTTCCTCAATGGGAAGATGCTATGCTTAAAGAGTTACAGGCTTTAGAAGTGAATGAAACATGGGATATGGTGCCCCTACCTCCCAACAAGAAGCCTATAGGATGCAAATGGGTTTTTAAGCTTAAGCTACATCCGGATGGTACTGTGGATAGACACAAAGCACGATTGGTTGCTAAAGGTTATCACCAACAATATGGCATTGATTATGACGAGAGTTTTTCCCCTGTTGCTAAGCCCGTTTCTGTCAGATTTCTCATTGCCTTAGCCACGATTCGAGGGTGGCCTCTTTGCCAACTCGACATCAATAATGCCTTTCTCCATGGTTTCCTCAATGATGAGGTTTACATGGAACCTCCCCTTGGCTACAAGTCTGCTCCTGGTCTTGTTTGTAAACTGAAGAAGAGTCTATATGGTCTTAAACAAGCCTCCAGGGAATGGAACTCCGAATTTTGTTCGACTCTTCTTCGGTATGGATTCACTCAATCTTCAGCCGATCACTGCCTTTTCACCATGGGTACTTCTTCTACTTTTTTGGCCCTTCTAGTTTATGTAGATGATGTGATCATCACTGGTTCTCAAATTTCTGCTATCGATGCTTTAAAACAACACCTCCACGATGTCTTCACCATCAAGGACCTCGGGTTTGCGAAGTATTTTCTAGGAGTGGAAATCGCTCGGGGTACTAATGGTACAATGCTCACTCAAAGGAAGTATATTCTTGATTTACTGAAGGATTCTAAGCTTACGGATTGTAAACCTGTTGGGAAAATAGGGGTGCCCGGAATCTATTCGGGATGAACTTTAAATACGAATTTAAATACAATTATTACTAGCATGAATTAATCCTAATTAATTCAAATAATAATTCCAACAACTAATTATCATCATGCATGTTAAATTAATTTCACATATTTAACTAGGCGGAATTAAACAAGTAAATATGCGATTAACGTACCTCTCGTAGTAATGGCCTTTGGATATACGGGACACTTGTAATCACGTTCTATCAACCCAAAGCCTTCTCAAGTATTTCCCTTTTCACCTCACTTGATCGCCGGTGGGAGACGCTTTCAAGTAATTTAATAATTAAGGAAAAAGAAAAATATCTATGCTTCTTGATTTTTCCAACACATGGAATTATGTACTTGGAGATGAAATAATCATCTCATATTTATAAGGGGGTTGGCCGAAAATTGTAGGAGATATGGGCTTGGAGAAAATCTTTTCTTAGACTCTAAGAAATCTTGAATATATCTCATATATTCTTTTCTCCAAAATAAAATATTCCACAAAAATCTCACCCTCCATAATAAATAGCAATTTTTCGAAAATTATAGGTGTGAAATTCAAGATTTGGATCTTCTTGAATATATGAGATATTCTTGTACTTCTAGAATACATATCTTCCATAATATCTTTCCAAGAAAATCAACAAAATCTAATTTCTCCTAATATCACTTATTTTCGAAAATTTAAAGAAAAATCAGCAATATAATTTTCTTTTTATTTTAATCACCTTATCATTATTGGGCTACTTAATGGGCTACTTGAGGGGCCTTAAGGAGAATTAAGATTGGACCTCCTAATGGACTTCTGAATTTCAATATTGAGCCCCAATATAATTCAGCCCATTAATATTAATTATTACCACTAATAAATTAATATTGCACTATCCATCTTAATCCATATTACGATAATATGGGCTCCCGGTTATTATTTCCCGCGTTTAAGATTAACAAGTCCATTAATTAATTGAGCTTCTGAATAGCTCTAAATTAATTAATATATTTCACCTTGGAGTAAAGACAGCTCAACATTATTATTCGTACCGAAGAAACTAATTCTTCACTTGCAAGATTTGGTACAATAAAACTTCTGAGCCCACCAAGGGGACTATTCACACGAGCCGTACTCGCACGCGTTTCTCCGTATTAAATCTTAGCAACCGTCGTATGATTAATATTACTGCCCAAGACACAAAGTTCGAAGTCACAATGATTCTCACCCAACATGAATCAAAGCAGTAACTACTAAGCACACACGGTCCTATTTAAGTGACGGAGATTAAGAAATCAACAACCACTGAGGTCTAATTCTTCACCTTTCAGAACAGAAGAATTTCTCCTCGCTGTAGGACCTCTTCAACACATACTAAATGTGCTAGTGCAATCTTTTGGTCAAGACAGACCAATCTGAGCCTTACACATCGACCTTTCACGGCGGATTGTTCAATTCCACCTGGGTCGTGAAAATGTACGTTTAGTTACAAGTAAACTGTTAATGTCGTCTTCCGTGATCGGGTATCACCACATTAACTACAATGTAACACGTACTATATATTGAACGGTTTGCAATAGAAATTCAACATTCAATCATAACTAAAGCAAATGCGATAAAAGAATTATTCTCATAAAACGAGTGTTTGATACACGAGTTATACAAAGTAAAAGCATACTTTCACGTATAACTCCAACAATCTCCCACTTATACTTAAAGTCTGCTTTTAGTATACATCACGCATGTCTTAGTGTAGTAGCTCTACGTGACATCTCATGTCAACCTACACTAACCTAATAATTCCTCCCACTTATACTTAAAGCAGATTGGCAATGGTCTTGACTCCCATTCCATTCACATGTCTCTCGAATGTAGTCAGAGGCAGACCCTTTGTGAATGGATTTACTAGGTTGTCCCCGACGCATATCTTTGCCACCTCTTTTATCTCCTCTCTTAACGATTTCTCGTATAAGATGGTGTTTTCTTTCAATGTGTTTGCTGGCCTTGTGGGCTCTCGGTTCCCTTGAATTTGCAACTGCCCCGGCATTGTCACAAAAGACAGTTATCTTGTCGGGCAAATTCGGAACTACGTCCAAGTCCACTAAGAAGTACTTGAGCCAAACCGCTTCTTTCGCTACTTCACAAGCAACTACTTATTCGGCTTCTATGGTCGAATCTGCGATGCATTTCTGCAAATCGCTTCTCCATGTCATGGCTCCTTCTCCCATGCAAAACACACTACCCGAGGTTGACTTTCTTGAGTCTGTGTCTGATTGGAAATCCGAGTCCGTGTGTCCAACGGGAACTAGACTATCCGACTGGTAAATCAACATCCGCTCCCGAGTTCTTTTCAGATACCTCAAGATGCACTTTACGGCAGTCCAATGGTCTTTCCCGGGATTACTTTGATATCTTGCCACCATGCCCACGGCAAAGCAGATATCCGGTCTCGTACACAGCATTGCATACATAAGGCTTCCTACGGCCGAAGCGTACGGAACACCTTTCATGTCATCGATCGCCGCTTGCGTCTTAGGGCTTATTTCTTTCGATAGATGGATTCCGTGCCTAAAAGGTACAAAACCTTTCTTGGAATCTTGCATGCTGAATCGCTTCAAAACAGTGTCAATGTATGAAGCTTGCGATAAGCCCAACATCCTTTTCTTGCGATCGCGAGTGATCTTGATCCCAAGGATGTGACCGGCTTCCCCTAAGTCCTTCATATCAAATTATTTTGACAGCCATACCTTTACGTCTGACAATACCTTTACATTGTTTCCAATGAGCAGAATATCGTCTACGTATAATACTAAGAATACCACCGCAGTTCCGTCACGCTTCTTATACACACAACTTTCGAACTAGTTTTGATCAAACCCATAAGACTTAATCACTTGATCAAAACACTGGTTCCAAGTACGCGATGCTTGCTTAAGTCCGTTAATGGATCTCTTGAGCTTGCATACGAGATTCTCTTGGCCTTTTCCAATGAAACCTTTGGGCAGTTGCATATAGATCCCATCAAGACTTTCGTTAAGGAAAGCTTTCTTGACATCCATTTGCCAGATCTCGTAATCTAAGTGTGCAGCGATCGACAAGAGAATACGGATGGACTTAAGCATAGCTACAGGCCATAGGCCACAAGTATTGCTTTGAAGGTTTCAACCCTTCCGTCCGGTCCTCTTTTCCTCTTGTAAACCCACTTGCATCCAATGGGTTCTACCCCACTGGGTGGCTCGACCAACTCCCACACTTGATTATGATCCATCGAACCCATCTTGGCTTCCATTGCCGTTTGCCATGACTCCGCGTCTTTGTCTTGGATTGCCTCATCGTACGTCCATGGGTCTGATTCAACACCGGGAACCAAATCCGAAGATTCTCCTATCCCCATGAATCTCTCGGGTTACCTGGGAACCCTCCCACTACGACGGGGTTCCGGTTGTGAAGATGTGACATGTGGTACATCATCTTGTATACTTGGTATCGAGGTTTGACCTCTCAATTCTTCTAAGGTAATTTCACTTTTAGGTTTCCGATTGTTCATATAGTCTTCCTCCAAGAATTTAAAGTGTGTACTAATCACGGTCTTTTGATCCTTGGGACTATAGAACATGCACCCTTTCGTTCCGGCCGGGTATCCTATAAACAGCCTTAATTCCGAACGTGGATCCAACTTACCGGCTTCCTTGTCTAGCACGTATGCCGGACAACCCCAAATCCGCAAATGTCTTAGACTGGGCTTGCGCCCGGTCCACAATTCCATTGGGGTTTTAGGAACCGATTTGGATGGCACCAAGTTTAGAATATAAGCCGCCGTTTCCAAGGCATTACCCTAAAACGACTTGGGTAAATCCGAATAACTCATCATGGATCTGATCATCTCTAAAAGAGTCCGGTTCCTTCGTTCCGCCACACCGTTCTATTGAGGGGTTCCCGGTGCGGTCAACTGGGATACGATCCCTTCGTCCGATAGGCAGTTCAAGAATTCATCGCTGAGGTATTCGCCTCCACGATCTGATCGTAGAAACTTGATACTCTTTTCCCTATGTTTCTAGACTTCGGCCTTAAACTCTTTAAACTTTTCAAAAGTTTCAGACTTATGCCGCATAAGGTAAATGTACCCATATCTTGAGTAATCGTCAACGAAGGTAACGAAATACTCATACCCCATTCTCGCTTTGATCGTCATTGGACCACACACATCGGTATGAACGAGTTCTAACACTTCCATGGCTCTATTCCCCTTGGCTCCAAATGCCCTCTTGGTCATTTTACCATCTAAACAGGATTCACAAGTTGGAAACGGCTCAACTTGGAGCGATTCCAAGGATCCGTCTTTCACCAATCTCTCTATCCACTTTAGATTAAAATGACCTAGTCTAAGATGCCATAAAAGTGTTTCGTCCATCTCCGAAGAACGCTTTCTTTTATTGCTCAAAATGATCGACGTGTTATTAGATTCATTATTTGAGTGGTGTGCACACTTAATCGTATAGAGATTGTTTACCAACGTTCCATGACAGATAACATCATTCTTAAAAGAAAACAGTAACAACTTTATTAAAAGTAACTGAATATCCATCAAAACAACTTAGAAACCGAAATTAAATTCTTCCTAAAGTTTGGAACGTATAAAACATCTCTTAAAATTAAAACTCTATCTTCACAAGATAGGCGCACGACTCCCACTGCTTCGGCTGCTACTCTCGTAGCATCCCTCAAAGTGATTGTGATCTCACTCTTGCTAAGTCGCCGGGTTAGCTGGAACCCCTGAAGAGTGAAACAAATATGATCAGTTGCCCCGGTATCCACTACCCAAACATGGGCAGCATACGCCGCAACAAATGTTTCAACGACTAAAGCATGAGACTTACCTTTCTTTCCGCCCTTCTTAGGCTTAGAACAGGTCGCCCTCCAATGTCCCTTCTCACCACAATTAAAGCACTTACCCTTAGCAGCTTTCTTTCCACCCCCTTCTCCCTTTGCCTTGGGTTTCGCAACGGTTGGATTTGCTTGGGTCTGGCCCTTCGTCCTCTTCCTCTTCTTCCCTCCCTTGGGACCTGAAGAGGAAGACGGACCGTTTGCCACCATAGCAACGGTTTGGTGATCCATTAGAGTCTCCGCCGATACCAAAGCTTGCAAGAGCTCGGGCAAGCTATTTGCCCGGTCATTCATTTGATAGTTCAATTGAAACTGCTCAAAGCTCTTCGGCAGAGAATGGAGAACGAAATCGACCTTAGTAGGGAGGTCAAATTCCGCACCAAGTACTTCCAACTTGTTGAGATAACCCATCATCTCGATAACGTGATCCCTTACGGGCGTACCTTCCACCATCTTCAACGAAAGCATCTTTCGCATGGTGATTTGCCTAGCCGTACGGTTCTGATGTTGAAACATCGCTTCAAGATTTTGCATTATCTCAGAGGCGGTCTCCATGTGTTGGTGTTGGTGTTGCAACACATCTGACATTGAAGCCAGAATAGTACACCTAGCCATCTCATCGGAGTCAAACCAACTCTTATGCTCTTTCTTGACCGCTTTCGTGGCATCTTCGGCAGGCTCTTGGGGTTTTGGAGTGGTAAGTACCCATTTATGGTGTTGTGCGGTTAGGACAATGTCAAGGTTACGTTTCCAATCAACATAGTTCTCACCAACAAGTTTGTTATCTTTAAGTATACTAAACAGTAGATTAAAAGGTTGCGACATGATGAACTGAGAATAAAACATACATTCATATCAATATCTAGAAAAATACGAAATTATCACATAAATTTGATCACATCAATTATATTGGAACCTTAAAACCAATATAATCATGCATCGCCAACATCTCGAAACAATTTAAATGCGCCACGAGGGGTGGTCTATACATTTAAACACATTCAAGCGGATTACAAACTTAAAAGTTACAAATTCTTAATTCAAAATTAATAGTTGGCTCCTACTTTGACCACATAGAAATTGACAGGGACTCCGAGGGGAGTAAGTTAATATCAATTTCCTATGCCTAAGTAATAACCATAATTAGATACATGATTATTATTTCGCTTTGAGCAAGCCACTCGTGATGAGGGTCAATACCGCCACTAGTAATAATCCACAATCATCCTTTCGGAATTTATTCATGTGAAATCCGTTCTTTTGGCCGATCCGAGGGGGAAATGTATTCCAAAAGAACTTCACAAATAAATAAATTATGGAGGCCAAAATAATCCAATTTTAATATCCGGAATAAAATTGCGATTATAAAAACATACTTAGTAATTTTCGAAAGTAAGGTTTTTCTTGGACAATTAAATTCATGCAAACACATATTAACAAATAATAAGTGCACGAAATAAAACATCCATCAAAACAAAATTAAACACATTGGAGCACTCGAATCCAATTGTCACGGTTTAATTTCTTCACGTCTTGATGCGAAAAAATCGTCCTTGTTGCTTTCCGACGTTCGTCTCGACGTGCTCCCACTCGAACAACAACACTTCTTCAAAAACAGCATCGTTTGGGGTTCGGGATGACGTTTAAAATCACACGAAAAAAAAACACGAACCGAAAAAAAATTCCACGGACCGAGATACAGCGCGCGTCGGCCCACGAAGTGGGCTCGCGCGCTTCCCGGCCTGAGAAGCGCTGGAAAAGCGCCCGAGGCGCGCCGAAGCGCGGCCCCGAGGCGCACCCGAGGCGCGCCCGAGGCGCTGCACAGAAGCGCGCTGAAGCGCTGCCTGGGGCGCCCCGAGGCGCTGCAGCGGCCTGCCGAGGCGCGCGCGGGCCGTGCGCGCGGCGCCGTGCGCCCGTTGCGCACGGTGTGCGCCGTGCACCCCCGTGCGCCATTTTTTTCGCCGTTCGTCCTCGTTTTCTTCACCCCTTGCATGATTTTACCTCCATACACGCGCCACGCATGTATGCGTCGTCCGGGTACGCCGTTTTTAATTCTTCGTTCTTCGTCACGATCCGGTTACAATTTATTTTTACAAAAAAAATAAATACTAGATCTAGACTAGTCTATTACAATGATCGAATCAAAATAAAAACAACTAATCTACTCGTGGATTTTCTCACGAGAAAAACGAATTCGAACGAATCGAATTAAAAAACAATTAATTTACACGCATGAAATTAACAACATTAAAAACCATGACAATTGGATACCTGCAAAAAAGATCTAACAATTCTACTATCCAATTTCAAATTTAATGTTCAACAATTTAAATTCCAATTTAAAATTCAGAGCCCGAAACCGTGGCTCTGATACCAGTTGTTGGGAAAATAGGGGTGCCCGGAATCTATTCGGGATGAACTTTAAATACGAATTTAAATACAATTATTACTAGCATGAATTAATCCTAATTAATTCAAATAATAATTCCAACAACTAATTATCATCATGCATGTTAAATTAATTTCACATATTTAACTAGGCGGAATTAAACAAGTAAATATGCGATTAACGTACCTCTCGTAGTAATGGCCTTTGGATATACGGGACATTTGTAATCACGTTCTATCAACCCAAAGCCTTCTCAAGTATTTCCCTTTTCACCTCACTTGATCGCCGGTGGGAGACGCTTTCAAGTAATTTAATAACTAAGGAAAAAGAAAAATATGTATGCTTCTTGATTTTTCCAACACATGGAATTATGTACTTGGAGATGAAATAATCATCTCATATTTATAAGGGGGTTGGCCGAAAATTGTAGGAGATATGGGCTTGGAGAAAATCTTTTCTTAGACTCTAAGAAATCTTGAATATATCTCATATATTCTTTTCTCCAAAATAAAATATTCCACAAAAATCTCACCCTCCATAATAAATAGCAATTTTTCGAAAATTATAGGTGTGAAATTCAAGATTTGGATCTTCTTGAATATATGAGATATTCTTGTACTTCTAGAATACATATCTTCCATAATATCTTTCCAAGAAAATCAACAAAATCTAATTTCTCCTAATATCACTTATTTTCGAAAATTTAAAGAAAAATCAGCAATATAATTTTCTTTTTATTTTAATCACCTTATCATTATTGGGCTACTTAATGGGCTACTTGAGGGGCCTTAAGGAGAATTAAGATTGGACCTCCTAATGGACTTCTGAATTTCAATATTGAGCCCCAATATAATTCAGCCCATTAATATTAATTATTACCACTAATAAATTAATATTGCACTATCCATCTTAATCCATATTACGATAATATGGGCTCCCGGTTATTATTTCCCGCGTTTAAGATTAACAAGTCCATTAATTAATTGAGCTTCTGAATAGCTCTAAATTAATTAATATATTTCACCTTGGAGTAAAGACAGCTCAACATTATTATTCGTACCGAAGAAACTAATTCTTCACTTGCAAGATTTGGTACAATAAAACTTCTGAGCCCACCAAGGGGACTATTCACACGAGCCGTACTCGCACGCGTTTCTCCGTATTAAATCTTAGCAACCGTCGTATGATTAATATTACTGCCCAAGACACAAAGTTCGAAGTCACAATGATTCTCACCCAACATGAATCAAAGCAGTAACTACTAAGCACACACGGTCCTATTTAAGTGACGGAGATTAAGAAATCAACAACCACTGAGGTCTAATTCTTCACCTTTCAGAACAGAAGAATTTCTCCTCGCTGTAGGACCTCTTCAACACATACTAAATGTGCTAGTGCAATCTCTTGGTCAAGACAGACCAATCTGAGCCTTACACATCGACCTTTCACGGCGGATTGTTCAATTCCACCTGGGTCGTGAAAATGTACGTTTAGTTACAAGTAAACTGTTAATGTCGTCTTCCGTGATCGGGTATCACCACATTAACTACAATGTAACACGTACTATATATTGAACGGTTTGCAATAGAAATTCAACATTCAATCATAACTAAAGCAAATGCGATAAAAGAATTATTCTCATAAAACGAGTGTTTGATACACGAGTTATACAAAGTAAAAGCATACTTTTACGTATAACTCCAACAAAACCTGCTCCTACTCCTTTTCCTCATGGTATTAAACTCTCAAAAACGGATGGACAGCTGCTATCAAACCCTGATCGTTACAGACGAATTGTAGGACGGCTCCTCTATCTTGGGTTTACACGGCCCGATATTACATATTCTGTACAACAGTTAAGTCAGTTTGTGACTTCACCATGGACATCTCATTGGGATACTATGATACATCTGTTGAGATACTTGAAAGGAACCGCATCACATGGTTTATTCTACTCATCTTCCCCTCAGCAACCACTTCACATTTCAGGATATTGCGACGCCGATTGGGGTAGTTGTCTCGATACACGCCTCTCTATCACTGGTTATTGCATATACCTTGGTGACTCACTTATATCATGGAAGTCTAAAAAGCAATCAACGGTTTCCCGTTCTTCAGCTGAGGCCGAGTATCGTGCCATTGCCACGACCGCTATGGAGTTGAAATGGATCACATATATCGCTTCAGACTTACGATTGGACCTCCCTCTGCCCATTTCTCTTACTTGTGACAATTTAGCCGCCATTCACATCACGGAGAATCCGGTCTTTCACGAGCGAACGAAACACATAGAGATTGATTGCCATCTCGTTCGCAATCTCTACAAGGAAGGTTTCTTACGTCTTACTCACGTTCGTACAACTGATCAGATTGCAGATCTTTTCACTAAATCACTGCCAAAGGGTGCCCTTTTTACCTTTCGTGACAAACTGAACATGCTTCCTCTCGAATCACGTCCAGTTTGACGGGGGGGGTGTTAACGTACAGCTCATGCACATATGCATACCACATGCACACGGTTACGGTTAGTTAGTTACACCTTGATTGAGTAGCTAGCAAGCAAGTCGGTTAGTTTGTTAGACAAAATTCTGTTAGTAGATGGCACACGTTAGCATGAACCAGTACACTCTCCATTGTATAAATAGACATGTAACACTCTCATGAAGATAATAAGATCACATTTTCTCTTTAATGGCTTTCTCTATTCCTAATTTCTACACCAACAAACTCAATCTATACCATAGAATTGTCGATAACTGGAGGTGGAGGGGGCTGTCCTCTCCACCAAATTAACTTACACTATCCTCGCAGGTGGAGTTCCTAGGAAGAGACGTTCTACAACAATATGTTTGGAATGCAATTGATCTGCGAAAAACATTATCCATAGACATTTCATCGTTAATCTTATCGGTCACTTAAATTTCTACAGGAGCCTGGGTTAATAGGTGGGTTTTGCGACAACCTCCCGACCGTCTACCATTGCTAATTTTGGTGGTTCAATCCAAGACAGACAGATTTAGAAGACTGTTGATTCTAGAAGAGATTAACTGATTGACGATGAATTATTGTGGTGTATATTCCATAGCTGATATTGATACTCCTTCCGACCCACTTTATTTGTCATTTAAGGATACTTCACATGAAATAAGAAAATTATTATATAACAATAAATACATTAAATGATCATTAATAATGAATATTATCAAAAAAAAAAAAAAGTGAAGAATAAAATTGTAATGTGATATTTAATTCTTCATGATAAAAAATACACAATGTCAATTATTTTGGGTAAAAAAAAAAATCCGTGGAAAGAGATATAATTTGCTCGAGGGGGTAAAGTCACCTATATCAATTTATCATTATAATTATATTGAAAAAATATCAAGATTTATTGTGGTGTATATTTCAAACTGAATTTATTAGGATCTAGTCCCTAAGTCATGCACCTATATCATAATTATCAATAGGATTACTGTGTCAACATTGTCAATATCGATCATAAATAATTAGGTATGTAATAATTCCTAAACTTTTTAAGTTACTGTGAAAATTATAAATAATACCCACTTTATGGCAAAAATTTGTATGAGACCATTTCACGGCATTAGATAACACAAATTAATATCAATCTCTATTAGGCCCCGTTTGGTGGCTATGTTGTATCATCATAGGTTAATGTATATTAGGCCCCGTTTGGTGGCTATGTTGTATCATCATAGGTTAATGTAGATTGATGAATCACGTGATGATAGAACATATGTTGATGAAACACTCCAATTTGGACATATGCAGATACCCCTCTGCAACAGTATTTAACACCGGGCCTCAAGTTAAAAGAGGACCGTCAAATCTCCACCAAACAGCTGCTTAAAGCTGTTAATTTAAGTTGAGAACCTCTCAACATAACCACCAAACACCCCCTTAAAGTGTTAATGTGTCAATATATATTTTAGTTATAATCATTTTCAGACATGAGACGGTCTCATAAGTAATTTATTGATATTGATTTAGATATTCAACGTTTCTATCAGATCTATTTATACTGATTTAGTTATAATAAAAGACACACACGAAACCCTCGAGAATGGGAAATAGTTCCGTCAAGAAAAAGATAGATGGCAAAGTAGCCATAGTAACAGGTGGGGCCAGTGGCATCGGCGAGGCCACCGCCCACCACTTTGCCAACCACGGTGCTCGTGCGGTGGTGATCGCCGATATCCAAGACGACAAAGGCAGAGCAGTGGCGGAGTCCATCGGGCCAGGGCGGTGCAGCTACGTCCACTGCGACGTCACGGATGAGGAACAAGTCAAGTCCCTCGTTGACTGGACGGTCAAAAACTACGGCGGCATCGACATCATGTTCAGCAACGCAGGAATTATCAGCCCCGGCCAATCCATTCTCGAGCTCGACTTTTCGGCGTTCGATCGTGTTATGCGGGTACATTATTATATATCTAGCAGATAAGTTTGTTATTTTATTTAGTTTTCATACACTTTTTATTATCTATCTCAATATAATATTATGAATGCTTATACTGTAAACTAATTTAAAAAATTTATTTGTATCTTGTGTGGCTTCATTGCACCACCTTCTGCAAATTGCATTTTAATTTATACTTTTAAATTTTTATTTAAAAAGATTTAACTTATAACACTCATTTCGTTCGCTAAAAGTATGCTCATTAACTTTTGACAGAGTTTAAAGTATGTTAAGTAAAAGTATTTTAATGCATTATGTGATTCATTTATGAATTAAATGATTGATTGCGAATATAAAATCAATATCATGTTAAATAACTAAGTATTGAGTGAATGGTCAATGAAAGAAAATTATTGTAAAAAAACAGTATGAACATATTTGTAGTGGACAGAGGGAGCATTTAATTACAATCCGAGCTTCTGAACAAATTTTGCTTCAACTATAAGAAAATAAAAAATTGCCTACAAAATTTTTCCAACAAAAAAGTTCGTACTAAAAATTGCTTACAATTTGCCTACGAAAATTTCTAATTATGAAAGCTTCTACATTTCTCAACCTACAAACTTGCCTACAAAAATAATTACCTACAAGTCATTTGTCTACAAAATTTTATCCACAACACAATTTGCCTACAGAACTTCCGTAGGTAAATTTTTTTGTAGGTGGGGAAGGAAGATGACTATACAATTAGAAATTTTTGTAGGCAATTCGTAGGTAATCCTCACTATAATTTTTTTTTTTTTTGAAAATTTCGTAGCTATATATATTTGTGATTTTCGTAGGCAATTTTATGTTTTCTTATAGTGTTCTACTCGTTGCTTACATGTCGTTTGATAAGATTATTCACGCAGGTAACACGCAAGCAGCGGACAGAAGCAAATATTTCCGGAAGCTTGAATTGCATAAATATTTTAGGACGTTGGAGTTTTTTTTTTTTTTTAAAACAAGACTTAAAAGTTTAGGTTAGAATGTAATTTATGAAAATGTGGTAATTTTAATCCTAATTTTTTACCATTATTAATTGTTTTTTTTAAAAATAATCAATATTAATTGTTTTCATTACATGCTATTACTTCTTTGAGTTGTAAAATAAAAGTTGTTTACAAGACACACTTACTCTTAATTTTGGGCATGACAAAAAATTAACAAGCAGGTGAATACTCGGAGCATGGCAGTGTGTGTGAAGCAGGCGGCGCGTAAGATGATTGAGCTGGGAACGAGAGGGGTTATTGTTTGCACCGCCAGTGTGGCGGCGACAATGGGCGGAATGTTTACAACAGATTACTCTATGTCGAAGCATGCGGTGTTGGGGCTAGTGCGGTCGGCTAGTTTGCAGCTTGGGGTGCATGGGATAAGGGTTAACTGTGTTTCTCCATCTTCCGTGGTGACACCGCTGCTAGCTCAAGCGGGATTAAGGACTGCCGCTGAGGTGGAACATATTATGGGGCCTTTTACTAGTTTGAAAGAGGTGGCATTGACGGCAGAGCATGTGGCGGAGGCGGTGTTGTTTTTGGCTTCGGATGAATCGGCTTTTGTGACGGGGCATAATCTTGTGGTGGACGGTGGCCTCATCAGCATGCCCACGTAGCTGGGAAGGATGAGAACGACACAATATTATACTATTATTGGGCGTATTAATACTAGAATTTATATGTATTTTCTCGAAATAATATGTATGAATAAATAGTACCTAAAAAAGTCTTGAGATTTATTAGAAATGTTACTAATCCTAATATTTAAATATACATAAATTCTTGTATGCACCCAAGTGCATAGCATGTACTTGAATTTTAATTTTAATTTTAAATCAATTTTGACTTTTCAAAGCTCATTAAGTATATTGGGCTTTGAAAAATTAAAATTGATCTGAAATTGAACACAATGTATATTATGCACTTGAATGCACACAAGAACCACTCTAACTTGTACATTTTCTAGGATATTGGGCAGGAAAAAATATTAAAAGATGCCATGAACAATATATATATATATATATATATATATATATGTGTGTATATATATATATATATATTCTACTTTTTTTTTAAAGGGAAGAAATTACGCTGAAGAAAAATGAGAAGAATTAACATGAATTGGAATCGAAACTCTAGACGTTGTACAAGGAGATTGCTAACTCCTTAACCCAGCAGGACAACATTGGTAAAACTAAAGAAATAATCATACTATGTCCGACAATTGTTTTGAATCGGAAAAAGAGAATACATTGGTAAAACTAAAGAAATAATCATACTATGTCCGACAATTATTTTGAATCGGAAAAAGAGAATATTATTAGAGGAGTATCAGAAGTACTCAAATGTCAAGCCTTAAAAGAGGACAATACAAGGGCTCAAACATTTCACAGCACTATAACATTTCACATAATCTAGGAATATGACTCTAATCATGAAATTATAAATTATGAAAGCTCTTGTTCTTAAGGCACCAGGTTTTTGTTCTTATTTTCTTGAACACTTGTTCTTAAGCTCCTGACCGACAATTGTTGTAACGTAAAAATGAGAATAAATTAACATCTGTCTAAACCAATAAATTTCTCCGGTCCTAATATTATTAATTTATTGAGGCTTTACTATATATATATATATATATATATATATATATATATATATATATAGTCCTATCTTTTCTTAATACACTCTATCTAAAAAAAATTGGAAAAAGAATTCAAAAATTTTGACAATTTTCGATTTTTTAAATAAAATAAAAAAACACTGTACATGTGAATTTCAAAAAATTGTTATATTTTTCAAAAAAAAATTCCAAATTATTTTTTGGTGAAATGTATTAATAAAATATGAAATTGTATTTAACCTGGCCATATACTTATAAAGGAAAAGTCTTACGTCAAGCAGGAAAAGAATTAAGACAAACGAATACTACCCACGAAAATGTATCACGTGCTGGCAGGTAGGGTTGGAAATAGACCAGGTCATCCGACAGAGGCCTACGGCCTAGCCTACTAAGGGCCTAGCCTGGCCTGGCCTATTTCTTAAACGAGTCAGGTCAATGCTTATTAAAAGACTTATTTATTTAAGTAGGCTAAACTCAGGCTTTGTAAAAGACCTTAAAAGCCTAACAGGCCGACCTATTTAAAATGATTTACTATATATATATATATTTTTTTTTATTAAATATTTTTTTTATATATTATTTATATATTTTATAGTATAATATGGTCAAGTCATATTATATATGAACCGTGAAAGGATGGAAAATAATTTCAAAACTACGATTTTTATATTTAATTTTTTAAAAATTTCAATTTATATTTTTGAGTTGATGCTAACAACCTCGATCTGACATGACAGTAGTAAAAATAGAGAGAAATAATTTTAAACTATTTTAAAAATATGTAAAAAAATTGATATTTTAAATATTGAATATAGTATAAATTAAATTTTAATAAGCTTCTAAAAGGCTCGTAGGCCTGACCTGTTTAGTTAAAAAGATCAGGTCGAGCCTATAAAAATTCTATCATAGTTAATAGGTTAGGCTCAGGCTATGTCTTTGTGAAGTAGGCCTAGACTTTTCAATGTAAGGTTTTGTTTGATCTGACTTACTTCCATCCCTACTGGCAGGTGCAGGGATGCCTCAACCAGTCGGCTATCTGATATTCGTGATATTTAAAGGTGCGTGGATGTAATATGGATGAAGTAGTTTAGCCGGAAGGAATTTTCTCTTACATAAAAATTCAAATTTATAAATAAGCATGAAATTAATTAATTTATTTAATATTTCCAATAATAATAATTATATTAATCTCATCTATTCGAAATATAGATTTTATTTATGCAACTTATTTTCATTTTTAATAAATGTAACGTAAAACTAAAATTAATCAGAAAATGGTCAAAGCCAATTCCAATATTTTTTTTTTCTTTACTTTTTTTGGGATCATACAAGTGTTCCATGACATCTTTACATTTTTCACCAGGCAATAATACGTGATGGAAAATGCTGACATTATCAAATAGTTGATGCATGAAATCAGGGGATACTTGATGAAAAATGTAGAAATTTTGGAGCTAGCTAGAGTTGATGACCTACATAGATATATCTGTCTCCTTATATTATGTAAATAATTTAAAGAAGAGTAAAGTGCATAATATATATGCACTTGATTTTGAAAAAAAAAATTCCAAGCAAAAATCAGCATTAAGAGTTAATTAGTGATACCCCAATAAACAATTAGTAATACTCTAAGAAGCAATTAGTAATACCCCAACTGCAGAAAAACATAAAATTTGGTGTGTTTGTGTGTATTTCGAAAAAATCAAAATTAAAATCAAAATTAAAATTAAAATTCAAGTGCATGTTAGAATTTGTATATAAGAAAGACTCCTCAAAGATTTATGTGTGTCTCGTTGGCTTATGTGATATTCAATGACCGGCCCAAATTTGAAATTTCACAACTTTTTTTAAGTGTGGTCAGTATTATCGTCAAATGTTTTAATGTATTTTTTATTAAAAAGAAAAGAAAAAACTAGGAAGAGTACAAAACCAAGTTGACAAAAAGGAAAAGACAAAGCCATTCTCGTTATAAAATCTTATCACGAAAAATTCAATGGGAAAAAACGTATATATGAAAAGAAAAGTACCTAGATATCTTTAACAAGCTCAACCATACAATGATTTTTTTTTTTTTAACGTGCTCATTTAAGTGTGAATCTATAAAAATTCATAAGGTTTCATAAAAGTTAACCTTTTCAAATTAGTCTAATAAATTTTTAATTGGTCCGATTTGATCTTATAGTGTCCGTAATTTGAACTACAATGTTGTTTAGGACAAATATTTGGCACATGGGGTGTAAAATTGGTCCCATGTGTTTTTGCATTTTCAACAAAAGGGTCCAAAACGCTCTATTAATTCTTTTCTTTCTAGCAGTTTACAATGATACATAAATTATCTTACACATGTATTTATTGTGTAAATTTAATCTAAAAAATAAAATACATATATTTTTTACATTTTGTTTTCAATTTTTTAATACAATTATATATATATATATATATATATATATATATATATATATATATATATATATATATATATATATATTAAATCTAAGTGCACAATTGTAGGTGATAGTCAATTGCATATTGGTAGTATTATTATAGTTTTAGAATAACTATTTAATAATATTTTAATCAAATATCAGTTATCATTTAAAATTAAATTTAATATAGAATATTAGAAAAATCCGCGAAACACGCGTTTAAATTTCCGTTGGAGCAACAATTACGTGTTTGACTGTTTGGTTCCATCAATAGTCAATGTTTACTTGGTCCAAATAAAGAACATTGAATATATATTATATATATAATACATATATATTTTGTGCTTGCGCAGGTCCTAGCGAACGCCAACCACGTCCAGGCCCAACGACTCAGTGCAATTGCAAAAGACCTAAATGACATTATTTTATTTGTAAGGGGAGCAAAAGAATATTGAAAATATTATTTTTATTCTGATGGAAAAACTGGTAATTATACAACAACGGTTGTTTATAAATAAGTTTTTAGATATTTGTAATTTAAAGTATTTTTTTAATTTTAGAAACAGTTAAGTGAAGCAAATTAAATGGCGTTGTTCCCGCTAAAGGCCATCAAAGTAAATGTTGATAAAGGTGCCTCGGGGCGGCCCAAAAAGAGGTGTTTCGTGATGTCTTCGGCATTTTCAGTGGGTGTTCGCAGTTCGCTCTCTCTCTTAGAATTGGAATTTGCTTTTGAAGTAGAGGTTGGACGCTACCTATGTTTCTCATGGACGAAATTTTGTTGGAAATTGGTTATTTATTTGACTAATTTTTTGAGGAATGAAAATGTTAATTTTTTGAAAAACAAAATTAACGAGGTTGTTCTACTCGCGGAGTAGATGAACGTGGTATATTTAATATCTCAAAACCGATTTCCGGTGAGTGAGAAATTAATTTGGGAAGTTGGATAATTATTCACTTGTGGTGAATAACTCAATGGAAAGGAACAATTGGGTTCCATCCCACATTGGAAACTTGCAAGAAGTGTTCCCTGGATATAAGAAGGAAAATGTTCATGTTCTTCAACTTGGTATATGGGGACCCTAATCATGGACCACACACGCGCGCGCGCCCCGCCCGATCCCAAGACCGGGTCCGTGGGTCTTGGTTCTTGGCAATTGGGGCCTACCTACATTTTTAGAGTACCAAAAATATGAAAAGACCCATTTTTGGGCCGAACCGGTTTGGGTGGCCCATCGAATTTGGGTTGGCCCACGAACATGATTAATACACTCACAGAATGATTAATACACTCCAGATTTCGAATTCGATTTAAAATTGAAATATTCGGAGGAATATTCTGTTCTTGCTTCCCAAGAAAGAGACAACGTCTCTATCCACTGATTTCGTGGTTATCCCACGATTTTCTCAATCGATCGTCCTCATCTAAAAGTGCAGATTTCCACCTATATATACCCCTTCATATCCAGACTTTCGTACTCACCTTTCAGACTACGAATCCTAGAGTCTAGAAAGCCTTTCGCATATACTTATTTCGTTCAGTTCGAAATTTCGATTTCGTTCGTCGAGAGTTTATACACGGTGGTGCTGCCGGTGTAAACTGTTAAACCGTTTTACTTTTGGAGACTCATACGCACAATACCGTAAGTACTATACGGGGTGTATTCAGTCTTGCGGGAAAATGATTTTCCTTGACTCGGTTTTTCATACGAATTCGTTTCGTATTTACTTGTTCGTGCAGTGTTCGAGACACACCCTCTCACAAACAACAATCGTAAGACTGAATAGTTTCTATTTCGAATCACTGCAATGTCGAAACGCAATTCCGACAACGATGTGAATATGAATTCACCATCGCAAGCTACTTCTACCAAAGATGCAGGTAATACATCTAACTCTCCTGTTGTACCTACGGGTAAGTCTGATCCCCCTTCTGCTTTTCAATTTGGAGACTTTGGAAGCACTCTTAAAGAGTGGCTCAAAGCCAATCCCTTCGTGGGAAACGCTAATCCCTTCTTGGGAAACTCTGGCACTAATCCCTTTGTGGGAAACTCAAGTGCTAATCCTTTCGGGAGAAACTTCGGCGGCAATCCTTTCGTAGGAAATGTCGGGGCCAATCCCTTCTTGGCAACCAACCAGGCCTCCCTCCCGGGGACTGTTAGGCCGGTTGTGGTGAAAGGAGAGTAACCCCAAAAGTTTTCGGGTAATGACTTCAAGAGGTGGCAAAAGAAGATGCACTTCTACTTGACCACTATCTCCTTGGTGAAATATGTCAAGGAGGATTGCCCGAGCGTACCTGCAGAAGATGCTGATCGGGAAACAAGGATCGCCTATGATACTTGGATCCATGATGATTATCTGTGTAGGAATTACATCCTGAATGGGTTGTCTGATGCCCTCAATGATGTATATGATGAATACCCGACTTCCAAGGCTTTGTGGGAGTCTTTGGAGAAGAAGTACAAAACTGAAGACGTGGAAACTAGCAAGTTCGTCATCTCCACCTTGTACGAGTTCAAAATGGAGGACAACAAATCTGTTGTTTAACAAGTTCAAAAGCTGCAAGTGATCTTTCACAACATTGCAGTACAAGGGATGGAGCTGCCTGAAGCCTTTCAGGTTACCACTGTGATTGACAAACTGCCTCCATCTTGGAAGGAGTTTAAGTCCTACCTCAAGCACAAGCGAAAGCAAGTGACCATGGAGGATCTTGTTACCCGACTCCGGATTGAGGAAGATAACAAGAAAAGGGAGAAGAAGGGCTCGACTGCTTCTATCGAGGCAAAGGTGAACCATCAAAGAAGAGAAAGCGTCAAGACGACAAAGGCAAAGACAAGGCAAGGCTGTTGCTGCTGCTACTGCCCCGAAGAAATTCAGTGGGAAGTGCTACAATTGTGGCAAACCCAATCATCGGGCCGCTGATTGTCGTCAGCCCAAGAAGGAAGACAAGGGAAAGAAGAACTCCGTGAATGTTGCAGAACGAGAGCTCATGGAGATGGATATGTCTGCTGTAGTGGCCGAGGTCAACATGGTGGACAACAAGAAAGAATGGTTCGTGGACACAGGTGCCACTTGCCACGTTTGCTCGGAGAAATCTGCCTTCTCCACATATTTTCCTGTTGCGGGAAGAAAGCTCTACATGGGAAACCAAGCCTCATCTGAAGCGGCTGGTGTAGGAACGGTGGTGATCAAGCTGACATCGGGAAATGAGCTCAAGCTGAAGGATGTGCTGCATGTCCCGGACATCTGAAAGAATCTCATTTCTGGCTCCTTGTTAGTTATTAATCAGTTTAAGCTAGTGTTTGAGTCCAATGGAGTTGTACTTAGCAAATTTGGCATCTTTCCAGGGAAAGGTTACCTCGAGAAAGGCCTTCTTAAGATGTCAGTTATGACTGTAAGCCATAATGGCACAAACACTACTATCAATGAAAATGCTTCAGTTTCCGTTTATATCGCTGAGTGTTCCGATTTATGGCATTTTAGATTAGGACTTGTTAATCTAAATTCTATAAAACGATTGGTAAATTTAGATTTACTCAAAATTGATAATGTGGATACATCCAAAAAATGTGAAACATGTGTTGAAGCAAAAATGGTTAAGTTACCATTTAAATCTGTTGAAAGGAACACAACCCCTCTAGAATTAATTCACACGGATGTATGTGATTTAAAATTCGTGTAAACTAGAGGTGGTAAAAAGTATTTTATTACTTTTATTGATGATTGCAAAAAATTCTGCTACATTTACTTGCTACGAAGTAAAGATGAAGCTATCGAAGCTTTTAAAAATTATAAAAGTGAAGTAGAGAATCAATTGAACACTAGAATTAAAGCAATTCGTAGTGATAGAGGTGGAGAATATGTGGCTCCGTTTGAACAATTATGTGCCAAATCAGGCATCATACATCAAACGACAGCTCCCTACTCACCTCAATCGAATGGTATTGCAGAGAGGAAAAACCGAACATTGAAAGAGACGATGAACGCAATGTTAATCAGCTCGGGTTTACCTCAGAACATGTGGGGGGGAGCTATTCTATCAGCTAACCATATTCTGAACAAAATTCCACTTAAGACTCAAGATAAGACACCTTATGAGTAGTGGAAAAATTGCAAACCATCCTACAAATACCTCAAAGTGTGGGGGTGTTTGACTAAGGTTGAAGTGCCACTTCCTAAACAAGTGAAAATATGACCTAAGACGGTCGATGGGATCTTTATAGGATACACCTTCAATAGTAATGTCAATCGGTTCTTGATTCACAAATCAGAAATACCCGATATGACAGTAGGTACTACAATAGAATCAAGTAATGTTGTTTTCTTTGAAAATATGTTCCCGTGTAGGGACAAAGAAGAAGTGAGTTCAAATAAGCGAACTCATGAGGAATCAAGTGAAGCTGCAGGTCCTTCTACTCAGCAGAGTTGTTGGTGATCAAATTTAATCGGGAGGTTTAGTGACTGTTTTAGTTCGGTTTAAGACCACCAATCAATAACATGTGATTGATTACCACCGTAAATGGTAAATCGAAGATTTGGGTTACGAAATCGTAGATACGAAAGTCGAAATCGTATTTATTTCATATGTGTGCACGTTTAGGTATGTTTGTGTGTGTTTTAGGAGTATTTGTGAATTTTAACTTATATTTCTTAGCTGGAGAACAACTATTTATAGAGACTAGCAAGCATGAGGTGTCCAAGACTCTTGGACTTCCTAGCTTGCATGCTAGATAAGTGTCCTTTGACCCTGTTTGACCTTATCTAAGCTAAATCTTAGTTACAAAGTCTTCTTAGGTCTTATCTCGGACTTCATTGTTGCTCGTCCAGGTCAGCTTAATTGATCTAGTATGGTCTTTCAACAAATGTTGTTCGCCTTTTGTGGATGTGGCTTGGAAGTTATTCGCTTATACTTCGTGTTGAGATGGGCTTTGGAATCTTGGTTCCTTGTTCGCCTTCATACACCTCTTGAGCTGGTAAATACACCACCTTTTGTCAACGTTGTTCCTCATTAGTACTTTGGAGGAAGGTTCATATCTGCCTCGGATCTTAAAACCTGTTCGCCGATATGTTGTTCGTCTGTGGAGTTGTTTGTCATTTCGTACACCTTCTGGATTGATTTATGCACCCCAACTTGATTTTCTTTATTAATCATCTTTGATTTGAGGTTGGTTCTTCGTAATCCTTAATAATGTTGGGAAAATAGGGGTGCCCGGAATCTATTCGGGATGAAATTTAAATACGAATTTAAATTCAATTATTACTAGCATGAATTAATCCTAATTAATTCAAATAATAATTCCAACAACTAATTTATCATCATGTATATTGAATTAATTCACATATAATCTATGGCGGAATAAACAAGATAATATGTGATTAACGTACCTCTCGTAGAACTTGGCCTTTGAATAAAACGGGACTAACATGTACGCGTTTTACCAACCCAAAAGCCTTCTCAAGTATTCCCTTTCACCTTATTCGATCACCGGTGGGAGATGCTATCGAACAATTTAAATAACTAAGGAAAAAGAAAAATATCTATGGTCTTGATTTTTCCAACACATGGAATTATGTACTTGGGGATGAAATAATCATCCCCTATTTATAGAGTAGTGGCCGAAAATTTGAAGATTTTATAGGCCTGGAGAAAATCTTTTCTTAGACTCTAAGAAATCTTGAATATATTCTTTTCTCCATAATAAAATATTCCACAAAAATCCCACTCTCCTAAATATAGGGTAGTTTTCGAAAATAATAGGAGAAAATCACAAGATTTGGATCTTCTTGAATATATGAGATAATCTTGTATTCCAAGAATACTTATCCTCCATAGTATCTTTCCAAGAAAATCAACAAAATCTTTTCTCTCCTAACAAACCCAATTTTCGAAAAATATAGGAAAAATCAGCAATATATTTTCTTTTTATTTTAATCACCTTATCATTATTGGACTACTTAATGGGCTACTTGAGGGGCCTTTAAGGAGAATTAAGATTGGACCTCCTAATGGACTTCTGAATTTCAATATTGAGCCCCAATATAATTCAATCCATTAATATTAATTATTACCACTAATAAATTAATATTGCACTATCCATCTTAATCCATATTACGATAATATGGGCTCCCGGTTATTATTTCCCGCGTTTAAGATTATCAAGTCCATTAATTAATCAAGCTTCTGAATAGCTCTAAATTAATTAATATATTTCACCTTGGAGTAAAGACAGCTCAACATTATTATCCGTACCGAAGAAACCGATTCTTCACTTGCAAGATTTGGTACGATAAAACTTCTGAGCCCACCAAGGGGACTAATCACACGAGTCGTACTCGCACGTGTTTCTCCGTATTAAATCTTAGCAACCGTCGTATGATTAATATTACTGCCCAAGACACAAAGTTCGAAGTCACAATGATTCTCACCCAACATGAATCAAAGCAGTAACCATTAAGCACACATGGTCCTATTTAAGTGACGGAGATTAAGAAATCAACAACCACTGAGGTCTAATTCTTCACATTTCAGAACAGAAGAATTTATCCTCGCTGTAGGTCCTCTTCAACACATACTAAATGTGCTAGTGCAATCTCTTAGTCAAGACAGACCAATCTGAGCCTTACACATCGACCTTTCACGACGGATTGTTCAATTCCACCTAGGTCGTGAAAATGTACGTTTAGTTACAAGGAAACAGTTAATGTTGTCTTCCGTGATCGGGTTTCACCACATTAACTACAATGTAACTAGTACCATATATTGAACGGTTTGCAATAGAAATTCAACATTCAATCATAACTAAAGCAAATGCGATAAAAGAATTATTCTCATAAAACGAGTGTTTGATACACGGGTTATACAAAGTAAAAGCATACTTTCATGTATAACTCCAACAAATAAGGCCTTAATCATTGTTCACCCATCATGGATTGATGTTCGCCTATCAACAATTGCCCCCTATCCTGACTAGATGTTGCTTCAGACGAGCAACCTTGTGGCGAGCAACTGTAGTTAGGATACCATCCGGGTAAAGATCTGGACGAATAGCATTGAATTGGCGAGCAAATCTGGATCCACCGTTTCGTCTTCCCACGATCTGGGGGATGTACGAGGATGACATGGGCAGTATGATTGTGCGCCGCCTACGCGCGAGCAGTCCCGAGGCCACGCGCCCCTATAATTGCGTATAGGTCCTCCGATTTTCAAACTTGCTCGAAATTTACCCCATTTTTCTTCAATTAAGTCCACATTTTGTGGGAAATTACACTCCATACCCCATTTTTTCCTGGGGTATAAATAAGAAGGGGAAATGAAAATTTTCCCACTTCTTCATTTCTTGCTACAGTACCTCCGGCGACTTCTTCCATTTCCGGTGATCTCAAGCTTTCCGGCGTCCGTTTCTCCAGCATTTGGCCTCCAACTTTGAAGTAAGGTAGTTATTTTCTCATTTCTCTCACTCTTCTCTTTCGTTATTTTCTTCATCGCCGCCGTGGGGAGAATTTGCGCCGCCGTCGTCTACCCAGAACCGCCACCGGAGTTTCAAAAAGACATATTTTCAAACTAATTAGCTTCTCTCTTAGACTAATGTCCTCCCATTCGAGCAATAAAGGATCAGAGGAAGGAATGGACCCCTTATTTCTGATCGTGCCATTCATCGAACAACCGCCCTTTGAAGTCTCCTCCGAAACGCCTGCTGACGTGTGTTGGTGATCAAATTTAATTGGATGGATAAGCGATTGTTTTAGTTTGGTTTAAGATCACCAATCAATTACGTGTGATTGATTACCACCGTAAATGGTAAATCGAAAGCTCGGGTTATGAAATCGTTGATATGAAAGTCGGAATCGTACTAATTTTATATATGTGTACGTTTAGGTGTGTTAGTGTGTGTTTTAGGAGCATTTGTGTGTTTGAACTTATATTTCTTAGCTGGAGAACAACTATTTATAGGAGCTAGCAAGCATGAGGTGTCTATGACTCTTGGTCTCCCTAGCCTGCATGCTTGACAAGTATCCTGTTGACCTTTGTTTGACCTTATCTAAGCTGAACCTTAGTTACAAAGTCTTCTTTGGTCTTATCTCGGACTTCACTGTTGTTCGTCCAGGTCGGTTTAGTTGATCCAGAATGGTTTTTCCATAGAAGTTGTTCGCCTTTTGAGGTTATGACTCAGAAGTTGTTCGCCATTGTGTTTTACATAGATGGGCTTTGGGATCTTAGTCCTTTGTTCGTTTCCATACACCTCTTAAGCTGGTGGATGCACCATCTTTCATAATGTTGTTCGTCATTATTGACTTGGTGGAGGGTCCATATTTGGCCTCGGGTCTCTAGACCTGTTCGCCAGTATGTTGTTCGTCGGTAGAGTTGTTCGTCAGGTTATACATTCACTGGATTGATTTATGCACCCCAACTTGATTTTCTTTGTTAATCATCTTTGATTTGGGGTTGGTTCTTCATTATCCTTTTTAAGGCTTTAATCCTTGTTCGCCCAACGATGATTGATGTTCGTCTATCAACATTTGCCCCCTATCCTGACTAAATATTACCTCAGACGAGCAACTTTGTGGCGAGCAACTGTAGTTAGGATACTATACTGGTGAAGATTCGGACGAACATCATTGAATCTGGCGAGCAACTCCGGGTGCACCGTTTCGTCTTTCCATGATCTGGGGGATGTACGAGGATGACGTGGGCGGTATGATTACGCGTCGCCCACGCGCGAGCATTCCCGAGGTCACGCGCCCCTATAATTGCGTATAGGTCCTTTGATTTTCAGTCTTGCTCGAAATTGACCCCGTTTTTCTTCAATTAAGTCCACATTTTGTTGGAAATTATGCTCCGTACCCCGTTTTTTGCTTGGGGTATATATAGAAGAGGAAAACAAAAAATTTCCCACTTTTTTACTTCTTGCTACAGTTCTCCATCTCCGGCGACTTCAAGTTTTTCCGACGACGTTTCTTCAGTGTTTGGCCTCCAATTCCGAAGCAAGGTAGTTATTTCTCTTATTCTTCTCTTTCTTTCCTCTTCTTTCGTCATTTTCTTCATCGCCGCCGTGGGGAGAAATTTGTGCCGCCATTGTCTTCCCAGAACCGCCACCGGAGTTGCAGAGAAACACATTTTTAGACTAACTAGCCTCTTTCTAAGACCAATGTCCTCCCATTCGAGCAATAAAGGATCAGTGGAAGGATTAGACCCCTTATTCCCGATCGTGCCATTCGTCGAGCAGCCACCGTTTGAGGTTTCCTCTGAAGCGCATCCCGACGTAGATTCCGTGGTCCGATCAACGGGGGATTCCGGTGCTCGCCAATCCGGCGAAGAAGCTAGGGAGGCCACAAGCAGCTCCTCTGACGAGCAATCTTCATCTGGCTCTGAATCTGAGAAGGATCCGGAGTTCGACGAGCTTACCCCTGAATTTCTGGAAGGGATAGGATTTACAGGTCCTCAGATGCTCGAAAATGAGATTCCCACTGGTGTTGCTCGCCCATTTGATTGGCGAGCATATTCTGATGAGCACGCGAACAACTTTCCTCGCCCCCCGCGTCAAGTTTTGGATCTGGTGAGAACTGAGTACCAGGCGAGCAAAATTAAAAGTGTTGTTCGCAAGGACGAGTTCAACCTCATACGGGAAGCATATCAAATTCCCTATGACATCTACATGTGGGCTCCCAAGAGGAAGGAAAGAGCTGATCGTCCTCCTCCTGGATGTACGGCGATCAATATAGACACATTGATCGCGGGGCTAAGATTGTCACTGCCTCCTGTTGTTGGTCGCTTTCTGGAGGCGACCAACTTAGCCATCACCCAAATAACCCCCAATGGGTGGATGAACTTGCTCGGCATTATGGGCCTGTTCGCCCTGGAGGGATATGTCGACCGCATCACTGCCGAAGAGGTCAACTATTTGATGACCATCACCAAATGTCCGAGGGGCGAAGAATGGTACTACTACTTGAAAGTCCGGACTGGATTAAAACTGGTGTAGGGGGTGCCGAACAAGATTCGGGATTGGAAGGAGCATTTCTTCTTCATTGGGGGCGACTGGCGAGCATCTTCTGGTCCCCACGGCGGTGCCGGGCATATATTCGAACCCACCACCTATGGGCAAATCAAACGTAAGGTCATCTTTGTCCTCCCTTGCATAGAGTTCTAATTTAACTTTTTTTGTTTGTTCGCAGGTCCTCGGTTACTCAAGTGGAACTCGGAAGAGGAAGAGATCGGATCTGAGTTCCTCTTTACTTCGTGTTTGGTCGCTCTCCGGGATAGGGCCGAGAGGACCATTGAGTACGTGAACAAACTAAAGTGCAAGAAAGCTGCTCGCCTGTTCACGTACCCCCACCATCTGGAAGCCCAAATTGAGGTGCCCCCAGGTACAGGAAGTTTCTAACTTTCAATATACATGTTGTTCGCCATTTGTTTCTCTAACTTGCTCGCCTAACTCTTTTATTTCATCTTCTTCTTCTTCTTCTTTTTTTTTAGCCGAGCAAGTCACCGTCGCCGTCCCTCCCTATTTTGGACTTTTGGAGCAAAGAGTCCACGAGATGCCGCCTCCAAAGGGAAGGAGAAAGAAAGGTGACCCTCCCTCCTAGGTGCTAGCAATGACCAACAAGGCCGGGGGGCGAATGTTGCTCGCCAGGTCGCGCCCTCATCCAATCTTCAACCCTCTCCCCCTCCGGCTCCATCACCGCACGGCGCCAAGCGCCTAAAGAAAGGGGATGGGACCTTCGTGTCCCAAACTGCTCCTGCTGGGACCAAAGGCAAGGAGAAAGTGGGGCAGAGCCATGCTCGCCACCACACGGAGGGAGAAGCTGTTCGCCCCTCCCCTAACGAGCCTGTGGAGAAGACAGGCAAGGCGGGCAGGGACTCCACTCCTATTCGCGGTCCCGAAGATATTACCCATCTGGGTTGGGACGATCGAAAGTTCCAAGAGTAAGTTTACTATCGCACCTGCCGAACAAGATTCATTTTTTTTCTACATTTTTCTAAGTATTATTTGCTTTCTTGTTCACAGATACCGGGCTGACGATCATCCTGGACGAACAAGCACCGTCCACCAATATGCTTGTTCATAGACTCCCGTCAACATAAGGGAGATTCCAGGCGACCATGTTCGCAGGGCGACGGAGCTGATCGCCCGAGCTTGGACACGTCCCCTGGATAAAATTATCTCCTAACAAGGGCTGGCGGATAACATCCATCTCTCCATGATGCATCATGCTAATGGCCTCATCACGGCTCAGAGGGCAATGGCCCAGTTGGCCGAGCAAGAAGAAGCTGCTCGCCGTTATGCAAGTACTGCTCGGCAGCTCACGGAGGAGAAGGACGGCCTGGTCAGCCAGTATGAGGCCAAACTTGCTCGCCTCAATAACCAGATCAATGTTTATATTGACAATGAAAAGAAATATCTTGGAGAAATTCAAGGCTTGTCTGGTGAATTGGGAGGCAAAGATGCTTTGCTCGGCGAAGAGAAGAAAAAGTTGTCCGCGGCCGAGCAGAAAAATGCCAAGCTCGAAGCAGAAGTTGCTCGCCTCAGGGATGTGGAGGCCAACACCTTCACCCGCGAGCAGCTCGAGGCTGAACTCCAGACCCGGTCTGCCCCCATCTCCAACTTAGGCTACATCTGCGCCTACGCCGATTGCATTCGCATGGCTGACGCGTACGATTTTAAGGACATGGTGGAAGAAATGGGCAAGGACCTGACCGAGTTTCTGGAGCACTATCCCCCGCCGAACAATATCGAGATCCAACTGGGGATATAGCCGAGTTGGGGGTCAAGATTGATAAACTTGACCCCAGTATCATTATTACTCACCCTCCGCCTCAAGTTGATGAGGGCGAGCAAGAAGAGGAGCCGGCTGCCATGGACGAACAAACTGCTAAGGAAATGGAGCAAAAGGAAGCTGAGGACATGGCTAGAGAAATGATTGTTGATCCTCCTGCCGACCAAACTCAAGATCTTCCTCCCGTCGAGCAGCAATAGATTTAGGACGATAGTCTTTATTTTGTAATAGTTGCTCGTTCTTTTTGTAGTACACTTCTTCTAGAATCCTTGTACTATTTTTGAGACTCAATGCCTTTTATTTTAATGAAATGTCTTTCTTTTTGTTCGCTCATTTTCTTTACATGTTAATTACCTTTACATTTTAGTCAATGCTTTTGCAATTATAACATATAATTTTGGGCTTTGTTCGATTTGAACTTTGCCTTAATGGAATTTGGGTTTAGCCTTAGGTTCTGCTCATCTTAAAAGACGAACAACCTTTAATTGGCTTTGGTCCTCAGAATGGACTTGTACCTCGAGCTTTTGGACTTTTCTTTTAACGAACAACTATGTATACATAATGAAAAATTTACAAGTGTTGTAAGACTGCTCGTCACTAACATATACAACCTGTCGAACAACTTTGAACACTAACTAAAAACATGCTCGCTTATAATATTTTTGTCGAGCAACTTTGTCTAAAATTAAAAAAGATGAAACAGCACTAGACTATACAATGTGCCGAACAACTTTTCATTCTATACTTAGCAAAATTTTCAAAAAATTAGGCAAGTTTTTGGTTTGCCTCACTTGGTTCACTGGCTCCCCAAGACATTTGTTCGCCCAATTAAGAACTTGTTCGTCTCATTGATAGTACTTCTTCAGATGTACAACATTCCAGGAGTATTGGGCCGGCTTGCCTTCCATATCTTTGATATCGTATACACCATTAACGAATTTTTCCATTATACGATACGGGCCCTCCCAAGTTGGTCCCAATACACCTGGAGGTTGGGCGAGCAACTTTCTTAGAACCAAATCTCCAACTCTAAATTCCCTAATTTTAACATGGGAATTGTAATAGCGTTCTGCTCACTGCTTGTAGGTAGTATTTTTTAGCTCGACACTTAATCTTTTTTCTTCGAGCAAATCCATCTCAGGAGCTAGAGCAGAGTTGTTCGCCTGCTCATCAAAATTGGTCGTTCTGAATGTGCTGGCCTTTAACTCAATTGGTATTACAACTTCTGTTCCGAAAGCCATTGCAAAAGGTGTTTCTCCGGTGCTTGACCTGGGAGAAACTCTATATGCCCACAAGACTTCCGGAAGTTCTTCAGACCAACTGCTTTTGCTCTCCGCTAGCCGTACTTTTAATGTATGCTTGATTATCTTGTTCACGGTCTCGACCTGTCCATTTGACTGGGGATGATAGGGCGTAGAGTAATATTTTTTGATTCCCCACTTTATACAGAAATCTCTCAACTCTTTTCCATCAAACTGCGGACCATTGTCTGTTACGATGGTTTGTGGAACCCCAAAGCGACAGACAATGTTCTTCTAAATGAAGTTGATCATTTTCTGCTGCGTGATCTTTACCATGGCCTCTGCCTCCGCCCATTTCGTATAATAGTCGACTGCCACGACAGCAAATCGAACATTTCCAACCCCTGCTGGGAAGGGACCAATAATGTCCATCCCCCATCTTGCAAATGGCCACGGGATATAAACTGATACGAGTTGTTGGGCCGGGGTATGAATGTTTGGGGCAAAATTTTGACATTGATGGCAAGTCTTTGCTTTTTTTATTGCATCCTGGCGTAAAGTCGGCCAATAGTAGCCTTGTCTGATAGTTTTGTACGCCAAGGCTTGCCCCCCAGTGTGATTTCAACATACTCCGGCATGTATTTCTTCGAGTATTGCTCGTCCTTGCCCCCTAGGTAAACATTTGAGAAGTGGGATTGATATTCCCCTTTTGTAAAGCTGCTCGCCCACCAGAGTGTATCTGGCGGCTTGCTTTGTTAGCTTGGCAGCTTTAAAAGGGTTGTTTGGTTTTTCCCCACTTTTCAAGTATTTGACTATACTTGTTCTCCAGTCTTCTTCTTCACTTGCTTGTTCGTCAAGTTGGTTGACATTATAACTTCTTGTTGATGGATCATTCATATTTATAATTATAATGTCTGTTAACTCTGCAGGTCCTTCGCTTGTTGCTAGTCGGGCCAACGCATCTGCTTGCGTGTTGCTTGTCCTTGGAATTTGTTCAATGAAGACTTGTTCTAACAAGGACATTAGGTAAGCAAAAATCTGCTGATACTCGATCATATGATCGTCTTTCGCCTCGTATTCACCTCGGACTTGGTTCACAATCAATTGTGAGTCGCCGAATATTTGTAACCGTCTAACACCTACTGCAAGGGATAGGTGGAGACCAGCAATGAGAGCTTCATATTCAGCTTCGTTGTTGGTTGCCATGAAACCAAATCTGATTGCCGAGGTGAATACTTGTCTATTCAGACTGATTAGAACCACTCCTGCCCCCGAAGCTATGTTCGTTGAAGATCCGTCAACATAAAGATGCCAGGGGTGATCAAGTCCTCTCGTCGGATCTGGTGGGAAGGTTAGTTCGACTATAAAGTCGGCTAACGCTTGCCCTTTGATCGCTGTTCGAGGAACATAGGTCACCTCGAATTGGCTAATCTCTAGTGACCACTTTAGTAGATGACCAGCTGTGTCTGGGCGATGGAGAATTTGTCTGAGTGGGAAAGTTGTTAGTACTTCAACTTGATGATCAAAGAAGTATGGTCGTAACTTCCTCCCACTCATGACAAGTGCGTACGCCAGTTTTTCGGTTGGGGAGTATTTGAGGCCCGTACCAAAACGGAGCTGATTGCCACTTCTGACGCTGCCAAGTACAAGTATAGCTTTTCTCCTGGGACGGGTTTTGATAGGATTTTAACATCTCCCAGGTAGTCTTTAAGTTGGTCGAACGCCTTTTGACAGTTGTTAGTCCATGTGAACTGTCCTTTCTTGATGGCTTCAAAGAATGGACGACATTTGTCCCCTAATCTGGATATGAACTGATTCAATGCTGCTAGGCATCCCGTGAGCCTTTGCACTTCTTTTATCGAACGTGGTGGTTGCATATCCACGATAGCTTTAACTTTTGTTGGATTGGCTTCAATCCCTCGTTGACTAACAAGATGACCCAAGAACTTTCCGAAATGGACTCCAAAACTGCTCTTCTTCGGGTTCAGTTTCATATTGTAATGTCGAAGAATATCGAACACCTGGGTCAAATGTTGAAGATGATCTTCCTTTCGGGGGCTTTTGACTACGATATCGTCTACATAGACTTCTACCGTATCTCCGATTTGTTCGTCGAACATCTTGTTCACCAACCTCTGGTATGTTGCTCCGGCGTTGATGAGGCCGAAAGGCATTCTCTTCCAACACAACAAGTTTTTGTTCGTGTAAAATGCTGTGTTCTCTTGATCGTCTGGATGCATTGGGATTTGATGATACCCGGCAAAAGCATCCATGAATGTTAGCATTTCGTGACCTACAGTGCTGTCCACCAATTGGTCAATGTGAGGGAGAGGAAAGTTGTCCTTCGGGCATGCTGCATACAGATCTGTAAAGTCTATGCATAGCCTCCAGGTCCCGTTTGGTTTTCTCACAAGGACTGGGTTTTCTATCCATTGTGGACAGAGAGCTTGTCGGATTAGGTCGTTGTCTAACAACTTCTTTACTTCTTCACTCAAGGCTGATACTTGTCTGGGCCATATTTTCTTTGTTTTTGATGGACAGGCCTTTTTGCTCGATTGATGTTGAACTTATGGAAAGCATGTTTTGGATCTATCCCCACCATGTCTGCATGAGACCAAGCAAAAACATCTAGATTTTTGCTGAGGAACTCTTTCATTCGGGATCTGTAAGGCTCAGAGAGCTCAGATCCTATGTATAACTCGAGATCCTTATTTTCGGGATTAACTTTGAACGCCTCCAGTTCTTCAACTGTTGGAGTTATACGTGAAAGTATGCTTTTACTTAGTATAACTCGTGTATCAAACACTCGTTTTATGAGAATAATTCGTTTATCGCATTTGCTTTAGTTATGATTGAATGTTGAATTTCTATTGCAAACCGTTCAATATGTATTACGTGTTACATTGTAGTTAATGTGGTGATACCCGATCACGGAAGACGACATTAACAGTTTACTTGTAACTAAACGTACATTTTCACGACCTAGGTGGAATTGAACAATCCGCCGTGAAAGGTCGATGTGTAAGGCTCAGATTGGTCTGTCTTGACTAAGAGATTGCACTAGCACATTTAGTATGTGTTGAAGAGGTCCTACAGCGAGGATAAATTCTTCTGTTCTGAAAGGTGAAGAATTAGACCTCAGTGGTTGTTGATTTCTTAATCTCCGTCACTTAAATAGGACCGTGTGTGCTTAATGGTTACTGCTTTGATTCATGTTGGGTGAGAATCATTGTGACTTCGAACTTTGTGTCTTGTGCAGTAATATTAATCATACGACGGTTGCTAAGATTTAATACGGAGAAACGCGTGCGAGTACGGCTCGTGTGATTAGTCCCCTTGGTGGGCTCAAAAGTTTTATTGTACCAAATCTTGCAAGTGAAGAATTAGTTTCTTCGGTACGAATAATAATGTTGAGCTGTCTTTACTCCAAGGTGAAAGATGTTAATTAATTTAGAGCTATTCAGAAGCTTAATTAATTAATGGACTTGATAATCTTAAACGCGGGAAATAATAACCGGGAGCCCATATTATCGTAATATGGATTAAGATGGATAGTGCAATATTAATTTATTAGTGGTAATAATTAATATTAATGGATTGAATTATATTGGGGCTCAATATTGAAATTCAGAAGTCCATTAGGAGGTCCAATCTTAATTCTCCTTAAGGCCCCTCAAGTAGCCCATTAAGTAGCCCAATAATGATAAGGTGATTAAAATAAAAAGAAAAATAATGCTGATTTTTTCATGTATATTTCGAAAATTGCATGTGTAGAATAAGAAAAGATTTTGTTGATTTTCTTGAAAAGATATTATGGAGGATAAGTATTCTTGGAATACAAGATTATCTCATATATTCAAGAAGATCCAAATCTTGGATTCTTATTCTCATTATTTTCGAAAATTCTCTCTTATAATTAAGAGTGTGAGATTTTTGTGGAATATTTTATTTTGGAGAAAAGAATATATGAGATATATTCAAGATTTCTTAGAGTCTAAGAAAAGATTTTTTCCAAGCCCATAAACCACAATATATTCGGCCACTCTATATTATAAATAGGGGATGATTATTTCATCCGCAAGTATATAATTCCATGTGTTGGAAAAATCAAGAAGCATATATATTTTTCTTTTTCCTTAGTTTATTAAATTGCTTGAAAGCGTCTCCCACCGGCGATCAAGTGAGGTGAAAAGGGAAATACTTGAGAAGACTTTGGGTTGATAGTGCGAGATTACAAGTGTCCCGTATATCCAAAGGTCATTACTACGAGAGGTACGTTAATCGCATATTTACTTGTTTATTCCGCCTGGTTAAATATGTGAAATTAATTTAACATGCATGATGATAATTAGTTGTTGGAATTATTATTTGAATTAATTAGGATTAATTCATGCTAGTAATAATTGTATTTAAATTCGTATTTAAATTTCATTCCGAATAGATTCCGGGCACCCCTATTTTCCCAACAACTGGTATCAGAGCCACGGTTTCGGGCTCTGAATTTTAAATTGGAATTTAAATTGTTGAACATTAAATTGAAATTGGATAGTAGAATTGTTAGATCTTTTTTGCAGGTATCCAATTGTCATGGTTTTAATGTTGTTAATTTCATGCGTGTAAATTAATTGTTTTTTTAATTCGATTCGTTTTACTCGTGAGAAAATCCACGAGTAGATTAGTTGTTTTTATTTTGATTCGATCATTGTAATAGACTAGTCTAGATCTAGTATTTATTTTTTTTGTAAAAATAAATTGTAACCGGATCGTGACGAAGAACGAAGAATTAAAAACGGCGTACCCGGACGATGCATACAAGCGTGGTGCGTGTATGGACGTAAAATCATGCAAGGGGTGAAGAAAACGAGGACGAACGGTGAAAAAAACGGCGCACGGGGGTGCACGGCCCACGCCGTGCGCATCGGGGGCACGGCGTCCCGCGCAGGCGTGCGCGCGCCTCGGGCGCGGGCTGCAGCGTCTCGGGGCGCTCCGGGCGGCGCCTCGGGAGCGCCAAGGCGCGCCTCCGTGCAGCGCCTCAGGTGCGCCTCGGCTGCGCCTCGGGGCTGTGCTTCGGCGCGCCTCGGGCAGTTTTTCGGCGCCTTTTGGGCTGGGAAGCGCGCGAGCCCACTTTGTGGGCCGACGCGCGCTGTATCTCGGGCCGTGGAATTTTTTCGGTTCGTGTTTTTCTTTCGTGTGTTTTTAAACGTCGTCTCGAACCCCGAACGATGCTGTTTTTGATGAAGTGTTGCTGTTCGAGTGGGAGCACGTCGAGACGAACGTCGGAAAGCAACAAGGACGATTTTTCGCATCAAGACGTGAAGAAATTAAACCGTGACAATTGGAATTGAGTGCTCCAATGTGTTTAATTTTGTTTTGATGGATGTTTTATTTCGTGCAATTTTTATTATTTGTTAATATGTGTTTGCATGAATTTAATTGTCCAAGAAAAACATTACTTTCGAAAATTACTAAGTATGTTTTTATAATCGCAATTTTATTTCGGATATTAAAATTGGATTATTTTGGCCTCCATAATTTATTTATTTGTGAAGTTCTTTTGGAATACATTTCCCCCTCGGATCGACCAAAAGAACGGATTTCACATGAATAAATTCCGAAAGGATGATTGTGGATTATTACTAGTGGCGGTATTGACCCTCACCACGAGTGACTTGCTCAAAGCGAAATAATAATCCTGTATTTAATTATGGTTATTACTTAGGCATAGGAAATTGATATTAACTTACTCCCCTCGGAGTCCCTGTCAGTTTCTATGTGGTCATAGTGGGAGCCAACTATTAATTTTGGAATTAAGGATTTGTAACTTTTAAGTTTGTGATCCGCTTGAATGTATTTAAATGTATAGACCACCCCTCGTGGCGCATTTAAATTGTTTCGAGATGTTGGCTGATGCATGATTATATTGTTTTAAGGTTTCAATATAATTGATGTGATCGAATTATGTGATAATTTCATATTTTTCTAGATATTGATATGAATGTATGCTTTATTCTCGTTTCATCATGTCGCAACCTTTTAATCCACTGTTTAATATACTTAAAGTTAATAAACTTTTTGGAGAGAATTATATCGATTGGAAATGTTTTTTTTTAAATTTTGTCCTTACTGCACGAAAACACATTTGGGTTATTTATGTTAATATACCCGGAAAGCCTAATGATAAGTCAAGCAATGGGAAGAGGCAGTTTATGATCGGAAGCGTGACAATGAATGAAGTGCATCATCTTGACATTTCTGTCTGAGGATTTGAGGCGCGTTCATGAAGACATTGTATCCGCTGTTGAAATCATGGAACACCTTGAAGAGATGTTTTCACATCAGAATCCCATAACTAATCAGTTCACCAAACATGACTCGGTCAAGTTGGAAATGGTGGAAGGAACGCCCGTGAGGGAGCACATTCTCGAGATAATGGCATACCTTAACAAGTTGGAAGTACTTGGTGCGGATTTTGATTGATTTCATATACCATTCCCTACCGAGAAGCTTTGAGTAGTTTCATCTGAACTGTCAGATGAATGAACGGACAAGTCATTTGCCCGAGCTCTTGCAAGCTTTAGTTTCGGTGGAGGTGATAATGGAGCACCAGTCTAGTGCTATGGTAGCTAATGGTTCGTCTACCTCTTTTGGTCCCAAGGGAGGGAAAAAGAGGAAGAGAACCAAAGGCCGGATCCAAGCAAATCCAACTGTTGCGAAAGGTAAATGCAAAGGCAAGCATCGAAGGGGAAGTGTTTTAGTTGCGGTGAGAGAGGACAATGGAGGTCTGCCTGTTCCAAGCCTAAGAGGCTAGGAAAGTTAGGTAATTCACACACCTTAGTCGTCGAAACTTGTGAAGTGGGGTATGCTGTCTATTCGTGGATAGTGGATACGAGAGCTACTGATCACATTTGTTTCATGGGTTTAAGCTAACCCGACGACTTAACGGAAGTGAGATCCCTATCACATCGGGCAATGCTACGAGAGTGGCAGCTGAAGCAGTGGGAGAAATGCGCCTATCTTGTGAAGATAGAGTTATGGTCTTGAGAGAAGTTCCTCATGTTCCTAGTTTAGAAAGAACTCAACCTTCAGTTTCTAAACTGTTTGAATAGATACTCAGTTTCTTTTAATAAGGATGTTATTATTGCTTGAAACGATGAGTTTATCCGTTCTGGAACTTTAATGGATGATCTTTATACCATTATTTGGGCACACCACTCACAAAATTGAATCTAATAACACATCGATTATTTCAAGTAATAAAAGAAAGCGTTCTTCGGAGATGAACGAAACACTTCTATGACATCTTAGACTAGGTCATATTAATCTAAAGTGGATAAAGAGATTGGTGAAAGACGGATCCTTGGAATCATTCCAAGTCGAACCGTTTCCAACTTGTGAATCCTGTTTAGAGGGTAAAATGACCAAGAGGGCATTTGGAGCCAAGGGGAATAGAACTACGGAAGTGTTAGAACTCGTTCATACCGATATGTGTGGTTCAATGACGATCATAGCAAGAAGAGGTATGAGTAATTTGATGATTACTCAAGATACGGATACATCTACCTTATGATGCATAGGGAAAGAAGTATCAAGTCTCTACGATTTATTCGTGGAGGCGAATACCTTAGCAATGAATTCTTGAACTACCTATCGGAAGAAGGGATTGTATCCCTATTGACCACATCGGGAACCCCTCAATAGAAAGGTGTGGCGGAACGAAGGAGCCAGACTCTTTTAGAAATAGTCAGATCCATGATGAGTTATTCGGATTTACCCGTCATTTTGGGGTAACGCCTTGGAAACAATGACTTATATTCTAAACTTGGTGCCATCCAAATCGGTTCCTAAAACCCCAATGGAATTGTGGACCGGGCGCAAGCCCAGTCTAAGATATTTGCGGATTTGGGGTTGTCCGGCATACGTGCTAGACAAGGAAGCCGGTAAGTTGGATCCACGTTCGGAATTAAGGCTGTTTATAGGATACCCTGCGGGAACGAAAGGGTGTATGTTCTATAGTCCCAAGGATCAAAAGACCGTGATAAGTACACACTTTAAATTCTTGGAGGAAGACTATATGAACAATCGGAAACCTAAAAGTGAGATTACCTTAGAAAAATTGAGAGGTCAAACCTCGATACCAAGTATACAAGATGATGTACCACACGTCACATCTTCACAACTGGAACCCCATCGTAGTGGGAGGGTTCTTAGGCAACCCGAGAGATTCATGGGGATAGGAGAATCTTCGGATTTGGTTCCCGGTGTTGAATCAGACCCATGGACGTACGATGAGGCAATCTAAGACAAAGACGCGGAGTTATGGCAAACGGCAATGGAAGCCGAGATGGGTTCGATGGATCATAATCAAGTGTGGGAGTTGGTCGAACCACCCAGTGGGGTAGCACCCATTGGATGCAAGTGGGTGTACAAGAGGAAAAGAGAACCGGACGGAAGGGTTGAAACCTTCAAAGCAAGGCTTGTGGCCAAAGGGTATACTCAGAAAGAAGGGATCTATTATGAGAAAACTTTTTCGCCTGTAGCTATGCTTAAGTCCATCCGTATTCTCTTGTCGATCGCTGCGCACCTAGATTACGAGATCTGGCAAATGGATATCAAGACGGCTTTCCTTAACGGAAGTCTTGACGGCATAGATATCTATATGCAACAGCCCAAAGGTTTCATTGAAAAAGGCCAAGAGAATCTCGTATGCAAGCTCAAGAGATCCATTTACGGACTTAAGCAAGCATCGCGTACTTGGAACCAGTGTTTTGATCAAGTGATTAAGTCTTATGGGTTTGATCAAAACGAGTTCGAAAGTTGTGTGTATAAGAAGCGTGACGGAACTGCGGTGGTATTCTTAGTATTATACGTAGACGATATTCTGCTCATTGGAAACAATGTAAAGGTATTGTCAGACGTAAAGGTATGGCTGTTAAAACAATTTGATATGAAGGACTTAGGGGAAGCCGGTCACATCCTTGGGATCAAAATCACTCGCGATCGCAAGAAGAGGATGTTGGGCTTATCGCAAGCTTCATACATTGACACTGTTTTGAAGCGTTTCAGCATGCAAGATTCCAAGAAAGGTTTTGTACCTTTTAGGCACGGAATCCATCTATCGAAAGAAATGAGCCCTAAGACGCAAGCGGAGATAGATGACATGAAAGGTGTTCCGTACGCTTCAGCCGTAGGAAGCCTTATGTATGCAGTGCTGTGTACGAGACCGGATATCTTCTTTGCCGTGGGCATGGTGGCAAGATATCAAAGTAATCCCGGGAAAGACCATTGGACTGCCGTAAAGTGCATCTTGAGGTATCTGAAAAGAACTCGGGAGCGGATGCTGATTTACCAGTCAGATAGCCTAGTTCCCGTAGGATACACGGACTCGGATTTCCAATCAGACATAGACTCAAGAAAGTCAACCTCGGGTAGTGTGTTTTGCATGGGAGGAGGAGCCATTTCATGGAGAAGCGTTAAGCAGAAATGCATCGCCGATTCGACCATGGAAGCCGAGTATGTAGCTGCTTGTGAAGCAGCGGAAGAGGCAGTTTGGCTCAAGAACTTCTTAGTGGACTTGGACGTTGTTCCGAATTTGCCCGACAAGATAACTGTCTTTTGTGACAATGCCGGAGCAGTTGCAAATTCAAAGGAACCGAGAGCCCACAAGGCCAGCAAACACATAGAAATAAAATACCATCTGATACGAGAAATCGTTAAGAGAGGAGATATAGAGGTGGCAAAGAATGCGTCGGGTGACAACCTAGCGGATCCATTCACAAAGGGTCTGCCTCAAAGTACATTCGAGAGACATGTGGATGGAATGTGAGTCAAGACTATTGCCAATCTGCTTTAAGTATAAGTGGGAGGAATTATTAGGTTAGTGTAGGTTGACATGAGATGTCACGTAGAGCTACTACACTAAGACATGTGTGATGTATACTAAAAGCAGACTTTAAGTATAAGTGGGAGATTGTTGGAGTTATACGTGAAAGTATGCTTTTACTTTGTATAACTCGTGTATCAAACACTCATTTTATGAGAATAATTCTTTTATCGCATTTGCTTTAGTTATGATTGAATGTTGAATTTCTATTGCAAACCGTTCAATATGTATTACGTGTTACATTGTAGTTAATGTGGTGATACCCGATCACGGAAGACGACATTAATAGTTTACTTGTAACTAAACGTACATTTTCACGACCTAGGTGGAATTGAACAATCCGCCGTGAAAGGTCGATGTGTAAGGCTCAGATTGGTCTGTCTTGACTAAGAGATTGCACTAGCACATTTAGTATGTGTTGAAAAGGTCCTACAGCGAGGATAAATTCTTCTGTTCTGAAAGGTGAAGAATTAGACCTCAGTGGTTGTTGATTTCTTAATCTCCGTCACTTAAATAGGACCGTGTGTGCTTAATGGTTACTGCTTTGATTCATGTTGGGTGAGAATCATTGTGACTTCGAACTTTGTGTCTTGGGCAGTAATATTAATCATACGACGGTTGCTAAGATTTAATACGGAGAAACGCGTGCGAGTACGGCTCGTGTGATTAGTCCCCTTGGTGGGCTCAGAATTTTTATTGTACCAAATCTTGCAAGTGAAGAATTAGTTTCTTTGGTACGAATAATAATGTTGAGCTGTCTTTACTCCAAGGTGAAAGATGTTAATTAATTTAGAGCTATTCAGAAGCTTAATTAATTAATGGACTTGATAATCTTAAACGCGGGAAATAATAATCGGGAGCCCATATTATCGTAATATGGATTAAGATGGATAGTGCAATATTAATTTATTAGTGGTAATAATTAATATTAATGGATTGAATTATATTGGGGCTCAATATTGAAATTCAGAAGTCCATTAGGAGGTCCAATATTAATTCTCCTTAAGGCCCCTCAAGTAGCCCATTAAGTAGCCCAATAATGATAAGGTGATTAAAATAAAAAGAAAAATAATGCTGATTTTTTCATGTATATTTCGAAAATTGCATGTGTAGAATAAGAAAAGATTTTGTTGATTTTCTTGAAAAGATATTATGGAGGATAAGTATTCTTGGAATACAAGATTATCTCATATATTCAAGAAGATCCAAATCTTGGATTCTTATTCTCATTATTTTCGAAAATTCTCTCTTATAATTAAGAGTGTGAGATTTTTGTGGAATATTTTATTTTGGAGAAAAGAATATATGAGATATATTCAAGATTTCTTAGAGTCTAAGAAAAGATTTTTTCCAAGCCCATAAACCACAATATTTTCGGCCACTCTATATTATAAATAGGGGATGATTATTTCATCCCCAAGTATATAATTCCATGTGTTGGAAAAATCAAGAAGCATAGATATTTTTCTTTTTCCTTAGTTTATTAAATTGCTTGAAAGCGTCTCCCACCGGCGATCAAGTGAGGTGAAAAGGGAAATACTTGAGAAGGCTTTGGGTTGATAGTGCGAGATTACAAGTGTCCCGTATATCCAAAGGCCATTACTACGAGAGGTACGTTAATCGCATATTTACTTGTTTATTCCGCCTGGTTAAATATGTGAAATTAATTTAACATGCATGATGATAATTAGTTGTTGGAATTATTATTTGAATTAATTAGGATTAATTCATGCTAGTAATAATTGTATTTAAATTCGTATTTAAATTTCATCCCGAATAGATTCCGGGCACCCCTATTTTCCCAACATCAACTGGAGTTGCTCGTCGTTTTTGTCCTTTCCAACGAGGATCAAGCATTGGTCCCTCAGGGTTGAAATCATTTTCGATGTTCATGGGCTCTGCCCCCAAGCGGGGATCTAGATCGTCTGTTGGTCCTGATTCATTGTTGTTAGTCAACACCTGGCCCTCCAAGTCATCTGATGAATGTTGCTCGTCACCACCCCTTTGTTGTTCGTCAGATGGGAGTTCCCCATGGGTGGTAATGAGTTATTCGTCCAACACTTGTTCGTCAGAGTGTTGCTCGTCAGTATCCATGTGGTCCTCTTCTATGTCCATCATGTTCTCCAGTATTGATGGTTCATCAGCGGGATAGCTAGTTGTGGCTTCCATCATGGATACTAGTGCATGTTTGGCCTGCAACTGTAGGAGACATTCCCTGGCTTTTCTTTGATCTCCCTTCACTGTGCCTGCTCCGCTTGCTGTAGGGAACTTTAGGCAATAATGGTAAGTTGAACATGCAGCTTTGAATTCATTTATAAAATGCCGTCCAAGAAACCCGTTGTAGGTTGATTCCTGATCGATGACCAAGAAATCAACCATTCTTGTTATGTTTTTCTCGGGTTTCTCGACCGTTACAAGCTGAACGAACAACCTAATTTCCCCTAACGGGACTGTTACAGCATTTCCGAAACCTAAAATTCTGTGATCTGAAGGTCGGATGTAACCCGAGTAATCTCCCAGTTGATCAAGTGTTTTCTTGAAAAGAATGTTGGTGTAGGCTCCGGTGTCCACCAACAATCTGTGCACCCTGGTCTCCATGATCTTGGCACAGATCACGAGCGAATCGTTATGGGGGGTCAAGATTCCTTCCAAATCCTTCTCTGTAAAGGTCAACTTTGTTGTTTGCATGATGGGTAGCTTGACCCCCATTCCTTGTACTTGATCGATCGCTCGCAATTCGGCTTTTCTTTTTCGGTTGGAGATCGGCGGTCGTCCATCAGAACATCCTCCTGCTGGTTCCGCTGGTTCCATCATGTATAGATCTTCAAGTGGACGAGCAGCAACAGCCGGGACTGGTCGTCCTGGTTTATTATTTTTCTGAGGTTGATCATCCTCATCTTCAGAGTTGTTCTCTTGGACTCTCTTTCCAGGTTGTCTTTTAACAAAGTCGGAGAGTTTCCCCTCCTCGTAAAATCGCCAAAGCTGCTTGAGCAAATCTCTACACTCGCTTGTAAAGTGCCCCACACTTTGATGGTAGGCACAATACTTGTTAGGGTTGAGTTTGCCGGTGTCTTGACAGATTTTCCTGGGAGGGGAGAACAGCTCCTTATCTTTTACATTTTCATAGACAGTATCGACTGACACTGTTAGCACCTGGTTAAACTTTTCCTTAAGTTCCGTCCCTTCAGTGAATGCCTTCATGTTTTTCGGGACTCGGTAGCCTGTTCCACCGGGTTTCTTGTTGTTCTCCTTGGGATCAGCTTTGTTCTCTCCCAAGTTTGATTGTAGGGCCTTGTGCATGGAAACGAATATGCCTGCTTGATTTCTGAATTCGGCATAACTTCTTGGGCACTTCAGACGTACCTCTTTCCATAGCTTCGATCCTTTTTTCAACCCGACCATAACGGCAACAATTTTCGTGTCCTCGCTGACGGGTTCACCTTCTAGCAGCACCTTGTCGAACCTTTCCATAAATGCCCGATCGGACTCATCGTCATTTTGTTTTAGGTCTGATAATCGATGCTTTTGGGATAAATATGATCCCACCGTTGAGAAATAGGAAAGAAACTCTCTACTCAGTTGAATGAACGAGTGAATAGATGCAGGTGGCAGTGCCGAAAACCACTTATGCACTCGGTCCCCCAAAGTTAATGGGAAGTTTTGGCATTGGGTGGCATCGCTGGCTCCCACCGAGACCATATAATCTGAGTACTTTGTTAAGTGAACCCTGGGATCAGCTAGTCCATCGTACTGGATACTTGCTGGGAATTGGACTTTTTTCTGAATCGGAGCTTTCAGAATGAGGGATGATAGCGGTGAGGATGGCAAACTGGTCGTTCCCACTCCTCTTTGTTGGTCCAATTGTCCCTGCACGCTCTCCACTGCCCTCCTCAGGCTTGATAGCTCATCCAAAGATGCCCCCTGGCTCGGAGGCTGTTCGACGAGTAAAGGTACAAACCTTTCTACTCGTCGCAGTCCCTCACTCGGGGTGGGCAAATCCTGGAGCTGCTTTCTAGGGTTGCTCGCCGCATTTGGCCCTAGACGCCTGAAGGCTGACTGGGAGAGTCTCTCATGAACTGACGGGCGTGGTTGTTCAAATGTTGCTCGTCCACGCTCTGCTTCCTGGCGAGCAACTTTCTCCTTGAGTTGGGGTTGGCCAAGCCTGTCCTGAGCACTGGAACGTGTAGTTCCATGACTCGACATTGTTGTTCGCCCGCGAGCAGACTCAGCTTGGCCCTCTCTTGGTTCGACCACCTTGGCTTTGCCCTTATCCCGCCTGACTTGGGCACTATTCACCTCGTGTTGTTCACCCCTAGCTGACCTGGCCCTAACAACTTCCAGGGGTTTATCCCTAGGCCTTACTTGTGAAGGCCTATTCTGTTTTTGTTGTCTCTGAGAGCAGCAATGGTCTTGGCCAGTTCGTTAGGGTTGTTTACTAGGGCCTCCATTCCAGGCAGGAGATTATGAGTTATGGCAGTGTGCTGCGATCTGTTCGCATGCCTGGGATTACGATCCTAGTGGTCAGCCGACGAAGCTCGGGTAGGAGACGCTCTCCTTGACAAGCGTGATCCTTGTGTTTTCTTGGATTGAGGCATTCCAAATTAAATTATTCTTTAATTTTTAAAGTGAAGAACACCAAGAACACTTTTGCTTGAGTCTTCAAACGTTTCTTAAGGCTTTCTTCAAATCTTCAAGTTTTCAACTTGAAGTTCTTGACTAATCACACTAAACCGGAGGTTCGAACCCTCCTTCTAGCGCCAATTTGTTGGTGATCAAATTTAATTGGATGGATAAGTGACTGTTTTAGTTTGGTTTAAGATCACCAATCAATTATGTGTGATTGATTACCACTGTAAATGGTAAATCGAAAGCTCGGGTTATGAAATCGTTGATATGAAAGTCAGAATCGTACTAATTTCGTATATGTGTACGTTTAGGTGTGTTCGTGTGTGTCTTAGGAGCATTTATGTGTTTGAACTTATATTTCTTAGCTGGAGAACAACTATTTATAGGAGCTAGCAAGCATGAGGTGTCTATGACTCTTGGTCTCCCTAGCCTGCATGCTTGACAAGTGTCCTGTTGACCTTTGTTTGACCTTATCTAAGCTGAATCTTAGTTACAGATTCTTCTTTGGTCTTATCTCGGACTTCACTGTTGTTGGTCCAAGTCGGTTTAGTTGATCCAGAATGGGTTTTCCATAAAAGTTGTTCGCCTTTTGAGGTTATGGCTCAGAAGTTGTTCGCCATTGTGTTTTACACAGATGGGCTTTGGGATCTTGGTCCTTTGTTCGTTTCCATACACCTCTTAAGCTGGTGGATGCACCATCTTTCATAATGTTGTTCGTCATTATTGACTTGGTGGAGGGTCCATATTTGGCCTCGGGTCTCTAGACCTGTTCGCCAGTATATTGTTCGTCGGTAGAGTTGTTCGTCAGGTTATACATTCCCTGGATTGATTTATGCACCCCAACTTGATTTTCTCTGTTAATCATCTTTGATTTGGGGTTAGTTCTTCATAATCCTTTTTAAGGCTTTAATCCTTTGTTGGTCCCGGTACAAGACTGAGGAATACGTGTATGGGGGGGGGGGGGGAATACACGTATACCAATTTTTCAACCTTAAAAACTGACTGAGTCCCCTTTACTCAGAGTGGTAAAGAATTAGGAGCTGATAACACACCTACTGACTACACTTGGTGCGGGTCAGTTGGCTAACTATCAGTTCAAGTTCAGTGCGGAATTGTTTGAGCCCTGATGGTTTAAAGTCTTGTTTAGTTTGCTTTCTGAAAACTTATTTTACTCAATTCCTAAAGGTGTTTAGTAAGGGCAGTGCTCTTTTTGAGGATTAGGCTGATTGATTAAAGTCTGATAAACCGAATGCAATGAATGAGCAAATAATATGGCAAGTATGCACAAAATCAAAGCAATAAGAACACAGCAAGTTTAACGTGGTTCAGAGGCTCAAGCTCCTACGTCCACGGCCTGACTTAACAGGAAATCCACTCAAGGGATTCTTGTTTTTAACGTGCCAAGGTGCACCAAGACCAGCTAACCTTGCTGATCTATACAAACTTCCTTACACACTAACTGACTTACTCCCAACAAGCCTAACTTAGGGTTTTGGTTTCAGTTTGGATTCCAACTAGGTTGAGATTATCCTCACAAGACAAGGCTATGCTAAGGATTGGATAATCTCTCTAAGCTTAAGATAATGCTATTTAGCTCTTGGAATACAAAATAACTCTCAGTTGCTAAGAAACACTTGGGAAATTTAGATGGTTTCGAGTGTTTCTCTTAAAGGCTGAATGCTTTGAATGCTTGAGAGTTTGAGTAATTTCTGGCTTGGAAATTTCCCGTAACCTTGAATGAGTTCAAGGCCTTTTGTATTTATAGGTGATTTGAAAAACTATCCGTTGGAGAGATAGTCTTCTAGTCATCTATGTAGAGTGGCTTCAAATGGACATATTTCCCATGCAGCAGCCGTTCTTGCATGGATTAGGTAGATGCATTAAATGCACATTAAATGCTTGCCCGTTGAATATGCAGTCTGAATTCAGTCTTCATGTCAGGTTCCGTACGTGCGTGTCCTTCTCGGATTGGTCCACGTCATCAGGTTGGTGAGAATGTCAGAACTTATTCCTGAGCTTCAGGCTTGTCTCTTTAAGTTCATTTTGTCTTGAGCTCACCGGTCTTGTCCTGACACTGAAGTTCCTTTTGCATTGCTTGGCTCTACTCCAAGTCTTCCCATAAACTTAGTGACATCCTGTTCCCTTCAGGACTTAGTTAGTAATGACCTCAGGGTCAAACTCTTCATCACTGACACTTACTCAGCCAGCTTAGAGGACTACCATAAGTCCAGGATGGTGCTCTTCGTCTTCAGGCTCTTAGTCTTGATTGTCACCAGTGAGTTCTCCTCTCACTGAGTACCTGTGAAGTGTAAAATGACTATGTACTAATCCTAACCAAGACTAGCCTGACAAAGATAGATTAAGGCAAACATCTTTTCAGGGGCTTTGGGATCTTAATCAAAACTGACAATGTCCCAACAATTTCCCCCTTTTTGATGATGCCAAAACACTGAAAAGATCCTCAAAACACTTAGAGGAAATGTGATAAACCTATCTATAAGATAAGACAGTGTTAGAGCAATTCTTGATAAAGTACAAAATTTAAACAAACAGCCAAAAAGACAATGAGTTTTTGTCTGTGGGAAAACGTAATAGATTTCATTGATTGATTTGGAAATAGTTACAATGAATCTAATCTATTACAAAGAGGCCTGTGAACACCTAGACTAATCTCATTTCAGGTTCGAGTCCATATCCTGCATAGACTCTTGCCTTCAGCTCGTCAAGTCTTCTAGGTTGGTTCACGTACCCTTCAGCTTTGGCAATCTTCAAAACTTCCATCATAATGGCCTTTTTATCGTGCTTTTGAGTTCCAGGAACTAAGGGAGGAGCTCGAATGGTGAACTCAGGAGCCTTCACTTGAACTTGAGCTGCATCAGCCTCCTCCAAGATCTTTTGGAACAGCTCAGGATGATTGTCCATCATGTAGTCAGTGAAGTGAGCATTGATATCATCAGTGTCGCCCCACTTCTTCACCACAAACCACAATCTAACAAACTCATCCTTCGCATCAGACCAAAACTCCTTCAATGCCTCTGAGATGAACTCATCGACATAAGCTTCCCTTACTCCTGATTCTGGCCTACTGACTTGAAGAATTGATGACTTCCTAACTGTTGGCTTCTTCCTGTACTTCCTAGGCTCAGGCTTCGCCTTCTTCCTCCTAAGCAGACTGATCACTGCATCATCTAACTCCCTTTGTTGAAGCTCAGTGATATCAGTCAGCTTCTCAACCTTCTTTTCCAAGATGCGTATCTTCTCCTTCTGAGCAATTTCAGCTCTGCGCATAGCCTCAGATTTCTCAGAATGATCTCCCCATGCTTCAGCACATAACTCCGCCACCAACTCCCCGGAGTAAGTGATGGGATTCTTCCTTGAGCTCATGGGAGAAGACCTCTGAACTGGCTCAGGTTGTAGCTTGGAAGGTTCATCAGCCTTTGCCTTTGCTACCTCCGTCCTTCGCCTGGCAACAATCTCCTCTCCTTCCTTCTCCACTGCCGCCAACCTAGCTGACTTCCTCACCCTTAGCACATTCCCTTCAGGATTGGCTTCAGGGTCAGTTTGAACGGTTTCGCCTTGGTTGACTGCCTCCGATGCCTCAGGGCGGGATCTTTTCTTCTTCTTTTCCCCCTTTTTAGCATCATCATTGGCCTCTAATGGGAATGCGTCAGATCCGCTGTTGATTACGAAGGAGGCTAGGGAATGGACATCATTAATTCCCTCCTTCAATAATTCAACTCCCATCGAGATACCAGTCCCTGCAAAAGAGACAGAACTGATTGCAGCTTGGACCTTCTTCTCAAAGACCTCCATGGAGAGTTGGAGTCTTTGCTCAACCTTCCCTATCTTTCCCTCCACCAGAGCGAATCGCTCATCTGCTTGAGTCAGCCTTTCAGCAATGTCCTTTGAAGTCTGAGCAATGCGTTCTGACTCCAGCTCAAACTTTGACGCTGAGCCAGAAATGGCTTGAGTGAATAGGGCTCCAGCCTGAGCCGCAAGCTTCTCCACAGCCTGATTAAGATCTTCCTTCCTCTGCTCATCCTTCTCAGCTAACTGCTTCAAGGTCTTCCTTAGCATCTTCTTTGTCCTCTTCCGCTCGTTCCTTACTGACTTGGCCGTGTCAGTCATCGTTCTCTTTAGCAAAATCAGCTCCCTGTTGGCGAGGGTGTTGTACGCTGACTTTGTCCACTTGATGTGTTTCGCCAGGGTCCTGGAGTCTTCTTCTTTCTCAGCTTGTAGCCTCATTACTTCCTCCTGAAGTCCAGCTAGATTTTTAGAGGTTTTCTCCTGCTTGACCTCCACTATGCTTGTAAACTCAGCACGGTCAACCCCGGTGATCATCACATCTTCATCATCATCGACGGCCTCATCAGTAAGTGGCTGTTTTCCCTTGTCAGCCCCTGCGGCATCAGTCCCCTCTCCAGGGTACACTGAAGGCAGTTGTTGAGTGGTCAGGGCCACCTGCTCAGGCTCAGCCCTGCCATTTCGAACCTTAGGAACTTGTCCCTCGGAACTGAGAGTCTTCTTAAATGCCTCAACATCTTCCTCTCTTATCTCAGGGCAGGGAATCCCTTCATCGACAGATGTGTCATTGGCAGCTGAGATGTTCAAAACATCCTCAGCCACTGGTCCACCTTTGGCACCAGTGTCCCTTTCACCTTCCCCCTGAGCCTGAGGCTCAGAGATCATCTCATTAACTTCCTTAGCAGTCTCCTCCACTGCCTTCTCCATAGCTCCACCCTGAGCACCATCATCATCCTCATCATCCTTTTCCTCCTCAGACAGGATGTCAGCCTTGCTCTGGGACATCAGGCTGTTGACTAGCTCCTTTAGATTATCGAAGTTAAGCAATTGAAGCCAGCTAGTCAGGCCAAAATAGGAACACAGCCTGGCCTCCTCCGTTTCCCAGTGCTCCCAGCCACGCGCATCCACCAACAAATGCTGCTCCTGCATGTTTGATTGTTTGAATTCCAACCAAACCTTGAGCTCAACTACATTTGCCAGTAGCTCTTTGTATCTATTCAGTCCGGGCCAGCACTTGGATGCCCAATCAGTGGCATTCCCCCTCAGCGTATTCTCCAGTACTCCCCCCATCATATGTTCATCCAGTTTCTCCTCCTCCTGAATGACAAGGAAGTCATCTTCTTCAGTTGGGAAGGATTTGGGACAATCCTTGGGGTTGGGGTAAGATGGAAAATCTGTGGGCTCGGGAAGGTGTGGCTCAGAAGACTGGTCAGGCTCATTTGTGGGTGAGTTTGATGGCACTGACTCAGTTGGATGATTTGGCTCTGTGGTTTGGGGTGATTGAGGGGGTTGAGGTGTAGGGTCAGGGTTGGAAAGTGTTTGGGTTTCGGGGTGAGTGGGTGTTTGAGTGGGTACTGTCTCAGGCTGCAACAACTCAGCCATCTCGACAGATTTTCTCACTTCCTCCAAGTCAGAGGCTCCAGGTGAGCTTGACTCCTCCCCCTCACTCACTACAGGCAACTTCTTAGCCGGGGACTTTTTGGGTCCCTTCCTAAGCCTCTTCAGGGACCTCTCTCCCTGATCACTCTCCTTCCTAACATCATCGTCAGTTCCCTCAGCCTCAGACCCGGCCTTCTTGGGATCAGACTCAGTCCCTGACTTTGTGCTCTTCCCTGACAGCACAATTTTCACCCTCTTCGTCTTCTTCTCAGCCGTGTCCATCTCAGGCTGTTCCACCTCCTCAGCTACTACCTCCTCCTCACCTTTCTTACTCCTCTTAAGGAGGTCATCTACCCTTTCAATGAGACTGGTAGCCACTCTCTTGGCCTTACCAGTTGGCTTTTTGGCCTGACCCTTTGCTTTCGCATTGGGATCAGTCAGCCCTAGCACTGAATAGGTATCACTCAGTGAGGAAAATATTACCTTCTTTGAGGAGAGACTATCCTCAAAATCGAAGGTATACCCATGGCAGGCATGAGCTATCAGAATGGACATCCTCATTCCGAACGGCAAGATGGCACAAACTGAGGTGTGCTTCTTCTCCTCATCTCGTTTTAGCTTGTCCAACCCGGCCTGATGGAGTTGATCGAGGAAGAACTGCTCCCAGTTTGCTTCCACTCCATCAACAATTGCTCCCATGAGTCTCAGCTTGGGCAGGCTCAATTGCTCGTGAGAGCCAGTTGCACCCATCACAATCTTGGACATCAAATCCACCAGAGCTCTGTGTTCAGGCTTTAAGGTATTCTTATTCTGACGAACTTGAACTCTGATGACCCAGACTTGGTCCATTTCCCAAGAAGTTCTCCCTCCGAGTTCTCCTTGTACGTCTTTGGGTTGATGCCTGATGATGGCAGTGCAAAAACTTTCCTGACTGCCCTCCTTAAGTCAATGGTGACTACCTCCGAGCTGTAAAGAGGTTCGCCGTCGCTGTTCTTTTCTCCCATCGGCTTGAGCACCGTCACCTTGGTGAACAGTTCACCCTTCCGTAAGAACATATTTAGATACGCCTCCACGACTATTCTAGGAAGCACGGAGATGGGGCGGGTGGTGAAGTATGTCTCCAACCCAGCTTTGGAAATCCATTTGAAAATGGGTTTGATTTCCTCCACCGTAAGACAGGTACCCTCCATGGAGATGACTTGCTCCATGTGTACCAATTTGTTATTGACAACGTCTTCGAGCTTGTCGGTTGTCCAGTTGGAATTAAGAAATGCCATTGTTTTGAAAGGAAGAGATTTTTCGAATTTTCTGTGTTTGAGCAAGAGAAAACTCAGTGTGCAGATGTGCGTTGTGTTTGCATAAAAACCTCAAATGGCATTCTTGATTGATAAGACTAAGTCAGTTACTCAAACGTGGGGTTGAGATTAATTCCTGAATTCGAAAGGTTTTGAAATGAGGGGCCAGGATTAATCTCAGTTTCAATCAAAACCCCATGTCAGTCATATTCCGTATAAAACGGACACGTATATGAGAAAGTAACTGTAGCATTAAATGCTCCGTGCGCGTGGGTTTAAATATGAAAAGACGCGCTTTTAATGAAAACGGAATGCATTTAATAAAGATTTTCAGGACGAAGGACTCAGGGAGACGCTTGGAATTCACAAGAGTCAGATTAGAACTCATACCTGTCAGGGAGACATTGTAGCACCCTGATACCTCGCTGAGTCGAGTCTGACCTGAGTTCCCCCTAGAACCCTACACTGACTGCTCTCCCGGATCAAAGAGTCGTAACTCCACTGACAGCTCCATAAACCTTGCTTCAGCCAGAGGCTTAGTCAAGATGTCAACTCTTTGCCTGTCAGTGTGAATCTTCTCCATCCTAATATCTTTCTTCTCCACCTGATCTCGAATGAAGTGATGCCTAATATCCACATGCTTGCACCTTGTGTGAAGCACTAGGTTCTGAGTAATTGCTATTGCACTATTGTTGTCACAATAGATCGGAACCTGATTAGCAAACACTTGGTAGTCCCTCAACTGTTGCCTCAACCATAAAATCTGAGCACAACAACTACCTGCAGCCATATACTCAGCCTCAGTTGTGGATGTAGCCACTGAATTCTGCTTCTTACTAAACCACGAGATCAACTTACTTCCCAAAAACTGACATGTCCCTGAGGTTGATTTCCTATCAATCCTACAGCCTCCATAATCTGCATCTGAATAACCTGTCAGTTCTAAGTTGTCATCTGAAGGATACCATAGTCCCATATTGACTGTCCTTTTCAAATACTTAAGTATCCTCTTAGCAGCCTCCAAATGACTTCTCTTGGGATCAGACTGATACCTAGCACACACACCAACTGCAAACGTAATGTCAGGCCTACTTGCAGTCAGGTACAACAAGGAACCTATCAGCCCTCGACACTCAGTCTGATTTACTGAAGTCCCTTCAGTGTCAGGATCCATCTTCCAATTTGTGTTCATAGGGATCCTGGCTAGATTGCTGTTCTGAACACCAAATTTTTGAATCAAGTCTCCTGTATACTTGGCCTGATTTATAAAGATACCTTGATCAGTCTGCTTAACCTGCAATCCTAAGAAGAAGTTCATCTCTCCCATCATTGACATCTCAAATTTACCAGTCATCAACTTAGAGAATTTCTCACATAGCTGATGATTTGGTGATCCAAATATTATGTCATCCACATAAATCTGGACCAAGAGAATGTCATCACCTTCAGTGATCCTGAACAATGTCCTATCCACAGTTCCCTTCGTGAACCCATGGTCTTTCAGGAATTGAGAGAGGGTATCATACCAAGCTCTTGGTGCTTGCTTAAGTCCATAGAGTGCTTTCTTCAAATGGTATACTCTATCTCCAACCTCAAACCCGGGAGGTTGTTCAACATATACCTCTTCATCGAGTACACCATTCAGGAAGGTACTCTTGACATCCATTTGATACACCTTGAACTTCTTATATGTTGCATATGCAAGGAACAACCTGATAGCTTCCAACCTAGCTACTGGAGCAAAAGTCTCATCATAGTCTATTCCCTCAGATTGACAATACCCTTTTGCAACCAGTCTAGCCTTGTTCCTTACCACAACACCATTCTCATCCTTCTTGTTCTTAAAGACCCACTTGGTACCAATTACACCTTGATGCCTAGGTCTATCTACCAGTTCTCAAACCTGATTCCTTGTGAACTGATTCAACTCCTCTTGCATTGCAATGATCCAGTTCAAGTCAGTGAGAGCTTCTTCAATGTTCTGAGGCTCTTGCTCAGAGAGAAAGCAACAGAACAATGCACTCTCACCATGGAACCGTCTGGTCCTGACTCCCTCAGTTGGATCACCAATGATTTGATCAATGGGATGATCCTCTAGCCATGTTCTCTTGCCAGGAGTTGTTCCTGAAGTACCTGCAATGTTAGTGTCTACAGGCTCATAAAATTCAGGAAATTGAACAGAAGGGGATGATCCTGAGTCTATATCAAAGGGATTAACAAGCTCAATGTCAGGGACATTGATTCCCCCTTGATGAGGTGACTCAGGAACCGTCTCAGCTGCAACAGCATCTTCATAGACGGTACTTACCTCAGGTTGAGCCTGTTCCTCAATCTGAGGCTCAACAATTCCTGATGTGCTGGGCTTAGGAGTGGCTCCTGTTCATCATCCTGATCATCGTCATCATCCCACCTTGGAATTGGCACAGTTTTGACCTCTGGATCAGGTTGATTCTTTAAGCTCAGCCTTGTCACTCTCTTTGTGACCTCCTCAGTGTCAGGATTCAACACCTTTGCCCTAGACTCATTAGCAGATTCATCAAAGACGACATGAGGTGATTCTTCCACAACAAGGGTCCTACAATTGTAAACCCTGAAGGCTTTACTAACTTCAGAATATCCTAAGAATATTCCTTCATCAGATTTGTTATCAAAGGCTTTCAATTGGGTCTTCCCATTGTTGAGGATGAAGCACTTACAACCAAATACATAAAAATAGGAAATACGAGGTTTTCTCTTATTCCATGTCTCATATGGGGTCTGTGCATGTTGCTTGTTCAACATGGATTTGTTCTGAGTGTAGCATGCAGTGTTGATTGCCTCAGCCCAGAATTTCTTGGGCAATCCTGACTCAGCCAGCATGGTCCTTGCAGCTTCCTTCAGTGTCCTGTTCCTCCTCTCAGCGACACCATTCTGCTGTGGGGTTCTAGCTGCAGAAGTCTCATGAGCTATACCAAGTTCATTACAAAAGTCAGAAATATATGAATTTATAAATTCAGTGCCCTTGTCAGATCTGATCTTAGTAATGGACTGATTCTTCTCATTGCTGAGTCTCCTGAGCAACTCTGGAAGCTTCACCTGTGTTTCCTTCTTATTTAACAAGAAAATAACCCAAGTATATCTAGAATAATCATCAATAACCACAAGGGTATACTTTCTACCATTCATACTCACAGGTGTTATGGGACCAAATAAATCCATGTGCAAGAGCTGAAGTATTCTGTCAGTGGAATGAGAAGATTTCTCTTTGAATGACGCTCTGACCTGCTTCCCTTCCTGACAAGCTTTGCACACATGATCTTTGCTAAAAACTTCATTAGGTAGACCTTCAACAAGTGACTGTCTAGAAATTTTGTTAAGAATCTTGAAATTCAGATGGCTTAATCTTTTATGCCATAACCAACTGAGCTCTAGAGAGCTTTTAGCAACAAAACAAGTATTAGGAATAGTGCTGCTCCAATCAGCGAGATAAACGTTACCTTTCCTGATACCTGATAGAAACACTTGTGTTGATTTGTCCTTGACTGAACATATATTCGATGAGAACTCAACACTGAAACCTTTTTCACAAAATTAACTTACTGACAACAGGTTATGCTTCAGTCCTTCCACAAAGGACACATTTTCCACTCTGACTGTACCTATTATCAAAACACCAAAACCTTTAGTAACACCTTTTGAGTTATCACCAAAGGTTACCTGTGGACCATCTTTGGCTTGATATTCTTGGAGAAGACTCTTCATTCCAGTCATGTGCCTTGAGCAACCACTGTCTAGGTACCAAATAGCTTTGATTGAGTCTCCTCTCCTCTTGTTGTGATCCACAGCCGCCTGCAATCAAATCAGGCTTTAGGTACCCATTGGGTGTTGGGTCCTATCGTGTCAGTTGTACCCTTCGGGATCCAGACTTGCTTAACAACCCTGATTGCCTCAGAGTGGTAAATCTGTCTCCCTGAAACATCAACATACATGACTTTCTTCTTCTTTGCCTGAGAGGAAGATGGTGTATGAGTGCTAAACTTAGGCTTTACAGGAGCCTGAGTGGGTGCCTTTTGGGCTAGCCTCCTGTTCTTCCTAGGTCTGGGTGCAGCAGGTCTTGGGCCTTGTTCTTGATAAGGGCCCTGTGTTCTATTCCCCCTAGGCAAGTGAGGGAATGGAAAACAGTTAAAGGCCTCAGGATGCCAAAACCATGGGGGTGTCATCATGTTTGGCCTTCCCTGTTGGTATTGCCAAGCATGATGGTACCCTCGCTGACCAGTCTGAGGGCTCTTGGCCTGAGTCTTCCTCTGCTTTCGCTGAGGCTTTCCCTGGCATGAGCTCTCAGGGGCTTCCTTAGATTGCTTTGCCTTTCCCCTAGGTTTTGGCTTAGCTACCTTAGGAGCAACCCTGACTGTGTCAACAGTTTCTTTGCCCTTATCGGTTTGACGGGCCTGAAGTACAACCTTAGGTGCATTCTGGCCTGCCTGAACAAATACCCTCTCAGTGTTGCTCCTTGAAGCAACATGAGACTGACCTTGTGAGGATTTCTTAGGAACATATCCAAGTCCCTTTTTCTCATTCCCAAGCATCTGGCTGCTATTTATTTCCTCTCTAGCCACTAAGGATTTATTCATTGCTGCAACCTTTTTCTTGAGAGAGTCCTCACTCTTTTTCAGGATTTCATGTCTGGTAAAGAGGCCATCAAACTTACTCTTAAGTACTTTCAGTTCTTCCTTCCTGGCCAGCTCTTCCTCAGCCAATTCCTTCAGAATCTTCTCTCTTGGGAGACGCTCAGCATTGATTAAATCAATATCCTGAGTTAGTCTCACAATTTGAGCTGATTCTTTAAGATCAGACTGAGTGAGTTGTTCATTCAGGTTTTGAACCTCAGTACTTAATTTCTTGTTCTCCTCTACCAAGAAGACATTAGTTTCCTGCAGTCTGGAGAAATCAACCATCAATTAATCAAGGCAGATCTGAAGGTTCATTTCTCTAACTGACTCTGAGCTAAGGTCAGGATCTTGACCAGTGTAAGAAGCACAAACAGAGTTTGATGTTACCTCATGCTCATCCCTAGCCATCAGACAGACATCATCGTACTCGTCATCTGAGAAGAGTTCAGGTGACCTTTCAGTAGGACCGTCAGAGTCTGTTGCATCTTCAGCGACCATTGCTCTCCGATCAGCAGATCTTAGATCCCTCGTGGCTCTCCTTTCCTCTCTCTCCCTTGCACTCAGCTCCGGGCAGTCGTACTGATAGTGACCAATCTTGTTACAGTTGTAACATGCTACCTGCTCACTTACTCTTTCTTTCCTCGGTTCAGGGTTCCTCCTTAAATCAGGTTCCCTGGTTCTTGGTGAGCTTTCCGGCTTGGTTGTATATCTATCATCGCGAGTACGTCTCTGTTCGTCTCTTCTTTCAGTCTTTGGTTCAGAATATCTCCTTTCATCACCACGTTCTCTCCTCTGGTCAGTATTCCTTCGCTCCTCATATCTCCTTGAGCTTTGGTGGGTTCCTTCAGGTTTCCTGTCACGTGAGTCCTGATAAAACTTTTTATAACGACCAAACCTGGAATTGAGCTTGTCAAATCGTCTGGCCATCAGGCAGTACTCCTCAGTGAGTTCTTCCCTGCTCATCTCCATCAGTGACTTTGATGAAGAATTTGATGAGGGCTCAACAGGTTCAGACCTGGCCTTGAACGCCACACTTTTCTCAGGAGTTTTCTCCTTCACTTCCTCTTCTGACTGAACTTTCTACTTTCTTTTGGTAAGATCAAATTCAAGCGCTTTGAGCTCTGAAAAAAGTAAAGCAGAAGTTATGTTACTTATATCCTGAGTGTTCTTAACCATAATTACACTGTTATCCCATCTCTCAGGAAGGGCATTCAGGATCTTTGAAGCAACATCTCTCCTTGGGACATCCTTGTCCAACATCACCAACTCATTCATCAACTTGATGAATCTAGACTCCATTTGATCTATGCTCTCGTCAGGCAGCATCTCGAACGCTTCAAATTTCTGAATGGCAATATTTCTCTTGTTCTCCTTTATATTTTCTGACCCTTCGCACATCCTGGTCAGCTCATCCCAAACCTCCTTTGCCGTCTTTAAGTTCATCAGCCTAGCTGACTCCTCGAAGGGCACCGTATGCAAGATGATGTTTCTGGCGACGTTGTCAAGTCCCATCATCTTGATTTCATCGTTGGTCATGTATTTCCTTTCTTTAGGAACCTGCACGCCAATCGCAAATCCTCATACCCCAGTCCTCTGATATTAGGAATAGTGATCTTGATCGGTCCTTCCCTGAGAACACGCGGCATCTGGTCATGGATGGCATCTAGATGTGCTTCTAATCTGAACTTCCAATAGACAAAGTTAGACACAGAGAATTCAGGTAACGAAGCTTCAAGTCTCCTCGAAGTCATGATGATGCAAGTTTTATGAAAAGCAAACTCAGATCTGACCAGTGACCACCAACAGTTTCTCCTCTGAAACTATTAGTATTCAAAGTCAGTGGTCTTTTGAACCACTGCTCTGATACCACTTGTTGGTTCCGGTACAAGACTGAGGAATACATGTATGGGGGGGGGGGGGAATACACGTATACCAATTTTTCAACCTTAAAAACTGACTGAGTCCCCTTTACTCAGAGTGGTAAAGAACTAGGAGCTGATAACACACCTACTGACTACACTTGGTGCGGGTCAGTTGGCTAACTATCAGTTCAAGTTCAGTGCGGAATTGTTTGAGCCCTGATAGTTTAAAGTCTTGTTTAGTTTGCTTTCTGAAAACTTGTTTTACTCAATTCTAAAAGGTGTTTAGTAAGGGCAGTGCTCTTTTTTAGGATTAGGCTGATTGATTCAAGCCTGATAAACCGAATGCAATGAATGAGCAAATAATATGGCAAGTATGCACAAAATCAAAGCAATAAGAACACATCAAGTTTAACGTGGTTCAGAGGCTCAAGCTCCTACGTCCACGGCCTGACTTAACAGGAAATCCACTCAAGGGATTCTTGTTTTTAACGTGCCAAGGTGCACCAAGACCAGCTAACCTCGCTGATCTATACAAACTTCCTTACACACTAACTAACTTACTCCCAACAAGCCTAACATAGGGTTTTGGTTTCAGTTTGGATTCCAACTAGGTTGAGATTATCCTCACAAGACAAGGCTATGCTAAGGATTGGATAATCTCTCTAAGCTTAAGATAATGCTATTTAGCTCTTGGTATACATAATAACTCTCAGTTGCTAAGAAACACTTGGGAAATTTAGATGGTTTCGAGTGCTTCTCTTAAAGGCTGAATGCTTTGATTGCTTGAGAGGTTGAGTAATTTCTGGCTTGGAAATTTCCCGTAACCTTGAATGGGTTCAAGGCCTTCTGTATTTATAGGTGATTTGAAAAACTATCCGTTGGAGAGATAGCCTTCTAGTCATCTATGTAGAGTGGCTTCAAACAGACATATTTCCCATGCAGCAGCCGTTCTTGCATGGATTGGGTAGATGCATTAAATGCACATTAAATGCTTACCCGTTGAATATGCAGTCTGAATACAGTCTTCATGTCAGGTTCCGTACGTGCGTGTCCTTCTCGGATTGGTCCACGTCATCAGGTTGGTGAGAATGTCAGAACTTATTCCTGAGCTTCAGGCTTGTCTCTTTATGTTCATTTTGTCTTGAGCTCACCGGTCTTCTCCTGACACTGAAGTTCCTTTTGCATTGCTTGGCTCTACTCCAAGTCTTCCCATAAACTCAGTGACAGCATGTTCCCTTCAGGACTGAGTTAGTAATGACCTCAGGATCAAACTCTTCATCACTGACACTTACTCAACCAGCTTAGAGGACTGCCCTAAGTTCAGGATGGTGCTCTTCGTCTTCAGACTCTTAGTCTTGATTGTCACCAGTGAGTTCTCCTCTCACTGAGTACCTGTGAAGTGTAAAATGACTAAGTACTAATCCTAACCAAGACTAGCCTGACAAAGACAGATTAAGGCAAACATCTTTTCAGGGGCTTTGGGATCTTAATCAAAACTGACAATGTCCCAACAATTTCCCCCTTTTTGATGATGCCAAAACACTGAAAAGATCCTCAAAGCACTTAGAGGAAATGTGATAAACCTATCTATAAGATAAGACAGTGTTAGAGCAATTCTTGATAAAGTACAGAATTTAAACAAACAGCCAAAAAGACAATGAGTTTTTGTCTGTGGGCAAACATAATAGATTTCATTGATTGATTTGGAAATAGTTACAATGAATCTAATCTATTACAAAGAGGCCTGTGAACACCGGTGCTCGCTAGTCCGGCGAAGAGGCTAGGGAGGCCGCGAGTAGCTCCTCCGATGAGCAATCTTCCACCGGCTCTAAATCCGAGGAAGATCCAAAGTTTGATGAACTCACCCCTGAATTCTTGGAAGGGATAGGGTTTCCAGGTCCCAGAATGCTCGAAAATGAGATTTCTACGGGCGTTGCTCGCCCATTCGACTGGCGAGCATACTCTGCTGAGTATGCGAATAACTTTTCTCGCCCTCCGTGTCAAGTTTTGGATTTGGTGAAGACTGACTATCAAGCGAGCATGATCCGAAGCATTGTTCGCAAAGATGAGCTATCTCTCATCCGGGAGGCGTATCAAATTCCACACGATATATATATATATATATATATATATATATATATATATATATGGGCTCCAAGGAGAAAAGAGAGAGATGATCGGCCTCCACCCAGGTGCACGGCGATTAACATTGACACATTGATCGCGGGGCTGAGGTTGCCACTGCCTCCCGTAGTTGGTCGTTTTCTGGAGGCGACCAACTTAGCCATCACCCAAATAACTCCTATTGGGTGGATGAAATTGCTCGGCATTATGGGCTTGTTCGCCCTAGAGGGGTATGTTGACCGCATCACTGCCGAAGAGGTCAACTACTTGATGACCATCACCAAGTGTCCGAGGGGCGAGGAAGGTCTACTACTTGAAGGCCCGGACTGGATTGAAACTGGTGGAGGGGGTGCCGAACAAGATTCGGAATTGGAAGGAGCACTTCTTTTTTATCGGGGGCGACTGACAAGCATCTTCTGGCGCACGTGGCGGTGTTGGGCGCATATTTGAACCCACGACTTATGGGCAAATCAAACGTAAGGTCATCTTTGCTCGCCCTTATATAAAGTTCTAATTTAACTTTTTTTATTTGCTCGCAGGTCCCCGATTGCTTAAGTGGAACTCTGAGGAGGAAGAGGTCGGCTTAGAATTCCTGTTTACATCGTGTTTGGTCGCTCTTTGGGACAGATCCGAAAGGACAATAAAGCACGTGAACCGAGTAAAGTGCAAACAAGCTGCTCTTTTGTTCACGTACCCTCATCATTTGGAAGCTCAAGTTGACATGCCCCCATGTATATAAAAAATTTCTAACTTTCAAGTGGAAACTTGTTCGTCTTCTGCATTCTGAACTTGCTCGTCTGTTTTTCTAACTTTTTTTAGCCGAGCAAGTCACAGTCGCCGTCCCTCCCAGCTTTGCCCTCTTGGAACAGAGGGTGTTCGAAATGGCGCCGCCCAAGGGACGAAGGATGAAAGGAGATCCCCCCTCCAAGGTGTTGGCAATGACCAACAAGGCCTCCACTGCCGAGCACACTCAAAAGACAGCTCTCCCGCCGAGCTCGTCTCCTACTCCGGCCCCTGCCTCCTATCCTCATGGTTCTAAAAGATTGAGGAAATGAGATGGCTCGTACGCGCCCCAGCCACCTCCCCTTGCCGACAAAGAGAAATCCAGGGTGGGAGGATCTTCTGGTCGCCAGCCGTCTGAAGAAGCTGGTCACCATGCTCCTACCGACAAGGAGAGGGGTGGAAAGAGCAAGGATAGGCACACCCCTCCTCGCGGACCCGAGGACATCACCAACCTCAGGTGGGACGAAGCCAAATTTGCCGAGTAAGGATCCTTCTTCAAATTCTTCAATGAAATGAATCAGTCAGAAATTTACTAAGTCTCACAATTGTTTTGTTCGCAGATACCAGCCTAACGACCACCCATGGCGAGTAGACACGGTCCATCAGTACACATGCTCGAAGACCCCGGCGAACATCCGTGACATCCCGGATGATCATGTTCATCGGGCGACTGAACTGGTTGCTCGCGCCTGGTCAAGGCCGTTGAACAAGGCTGTTCTCAACCAAGGGTCCATTAATAACTTCCATCTATCAATGGTCCAGGCTGCCAACTCCCTCGTGTCTGCCCAGCGAGGAATGGCTCAGGTGGCGGAGTTGGAGGAAGCTGCTCGGCATCATGCCGCCTCTGTTCGCCAGCTCACGGAGGAGAAGGAAAAACTAGCGAACAACTTCAATGGCCAGATTGCTCGGCTTAAAGATTAACTGAAGTTGGCCAATGATGTTGAGAAGAAGCGCATTGAGGACTATCAGTTTGTCTCCGACGAGCTTAAGGAGAAAAAAACCGAGCTACTCTCTTCCCAGGCTGAGTTGGAGGAAGAGAGGAGGAAGAGAGAGGAAGCAGAGAACGAACTTTCTCGCCTGAAGGAGCAGATGGCCGGGATGGGCACGGGAGAGCAAATCGAGCAAGAACTCCAAGTCCGGAGTGGACCTATAACCAACTTGGTCTATATCTATGCGTATGCCGATTGTATCTGCATGGCCCACTCCTTTGAAGTTTCGGACATGGTCGCCGAGCTGGGCAAGGATCTTGCCGAATTCATCGAGCACTACCCTCCCCCAACGATATTGAGCTTCAACTGGGGGACATAGTGGATTACGGGATCAAGCTTGACAAGATTGATCCAAGTATCATCATCACTCGTCCACCTAGCCCCGTTGAAGAGGAGCAAGATGCTGCTGCCGAGGGCGAGCAAGGTGCCACTGCCGAGTAAACTGTCCAAGAGCAGGAGCAGAAAGTAGCTGAAGACATGGCGCAGGATATGATCGTCGACCCTACTGCCGATCAAGCCTTCGATCTTCCCCCGGGCGAGCAGCAATAGATTTAGGGCTTAGACTAGTCTTCATTTTGTAATAGTTGCTCGTTCTTTTTGTAGTACACTTCTTTCAGGATTCTTGTACTAATTTTTAGGCCTAAAGCCTTTTTTTAATGAATATCTCTTTTGTTCGCTCATCTTCTTCTTGTATGTTAATTGTCTTTACATTTTTGCTTAATGCTTTTGCAATTATAACATACAATGTTGGGCTTTGTTCGATTTGAACTTTGTGTTTTAATAGAATAAGGGTTTAGCCTTAGGTTCTGCTCATCTTAAAAGACGAACAACCTTTAATTGGCCTTGGTCCTTAAAATGGACTTATACCTCGAGCTTTGGACTTTTCTTTCAACGAACAACTATATTTACATTATGAAAAATTTACAAATGTTAAAAGACTGTTCGTCACTAACATATACAATCTGACGAACAACTTTACACACTAACTAAGATATGCTCGCTTATAACATTTTTGCCGAGCAACTTTGTCTAAAATACAAAAGATATGAAACAGCACCAGACTATACAATGTGCCGAACAACTTTTGAATCTATACTTAGCACAATTTTCAAAAAATTAGGCAAGTTTTTGGTTTGCCTTACTTGGTTCACCTGTCCCCCAAGACATTTGTTCGCCCAATCAAGAACTTGTTCGACTCATTGATAGTACTTCCTTAGATGTACAGCGTTTCAGGAGTATTGGGCCGGCTTGCCTTCCATATCTTCGATATCGTATACACCGTTAAGAAATTTATCCGTTATACGATATGGGCCCTCCTAAGTTGGTCCCAATACACCTGGAGGTTGGGTGAGCAACTTTCTTAGAACCAAATCTCCAATTCTGAATTCCCTGATTTTAACATGGGAATTATAGTAGCGTTCTGCTCGCTGCTTATAGGTAGAATTTTTTAGCTCGGCACTTAATCTTTTTTCTTCGAGCAAATCCACTTCAGTAGCTAGAGCAGAGTTGTTCGCCTGCTCATCAAAGTTGGTCGTCCTGATTGTGTTGGTCTTTAATTCGATTGGTATCATAGCTTCTGTTCCGAAAGTCACTGCAAAAGGTGTTTCTCCGGTGCTTGACCTGGGAGAAACTCTATATGCCCACAGGACTTCCGGAAGTTCTTCAGACCAACTGCTTTTGCTCTCCACCAGCCGTAATTTTAATGTATGCTTGATTATCTTGTTCATGGTTTCGACTTGTCCATTTGACTGGGGATGATAGGGCGTAAAATAATGTTTTTTGATCCCCCACTTCGTACAGAAGTCTCTCAACTCTTTCCCATCAAACTGCGGACCATTGTCCGTCACAATGGTCTGTGGAACCCCAAAACGACATACAATGTTCTTCCAAATGAAGTTGATCATTTTCTGTTGCGTAATCTTTACCATGGCCTCTGCTTCTGCCCATTTCGTATAATAGTCGACTGCCACGATGGCTAATCGAACATTTCCAACTTCTGCTAGGAAAGGATCAATAATTTCGATCCCCCATCTTACAAATGGCTATGGGCTGTAAACTGATACGAGCTGTTGAGCCGAGGTATGAATGTTTGGGGTAAAAATTTGGCATTGATGACAAGTTTATGCTTTTTTGATTGCGTCCTGACGTAAAGTCGGCCAATAATAGCCTTGTCTGATAGTTTTGTACGCCAATGCTTGCTCCCCAGTGTGATTTCCACATACTCCGGCATGTATTTCTTGGAGTATTGCTCGTCCTTGCCCCCTAGGCAAACATTTGAGAACTGGGATTGATATTCCCCTTTTGTAAAGCTGCTCGCCCACCAGAGTGTATCTGGCGGCTTGCTTTGTTAGCTTGGCAGCTTCAAAAGAGTTGTTTGGTTTTTTCCCACTTTTCAAGTATTTGACTATACTTGTTCTCCAGTCTTCTTCTTCATCTGTTTGTTCATCCAGTTGGTTTATATTATAACTTGTTGTTGATGGGTCGTTCATTTTTGTGATTATAATATCGGCCAACTCGGCTGGCCCTTCGCTTGTTGCTAGTCGGGCCAACGCATCTGCTTGTATGTTGCTTGTCCTTGGAATTTGTTCGATGAAGACTTGATCTAGCAAGGACATCGGATGAGCAACAATTCACTGATACTCGATCATATGATCGTCTTTGGCCTCGTATTCCCCTCGAACTTGGTTTACAATCAGTTGTGAGTCGCCGAATATTTGTAGTCGTCTGACACCCACGGCAAGGGATAGGTGAAGACCAGCAATGAGAGCTTCATATTCAGCTTCGTTGTTGGTTGCCATGAAACCAAATTTAATTGCCGAGGTGAATACCTGCCTGTCAGGGCTGATGAGAACTACTCTTACCCCCGAGGCTATATTAGTTGAAGATCCGTCGACATAGAGATGCCCGGGATGATCAAGTCCTCTCGTCGGATCTGGTAGGAAGGTTAGTTCGACTATAGAGTCAGCTAATGCTTGCCCTTTGATCGCTGTTCGAGGAGCATAGGTCACCCTGAACTGGCTAATCTCTAATGACCACTTTAGTAGACGACCAGCTGTGTCGATGGAGAATTGGTCTGAGTGGGAAAGTTGTTAGCACTTCAACTTGATGGTCGAAGAAATATGATCGTAACTTTCTTACACTCATGACAAGTGCGTATGCCAGCTTTTCGGTTGGAGAATATTTGATCTCCGCCTCGTGCAAAGCTTGGCTGACGTAGTAGATTGGCTGGTGAAACTTGCCGTCCTCCCGCACCAGAACAGAGCTGATTGCCACTTCTGATGCTGCCAAGTATAGATAGAGCTTTTCTCCTAGGATAGGTTTTGATAGAATTTTAACATCTCCCAGGTAATCTTTAAGTTGGTCAAACGCCTTTTGACAGTTGTTAGTCCATGTAAACTTTCCTTTCTTGATGGCCTCAAAGAATGGACGACATTTGTCTCCTGATCTGGATATGAACCGGTTCAAAGCTGCTAGGTATCCCGTGAGCCTTTGCACCTCTTTTACTGAACGTGGTTGTTGCATATCCACGATGGCTTTGACTTTTGTTGGATTAGCCTCAATCCCTCGTTGACTAACAAGATGGCCCAGGAATTTTCCAGAATGGACTCCAAAGCTGCTCTTCTTCGGGTTCAGCTTCATGTTGTAATGCCGAAAATTATCGAACACTTGAGTCAAATGCTGAAGATGGTCTTCCTTTCGGGGGCTCTTGACCACGATATCGTCTACATAGACTTATACCGTATCTCTGATTTGTTCGTCGAACATCTTATTTACCAACCTCTGGTATGTTGCTCCGGCATTGATGAGGCCGAAGGGCATTCTCTTCCAACACAACACGTTTTTATTTGTGTAAAATACCGTGTTTTCTTGATCGTCTGGATGCATTAGGATTTGATGGTATCCGGCAAAAGTATCCATGAATGTTAACATCTCGTGACCCGCAGTGTTGTCCACCAATTAATCAATATGGGGGAGAGGAAAGTTGTCCTTCGGACATGCTGCATTCAGATCCGTAAAATCTATGCATAGCCTCCAGGTTCCGTTTGGTTTCCTCACAAGGACTGGGTTTGCTACCCATTGTGGACAGAGTACTTGTCGGATTAAATCGTTGTCTAACAACTTCTTCACCTCTTCATTCAAAGCTTGGTATTTGTCTGGGCCATATTTTCTCCATTTTTTATGGACATACTTTTTTGCTTGATTGATATTAAGCTTGTGGCAAGCATGCTTTGGATCTATCCCCACCATGTCTGCATGAGACCAAGCAAAAATATCTAGATTCTTGCTGAGGAACTCTTTCATTCGGGATTTGTAAGGCTCAGGGAGCTCAGATCCTATGTATAATTCGAGATCTTTGTTTTCAGGATTAACTTTGAACACCTCCAGTTCTTCAACTGGAGTTGCTTGTCGTTTTTGTCCTTTCCAACGAGGATCAAGTATTGATCCCTCATGGTTGAAATTATTTTCGATGCTCATGGGCTCTGCTCCCAGGCGGGGATCTAGATCATCTGTCGGTCCTGACTCATTGTTATTAGTCAACACCTGGCCCTCCAAGTCACCTGGTAGGTGTTGCTCATCACCACCCCTTTGTTGTTCGTCAGATTGAAGTTCCCCATGGGTGGTAATAAGTTGTTCGTCCAACACTTGCTCGTCAAGGTGTTGTTCGTCCGTATCCATATGGTCTTCCTCTATGTCCATCATGTTCTCCAGTATTGATGGTTCATTAACAGGACAGTGTTGGCTTCCATCATGGATACTAGTGCGTGCTTTGCCTGTAACTGCATGAGGCATTCCCGAGCCTTTCTTTGATCTCCCTTTATTGTGCCTGCTCCGCTTGCTGTTGGGAACTTTATGCCATAATGGTAAGTTGAACATGCAGCTTTAAATTTATTTAGAAAAGGTCGACCAAGAAACCCGTTATAGGTTGATTCCTGATCCACGACCAAGAAATCTACCATTCTTGTTATGTTTTTCTCGGGTTCCTCGACCGTTACAAGCTAAACGGACAACCTAATCTCCCCTAACGGGACTGTTACAGCATTTCTGAAGCCTAAGATTCTATGATTTGAATCTCGTATGTAGCCCGAGTAGTCTCCAAGTTGATCGAGCGTCTTCTTGAAGAGAATGTTGGTGTAGGCTCCGGTGTCCACCAACAATCTGTGTACTCTGGTCTCCATGATCTTAGCACAAATCACGAGCGAATCATTGTGGGGGGGTCAATATTCCCTCCAAATCCTTTTCGGTAAAGGTCAGTTCTGCTGTCTGCATGATGGATAGTTTAACCCCCATCCATTGTACTTTGGTCGATTGCACGCAATTCGGCTTTTCTTTTTCGGTTGGAGATTGGCGGTCGTCCATCAGAACATCCTCCCGTTGGTCCTGCGGGTTCCATCATGTACAGATCCTCTAGTGGACGAGCAGCAACAGCCGGAACTGGTCGCCCGGGTTTATTATTTTTCTGAGGCTGAACATCATCCTCATCTTCGGAGTTGTTCTCCCGGGCTCTCTTTCCAGGTTGCCTTTTAACAAAGTCGGAGAGTTTCCCCTCTTTGTAAAACTGCCAAAGTTGCTTGAGCAAATCTCTACACTCACTAGTAAAATGCCCCACGCTTTGATGGTAGGCACAATACTTGTTAGGGTTGAGTTTGCCAGTATCCTGATGGATTCTTCGTGGAGGAGAGAGCAACTCCTTCTCCTTCACACTTTCATATACAATATCGACTGATACTGTTAGCACCTGGTTCAATTTTTCCTTAAGCTCCATCCCTTCAGTGAATGCCTTCATGTTCTTCGGGACTCTGTAGCCCGTTCCGCCAGGTTTCTTGTTGTTCTCCTTGAGATCAGCTTTGTTTTCTCCCAAGTTTGCTTCCAGGGCCTCATGCATGGAAAAAAATATGCCGGCTTGATTCCTGAATTCGGCATAGCTTCTTGGGCACTTCAGACGTACCTTTTTCCATAACATCAACCCGGCCATAATAGCTACGATTTTTGTATCTTCGCTGACGGGCTCCCCTTCCAATAGTACTTTATCGAACCTTTCCATAAACGTCCGATCCGACTCGTCATTTTGCTTTAGGTCCGACAACCGGTGTTTTTGGGACAAATATAATCCTACCGTTGAGAAATGGGAGAGGAACTCCCGACTTAGTTGGATGAACGAGTAGATAGATGCTGGTGGCATTGCGGAAAACCACTTGTGTACCCGGTCCCCCAAAGTCAACGGGAAGTTTCGGCATTGGGTGGCATCACTGGCTCCCATCGAGACCATATAATCTGAATACTTCGTTATATGGACTCGGGGATCAGCAATGCCATCATACTATATACTTGCCGGGAATTGGATCTTTTTCTGAATCGGGGCTTTCAGAATAATAGATGATAATGGAGAAGATGGCAAGCTGGTCGTCCCCTCTCCTCTTTGTTGGTCCAATTGCCCTTGCATGCTCTCCACAACCTTTCTCAGGCTTGACAGCTCATCCAAAGATGCCACCTGGCTTGGAGGCTGTTCGGCGAGCAAAGGCACAAGCTTTTCTGCTCGTTGCAGTCCCTCACTCGGAGCGGGCATGTCCTGGAGTTGTTTTCTAGGGTTGCTCGCCGCATTTGGCCCTAGGCGCCTGAAGGCAGACTGGGAGAATCTTTCATGGATTGATGGGCGAGGTTGTTCAAAAGTTGCTCGCCCATGTTCTGCTCCCTGGCGAGCAACTTTCTCTTGATTTTGAGGTTGGCCAAGTCTATCCTGGGTACTGGAACGGGTTGTTCCCTGGCTGGACATAGTTGCTCGCCCATGTGCTGACTCAGCTTGGCCCTCTCTTGGTTCGGCCACCTTGGCTTTGCCCTTATCACGCCTGACTTGGGCAAACTCATGTTCCTCGTCCCTAACAGACCTGGCTCTAACAACCTCCATGGGTTTAGCTCTAGACCTTGCTTGCGATGGTCTATTTTGTTCTTGTTGTCTCTGGATAGTTTGGAGAGCAGCAATAGTTTTAGCCAGTTCATTAGAGTTGTTCGCCAGGGCCTCCAATTCTGGTGGGAGGTTGTGGTCTATGGCCGTAAGCCTTGATCTGTTCGCATGTCTAGGTTCACGATCTTGATGGCCTGCTGATGAAGCCCGAGTAGGAGATGCTCTCCTTGACAAGCGTGAACCTTGTGTTTCCTTGGATTGAGGCATTTTAAATTGAATTATCTTCAAATTTTATATTGAAGAACACCAAGAACACTTTTTCTTGAATCTTCAAGAATTTCTTGAGGACTTGTTCAAATCTTCAAGTTTTCAAACCTGAAGTTCTTGACTAATCACACTTAACCGGAGGTTCGACACCCTCCTTCTAGCGCCAAATTGTTGGGATCAAGTTTAACCGGGAGGCTTAGTGATTGTTTTAGTTCGATTTAAGACCACCAATCAATAACGTGTGATTAATTACCACTATAAATGGTAAATCGAAGATTTGGGTTACGCAATCGTAGATACGAAAGTCGAAATCGTATTTATTTCGTATGTGTGCACGTTTAGGTGTGTTTGTATGTATTTTGGGAGTATTTGTGAATTTTAACTTATATTTCTTAGCTGAAGAACAACTATTTATAGAGACTAGCAAGCATAAGGTGTCCAAGACTCTTGGACTTCCTAGCTTGCATGCTAGACAAGTGTCCTTTGACCTTGTTTGACCTTATCTAAGCTAAATCTTAGTTACAAAGTCTTCTTAGGTCTTATCTCGGACTTCATTGTTGCTCGTCCAGGTCGGCTTAATTGATCAAGTATGGTCTTTCAACAAATGTTGTTCGCCTTTTGTGGATGTGGCTTGGAAGTTGTTCGCTTATACTTCGTGTTGAGATGGGCTTTAGAATCTTGGTTCCTTGTTCGCCTTCATACAACTCTTGGGCTGGTAAATACACCACCTTTTGTCAACGTTGTTCGTCATTAGTACTTTGGAGGAAGGTTCATATCTGGCCTCGGGTCTTAAAACCTGTTCGCCGATATGTTGTTCGTCTGTGGAGTTGTTCGTCATTTCGTACACTCCTGGATTAATTTATGCACCCCAACTTGATTTTCTTTATTAATCATCTTTGATTTGAGGTTGTTTCTTCGTAATCCTTAATAAGGCCTTAATCCTTGTTCGCCCATCATGGATTGATGTTTGCCTATCAACAAGAGTGAAGAACCCAAACGCAGTAAACGAGCTAGAATTGATAAGACCTATGGTCCAGACTTCATCACGTATGTGTTAGAAGAAGAACCTAGGACTATCAAAGAAGCTCTTTCTAGACCAGATGCACCTCTTTGGAAAGAAGCAATAAACAGTGAATATGATTCGATTCTGCAAAATCATACATGGGAGTTGGTTGACCTCCCTAAAGGTTGTAAGACCTTAAGATGCAAATGGATCCTTAAAAGATAGTACAAAGCAGATGGATCAATTGACAAGTATAAAGCCCGTTTGGTTGCAAAGGGTTTTAAACAAAGAGAAGGGTATGATTTCTTTGACACCTATTCTCCGGTCACAAGGATTACATCCATTCGTATACTTATCGCGATTGCTGCTTTGCATAATCTCAAAATACACCAGATGAATGTAAAGACTGCTTTTCTTAACAGAGAAATAGATGCTGAAATATACATGGATCAACCAGAGGGTTATGTTGTACCCGGTGTTGGTGATCAATTTTTATCGGATGTATTAGTGACTGTTTAAGTTCGGTTTAAAGATCATCAATCAATTACGTGTGATTAGTTACCACCGTAAATGGTAAATCGAGAATTTGGGTTATGAACTTGTAAATGTGAAAGTCAAAATCGTAATAATTTCGTATGCGTGTACGTTTAGGTGTATTAGTGTGTGTTTTGGAAGTGTTTATGAATTTGAACTTGTATTAATAATCTGGAGAACAACTATTTATAGAGGCTAGCAAGCATGAGGTGTCTCAAACTCTTGGTCTCCCTAGCTTGCATGCCTGACAAGTGTTCTTTGACCTTAGTTTGACCTTATCTAAGCTGAATCTTAGTTACAAAGTCTTCTTTTGGTCTTATCTTAGACTTCATTGTTGTTCGTCCAGGTCAGCTTAGCGCATCCAGAATGGTTTTTTCATCAAAGTTGTTCGCCTTTTGGGTGCATGGCTCAGAAGTTGCTCGCCTTTGTGTTTTACATAGTTTGGCTTTGGGATCTTGATCCTTTGTTCGTCGACATGCACCTCTTAGGTTGGTAGATGCACCACCTTTCGTCAATGTTGTTCGTCATTCAGCGACTTAGGAAAATGTTCATATCTGGTCTTGGGTCTTAATACTTGTTCGCCAGTATGTTGTTCGTCGGTTTATACACTACCTGGATTGATTTATGCACCCCGACTTGATTTTCTTTGTTGATCATCTTTAATTTGGGGTTTATTCCTCGTAATCCTTACTAAGGCTTTAATTATTGTTCGCCATTCATTGATTTATGTTCGCCTATCAACAATTGCCCCCTATCCTGACTACATGTTGTCCCAGACGAGCAACTTTGTGGTGAACAACTGTAGTTAGGATACTATACTGGTGACGATTTGGACGATCATCATTGAAATAGGCGATTAACTTTGGGTTCACCGTTTCGTCTTCCCAAGATCTGGGGGATGTACGAGGATGACGTGGGCGGCATGATTGCGCGCCGTCCACGCGTGAGCAACCCCGAGGCCACGCGCCCCTGTATTTGCAAATTGGCCCTTTAATTTTTGAGCTTGCTCGGTAATTACCCCATTTTTTGGCGTTTTGGTCCCTATTTTTTGGGTGTTAGGATAAAAATTGTTAGTTTTGATGAGTTAAAACAAACCAGAAGATGTAATAGGACCATCTGGACCTGTTAGCCAGATGATGATCTAGATTAGGACTTAGTCTAGGGGGAACTGCCAGACCAGAAGACTTCACCAGAAGAGTCACCAGAAGACCCCACCAGAGGACTTCACCAGAGGACTCCACCAGAAGACTTCACCAGATGAGACAGACCAGAGGCAGAGGACCTTCCCAGACCAGACGAGTCCGGACCAGACGAGTCTGGTGGAACAAAAGATGCTCAGTTTGATCCCCTTATTCTACTGAGTATTCTGGTTGTTCACCAGATAAGGACCAGAAGACACCGAGGTTGCCTGGTGTCTGGTCCTGCCTTCTCTGGAGAGAATCAGAGTTAGGCAGAGGAAGCTATTGACCGTTGGTGATTCAAATCAAGTCAACAAGATCAGGATTGGAAAGTATTTGAAGATAATCAATCCAAGGATCCCACCAACCCAATCAATCAATTAGGGAATTGATTGATTGAGGCTTCCTTATATAGAGGATCTGATTGGATTAGCCCTCCAACGGCTAACCCTAATCCCCTCTATATATACAAGAGTGCAGCTCAAGAAAAAGCTCTAGAGACTCTACACGCGCACATAGCATACTAAGCTTTTTGATCACTACGCATTTGCACTCACTTTGTTCTTAATCACTCATCCAACTCGTAAGGAGTTTATATACTCAACCTGTTCATCTTGTTAGACAAGGTTGGAGTAAGTTTGCCTTTAGATCGAAGTTAGATCTAAAGAGGTTGTAAGAAGGTGCTGGTACTTCGGAAATTCCAGTGGTTAGTGAGTTTGTTGGTTGGATAGTGAGACCCCTTTGATCAAGGGAGAGTGGACGTAGGATATTCAGATCCGAACCACTATAAATACGGTGTTATTTATTGCTTTCTTTAATACCTGTTGTTTATTATTTGTGCTCTTAGAAAAGATTTTATCTAAAGACATTTTGGCTATAAAGGCTTCCGCAATTAATCTATCTAGTGGGACCAACAAGTGGTATCAGAGCAGTGTGTCCAACGACCACTGCTTTGTAAAGCTTTTGGTGGTCACCGGGCATATCCATTGCTCCTTAGTGCTTTTGTTAAAGTTCTTGTTTTTTTTTTCCAAATTTTATTTAAAATGTCTGCAAAATCTTCTTATAAGAGTCACAAATTGCCAGAGTTCTCATTTGAGGACTATAGCCACTGGAGCTTCATGATGAGTAACCATCTGGGAGCTATCCACCACCGCATGTTAGATGTGGTAGAGAGTGGCCCCATTAAATTTTACTGGACTCCTATTGATAGTGGCAGGTCAGAGTCCAGAGAAGAAACTAGCGACGCTGCAGAGGATAGAGTTCCCAGACAACGAATCCTCAAAAAGAAAGAAGAACTTGACAACGATGAGAGAAAGCTACATAATCTGGACCAGGTGGCAAGAACCGAGATTATCAACACTCTCACCAAGGAGGTAATAGAGAAGGTCAGAACCTGTGTCACTGCGAAGGAGATGTGGGACAAACTTGCACTTCTCTGCGAGGGAACAGAGAAGATTAAAGATAACAAGCTCCAGGCTGTTCAACACTCGTTTGATACGTTCAAAATGAAACCAGACGAGACCATAGACCAGCTGGACATGCGCCTCAAAAATCTCCTAAACAAGGCTAGTGCCTTAGGTAAGACCTACTCTGAAAAAGAAATTAATAGCAAAATCTTGCGTTCACTAACAAGCAGGTGGAGAATTAAAGTCACTGTGATCAAGGACAACAAGGATCTCAACACTCTGGATCACCATCTTCTGTTGTCTTGATTGAGGCTTCCTTATATAGAGGATCTGATTGGATTAGCCCTCCAACGGCTAACCCTAATCCCCTCTATATATACAAGAGTGCAGTTCAAGAAAAAGCTCTAGAGACTCTACACGCGCACATAGCATACTAAGCTTTTTGATCACTACGCATTTGCACTCACTTTGTTCTTAATCACTCATCCAACTCGTAAGGAGTTTATATACTCAACCTGTTCATCTTGTTAGACAAGGTTGGAGTAAGTTTGCCTTTAGATCGAAGTTAGATCTAAAGAGGTTGTAAGAAGGTGCTGGTACTTCGGAAATTCCAGTGGTTAGTGAGTTTGTTGGTTGGATAGTGAGACCCCTTTGATCAAGGGAGAGTGGACGTAGGATATTCAGATCCGAACCACTATAAATACGGTGTTATTTATTGCTTTCTTTAATACATGTTGTTTATTATTTGTGCTCTTAGAAAAGATTTTATCTAAAGACATTTTGGCTATAAAGGCTTCCGCAATTAATCTATCTAGTGGGACCAACATTGGGGTAATTACGGATTTTACCCCGTTTTTGCTTGGGGAATAAATATGGGAGAAACTGAAATTTTTCCTACTTTTTCCATCTCTGCTACAGTGCTCCGACGATTTCTCCTTCTCCGGCGACTCCAAGTTTTTTTGGTGTCCGTTCCTCCAGTATTTGGCTTCAAATTTTGTTTCCCCGGTAGTTACTTTCTTTCTTCATCTCATTTCTTTGGTTTTTTCTTCAAAAGCCTCCATCGCCATCGTGTGGGGCTTTGCGCCGCCGTCTGTAATTTCTTCTTCTTTTCCTCCTATGTCTTCGCATTCGAGCAACAAATCCGAGAAAACTCTCGATCCCCTCTTTTCTATTGTGGCACATGAAAATCGACCCCCTTTCGAAGTTTCTTCGGCCTCGAATCCTTACGTGGACTCCGTCGTCCGATCTGTAGAGGATACGGGTGCTCGCCCGTCAGGGAGGGAAGTGGTGGTCGCTGCGAACAGAGATTCGACGAGGGCTCCTCGAACAGTGCTGAATCGGAAGATCCCCAATTTGACGAATTGACCCGTGAATTTTTGGAAGGGATAGGGTTCCCATCTCCGAAAATGATGGAAAATGAGATCCCAGTCGGAGTTGTTCGGCCTTTCGAATGGCGAGCATATGCCGAGGAGTACACGAACCACTTTGCTCGTCCGAAAAGACAAAAAATGGATTTAATTAAAAATGAATTCCAGGCGAGCAGAATCAAGAGCATCGTCCTCGAGGAGGATCTCGATTTGATCTGAGAGACATACAAGATCCCATATGACATTCATATGTGGGCACCCAAGAGAAAGGAGAGAGCTGATCGCCCACCCCCAGGATGCACGGCGATCAACATTCATACTTTGATGGCCGGCCTGAAGCTGCCGCTACCTCCCGTTGTTGGTCGTTTTCTTGAGGCGGCCAACCTTGCTATTACACAGATTACGCCGATTGGATGGATGAATCTGCTCGGTGCAATATGCCTGTTCGCTCTCGAAGGATACGTTGATCGCCTGACTGCAGAAGAGATTAACTATCTCATGACAATCACCAAATGTCCCATTGGTGAAGAAGGCTACTACTACCTCAAGGCCAGGACCGGACTCAAGATGGTAGAAGGGTGCCGAACAAGATTAGGGATTGGAAAGAGCAATTTTTTCTATATTGGGGGTGATTGGCGAGCATCTTCCGGTCCACACGGTGGCATTGGGCGAATAAACTCTCCCGCGGCCTATGGAATAATTAAGCGTAAGTTTATCTTTGCTCGCCTTCGAATTGTGTTGTTCTAATTTAACTTTTATTGTTTGCTCGCAGGTCCTCGACTACCAAAGAGGAATTCGGAAGAAGAGGAGATTGGTGCGGAGTTCCTGTTCACTTCTTGTTTGGTTGGCTTGCGCAATAGAGCGGACAGGACCATCCAATATCTAAGCGATGAGACGCGTCAAAGAGCTGCTCGTTTGCTTACCTATCCCCACCACTTGGAAGCACAAGCTGAAGTGCCCCCAGGTATATCAAAAATTTCTAACTTTCCATTGAAAACTTGCTCGTCTTTTTTATTCTGAACTTGTTCGTCTAACTTTTTTTTTTAGCCGAGCAAGTCACTATTGTCGTTCCCCCCTGCTTTGGTCTCCTCGAACAAAGAGTCTTTGAGATGGCGCCTCCAAAAGGTCGAAAAAGGAAAGGTGACCCGCCTACCAAAGTACTGGGAATGACGAACAAGGCTGAAGGAGCCAAAGTTCCTCGGTCTGCGGCACCTTCTGGCCATGCTCGACCAGCTTCTCCGATTTCTCCTCCCCATTGGGGGAAACGTTTAAAGAAAGCGGATGGGACTCCACTGGCCCAAGATGTCCCCTGTGGTGGCAAGGGGAAGGAAAAGGTGGGCCAGAGTCATGCTCGCCCCGAGGGGGATACTGTTCGCCACTCCCCCGTCGAGCCTGCGGAGATGACGGGCAAAGCGGGCAAAAGCGTTACCTCAACTCACGGCCCTGAGGATATCACCATACTGGGTTGGGACGAACGAAAGTTCCATGAGTAAGCATATCTAGCTTTGTGGTCGGCGAACAACTTTTAAGAACATCTTGTAACTTGGGTTTTTGTTCGCAGGTATCGGCCTAATGATCATCCTGGGCGAGCAGCCGCGGTCCACCAATATGCCTGCTCAAAAACTCCGGTGAACATTCGAGAGATCCCGGGCGAACATGTTCGTCGGGCAACTGAGTTGATCGCCCGATCGTAGACCCGGCCTCTGAAGATGACCGTTTCTGCTCAAAGCATTGCGGACAACTTCCACTTTTCTTTGATGCATCATGCAAACAGCCTTGCTATCGCCCAGAAAGGAATGATCCAGCTCGCCGAGCTCGAAGATGCTGTTCGTCGTTACGCCAGTACAGCTCGGCAGCTGACCGAAGAGAAGGACGGTCTGGTCGGCCAGTATGAGGCCAAAGTTGCCCGTCTTAATAATCAAATCAATGTTTACATTGATTCTGAAAAGAAATACCTTGAAGACATTCAAGGTTTGTCTAAGGAATTGAAAGGCAAAGATGCCATGCTCGGCGAGGGGGAGAAGAAGTTGTCCGCGGCCGAACAAGAGATCGCTGAGCTCAAAGCGGAAGTTGCTCGTCTTCGGGAGGCGGAAGCCAACCTCTTCACAAGCGAGCAACTCGAAGCTGAAATTCAGGCTCGAACTTCCCCCATTTCAAACCTTGGGTACATTTGTGCCTACGCGGACAGCATCCATACGGCCGATGCTTATGATTACAAGGATATGGTGGAAGAAATGAGCAAAGACTTGAATGAATTCATCGAGCACTATCCACCGCCGAACAACATTGAAATTCAGTTGGCGGATTTGGCTGTACTAGGGGTTAAACTTGACAAACTTGACTCCAGTATCGTCATCACTCATCCTCCGCCTCCAGTTGATAAAGGCGAACAAGAGGAAGAGGAGGCTGTGGCTGACGAGCAAAATGCTAAAGAGCAGGAGCAGAAGATCACCGAAGACATGGTCAGAGATATGATTATCGATCCTCCTGCCGAACAAACTCAAGATCCTCCTCCAGCCGAGCAGCAATAGTTCTTAGGACTTAGCTTTTTTCTTTTCACCTTCTTTGTAATAGTTGTTCGCTCCTTTTGTAGTACTTGACTTCTAGGATCATTGTACTATTTTTTAGGCTTAATGCCTTTTGATTAATGGAATGTCTTTCTCATGTTCGCTCATTTTCTTTATATGTTAATTGCCTTTACATTTTTTGCAATGCCTATGCAATTATAACATATAGTGTTGGGCTTTTGTTCGAATTGAACTTTGCCTTTAATGGAATTAGGGTTTAGCCTTAGGTTCTGTTCATTTTAAAAAACGAACAACCTTTAAGTGGCTTTGGTCCTCAAAATGGACTTGTACCTCGAGTGTTGGGACATTGTCAGTTTTGATTAAGATCCCAAAGCCCCTGAAAAGATGATTGCCTTAATCTGTCTTTGTCAGGCTAGTCTTGGTTAGGATTAGTACTTAGTCATTTTACACTTCACAGGTACTCAGTGAGAGGAGAACTCACTGGAGACAATCAAGACTCAGAGCCTGAAGACGAAGAGCACCATCCTAAACTTATGGCAGTCTTCTAAGCTGGCTGAGTAAGTTTCAGTGATGAAGAGTATGACCCTGAGATCATTACTAACTCAGTCCTGAAGGGAACAGTTTGTCACTGAGTTAATGGGAAGACTTGGAGTAGAGCCAAGCAATGCAAAAGGAATTTCAGCGTCAGGACAAGATCGGTGAGCTCAAGACAAAATGAACTTAATAAGACAAGCCTGAAGCTCAGGAATAAGTTCTGACATTCTCACCAACCTGATGACGTGGACCAATCCGAGGAGGACACGCACGTACGGAACCTGACATAAAGACTGAATTCAGACTGCATATTCAACGGGCAAGCATTTAATGTGCATTTAATGCAAATACCAAATCCATGCAAGGGCGGCTGCTGCATGGAGATATGTCCGTTTGAAGCCCCTCTACATAGATGGCTAGAAGGCTATCTCTCCAACGGATAGTTATTCAAACCACCTATAAATACAGAAGGCCTTGAACCCATTCAAGGTACGGGAAATTTCCAAGCCAGAAATTACTCAAACTCTCAAGCAATCAAAGCATTCAGCCTTTAAGAGAAACACTCGAAACCTTCTAAATTTCCCAAGTGTTTCTCAGCAACTGAGAGTTATTCTGTATTCCAAGAGCTAATTAGAATTATCTTAAGCTTAGAGAGATTATCCAATCCTTAGCATAGCTTTGCCTTGTAAGGATAATTTCAACTTAGTTGGAATCCAAACTGAAACCAAAACCCTAAGTTAGGCTTGTTGGGAGTAAGTCAGTTAGTGTGATAGTAAGAGGAGTTTGTATAGATCAGTGAGGTAACTGATCTTGGTGCACCTTGTCACGTTAAAAACAAGAATCCCTTGAGTGGATTTCCTGTTAAGTCAGGCCGTGGACGTAGGAGCTTGAGACTCTGAACCACGTTAAACTCCTTGTGTTCTTACTGCTTTGACATTGTGCATACTTGCCATATTACCTGTTCATTCATTGCATTCAAGTTTATCAGGTCTGAATCAATCAACCTGATCCTCAAAAGAACACTGCCCTACTAAACACTTCTCAGATTTGAGTAAAACAAGTTTTCAGAAAGCAAACTAAACAAGACTTTAAACTATCAGGGCTCAAACATTTCCGCACTGAACTTGAACTGATAGTTAGCCAACTGACCCGCACCAAGTGTAGTCGGTGGGTGTATTATCAGCTCCTAGTTCTTTACCACTCTGAGTGAAGGGGACTCAGTCAGTTTTAAGTTTGAAAATTGGTATACGTGTATTCCCCCCCCATACACGTATTCCTCAGTCTTGTACCGGGACCAACAAGTGGTATCAGAGCAGTGGTTCGAAAGACCACTGACTTTGAATACTAATAGTTTCAAAGGAGAAACTGTTGGTGGTCACTGAACAGATCTGAGTTTGCCTTTCATAAAACTTGCATCATCATCATGACTTCGAGGAGACTTGAAGCTTCGTTACCTGAATTCTCTGTATCTAACTTTGTCTATTGGAAGTTCAGATTAGAGGCACATCTAGATGCCATCCATGACCAGATGCCGCGTGTACTCAGGGAAGGACCGATCAAGATCACTATTCCTAACGTCAGAGGACTGGGATACGATGATCTTGCGATTGGCGTGCAGGTTCCTAAGGAGAGGAAAGATATGACCAACGATGAAATCAAGATGGTGGGGCTTGACAATGTCGCCAGAAACATCATCTTGCATACGGTGCCTTTTGAGGAGTCAGCCAGGCTGATGAACCTAAAGACGGCAAAGGAGGTTTGGGATGAGCTGACCAGGATGTGCGAAGGGTCAGAAAAGATAAAGGAGAACAAGAGGAATATTGCCATTCAGAAATTCGAAGCGTTCGAGATGCTGCCTGATGAGAGCATAGATCAGATGGAGTCTAGATTCATCAAGTTGATGAATGAGTTGGTGATGTTGGACAAGGATGTCCCAAGGAGAGATGTTGCTTCAAAAATCCTGAATGCCCTTCCTGAGAGATGGGACAACAGTGTAATTATGCTTAAGAACACTCAGGATATGAGTAACATAACTTCTGCTTTACTTTTTTCAGAGCTAAAAGCGCTTGAATTTGATCTTAACAAAAGAAAGAAGAAAGTTCAGTCAGAAGAGGAAGGGAAGGAGAAAACTCCTGAGAAAAGTGTGGCGTTCAAGGCCAGGTCTGAACCTGTTGAGCCCTCATCAAATTCTTCATCAAAGTCACTGATGGAGATGAGCAGGGAAGAACTCGCTGAGGAGTACAGCCTGATGGCCAGACGATTTGACAAGCTCAATTCCAGGTTTGGTCGTTATAAAAAGTTTTATCAGGACTCATGTGACAGGAAACCTGAAGGAACCCACCAAAGCTCGAGGAGATATGAGGAGCGAAGAAACACTGACCAGAGGAGAGAACGTGGTGATGAAAGGAGATATTCTGAACCAAAACCTGAAAGAAGAGACGAACAGAGACGTACTCGCGATGATAGATATCCAACCAAGGCTGAAAGCTCACCGAGAACCAGGGAACCTGACTCAAGGAGGAACCCTGAACCAAGAAAAGAAAGAATAAGTGAGCAGGTAGCATGTTACAACTGTAACAAGATTGGTCACTATCAGTACGATTGCCCGGAGCTGAGTGCTAGGGAGAGAGAGGAAAGGAGAGCCACGAGGGATCTAAGATCTGCTGATCGGAGGGCTATGGTGGCTGAGGATGCAACAGACTCTGATGGCCCCACTGAAAGGTCACCTGAACTCTTCTCGGATGATGAGTACGATGATCTCTGCCTAATGGCTAGGGATGAGCCTGAGGTAACATCAAATTCTGTTTGTGCTTCTTACACTGGTCAAAATCCTGAGCTCAGCTCAGAGTCAGTTAGAGAAATGAACCTTCAGATCTGTCTTGATCAATTGATGGTTGATTTCTCCAGACTGCAGGAAACTAATGTCTTCTTGGTAGAGGAGAACAAGAAATTGAGTACTGAAGTTCAAAACCTGAATGAACAACTCACTCAGTCTGATCTCAAAGAATCAGCTCAGATTGTGAGACTAACTCAGGAAATTGATATGATCAATTCTGAGCGTCTCCCAAGAGAGAAAATTCTGAAGGAACTGGCTGAGGAAGAGCTGATCAGGAAGGAAGAGCTGAAAGCACTTAAGAGTAAGTTTGATGACCTCTTTACCAGACATGAAATCCTGAAAAAGAGTGAGGACTCTCTCAAGAAAAAGGTTGCAGCAATGAATAAATCCTCAGTGGCTAGAGAGGAAATAAATAGCAACCAGATACTTGGGAACAAGAAAAAGGGACTTGGATATGTTCCTGAGAAATCCTCACAAGGTCAGTCTCATGTTGCTTCAGGGAGCAACACTGAGAGGGTATTTGTTCAGACAGGCCAGAGTGCACCTAAGGTTGTGCTCCAGGCCCGTCAGACTGATAAGGGCAAAGAAACCGTTGACACAGTCAGGGTTGCTCCTAAGGTAGCTAAGCCAAAACCCAAGGGAAAAGTGAAGCAACCTACGGAAGCCCCTGAGAGCTCAGGCCAGGGAAAACCTCAGCGAAAGCAGAGGAAGACTCAGGCCAAGAGCCCTCAGACTGGTCAGCGAGGGTACCATCATGCTTGGCAATACCAACAGGGAAGGCCAAACATGATGACACCCCCGTGGTTTTGGCATCCTGAGGCCTTTAACTATTTTCCATTCCTTCACTTGCCTAGGGGGAATAGAAATCAGGGTCCTTATCAAGAACAAGGCCCAAGACCTGCTGCACCCAGACCTAGGAAGAACAGGAAGCCAGCCCAAAAGGCACCCACTCAGGCTCCTGCGAAGCCTAAGTCTAGCACCCATACACCATCTTCCTCTCAGGCTAAGAAGAAGAAAGTTGTGTATGTCGATGTTTCAGGGAGACAGATTCACCACTCTGAGGCAATCAGGGTTGTGAAGCAAGTCTGGATCCCGAAAGGTACAGCTGACACAATAGGACCCAACACCCAATGGGTACCTAAAGCCTGATTTGCTTACAGGCGGCTGTGGATCACAACAAGAGGAGAGAAGACTCAATCAAAGCTGTCTGGTACCTAGATAGTGGTTGCTCAAGGCACATGACTGGAATGAAGAGTCTTCTCCAAGAATATCAGGCTAAAGATGGTCCACAGGTAACCTTTGGTGATAACTCAAAAGGTGTTACTAAGGGTTTTGGTGTTCTAATTATAGGTACAGTCAGAGTGGAAAATGTGTCCTTTGTGGAAGGACTGAAGCATAACCTGCTGTCAGTAAGTCAATTCTGTGACAAAGGGTTTTGTGTTGAGTTCTCATCGAATAAATGTTCAGTCAAGGACAAATCAACACAAGTGTTTCTATCAGGTATAAGGAAAGGTAACGTTTATCTCGCTGATTGGAGCAGCACTATTCCTAATACTTGTCTTGTTGCTAAAAGCTCTCTAGAGCTCAGTTGGTTATGGCATAAAAGATTAAGCCACCTGAACTTCAAGATTCTTAACAAAATTTCTAGACAGTCACTTGTTGATGGTCTACCTAATGAAGTTTTTAGCAAAGATCACGTGTGCAAAGCTTGTCAGGAAAGGAAGCAGGTCAGAGCATCATTCAAAGAAAAGGCTTCCTACTCCACTGACAGGATACTTCAGCTCTTGCACATGGATCTATTTGGTCCCATAACACCTGTGAGTATGAATGGTAGAAAATATACCCTTGTGGTTATTGATAATTATTCTAGATATACTTGGGTTATTTTCTTGTTGAATAAGAAGGAAACACAGGTGAAGCTTCCAGAGTTGCTCAGAAGACTCAGCAATGAGAAAAATCAGTCCATTACTAAGATCAGATCTGACAAGGGCACTGAATTTATAAATTCATATATTTCTGACTTTTGTAATGAACTTGGTATAGCTCATGAGACTTCTGCAGCTAGAACCCCACAACAGAATGGTGTCGCTGAAAGGAGGAATCGGACACTGAAGGAAGCTGCAAGGACCATGCTGGCTGAGTCAGGATTGCCCAAGAAGTTTTGGGCTGAGGCAATCAACACTGCATGCTACACTCAGAACAGATCCATGCTGAACAAGCAACATGCTCAGACCCCATATGAGACATGGAACAAAAGAAAACCTCGTATTTCTTACTTTCATGTGTTTGGTTGTAAGTGCTTCATCCTCAACAATGGGAAGACCCAGTTGAAAGCCTTTGATAGCAAATCTGATGAAGGAATATTCTTGGGATATTCTGAAATTAGCAAAGCCTTCAGGGTTTACAATTGTAGGACCCTTGTTGTGGAAGAATCACCTCATGTTGTCTTTGATGAATCTGCTAATGAGTCTAGGGCAAAGGTGCTGAATCCTGACACTGAGGAGGTCACGAGGAGAGTGACAAGGCTGAGCCTGAAGAATCAACCTGATCCCAAGATCAAGACTGTGCCAATCCCCAGATGGGATGATGATGACGATCAGGATGATGAACCAAGTGCCACTCCTAAACCCAGCACATCAGGGATTGTTGAGCCTCAGACAGAGGAACAGGCTCAACCTGAGGTAAGTACCGTCTATGAAGATGCTGTTGCAGCTGAGACGGCTCCTGAGTCACCTCATCAAGGGGGAATCAATGTCCCTGACATTGAGCTTGTTAATCCCTTTGGTATAGACTCAGGATCATACCCTTCTGTTCAATTTCCTGAATTTTATGAGCCTGTAGACACTAACATTGCAGGTACTTCAGGAACAACTCCTGGCAAAAGAACATGGTTAGAAGATCATCCCATTGATCAAATTATTGGTGATCCAACAGAGGGAGTCAGGACTAGACGGTTTCATGGTGAGAGTGCACTGTTCTGTTGCTTTCTCTCTGAGCAAGAGCCTCAGAACATTGAAGAAGCTCTCACTGACTCGAACTGGATCATTGCCATGCAAGAGGAGTTGAATCAGTTCACAAGGAATCAGGTTTGGGAACTGGTAGATAGACCTAGGCATCAAGGTGTGATTGGTACCAAGTGGGTCTTTAAGAACAAGAAGGATGAGAATGGTGTTGTGGTAAGGAACAAGGCTAGACTGGTTGCAAAAGGGTATTGTCAGTCTGAAGGAATAGACTATGATGAGACTTTTGCTCCAGTGGCTAGATTGGAAGCTATCAGGTTGTTCCTTGCCTATGCGACATATAAGAAGTTCAAGGTGTATCAAATGGATGTCAAGAGTGCATTCTTGAATGGTGTACTCAATGAAGAGGTATATGTTGAACAACCTCTCGGGTTTGAGGTTGGAGATAGAGTATACCATTTGAAGAAAGCACTCTATGGACTTAAGCAAGCACCAAGAGCTTGGTATGATACCCTCTCTCAATTCCTGACTGATCATGGGTTCAAGAAGGGAACAATGGATAGGACATTGTTCAGGATCACTGAAGGTGATGACATTCTCTTGGTCCAAATTTATGTGGATGACATAATATTTGGATCACCAAATCATCAGTTATGTGAGAAATTCTCTAAACTGATGACTGGTAAATTTGAGATGTCAATGATGGGAGAGATGAACTTCTTCTTAGGATTGCAGGTCAAGCAGACTGATCAAGGTATATTTATTAATCAGGCCAAGTACACAAGAGACTTGATTCATAAGTTTGGTGTTCAGAACAGCAATCCAGCCAGGATCCCAATGAACACAAATTGGAAGATGGATCCTGACACTGAAGGGACTTCAGTGAATCAGACTGAGTATCGTGGGCTGATAGGTTCTTTACTGTACCTGACTGCAAGTAGGCCTGACATTACGTTTGCAGTTGGTGTGTGTGCTAGGTATCAGTCTGATCCCAAGAGAAGTCATTTGGAGGCTGCTAAGAGGATACTTAAGTATTTGAAAAGGACAGTTAATATGGGACTATGGTATCCTTCAGATGACAACCTTGAACTGACAGGGTATTCAGATGCAGATTATGGAGGTTGTAGGATTGATAGGAAATCAACCTCAGGGACATGTCAGTTTTTGGGAAGTAAGTTGATCTCGTGGTTTAGTAAGAAGCAGAATTCAGTGGCAACATCCACAACTGAGGCTGAGTATATGGCTGCAGGGAGTTGTTGTGCTCAGATCCTATGGTTGAGGCAACAGTTGAGGGACTACCAAGTATTTGCTAATCAGGTTCCAATCTATTGTGATAACAATAGTGCAATAGCAATCACTCAGAACCCAGTGCTTCACACAAGGTGCAAGCATGTGGATATTAGACACCACTTCATTCGAGATCATGTGGAAAAGAAAGATATTAGGATGGAAAAGATTCACACTGATAGGCAAAGAGCTGACATCTTGACTAAGCCCTTGGCTGAAGCAAGGTTTATGGAACTGTCAGTGGAATTGGGACTCTTAGATCCGGGAGAGCAGTCAGTGTAGGGTTCTAGGGGGAACTCAGGCCAGACTCGACTCAGCGAGGTATCAGGGTGCTACAATGTCTCCCTGACAGGTATGGGTTCTAACCTGACTCTTGTGAATCTCAAGCGTCTCCCTGAGTCATTCGTCCTGAAAATCTTTATTAAATGCATTCCGTTTTCATTAAAAGCACGCCTTTTTATATTTAAACCCACGCGCACGGAGCATTTAATGCTACAGTTACTTTTTCATATACGTGTCCGTTTTATACGGAATATGACTGACTTGGGGTTTTAATTAAAACTGAGATTAATCCTGGCCTCTCATTTCAAAACCTTTCGAATTCAGGAATCAATCTCAACCCCACGTTTGAGTAACTGACTTATTCTTATCAATCAAGGGTGCCATTTGAGGTCTTTCCGCAAACACAACGCACAATTTGCACACTGAGTTTTCTCTTGCTCAAACACAGAATTTCTAAAACCTCTTTTTCAAAAAACAATGGCATTCCTTGATTCCGACTGGACAACCGACAAGATCGTCGATATTGTTGAGAAGAAGCTGGTACACATGGAGCAAGTCATCTCCATGGAAGGTATCTGTCTAACGGTTGAGGAAATCAAACCCGTTTTTAAATGGATTTCCGACGCCGGGTTGGAAACATACTTCACCACCCGCCCCTCTTCTGTACTCCCAAGAACAGTGGTGGAAGCTTATTTTAACATGTTCTTGCGGAAGGGGGAAGTCTTCACAAAGGTGACTGCGCTAAAGCCGACGGGAGAAAAGAACGGCGACGGAGAGCCTCTCTACGACTCGGAGGTGGTCACCATCGATCTCAGGCAGGCGGTGAGGGAAGTCTTCAAGCTGCCATTCTCAGGCATCAACCCCAGGACTTACAAGGAAAACTCGGAGGGAGAATTCCTTGGGAAATGGACCAAGTCAGGGTCTTCGGAGTTCAGGGCCCGTCAGAACAAGAGCACTCTGAAGCCGGAGTACAGGGCTCTGGTGGACTTGGTGTCCAAGATTGTGATGGGAGCAACTGGCTCTCACGAGCAGTTGAGTCTGCCTAAGCTGAGGCTCATGGGAGCAATCGCTGATGGAGTGGAAGCGAACTGGGAGCAGTTCTTCCTCGATCAACTCCATCAGGCGGGATTGGACAAGATCACGCGTGACAAGGAGAAGAAGCACATATCCGTCAGTGCCATCTTGCCATTTGGCACAAGATTGTCCATGCTGATTGCTCATGCGTGCCATGAGTACACTTTTGACTTTGAAGACAACCTTTCCTCAAAGAAGGTAATGTTTTCCTCACTGAGTGACACCTATTCAGTGCTAGGGCTGACTGATCCCAATGCGAAAGCAAAGGGTCAGGCCAGAAAGCCAGCTGGGAAGGCCAAGAGAGTGGCAACCAGCCTCATTGAAAAGGTGGATGAGCTCCTTGAGAGGAGTAAGGAGGCTGAGAAGGCTGTTGCTGAAGAGGTGGAGCAACCTGAGGTGGGCGTGGCTGAGAAGAAGGAGAGGAGGGTGAAAATCGTGCTGTCAGGGAAGAGCACGAAGTCAGGGACTGAGTCAGATCCCAAGAAGGTCGGGACTGAGGCTGAGGGAACTGATGATGATGTCAGTAAGGAGGGCGCTCAGGGAGAGAGGCCCCTGAAGAGACTTAGGAGGGGAGTAAAGAAGTCTCCTGCTAAGAAACTTCCTGAGTTGAGTGAGAGGGAGAAGTCAAGCTCTCCTGGAGCCTCTGACTTAGAGGAGGTAAGAAAGACTGTTGAGACGGCTGAGTCATTGCAGCCTGAGACAGCACCCACTCAAACACCCCCACATCCTGAAACCCAAACACCTTCCATCCCTGACCCCACACCTCAAACTCCCCAACTCCCCCAACCTTCAGAGCCAAATTACCCTACTGAGTCAGTGCCCTCAACCTCACCTACAATTGAGCCTGGCCAGTTAGCCGAGCCAAACCTTCCCAACCCCTCAGATTTTCCCTCATACCCCAACCCCAAAGACTGTCCCAAATCTATTTCAGCTGAAGAGGATGAGTTCTTTGAAATAGAGGAGGAGGAGCTGGATGAGCACATGGCGGGAGGTATACTGGAGAATACGCTCGGGGGGAATGCCACGGAGTGGGCAGGAAAGTGCTGGCCTGGGCTGTACAAATATACTGAATTGCTGGCATATGTGGTGGAGCTCAAAGTTTGGTTGGACTTCAAACAATCAAACATGCAGGAGCAACACATGCTGGTGGACGCTCGCGGCTGGGAGCACTGGGAGACGGAGGAGGCCAAGATTTGCTCATTCTTTGGCCTGACAAGCTGGCTTCAACTATTGAACTTCGATAACCTGAAGAAGCTTGTGGCTGAAATGATGGCCAAAAGCAAGGCTGATCTTCTCTCCGTTGAGGAGGATGATGATGAGAAGGATGATGACGCTCAAGGTGGAGCTGTGGAAAAAGGCAGTGGAGGAGACTGCTAGAGAAGTTGATGAGATGGACTCTGAGCCTCAGGCTCAGGGGGAAGGTGACAAGAACACTGGTGCCAAGGGTGGACCAGTGGCTGAGGATGTTGTGAACATCTCAGCTGCCAATGAGACATCTGTCGATGAAGGGATTCCCTGCCCTGAGACACGAGAGGATGATGTTGAGGCATTCAAGGAGACTCTCAGTTCCGAAGGACAAGTTCCTAAGGTTCAAGTTAGCTTAGCCGAGCCTGAGGAGGCGGCTATGACTACTTCACAACTGCCTTCAGTGCACCTTGAAGAAGGGACTGATGCTGCAGGGGCTGACAAGGGAAAGCAGCCAATCACTGATGAGGCCGCTGATGATGAAGATGTGATCATAACCGGGGTCGGCCGTGCTGAATTTACAAGCATAGTGGAGGTCAAACAGGAGAAAGCCTCGGAAAATCTAGCTGAGCTTCAGGAGGAAGTAATGAGGCTACGTGCTGAAAAAGATGTAGACTCCAAGGCCCTGGCGAAGCACATCAGGTGGACAAAGTCAGCTTACAACACCCTTGCTAACAGGGAGCTGATCTTACTAAAGCGCACAATGACTGACACGGCCAAGTCAGTGAAGAATGAGAGGAAGCGCACAAAGAAGATGCTCAGAAACACTCTCAAGAAGCTTGAAGAGAGGGATGCGATCAGGGACGAAAAGATGAATCAGGCAGTGGACAGGCTTGCAGTTCAGACTGGAGCTATTGTCACTCAGGCCTTGAAGGACTCAGCGTCCAAATTGGAGCTGGAGTCAGGGAAGCTGGATCGCACCTCTCAATCAGTGGCGGACGTTTTGGCTAAGGCCACTGAGGAGTCTGCGAAGATACTGACTGAGGTTAGCAGAGTCAGCGGTGAGTCCTTGAAGGTGGAAGAAAGGATCACCAAGGCTGAACAAAGTCTCCAACTCTCTATGGAGGTCTTTGAGAAGAAAGTCAATGCTGCCATCAGTTCCGTATCTTTTGCAGGGACTGGGATTTCAATGGGAGTTGAATTATTGAAGGAGGGAATCAACGATGTCCATTCCCTAGCCTCCTTCGTAATCAACAGCGGATCTGACGCATTCCCATCTGAGGCCAATGATGATGCCAAAAAGGGGGAAAAGAAGAAGAAAAGATCCCGCCCTGAGGCATCTGAGGCAGTTAGTCAAGGAGAGACCGTCCTAGCTGACCCTGAAGCCAATCCTGATGGAAATATTCTAAGGGTAAGGAAGTCAGCTAGGTTAGCGGCCGTGGAGAAGAAAGGAGAACAATTAGTTGCCAAGCTGAGGGAAGAGGCAACAAAGGCAAAGGCTAATGAACCTTCAAAGCAACAACCTGAGCCAGTCCAAAGATCGTCACCCATGAGCTCAAGGAAGAATCCCATCACTTACTCAGGTGAGTTAGTTGCGGAGCTATGTGCTGAAGCATGGGGAGATCAACCTGAAAAGACTGAGGCTATGCGCAGAGCTGAAATTGCTCAGAAGGAGAAGATGCGCATTTTGGAGAAGAAGGTTGAAAAGCTGACTGACATCAATGAGCTTCAACAACGCGAACTAGATGATGCAGTGATCAGCTTGCTAAGGAGGAAGAAGGCGAAGCCTGAGCCAAGGAAGTACAGGAAGAAGCCAACAGTTAGGAAAGCAACAATTCTTCAAATCAGTAGGCCAGAATCAGGAGCAAGGGAAGCTTTTGTTGATGAGTTCGTCTCAGAGACTTTGAAGGAGTTTTGGACTGATGCAAGGGATGAATTTGTCAGGCTATGGTTTGTTGTGAAGAAGTGGGGCGACACTGACGATATTGATGCCCACTTCACTGACTATATGATGGACAATCATCCTGAGCTATTCCAGAAGATCTTGGAGGAGGCTGAGGCAGCTCAAGTCCAAGTGAAGGCTCCTGAGTTCACCATTCGAGCTCCTCCCTTGATTCCTGGAACTCAAAAGCATGACACTAAGGCCATAATGATGGAAGTCCTAAAGATAGCCAGAACTGAAGGATATGTGAACCAACCTGGAAGACTTGACGAGCTAAAGGCAAGAGTTTATGCAGGATATGGACTCAAGCCTGAAATGAGATTAGTCTAGGTGTTCATAGGCTTCTTTGTAATAGATTAGATTCATTGTAATCATATCCACATCAATCAATGAAATCTATTACTTTTGCCCACAGACAAAAACTCATTGTCTTTTTGGCTGTTGTTTAAAATTCTGTACTTTATCAAGAATTGCTCTAACACTGTCTTATCTTATAGATAGGTTTGTCTTGTTTCCTCTAAGTGTTTTGAGGATCTTTTCAGTGTTTTGGCATCATCAAAAAGGGGGAAATTGTTGGGACATTGTCAGTTTTGATTAAGATCCCAAAGCCCCTGAAAAGATGATTGCCTTAATCTGTCTTTGTCAGGCTAGTCTTGGTTAGGATTAGTACTTAGTCATTTTACACTTCACAGGTACTCAGTGAGAGGAGAACTCACTGGAGACAATCAAGACTCAGAGCCTGAAGACGAAGAGCACCATCCTGAACTTATGGCAGTCTTCTAAGCTGGCTGAGTAAGTTTCAGTGATGAAGAGTATGACCCTGAGATCATTACTAACTCAGTCCTGAAGGGAACAGTTTGTCACTGAGTTAATGGGAAGACTTGGAGTAGAGCCAAGCAATGCAAAAGGAATTTCAGCGTCAGGACAAGACCGGTGAGCTCAAGACAAAATGAACTTAATAAGACAAGCCTGAAGCTCAGGAATAAGTTCTGACATTCTCACCAACCTGATGACGTGGACCAATCCGAGGAGGACACGCACGTACGGAACCTGACATAAAGACTGAATTCAGACTGCATATTCAACGGGCAAGCATTTAATGTGCATTTAATGCAAATACCAAATCCATGCAAGGGCGGCTGCTGCATGGAGATATGTCCGTTTGAAGCCCCTCTACATAGATGGCTAGAAGGCTATCTCTCCAACGGATAGTTATTCAAACCACCTATAAATACAGAAGGCCTTGAACCCATTCAAGGTACGGGAAATTTCCAAGCCAGAAATTACTCAAACTCTCAAGCAATCAAAGCATTCAGCCTTTAAGAGAAACACTCGAAACCTTCTAAATTTCCCAAGTGTTTCTCAACAACTGAGAGTTATTCTGTATTCCAAGAGCTAATTAGAATTATCTTAAGCTTAGAGAGATTATCCAATCCTTAGCATAGCTTTGCCTTGTAAGGATAATCTCAACTTAGTTGGAATCCAAACTGAAACCAAAACCCTAAGTTAGGCTTGTTGGGAGTAAGTCAGTTAGTGTGATAGTAAGAGGAGTTTGTATAGATCAGTGAGGTAACTGATCTTGGTGCACCTTGGCACGTTAAAAACAAGAATCCCTTGAGTGGATTTCCTGTTAAGTCAGGCCGTGGACGTAGGAGCTTGAGACTCTGAACCACGTTAAACTCCTTGTGTTCTTACTGCTTTGACATTGTGCATACTTGCCATATTACCTGTTCATTCATTGCATTCAAGTTTATCAGGTCTGAATCAATCAACCTGATCCTCAAAAGAACACTGCCCTACTAAACACTTCTCAGATTTGAGTAAAACAAGTTTTCAGAAAGCAAACTAAACAAGACTTTAAACTATCAGGGCTCAAACATTTCCGCACTGAACTTGAACTGATAGTTAGCCAACTGACCCGCACCAAGTGTAGTCAATGGGTGTATTATCAGCTCCTAGTTCTTTACCACTCTGAGTGAAGGGGACTCAGTCAGTTTTAAGTTTGAAAATTGGTATACGTGTATTCCCCCCCATACACGTATTCCTCAGTCTTGTACCGGGACCAACATCGAGCTTTTGGACTTTTCCTCTTGACGAACAACTACTATATTTACATTATGAAAAATTTACAAGTGTTGTAAGACTGCTCGTCACTAACACATACTACCTGACGAACAACTTTGAACACTAACTAAAAAACATGCTCGCTTATAATATTCTTGCCGAGAAACTCTGTCTTAAATTAAAAGATGAAACAACACTAAACTATACAATGTGCCGAACAACTTTAAATTCTATACTTAGCAAAATTTTCAAAAAATTAGGCAAGTTTTTGGTTTGCCTGGTTTGCCTCATTTGGTTCACTGGCCCCCCAAGCAATTTGTTCGCCCAAATATGAACATGTTCGTCTTATTGATAGTACTTCTTCAGATGTACAGCATTCCAGGAGTATTGGGCCGGCTTGCCTTCCATATCTTCGATATCGTATACACCATTAACGAATTTTTCTGTTATACGATACGGGCCCTCCCAAGATGGTCCCAATACACCTGGAGGTTGGGCGAGCAACTTTCTTAGAACCATATCTCCAACTCTGAATTCCCTGACTTTAACATGGGAATTATAATAGCGTTCTGCTCGCTGCTTGTAGGTAGCATTTTTTAGCTCGACATTCAGTCTTTTTTCTTCGAGCAAATCCATTTCAGTAGCTAGAGCAGAGTTTGCCTGCTCGTCAAAGTTGGTCGTCCGGTATGTGTTGGTCTTTAACTCGATTGGTATTACAGCCTCTGTTCCGAAAGCCATTGCAAAAGGTGTTTCTCCGGTGCTTGACCTGGGAGAAACTCTGTATGCCCATAAGACTTCCAGAAGCTCTGTAGACCAACTGCTTTTGCTTTCTGCTAGCCGTACTTTTAACGTATGCTTGATAATTTTGTTTACGGCCTCGACTTGTCCATTCGACTGGGGATGATAGGGCGTAGAATAATATTTCTTGATCCCCCACTTTTGTACAGAAATCTCTCAACTCTTTTCCATCAAACTGCGGACCATTGTCTGTCACGATGGTTTGTGGAACTCCAAAACGATAGACAATGTTCTTCCAAATGAAGTTGATCATCTTCTGTTGTGTGATTTTCAACATGGCCTCTGCTTCTGCCCATTTTGTATAATAGTCGACTGCCACAACGGCAAATCGAACTCCTCCAACTCCCGCCGGGAAGGGACCAATAATGTCCATCCCCCATCTTGCAAATGGCCACAGGCTGTAAACTGATACGAGCTGTTGAGCCGGGGTATGAATGTTTGGTGCAAAAATCTGGCACTGGTGGCAAGTCTTTGCTTTCTTGATTGCATCTTGACGTAAAGTTGGCCAATAATAGCCTTGTCTGATAGTCTTGTATGCCAAGGCTTTCCCCCCAGTATGATTTCCGCATACTCCGGCATGTATTTCTTCGAGTATTGCTCGTCCTTGCCCCCTAGTCAAACATTTGAGAAGTGGGATTGATATTCCCCTTTTGTAAAGTTGTTCGCCCACCAGAGTATATCTGGCGGCTTGCTTTGTTAGCTTGGCAGCTTCAAAATGGTTGTTTGGTTTTTCTCCACTTTTCAAATATTTGACTATATTTGTTCTCCAGTCTTCTTCTTCACTTGCTTGTTTATCAAGTTGGTTGACATTATAACTTCTTGTTGATGGATCATTCATCTTTGATATTATAATGTCTGCCAACTCTGCTGGTCCCTCACTTGTTGCTAGTCGGGCCAACGCATCTGCTTGTGTGTTGCTTGTTCTTGGAATTTGTTCAATGAAGACTTGTTCTAACAAGGATATCAGGTAAGCAAAAATTCGTTGATACTCGATCATGTGATCATCTTTCGCCTCGTATTCACCTCGAACTTGGTTCACAATCAATTGGGAGTCGCTAAATATTTGTAACCGTCTAACACCTACTGCGAGAGATAGGTGGAGACCAGCAATAAGAGCTTCGTACTCAGCTTCGTTGTTGGTTGCCATGAAACCAAATTTGATTGCCGAGGTGAATACTTGTCTGTTTGGACTAATTAGAACCACTCCTGCCACCGATGCAATGTTAGTTGAAGATCCGTCAACATAAAGATGCCATGGGTGATCAAGTCCTCTCGTCGGATCTGGTGGGAAGGTTAGTTCGACAATAAAGTCGGCTAACGCTTGCTCTTTGATCGCTGTTCGAGGAGCATAGGTCACCCCGAATTGGCTAATCTCTAGTGACCACTTTAATAGATGACCAGCTGTGTCGGGGCGATGGAGAATTTGTCTGAGTGGGAAAGTTGTTAACACTTCAACTTGATGATAAAAAAAGTATGGTCGTAACTTCCTTACACTCATGACAAGTGCGTACGCCAGTTTCTCAGTTGGAGAGTATTTGATCTCCTCGTCGTGAAAAGCTTGACTGACGTAGTAGATTGGTTGATGAAATTTGTCGTCTTCTCGCACCAGAACAGAACTGATGGCTACTTCTGATGCTGCTAAGTATAAATATAGCTTTTCTCCTGGGACAGGTTTTGATAGGATTTTAACACCTCCCAGATATTCTTTGAGTTGGTCGAATGCCTTTTGACAGTTGTTAGTCCATGTGAATTGTCCTTTTTTGATTGCTTCAAAGAATGGACGGCATTTGTCCCCCGATCTGGATATGAACCGATTCAATGCTGCTAGGCATCCCGTAAGCCTTTGCACTTCTTTTATTGAATGTGGTGGTTGCATATCCACGATTGCTTTGACTTTTGTTGGATTGGCTTTAATCCCTCGTTGACTAACAAGATGACCCAGGAATTTTCCTGAATGAACTCCGAAACTGCTCTTTTTTGGATTCAGCTTCATATTGTAATGTCTAAGAATATCGAACACCTGGGTCAAATGTTGAAGATGGTCTTCCCTTCGGGGGCTTTTGACTACGATATCTTCCACATAGACTTCTACCGTATCTCCGATTTGTCCGTCGAACATCTTGTTCACCAACCTTTGATATGTTGCTCCGGCGTTGATGAGGCCGAAGGGCATTCTTTTCCAACACAACAAGTTTTTGTTTGTATAAAATGTTGTGTTCTCTTGATCGTCTGGATGCATTGGAATTTGATGGTACCCGACAAAGGCATCCATGAATGTTAGCATTTCATGACCTGCAGTGCTGTCCACCAACTGGTCAATGTGAGGGAGTGGAAAGTTATCCTTCGGGCATGCTGCATTCAGATCTGTAAAGTCTATGCATAGCCTCCAGGTTCCGTTTGGTTTCCTCACAAGGACTGGGTTTGCTACCCACTGCGGACAGAGTGCTTGTCGGATCAAGTCGTTGTCTAACAACTTCTTTACTTCTTCGTTCAAGGCCTGATACTTGTCGGGACCATATTTTCTTCGTTTTTGATGGATTGGCCTTTTTGCTTGATTGATGTTGAGCCTATGGCAAACATATTTTGGATTTCAGGCGGGAGATTATGAGTTATGGAATTATGTTGTGATCTATTCACATGTCTAGGATTACGATCCTGGTGGTCGGCCGACGAAGCTCGGGTGGGAGACGCTCTCCTTGACAAACGTGATGCTTGGGATTCCTTTGATTGAGGCATTTCAATTTGATTGTTCTTTAATTTTTATATTGAAGAACACCATGAACACCAAGAACACCTTCACTTGTATCTTCAAATGTTTCTTGAGGTTTTCTTTGAATCTTCAAGTTTCCAACTTGAAGTTCTTGGATAATCACACTAAATCGGAGGTTCGAACCCTTCTTCTAGCGCCAATTTGTTGGTGATCAATTTTTATCGGATGTATTAGTGACTGTTTAAGTTCGGTTTAAAGATCATCAATCAATTACGTGTGATTGGTTACCACCGTAAATGGTAAATCGAGGATTCGGGTTATGAACTTGTAAATGTGAAAGTCGAAATCGTAATAATTTCGTATGCGTGTGTTGGAGTTATACTATTTTCCCAACAGCGTGTACGTTTAGGTGTATTAGTGTGTATTTTGGAAGTGTTTATGAATTTGAACTTGTATTAATAAGCTGGAGAACAACTATTTATAGAGGCTAGCAAGCATGAGGTGTCTCAGACTCTTGGTCTCCCTAGCTTGCATGCCTGACAAGTGTTCTTTGACCTTAGTTTGACCTTATCTAAGCTGAATCTTAGTTACAAAGTCTTCTTTTGGTCTTATCTTGGACTTCATTGTTGTTCGTCCAGGTCAGCTTAGTGCATCCAGAATGGTTTTTTCATCAAATTTGTTCGCCTTTTGGGTGCATGGCTCAGAAGTTGCTCGCCTTTGTGTTTTACACATTTTGGCTTTGGGATCTTGATCCTTTGTTCGTCGACATGCACCTCTTAGGTTGGTAGATGCACCACCTTTCGTCAATGTTGTTCGTCATTCAGCGACTTAGAAAAATGTTCATATCTGGTCTTGGGTCTTAATACTTGTTCGCCAGTATGTTGTTCGTCGGTTTATACACTCCCTGGATTGATTTATGCACCCCGACTTGATTTTCTTTGTTGATCATCTTTAATTTGGGGTTGATTCCTCGTAATCCTTACTAAGGCTTTAATTCTTGTTCGTCATTCATTGATTTATGTTCGCTTATCAACACCCGGGAATGAGAAAAAGGTTTGTAAACTCGTTCGATCGTTGTATGGACTTAAACAAGCTCCTATACAATGACATTTAAAGTTTGATAATATTATGTTGTCAAATGGATTTTGAATTAACGAATGTGACAAGTGTGTGTATGTGAAAGATACACAAAATGGATTTGTTATCGTATGCTTATATGTTGATGACATGTTAATCATGGGTAACAATTCAAATGTGATCGTTAATATGAAAAACATGTTAAAGAAATTTTTTGACATGAAAGACATGGGTCTAGCAGACGTGATTCTAGGAATCAAAATAGAAAGAACTTCAAATGGAATTTCTTTAACACAATCTCATTACGTTGAGAAAGTCTTGAAGAAATTTAAAGCATTAAAACTCCACTAGAACAGAATGTTCATCTGAAGAAGAACAGAGGTGAACCTATGAATCATTTGGAATATGCAAGGATCATTGGAAGCGTGATGTACACTACAAATTGCACACATCCTGATCTTGCATGCTCTGTGAACAAACTGAGCAGGTACACAAGCAATCCAAGTCACGAACATTGGAAAGCTCTGAAAAGGGTCTTGAGATACTTGAAGTATACTCTTGATTTTGGGCTACACTACACGCGACATCCAGGTGTACTTGAAGGGTACAGTGACGCTAATTGGATATCCGATAGTAAAGACTCATTCTCAACTCGTGGATATGTATTCACTATTGGAGGAGCAGCTGTATCGTGGAAATCCACAAAGCAGACGTGTATTGCCCAATCCACTATGGAATCTGAGTTCATCGCTTTGGATCAAGCAGGTGAAGAAGCTGAATGGCTTCATAATTTTTTAGAAGATATTCCTTATTGGAACAAACCGGTACCATCTGTAATGGTACATTGTGACTGTCAAGCTGCTATTGGTAGAGTTTTGAGCAGTATGTACAACGGAAAGTCGAGACATATCCGTCGTCGACATAACTCCGTTAGACATTTGATCTCAACTGGTATTATAACAATTGATTATGTAAGATCAATTGATAACATAGCGGATCCGCTCACGAAGAGCTTGAACCGAGATCAAATGAATAAGCTGATAGAGGGAATGGGTCTAAAATCCACAAATAAAACTGAAACAGTGGTAACCCAACCATGATGACTGCAGATCCCAAGAACTTGGTTCAAAAGGGAAAACTAAGCTGTGAATGTTAGTTGTACAACACTTGAAAATCATGACCATTCCTGACAGCACTGTGTCAAATGTTAGTAGACCCGTGAGTTGTGGTAAAGGATAAGTCGTTGACTTTTAATGATTCCTATAAAGTCCATGTGGGACTGAGTATGACGGGATACTCGAAAGGAGATCACCTATATAAATGAGAAGTGAGGGCCACTTCGACCAAACATTTATGAATACAAAGGGCGTCCAGGGCCAAAATGGACAAAAATGTGAGAATAAATCGGAATCGAGACTGACTTGTGTCTGTACTATCTGTAAGGTATACACTAAGGAGGATTAGTTCAAGGCATCGTGTCCACTAAGCCACCGGTATACCTGATGGTGCCGGACTACGGAAAGTTCAAAGTCATTGGCTACTTATCCGGAAGCAATGAGGTCTCAATCGAGCTGAACGAACAAGTCTGACTCTGTATAGGTGCAATTCTCACTCATGTGGGGTATTGTTGGAAATTGGTTATTTATTTGATTAATTTTTTGAAGAATGAAAATGTTAATTTTTGGGAAAACAAAATTAACGAGGTTGTTCTACTCGCGGAGTAGATGAACGTGGTATATTTAATATCTCAAAACCGATTTCCGATGAGTGAGAAATTAATTTGGGAAGTTGGATAATTATTCACTTGTGGTGAATAACTCAATGGAAAGGAACAATTGAGTTACATCCCATATTGGAAACTTGCAAGAAGTGTTCCTTGGATATAAGAAGGAAAATGTTCATGTTCTTCAACTTGGTACATGGGGACCCTAACCATGGACCACACACGCGCCCCGTCCCTCCCCGCCCGAGCCCGCGCCCGGGACCGGATCCGGGTCCGTGGTCCTTGGTTCTTGGCAATTGGGCTTTGGGGCCTACCTATATTTTTAGAGTGTCAAAAATATGAAAATGCCCTTTTTGGGCCGAACCGGTTTGGGTGGCCCATCGGATTTGGATCGGCCCACGAACATGATTAATACACTCGCAGAATGATTAATACACTCCAGATTTCGAATTTGATTTAAAATTGAAATATTTGGAGGAATATTCTGTTCTTGCTTCCCAAGAAAGAGATAACGTCCCTATCCACTGATTTCGTGGTTATCCCACGATTTTCTCAATCGATCGTCCTCATCTGCAGTGCAGATTTCCGCCTATATATACCCCTTCATATCCAGACTTTCGTACTCACCTTTCAGACTACGAATCCTAGAGTTTAGAAAGCCTTTCACATATACTTATTTCGTTCAGTTCGAAATTTTGATTTCGTTCGTTGAGAGTTTATACACGGTGGTGCTGCCGGTGTAAACTATTAAACTGTTTTACCTTTGGAGACTCATACGCACGATACCGTAAGCACTATACGGGGCATATTCAGTCTTGCAGGAAAAGGATTTTCCTTGACTCGGTTTTTCATACTGTTGATGGACGACCAGGCGAGCAACAGTGATTGGAGGATTAAGAGACTAATTGCATAATTATGATGTCGGCGACCAGCAGAGCTCATAAGGAGTCAAAGCATTAGGCGACCAGGAGGGTTGTCAGACGAATGTCAGGCGACTAACACAGCAAGAGAACAAGATGGATAAGTAATTAAGTCAAAAGCAAGGGCAAGAGTACCCACTACTTAGGCGACCAAGCGAGCAAGACTGAGGCCACGAAGAATAGCTCAAAATTCCACTACTTTAAACATTGCATTAGAAACAAACAAGTGTACTAAACACTTGTCATTGTATAAAAAATGTAATAGTTTAGGAATAAGACAAGTGGTTAAACACTTGTCAATGCCAAAATCAAAAGGCTAAGAGGGTGACACCTCCTACTTGCTTGTAAACCTATAAATACCCCTTTATGAAAGGGTCAAAATAAGTTCAAATATTCAACAAAAAGGCTAAACTCTTGCAATTTTATCTCTCAATCTTTACTCGCACAAAAACATTACTTGTAATCTTGTTTGGTGACCTTCTTAGTGTTAAAACAACCACTAATTATCCGATTCGGATCAAAGTCATCAACACATACGAATTCGTTTCGTATTTACTTGTTCGTGCAGTGTTCGAGACACACCCTCTCACAAACAAGGATGGAATGCATAACAATTTGTAAAATTAATTCCGAAAAAAAAATTGAATTTTAAAACAATGCATAATGATTTGTGAAATTATATAACTCGAACGTTGTCAATACTTAACATATAACAATTCCTAAAGTCTAATGTTTGACTGAAAACCATACATCGTAGTTACTGATATTAATTGATGTTGACGTAGTTGTAGATATTCAACATTTTTATAAAAAATAATCACTATATAAAGATGTCGATGTTCGGAGATAAAAATTGACACACACAAAAAAAGTCTAAAATGGCAAATAATGTAGTCAAGAAAAAGTTAGATGGCAAAGTTGCAATAATTACAGGTGCGGCAAGTGGCATCGGCGAGGCCACCGCCCGTTACTTTGCCGAAAACGGCGCACGTGCGGTGGTGATCGCCGATATCCAAGACGACAAAGGCCGATCTGTGGCGGAGTCCATCGGCTCAGGGCGGTGCAGCTACGTCAACTGCGACGTCACCGACGAGGAACAAGTCAAGTCTTTGGTGGACTGGACGGTCAAAACCTACGGCGGGATCGATATCATGTTCAGCAACGCCGGAATTATTAACCCCGGGCAAACCATTCTGGAGCTCGACTTTTCGATGTACGATCACGTTATGCGGGTGAATGCTCGGAGCATGGCGGTGTGCGTGAAGCAGGCGGCGCGTAAGATGATTGAGCTGGGGACCAGAGGGGCTATTGTTTGCACCGCCAGTACGGCGGCGTCAATGGGCGGAATGTTTACGACAGATTACTTTATGTCGAAGCATGCGGTGTTGGGGCTAGTCCGATCGGCGAGTATGCAGCTTGGAGAGCATGGGATAAGGGTTAATTGTGTGTCTCCGTCGGCGGTGGTGACGCCGCTTCTGGCTAAAGTGGGATTATCGACGGCCGGTGAGGTGGAAAATTTTATGGGACCGGTTACTAGCTTGAAAGGGGTGGCGTTGACGGCGGAGCATGTGGCGGAGGCGGTGTTGTTTTTGGCTTCGAATGAGTCGGCTTTTGTGACGGGCCATAATCTTGTGGTGGATGGTGGCCTCGTCAGCATGCCCACGCAGCTGGGATGAGAACTACACAATATTATGCTATTATTGGGGGAATTGATTCAACAATATAATGTATCCTGTCGAAATAAAATGTAAGAATAAAGATTACTTTAAAAATACTTGTGATTTTTTAGAAATTTTACCAATCCGAATATTTAATGTATCAGTTTTATATAAGGATTATACATTTTTTAGGATATAATATTAATTGGGCGGTTTTTTTTTTTATTTTTTATTTAAGGAATGCCATGAACAAATAAGAACAAAATGAAGAGACTGCGCAAAACAAAAATTAAAAGAATGGCACAAAAGGAGATGCATATTGTCAACTCCTTAAACCAGTAGGTCAAAATTAGTAAAACTAAGGAAATAATCGTACAATAAAACCTCTATAAATTAATAAACTCTTTAAAATAATAAATTTAATTTGTCAATATTGATTTCAGAATATCGACACCTTTTAGATGAGAAGTCATCGTCTTGTATGATTTTTTATAGATTTTTCTTGGTCAGTAAAAAAAAAATAGATTTTTCTTGGTTGATAAATATGATGTATAATGTGTAGTAATTAAATATAGTGACTTTTAACTTAATACATACATTGATGGATATGAATATATGAATATATGATCGATGCATGATAAATATATATTTATTGTACTAGTAGTTCGATGAATATAATGCATTTACCAATTAAATGCACTCGCTATTATAAAAATAATTTTTTATTTTTCGTGATGAAAAAATATTCTTTAAATTAATAAATTGTTAATTTTTAGATAAATTAATACCTTTCTAAAATAATAAAATTTACAGGTCCCAAAAATATTAATTATAGAAGTTTTATTGTATACGGTCTCCGTTCGAACACTTAACTGCTCATTTTGATTTAGACATGAGTTTTAATGTGAATGTTGTTTATTAGTATTATATATGTTTAATAAAGTTGTTTTATAGTGAAATTGTGGTAATAAAGGTTGCAAAAATGAGAATAAAGTGGTTTATTTGTTTGTTTATTAAAAATTAATTTTTTCATACCATAAACAATATTTCAACATATAAATTATATACTCATTAATCATAAAATGTAATACTTTTTGTTAACTTAGAGAAGTAAAAATAGAGAGTATTCTTAAAATTAGTAACAGCGGCTACTCTTGTACAATTAAATCCGATCCGAAGACTTCAATTTGGTATTTAAAGTCGTACCGACTAGGTCATGTGTAACGACTTACAATCTAGTTTGCCATATATACTAAAGGAAAGGAAAAGTCATACACCAAACAGGAATAGAATTAAGACAAAAAAATACTACTCACGAAAATCAAACACATACTGGCAAGTGAAAGGGATGCCTCAACCACTGGGCTGTCTGATATTCGAGATATTTAATGAATTCAATGGTACAGTCGCATAAGACCACCTCTTATAAAAATTATATAATTAAAAAAAAAAGTTATTAGGTGGGAAAGGTGTATTTTATTTATTATATATGAAATACTTTTCAACACCCACTTCATTTTTCATTTCCCATGTCCTTCCAAATTGCTAAACTTGATACATTAGTTTCTAAATTATCAAAGAATTGATTTAGAGAAAATAAAAATATCCATTAATCTCATCTACTCAAAAGATATATTTTTATTTGCATCTTATTTTCATTTTTAATAAATGAGAAGTAAAATTACAATTAGTCAAAGAACGCTAATTCCAACAAAAAATACTAATTCTTAGGATCGATCATACACGTATTCCATGACTTGCATTTTTCACCAAGCGATTATACGTGATGGTAAATGCTGACATTATCAAATACTCGATGCAAGAAATCAGTTGAAATTCTGAAAAGGCTATTGTAGAAAACAAAAAGGCTAGACTACATATATATGACGTCTGTTCATTATATTATGTAAATAATTTAAAGAAAGATTCAAAAGATATGTGTGCCTAGTTGGCTGATGTGATATTCATTGACCGGCCCTCACTTGAAATTTCACCACAAGTTTTTTGATTGTGCGATCAGTATTAGACCAATCTAGTAGTTATGAAATTAAATTGAAAAAACAACTCTTGTAGAACCCTTTTGCAGAAGAGGATAAAATTATAGACAAAATAAATTTCAACTCATTCTTAGCTATGTAGGAAGTCTGGTGGAGTGGTAATCCAACGCATATATGCGCCAATTGAGAATTCATAGCTTTATTCCACAACCATATATGTAATCTCCATGCTAAGTATTATTGAGAATGATATCACTTGTATTATTTTGAGTATTCCTTGAACTAGATTATTGACAATCTGAATTTTCAAAATAACCGACACATAATAAGAATGGGCTCATGCATGTGTTAAAATCCATGAAATATACTAATGTAACATAAATAATAACGCAAAAATATGAAATTAGTATTATTGGTGTAAATGTAAGTCAAGTGTAAAGTTTTAATATACCTTAAAAAAATAGTCCTATTCTGATTAACTTTTGTATATATCCACATTTTCTTATCAAGTTTAGATCGATGCTACTTGAAAAAAGAAAATGTTCAAATATATGTGTTGTGAAATTATAATGCTCCGAGATCTATTACAAAAGTTCACATGTATACATTTTTTTTTTTAAATAATGCAATAAAACCAACTCAAGCTCATCGGCTATGAAAAGTGAAATGGTGTTTTGCTTTTTTCTTTTTTTCTAAAAGAAAGAAAGTGAAATGGAGTAATGTGCGTGTGTGAGTGAATCAATCAAGTGTAAAAATATTATAGTGATTTTTTTTATATAATTTATAAATATTATTCTGTTATGAATAATTATAGTGTATGTCCACTATTGTATTATTATTGACATTATTATCCATTCATGCACACCACAAATTATGCTCATAAGATTAGTCATTTAAGTAATGGCTCTTATGTTATTAACATGTTTAGAGCATTTGTGTGTGTATAAATAGTGATTTTGAATAAGATGAAATTGTACTTTTATATGGAGTTCATATGTCATTAGGTGTACGTCATTTTCAAATGAAAGAGAGTGAAGTACAGAAACACAATGTGATGTGAACCTGAGTTCATGTGAATTATTTTTCTTTATATATCACTATTATGTATATATATGTTATCAATGCTACGCATAGTCACTATTATTGTGATAGTCAGTATGTGTAACAATTATAGTGAATAGAGAATTATTGTGTAAATTGTGTGTTTTAAATGATTTTTTATAACAATAATTTTATATTTTTCTCATAATTGTCTGTCTTATGCGATTATGGTTTCGATGCTTTGAATTTTTTTTAAATGCATTTCAAGGTATTTTGGAATTTAGAGTGGAATAATTATTGGAATTGATATAATTAATTTATGGAGAAGAGACTTAAACCATATGAAACTTCTCGAAATCTAAATCGCATCATAAAAAAAATCGAGTTAAATAGTATTCGGGAGCTCGAGTTATGGATGTAAATAATTTGACATGTAGCAGTCCAAGGATTCTCGTGAATTTAGGCTATAACCAGGCCCAGTGTAGCAGCCCACTATCAGAATTTTAAAGGTCCATTTAATGGAAGAAATTTGCTAGTTAATTGAAAAGCCGAAGATCCCCTTCTATAGGTCAAGTTTATATACAGTTCTATCTTTGTTAAGACACTCCATCAAAAATGTTCGAAAAAATTCGAAAATTGTCCGAAAATGTAAAAAAAAAAAAAAAAAAAATAGCTAAAATTATGAATTTTTTAAAAAAATCCCGAAAATTGTTACAGTTTTTGAAAAAAAAATCCAAACTTTTTTTTATGGGTGTATTCACGAAACATGGTTATAAGGAAAGGAAGGAAGTGACATGATTTACCATGAAAAAAATAAAAAGGGTCCATGTGTGAATATGAAGAGGATACGGCCAAATCGTCTTTAGGGAATTATGAAGGGCTAGGATAATTACATTACCTTCATTTATTAATACATTTTATCGAATAAAAATTCAATTTTTTTTCCGAAAAAGTTGATAATTATCTGAATTTTTTTAAATTTAAAATAAGACAACACTTTCCGAAAATTGAGCCCACAAAAAGATTAGCCCATATTTTCCTTAATGTAACCAAGAGAGATTGACGTGATGATATCCCTGGCCACAATGGAGTTTTTGACGTGAGCCACCAGAATTAAGTACGGGGGACGTGAGCAGCAGGGAAGAAAGATAATTTCGGTAAAGATGTATACAATCACGTCTAGCTAGTTTTGCTTATTTCAATTTTAGGGATGTCTGAACTCATATTTTTAAATTATTATTGATTATATACATAATATTTTTTTATACTTCGATTATTTATATCATCTGTTTTATTTGATTAAATGTTTGGATATTTAATTTGAATTGATCAACTAGGTAAGATTATTCATGCTTGTTTGCTAGTTCATATTTTGTAATCTGTAATTGTTGTGAATTTATGGCAATTAGTAGCAACCGGTGAGTATTTCATTATAGTGATATAAATCGGGTTCTTTCGGATCGAGCTTGCGTATTCGGGAACTTATTTTTCCTTTGTCCTCATGTTTAATGCTTTAATCGAATTAAATTTAGATCGTACGTAGACTGTTCAGTTATAAATACTTGTTGAAAAACTTGTTTCAATTGAATATAATTGAGGGACAAGACCGATAAGCAAAACTTGTTTATTGAGGGATATTAATCCTAGAGCATAGTAGAGAAAAACGGTGCATTTAATTGCATGGTTAGAATTGAGGGATAATTGAACCGTGAATTGTAATTCTTTTTAATTAATTAAATTTTATTTGTGATAATTTACTGGTTAGTTTATTTAAATGAAAAATGTGGAAATGAGTCTTTTTACCCATTATGCATAACAAAACAAGTTTTCTACCAATTTCATGAGAAAATGAGTTTTTTTTTATCTAATTTTGACATAAAAAGACCTGAATACCATTGAGTTAAATATATAAGAAATCAATACTGCAAAAAATATTTTAAAACTGAGAAAATTATTAAAGAATAAGAATCGAAACAAATATAAGAAATTACGAACCATTGGTGCCACCTTTACCACCGCCAATGTCACCTCCGAACACAATGAAGCTGTGCGTGTGGGGTTTATTCAACAACATTTTGATGAGAAAACCAGTCGATTTCGATCGGCAATTCGAAAGCGGAACAAATTTCGCTGCTAAAAGAACCGAACAGTGTAAACCCAAATTTAATAACGCTGAAATAAAATCATAAAAATGCGTAAATGAAACGCCGCTTCCTGAGAGAGACAAAAGAAGTGGAAGAGGTGGCCTTTTTTTTCATCTTCCTTCGCTTCATTCAATTGAAACCTCGCTTCCGCCGCTTCGCAAGAGTTGAAAGGAAGGCAAAAGACGGGCGTTTTGTCCATGCTTCCTTCAACTAATAATTAAAAGAAAAACATAATTTAGAAAACAATTAGATTTGGGATTATTTAAAATTTTAAACCACACTTGGCAGTATTTGGTGAGGAGCTTTCTTCTTTTATAATATAAGATTATATAAACAATTGTAATAGTTACAGACGGTAGTTTTTGAAGATATTTGAAATTTTAGAGAATTGTTTTCTCTCGTCGTAATTCCGGCATTCATCCTTATGAATTAACGAGCTTTCTCTTTTTCAATTTGACGGTATAAATTACTTATAAACGTCTATTGCTTGTTGACACTACAAAAAAGACAGAGTTTTATGACGGAATATTTGCGACGGCCAACATTCTGTCGCAAATTTCGTGTATTTGCGAAGGATTTTGGTTAGCAGTCGGAAAAAATGAGAGTTTGCGACGGTTTTGTATAGCTGTCGCAAAAGTTAGTGTTTTGCGACTGGCATGTCCGTCGCAAAATCTAGGGCCCACCACCTTCGTTGTACACCGGCTATATTTGCAACGGATAAGTCGTCGCAAATTTCAAAGTTAAAATTTGCGACGGCTGTTTCCGTCGCAAAACGTCCCGTTTAAAAGTGACCGTTCGTGAAACGGCCCATTTGACCGATTTGCGACGGACATGTCCATCGCAATTTTTAACTTTGATTTTGCGACGGCCATGCCCGTTGCAAATCTGATTTTTTTTAGAATATTTTCGGGAAACAGTGCGTTGACTGATTTTGCGACGGACATGCCGTCGCAAATCTGACCCAGTTTTGCGTGACTTTTTGAGAAACGTCGCGTTTGACCTATTTGCGACGGATTGTCCGTCGCACATTTTTAATTTTTAAATTTGCGACGGATTACCCGTCCCAAATAAGCAAAAACGACACCGTTTTGGAGTTTGCCGGTCGCAATTTGCGACGGACAGGTAATTTCCAGAAGAGGAAGAAGAAGAGGAGGAAGAAGAAGAGGAAGAAGAGGAGGAAGAAGAGGAGGAAGAAGAAGAGGAGGAAGAAGAGGAGGAGGAAGAGGAGGAGGAAGAGGAAGAGGAAGAAGAGGAGGAAGAGGAAAGGAAGAAGAGGAGGAGGAGGAAGAGGAAGAGGAAGAAGAAGAGGAAGAAGAGGAAGAGGAGGAGGAAGAGGAGGAAGAAGAGGAGGAAGAAGAAGAAGAGGAAGAAGAAGAGGAAGACGAAGAGGAAGAGGAAGAGGAGGAAGAGGAGGAAGAGGAAGAGGAAGAGGAGGAAGAGGAAGAGGAGGAGGAGGAGGAGGAGGAGGAGGAAGAAGAAGAAGGGTGCCGTCGCTGTAGAGCCAATCCGTCCCCACCGAGTGCTCGTTTCGTCATCTTCTACAAATAAACCGTAAGTTTTCTTCATTTTTACCGTTTAAAATTTAATTTTAAAGCATGTTTAGAATTTGTTAAGTTTAGAATTGATTTTAGTTGAATTGTTTGAATTATATTGTTGTTTGATTTTAGTTTAATAATATTAGTTGATTGATTTTAATTTAGTTGATCGAATTTAGTTGAGTAGCTAGTTTGAATTATATTAGTTGTTTGATTTTAGTTTAATAATTTTAAATAATATTAGGTGATTGATTTTTGTTTAGTTGATCGAATTTAGTTGAGTAGTTTGAATTATATTAGTTGTTTGATTTAAGTTTAATAATTTTACAAAATAATATTAGTTGATTGATTTTTGTTTAGTTGATCGAATTTAGTTGAGTAGCTAGTTTGAATTATATTAGTTGCTTGGTTTTAGTTTAATGATTTTAAATAATATTAGTTGATTGATATTTGTTTAGTTGATCGAATTTAGTTGAGTAGTTTGAATTATATTAGTTGCTTGATTTAAGTTTAATAATTTTACAAAATAATATTAGTTGACTGATTTTTGTTTAGTTGATCGAATTTAGTTGAGTAGCTAGTTTGAATTATATTAGTTGCTTGATTTTAGTTTAATAATATTAAATAATATTAGTTGATTGATTTTAGTTTAGTTGAGTAGTTTGAATTATATTAGTCGTTTGATTTTAGTTTAGTGGAATTGAATTGAATAATATTATAAGTTGATCGAATTTAGTTGAGTAGTTTGAATTATATTAGTTGCTTGATTTAAGTTTAATAATTTTACAAAATAATATTAGTTGACTGATTTTTGTTTAGTTGATCGAATTTAGTTGAGTAGCTAGTTTGAATTATATTAGTTGCTTGATTTTAGTTTAATAATATTAAATAATATTAGTTGATTGATTTTAGTTTAGTTGAGTAGTTTGAATTATATTAGTCGTTTGATTTTAGTTTAGTGGAATTGAATTGAATAATATTATAAGTTGATCGAATTTAGTTGAGTAGTTTGAATTATATTAGTTGTTTGAATATTATGTTATGAGTATTTCATTGATTTTGAATAATATTATGTTAGGATAGTGGTTTGAAAATAATTATATTTAGAATATTATGTTATGAGTATTTCATTGATTTTAATTTAATATTTCGAATAATATTATAAGTATTTCAAATAATATTCGTGAATTTTGTTATAGATGAGCGGACAAGGCAGTGGCAGTGGCAGTTGATTAGGCGTGAAATTGTCATGATTCGTCGCTCGAAATGCCCTTGTTTTGATGGATTCATATAAGTATTTAGAGTCATTTGAGTATTATTTTCACAAACTAACAAATTTGTTTCTTTGATGCTTATAGATGGATAGAGGGCGAAAAGAGTAGTTCGTAGGACTTTGAATCGACTCAAACGGATACCCGGATGAGAAGATATGGAAGAAATACGAGAAGTATTAGTTCGAGCGAGCAAAAGTGTCATTGAAGTACTCAAGATGGAGGAGCTCGAGTACTTACTACTCAAGCACTCGAGTAGAGCACTCGAGCTGAGGCTGGTCGAGTAGCCATTACTCGGGCGCTCGAGTAGAGCACTCGAGCTGAGGCTGGTCGAGTAGCCATTACTCGGGCACTCGAGTAGAGCACTCGAGCTGAGGCTGGTCGAGTAGCCATTACTCGGGCACTCGAGTAGACTACTCGAGCTGAGGCCGGTCGAGTAGAACTACTCGAGCTAAGGGGCTCGAGTACTTTTCGGGTTCTGGACAATTTTAACACTCGAGCTTGCATTGCTCGAGCACTTTTTACTCGAGTTCGACGGGAATTTTGTCCCATGCAAGTCAGAGTTGGCCCGACGCTTATATATATCCATCCCAAGTTCGTTCTGGAGGATAACCACTTACCACCACGAGATTTAGAGTTTGTTTTTGGAGAGGAAGAGGAGAAGCGAGTTTACTATTACGTTTTTTTAGGTTTTCATTACGAATTCGAATTACGATTTTACTTTTGAGTTTTGTTTCTTAATATTTTCGTTCTTGAACACGTTGAGACCTAATTCATTGAGTTAATTTAAGTTTATTCTTTCAATTAGTTAAACCCTAGTTTATGTTTGATCTATTCTTCGTCTTAATTATCATGTTCTTTTTCGTTACTTATTTAATCGTTATTATTTCCGTTAAACCCATGTCTAGCTAAAACCCTTGCATGCTTAGGGTAGGATGAACTCGTAGAAGTAGGTTGTGGGTACGTAATTAGGGTAACTTGTGACATTAGGTTTTAATTCTCTTGGTTAATGAATTCTTAAAATTAATCTAGACTTCGCTTTTGAATTTCGTTCGAAATGTGTTAGAGAGAGGACGACCGTATCACTCTTTAACAACGAGTAGACTAAACGAGAAAATTTAGGAAGGGTTAATTCATCTACCAGTTTAGCGAAGGAGGACGACCGCATCACCTTAGTTAAATTATGGTCTCATTAATTAAGCACAATCTATTAACTTGTTAGTAGATTAGTGAAGTCGAGTGTTAGGGTAAAGTATTAGGGTTTAGAATCTTGAGCTTTCACCTTGCATTCTTAGACTTAGGTTATTTCTTGTGTGTCACAGTTATTCTGATTATGTACCTGCTCCGTTAGTATACGTAGGGATTCCTATCTTAAGCACCATCATCTCTCATTTGAAAACAACCCTTAATTAATTCGTCTTCTTTAGTATTTTAGTTTTCTTAGCTTATTTTAGTTTTAATTAATCTTTCCAAAAATTCCAAGAACAAATACACTCATATTAATTACGACGCGTAGATCTTCAGGGATCTATTCGCATATACACTGTCCCTTGGGTTCGATATACTTGGCCGTTATACTTACTCTTACTACAGTGAACCCGTCCGCTTGCGGGTAAGCGACTAGTAGAAGTCAGTATCATCGCATCAAGTCAATGGCGCCGTTGCCGGGGATGGCGTTGTATGCTTTTTGAATAGGACTTGTCGATAGCTTAGTAGTTAGTAGTGAGTGCTTATTTTCTGTTTTTATTTCTTATTGTTATTTTTATTCATTCGGCAGTTGCATTTTGATCCTTCTGCTAGCGTGTCAGGTATATGAAAACACGCTCACAAGGCAATACGAGCGAAGAGAGAATACCGTTGGACCCTGAGACAATAGCTAGAAGGAACCGAGCTTTCTTGAGGAGGATGAACGCTGCCGACTTAGGGAAAGAACCAATGGACATCACTAATGAGTTGGAAGATGCCGAGAATGAGTTTAACCAGGGGTTGAACCGGGTTGACGACACTGATGGCAACACCAGTAAGAACCAAGATCCGTTAGGGGATAGTCAGAGCCAAAACCCGGGTGCACAAAACGTTATCAATCCAGCTCAGAATTTTGTCCAAAATCCTCTGAACAACCCTGCTTACCCTCAAAACCCTTTCAACAACCCAGTATACCAACATTACCCATACCCACCATACCCTTATCCACCATACCCATATCATCCACCTCCTGTTTACAACCAACCACCTGTGTACCAACCACCTCCAGTTCAACAAGTACCAGCACCACCTGTTGCTCCTCAGCCTGTGCCCCAGAACGCAGATCAGAATATGGCAATTCGGGGCAGGTTTGCGGTGCAGCCGCAACGGTACTATGATGGAGTGGCTTTACTACCTGTTGAGGCAAACAACTTCTCGATTTCCCCAGGAATTCTTAAGCTGCTTACCGAGAATCAATTTAAGGGGGAGGTTGGGAAGGAGAATTCCCATACTCACTTGAGAAGTTTTCTGATGATCGCCTCAACCTTTAATTATAATGGCATGTCTGAAGATGCCAAAAGGCTCTGGCTGTTTCCATTCTCTCTGACGGGAATAGCCAAGGAGTGGTACGATAACACGCTCCCACGGGGAGGTGTTAACACTTGGGCCGAGCTCGAGCGTCTGTTCCTCGAGCGATTCTACCCTCTATCAAGGACAATAAAAGCAAGAATTGAGATATCTTCTTTCCGCCAGAAGTCAGGTGAGGACCTACGTCAAGCATGGGAGAGATACTCAAACATGTTGATTGAGTGCCCGCAGCACGGGTACAATGAGGGGGATATTATGGCATTCTTCTACAGTGGTGCCAGCAAAGCTGGTCAAGCTCATCTAGATGCATGTGCAAGTGGAGCTTTTTTGAACCAAGGGGTAGCGAGGTGTAGAGAGATCGTGGACAATATTGTCACGAATGCCGGTGCATGGAACGATGATCCAGAATTTCAGAGGGTATGCAAGTTGGAGGAGAATGAGGGTACAAGAAAGTTGTTGATGGCTATGATGGAGAAGATCAGCAACCTTGAGATGGGGCAGAACTTGGTTGGAGGGAATGTAGCAGCGAGCGAGAAAGTGGAACCACCCACGAGTCAGCAAGAAGAGGCCAACTATATGGGAAGGCCTAATTACCTACAATGGGGGTATCCGCAAGGTGCAAATCAGTATGGAAGACCTCCTTATGGCCAACCATTCGTACCTCCAGGCCCTCAGCCACCTCAAAATAAATGGAGGAACACACAAGGGTATCAAGGAGGCCAGCAGCCTCCTCAAAACACATGGAGGAAGAATGAGAACTTTTCTTATGCTAACCCAAAAGCTGGTATTACTGTCCCTGCAGGTGTTGATCCGGGGTCTAAACCTACCGGTGGAGAAGGCGGTGCCTCAACTGAGGAGATGTTGAGAGCTATCCTTCAGAAGGTGGAGGAAGGTAGCAAGCGATTGTCATCTTTGGAGTACGATGTGAAGGAGTTGCATAAGAAAGGCGATCATCGAGATCAAGAACTCCAAAAGAGAGACATCGAGTGAAATCGAGTTCAGCAAGAGAACAACAGAAGGTTCAATTCTATCGAGTACCAAATTAGTCAGATTGCAAAGTCTCAGCCGAGAGAGCCTGGCAAGTATCCTTCAATGCCCGAGGATAACCCAAAGGAACATTGCAAGGCTATTGAATTGAGAAGTGGGACAAAATATGATGGTCCTGAGATGCCTGCTGATTCTGAGATGCCCAAAGGAGAGGTTGAGATAGAAGGAGATGAGACTGGGGAGGTAGGAGTTGAGAGGGGGATTGAAAGTGAAGGGATTGAGAAGAGGAAAGATGTGGATGAGTCACATGAGAGCAAAGAGCCCGAAGAAGAGATAGAGGAGATCGAGAGAATCCCAAAGTGGAAGAAGGCAAAGGAAGCAAGGAAGAAAGCAAAAGAGACAGATAAAGATGAATGGGGGGTACCCAAATCTGTGATACCCGTCCCGTATCCACAACGCTTCATGAAAAAGAAGCTTGATGAGAAGTTTGTTAAATTCCTTGATGTTTTTAAAAATCTACATATTAACATTCCTTTTTATGATGATTTGGAACAGATGCCTAACTACGCCAAGTTCCTGAAGGACTTGATAGCGAAGAGACGGAGAGTAGACGGACCTGAGTTAGTGCACTTGAACCATGAGGTGAGTGCTATGGTGCACAAGGCACTTCCGCCCAAGCTGAAGGATCCCGGGAGCTTCATCATTCTTTGCGATATCGGGAACGGGATCAAGAAAGGAGCTTTATGTGATCTCGGGGCGAGCATTAATCTGATGCCTCTCTCGTTGTTCAAGAAGTTAGAGGGAGTTGAGCTTCAACCCACGATGATGACGCTCCAGCTAGCTGATAGGTCCATTACGAGACCTCAAGGAGTAGTGGAGGATGTTCTAGTGACGGTGGAGAATCACGTTTTTCCCGCCGATTTCGTAGTACTCGAGATGGAAGAGGATGAGCATGTCCCGCTGATTTTAGGAAGACCGTTTCTAGCTACAGCCGGGATGTGCTTGACGTAGCAAACGGGAAGATCACAGTCAAGGTTGATGATCAAGAAGTGAAGATAGCTATTTACGAAGCTATGAAATACCCCATGGGAGATGAGAGTTGCCACTTCATTGATATCACGGACGCTTGTGTTGAAGACACACTTCTAGACCCTTGCTCTTTCTATGTTCATCAGTTTGATTATCCTATTCTCGACGATCTATCTTATGATTCTTATGATCTTGATTATTTTGACAGCTTGAAAGACAATGAAGACGTCAAATTCTTGGAGTTGAAGAAAGTAGAGGATGAAGATGACTTGGAAGCTGAGGAGTCAACTTTTGAGAAGATGTTCGATAAGGCGCTACCATTGGAGGCGAAGAAGGAGTTGAAGCCGCTTCCCGACCACCTCAAGTACGCTTACTTGGATGAGACCGACAAATATCCGGTAATTGTATCTGCCCTTTTATCTGATGATCAGCTTGAGAGACTGTTAGTGGTGCTTCGTAAGCACAAATCTGCTATAAGATGGTCGATCGCGGATATTAAGGGAATTAGCCCCTCGATTTGCATGCATGGGATTAGATTAGAAGAGGGTAGAAAGTCGATAGTGCAAAATCAGCGTAGAGTTAATCCGGTAATTCAAGAGGTGATACATAAGGAAGTTTTGAAGTTGTTAGATAGCAACATGATTTTTGCTATTTCTGATAGTCCATGGGTGAGTCCGTTACACGTAGTTGCTAAGAAGGGGGGTACCACGGTGATTAAAATAGAAACTAATGAATTGGTAGCCACTAGATTAGTGACGGGATGGCGTGTATGTGTTGATTATAGGGAGTTGAACAAGGCAACGTGTAAGGATCACTTTCCTTTACCGTTCTTTGATCAAATGATAGATCGATTAGGTGGTTTTGAGTACTACTGTTTCTTAGATGGGTACTCGGGGTATAATCAGATCAGGATAGCCCCCGAGGATCAAGAGAAAACCACCTTCACCTGCTATTATGGTACGTTTGCTTTTAGGAGGATGTCGTTTGGGTTATGTAATGCACCCGCCACCTTTCAAAGGTGTATGATAGCGATTTTTCATGGTTTGATTGAGAGGATTATGGAGGTTTTCATGGACGACTTCTCCGTTTACGGGGAGTCGTTTGATAAATGTCTAATCAACCTTGAAGTTGTGTTGAGCAGGTGTGAAGAGACGGACTTAGTGCTTAATTGGGAGAAGTGTCACTTCATGGTAAGAGAGGGTATTGTTCTTGGACATCATGTGCCCTCGAAAGGTATCCAAGTGGACAAGGCGAAAGTGATTGCTATTGAGAAGCTTCCACCACCTTCGACCGAGAAGGGGATTCGGTCATTCTTAGGACACGTGGGTTTTTATAGACGTTTCATAAAGGACTTTTCACAAATAGCTAAACCCCTTTTGCGGCTTCTTGAAAAAGAAGTCGCCTTTGAGTTGACTAATGAGTGTTTAGTGGCTTTTAACAGGTTGAAAGAAGTGTTGGTGAATGCCCCGATACTTGTTACACCGGATTGGTCTAGCCCGTTCGTGCTGATGTGCGATGCTAGCGATTATGCGATGGGGGTTGCTTTGGGGCAAATTCGTGAGAAGCGTTTTCATGCTATTTACTATGCTTCGAAGATGCTGAATCCTGCTCAAGTGAATTACACTACAACCGAAAAGGAGCTGTTAGCGGTCGTGTATGCCTTTGATAAATTTCGACCCTACTTAGTAGGGACGAAAACAATTGTATATACGGACCACACAACACTTCGGTATCTCATGAGTAAGAAGGATGCAAAGCCCCGTCTCATTCGTTGGATCTTGTTGCTCCAGGAGTTTGACGTAGAGATTCGAGATAAGAAGGGATGTGAGAACGTGATAGCCGATCACCTTTCGAGATTGGAGCTAACAAAGGAGAATACCGTGGAGGATCGAGAGGTGAACGATGAATTTCCGGACGAGAAGCTCTTTGGCTTAGGAGAAATTCCGGTATATCGAGTTGAGGGGAAGGCACCTTGGTTTGCAGATTATGCTAACTATTTAGCAAGTGGAGAGTTGCCCATTGAGATAGACTCGGTGCATCGGAAGGCATTTTTGAAGAAAGTTCGGGAGTTCATTTGGGATGACCCCTACTTGTTCAAAAGAGGGATAGATCACGTGTTGAGAAGGTGTGTGCCAGAGGAGGAGTGGAGTGATATTATAAGGCATTGTCATGCCTTGCAATGCGGAGGACATTTGGGTGGAGAGAAGACCAGAAGGAAAGTCCTTCAATCTGGTTTTTATTGGCCAACTTTGTTGAGAGATTGCATGGAATGGGTTAGGAGATGTGAGAAGTGCCAACGATTCGGCTCCATTACTAAGAGGGATGAGATGCCTATGCACGTTTTCATGGAAGTCGAGATATTCGACGTATGGGGGATTGATTTCATGGGACCATTTCCTCCTAGCAATGGATTCTTGTACATTCTCGTATGCGTTGATTACGTCTCGAAATGGATAGAAGTTGTCCCGACTCGAGTGAATAATTCCCGAGTGGTGATCGAGCTCTTGAGGAAGAACATTTTTGCAAGATATGGAGTTCCAAGAGCTTTGATTAGTGATGGGGGGAGTCACTTTGTGAACAAGTGGATGGAAAAGCTGCTGTCAAAATACGAGGTAAGTCATCGAATCTCTACTGCTTATCATCCTCAATCTAACGGTCTAGCAGAGGTTTCAAACCATCAAATCAAGGAGATCCTTGAGAAGACGGTGAGCATTAGTAGGAAAGATTGGGCGATGAAACTCGATGACGCACTTTGGGCGTATAGGACAGCTTTCAAAATGCCTCTTGGTATGTCTCCATACCAATTGGTATTTGGAAAGGCATGTCACTTGCCCGTGGAGTTGGAGCACAAGGCATATTGGGCGATCAAGAAGCTGAATTTTGATAGTGCATTGGTTGGTGAGAAGAGATTACTCCAATTGCATGAGTTGGAGGAGTTTCGAGACAGTGCCTATGAGAATGCCCAAATTTTCAAAGAGAAGACGAAGAAGTGGCATGATGCACGATTGAAGAAGAAGGAATTCAAGGTGGGTGATCAAGTCCTCGTATTCAATTCGAGGATGAAGTTGTTTGGTGGAAAGCTTAAGTCCAAGTGGAACGGGCCATATATTGTGAAGGAAGTGCATAAGAGTGGATTCCTTGAAGTCGAGAAAGAGGATGGACAAAGGTTCATGGTGAACGGGCATCGAGTCAAGAAATTCTTCAACTTCTCTTATGAGAATAAGGGAGGTATTTTAGATTCTGAAGTCCCGTGAGCTCCTTCGAGCGCGGTCCGGCATTAGGACCTTAAAACTAGCGCTTAATGGGAGACAACCCATTTTTACTTGCTTTTATGTGTTTTGTTTATTTTGGGTCGTTTTGTGAATCGTAAGTGTTAACCTCGTTGTTGAGAAGATTTTGTGTAGGATTGTTTCGTGGAGTTTAGTTCGAGCAAGTGAGCTTAAGGAGAGTAATTCATGATGTTGAGATGATTCGAGTAGGAAAGCATTCGATTGATGGAGTTAGAGGTAACCCAAACCCCAAACATAGACCTCTTTGCGAAGTCGAAGTTTGGGGGGGTGATGTTCTTTTCGTTCATTACTTTGCATTGATAGTGATTGTAGTTCATGAGAATTTAGTGCACTTACACGTACTCACTCTTTTCAAACTTTATTATTGCGTATCAAGAACAAAGTTTGGGGGGAGTGTGTATTCGTACTTTGAGTTCGTACACGAAATTCTAATGAAAAATTTTGGTCAAATTTTTCGAAAATATCGATGCATGAGGGTAGTTGATCGAATTAAGTGAGAGTGCTAAGTTCGACTTGAATTGGATTGGTGAATTGCACGTTTGGAAGAGACCCCAACTCCTCGTTCGAATGAGCGATCGGGCTTAAATCGAGGAGTTTTCCAGGTTAGTACTTGTGTTGGTCGTTAATCTTCTGAAATCGAGACGAAAAGGTCGAAATTTGAGTTGGAGTGGTGAAACTACTCGAGCCATCCTTGGTCAAGTAGACATTACTCGGGCACTCGAGTAGTGCACTCAAGCCATCCTTGGTCGAGTAGACATTACTCGGGCACTCGAGTAGTGCACTCGAGCCAGCTTCGGTCGAGTAGTAACTACTCGAGCTGCCTAGATCGAGTACTTTTGACGTTCTGTAAGATTGCACTACTCGAGCGGGATGAGCTCGAGTGCTCACTACTCGAGCGTGAACCGGTCGAGTATGACCCGGTTCAAAGACGCCCTAAACCGGTTTTTCACCACCTATAAATACCTTTTCACACACAAGAACACACACACAACACGCTGGGATTCGATTTTGGGCGATTTTTTTCAACCTTTTTCTTCGATTCTTTGACATTTGTTCATCTTTCTTCATAGAATTCTTCGGTTCCTCACAAAAGGTAAGTATTCTACTACTTTCTTCATCCTATTCTTAGTTTTGAACTAGATTTTGTACGAATTAAGTAGGTAGAGTTAGGGTTCTTATGCTATTAATAGGAATTGGGGATTTTTTACATTACTTGATGGTTTTTGCGTATACGGTGTAAATTGATGTCTCAATGCTATGGGTTTATCAATTCAAGAGTCAATTTTGAAATTGCATGAGTGAATTTGGTGAATTTCTTGAGAGAGAAAGTAGGAAGTGACATGGGTATTGTGAAATTTGGAATATTTGGATGCTTTGAATTTAATTGAGAAGAAGAATGATGAAGTGAGTCTTGAGCATGTAAATTGCATGAATATGTGATGTTACTTCATGATAGATTTGTGTTTTGATTATCTCATTGAACTTGAAGGATTGAGAGAATTGTGAAATTGATTTGAGATGTTGAATCACCATATGTGAATCCTTGAGCATGATTGATTGATATTGGAGGTTTGGATAGTACTTTACTTGAATTGCTTTGATGTTGATATGCATGGGTTGTGTTGTGTTTTGCTATATTTGATGAATAGGACAATGGCTCGTACAAAGAGGAATGAGGATAGAGAGATTGAGGGTGATGAGCTAATTGCCTTGGCTGCCACCTTGACGAGTAAGGGATTGATGCCCTCTCGTTTTGACAATTTGACATATGGGGATAGGTGGTCCGTTCATGCTTATCGATGTCAGCCTCCGAGGGATGAGGAGTCGAGTCGAGGAGGGCGAGGAGGGAGGAGAGGACGGGCCTCACTGAGACCCGTGGTTCCACCTATTTCCAGGCCGAGGTCTCTATCAGAGACCTCTTCACAGCCTGGTGATGGCTCCTCCTCCCCACAGCAGACTGCTGCCGGCTCATCCTCCTCCCGCCAGCATCCGGTTGTTCAAGCACAGATGCTTGTTTACCCACATGGTTCAACGTAAATTTTAATATTTTATACTCAATTTTTTTATTAATTAAAACCTAATTATTTTACTAACTTCGAAGTTTTAATTTTACAGTTGGATTCCGGGTCATGAGGCTAGTAATCAGGTTTCCAAGTCCATCCTTAGTGGTGGATTTGAGCCCACCGCTTACAGTTGGGGGCTAGTGTCCGATGCAAGAAAACAAACATACTTCGAGGAGTTTAAGGTATTAATTTAATTTATTAATTCACTGTTTATTAATATCAAATATATAAACAAATATTTATATCTAAATTGTAATTGCAGAAAGAATGTGCCTGGACACCGGAGCACGATGACAAGATGTGGAAGAATTTCGAAAAATATGCGGCCGAGAGATACAGAGACGTCCTTTATAGAATGGGGGACAGGTGGTACACGCATGGAGTGACCACCGACATGGGGACTGACAGTGAAAAACGGTCGATTTGGGACCAATTCCTCCAGTACTGGAATTCTCCTGAATTCAAAGAGAAGTCGGAGAAAAACAAGGCGAATCGGCGTAGTGACCCTGATGGAGAAGGGATGGCGAGACATCGGGCCGGTTCTCGGTTCATTTATGTGCACGGGTTGAGACTTGTAAATTTTGTCTTTAATTTTGTAGTTTTTGAATTTTTATTATTTTTTCCTAATTTTTATGAGTGGTATTAATTTTTACTATCTAATTTTCTAATTAGGCGGTGGAGCAAGGACGCGAGCCCTCTCATTTTGAGAGATTGCAGCTCGTCCACCCACTCGTCGAGGAGACTGGGAAGTCTACCTACGGCCGTACCACCAAGATCCACGTAAGTATTATTTCAATATTAATAATATTATTTCAATTTTTAATATTAAAAGTATTATTTTATATTTTGTGTTCAATTTATTTAATTTTTATATAATTAATTTGCAGAGAAAGATGCTCGAGGACCTTGCCTCTCAGCCTCGGCCTGAGGAAACGGCAGAGGGGTCGGGGTCGATGCCCCCCACACATCCTTCTGTTGACGTTCAAAATGAATTGTACTTCAAGAACGTCAAGGCTAAAAAGGGGCGGTTCGCTGGATTGGGCAGCTTCGGAAAGAACTTTTTCCGACCTCGTGGCTCGGGCTCATCCTCCTCTCAGTCTTCCATCGACTCTCATCCCAGTGAGGTCGAGAGGCAGCTTGCCACGGTGGTGGAGCAGATGAAGAACATGCAGAGGCAGCAGCGAGAGAAGGAAGAGTATGAGAGGCAGCAGCGAGAGGCGCACGAAGCTAAGATGCAGCAGTATACAGCCGAAATGCAGCAGTATACAGCCGACATGCATCAGTATACAGCCGCCATGCAGGAGTGGTGGCGGTTGTTCGCCTCTGATGTGCCACGAGCGCACATGCCTGCGCCATGCCGCCGATGCCACCGATGCCCCCGATGCAGCAGCCGATTGTTAACATGGGCAAGGATGAGGAGGAAGAGGGAGCCGAATTTAATTCCGACGAGTAGAAAAATTTTAATTTTAATAAATGTGAAATACAATTTTTTTTTAGTTTGAATTGATGTTACTTTTATTTAATTTTTTGTGAAGTACAATTTATTTACTTTTAGTTCGGAATAAATAGTTTTACCAAAATAATAAAAATTAAATGGCCACAACATTTATAAAAACAAGTGAGAAACAAAAATGAATTAATTTGGTGAATTATGGAAAAAAAAGTCAATTTGGATACATATACAATTAATTGCGTACAAATGAACGAATTATAAATTTAAGCGGGAGTCGAAATAAATAATTTTACCAAAATAATAAAAATTAAATGGCCACAACATTTATAAAAACAAGTGAGAAACAAAAATGAATTAATTTGGTGAATTATGGAAAAAAAGAGTCAATTTGGATACATATACAATTAATTGCGTACAAATGAACGAATTATAGATTTAAGCGGGAGTCGAAATAAATAATTTTACCAAAATAATAAAAATTAAATGGCCACAACATTTATAAAAACAAGTGAGAAACGAAAATAAATTAATTTGGTGAATTATGGAAAAAATGAATCAATTTGGATACATATACAATTAATTGTGTACAAATGAACAAATTATAAAATTACGCATTGTCGAAATAAATAATTTTACGAAATAAAAAAAAATAGTTGGGCAAAATATTTTTATAAACAAGTTAGATACCAAAAGAAATTAATTTGGTGAATTATAAAAAAAATGACTTAATTTGAATACATATATAATTAATTGCGTAAAAATGAACGAAAGTATAGCACGTGCCCGAGTGGCGCGCGCCCCCTCCCCATGCACAAGAGGTCGCGCGTTCGATTCCCCTTGGACGCAAATTTGGATTAATTGTTCAAGGCCTAATAAGAGACATATAGAAAGTGGGCCGCCTATTATAAGCTATGGGCTGGTGGCCCAGTGGTCTGTGCCCGCCCCGGGTGCCCGGGCACGAACCACGCTAGCCACTTTTTTTTTTTTTGTATAGACTCGGTATTTTGCGACGGAATACTGCTGTCGCAAATATTGTTGACCCGATCGGGTCTAACCCGAATAATCTGCGACGGACTACTGTCCGTCGTAAATTTTGTGCGACCCGGCCGGGTCTGACCCGTCAATTTTGCGACGGATTTATCCGTCGTTAATTTGCGATGGACGGCAAAAATCCATTGCAAAAATTAGCTACGGCTATTTTAGGAACGGACACGTGTCTGTCGCAAAATCCGTCGCAAACAGTGTTTTGCGACGGATTTTCCGTCGCAAATACCGTCGCTAAACAGTATTTTTTTATAGTGTGAGTTCGTTGTGATACTCTCCGCTGCGCATCAAAAAGTTATTCCCTATAAATTAACTTTATGTGCATAAATTAATTTTAAAAAAAAATCTGCACGAAATAGTACTCAGAAATTGCAGATATTGTGATTATTCACATTTCATTTGGTACAGAGGGTACAATGCTATTTAGCCTATTTTTCCACCCTAAGTTGCAGTACCCAAACAAAATTACTCCCTATAAATTGAATACATCTACGAATATGATTAATACACTTTAGAGTATCTGGAATATTCCGTTCTTGCTTCCCATGAATGAGAAACGTAGTTTCTCTCCACTACAGAACGTGGGTGACCCATGATCACCACGTACTCCTCTCTAGCAGCCTTCAGATGGGTCGGATTTCCGCCTATATATACCCCCTTTCGTGCAAACTTTCAGAACCACTTTTTACAGCCTTAGAATTTCCATTCATATTACATTTCCGTTCAGCTTATAACTCCGATTTCGTTCGCCGGAAGTTTATACGTGGTGGTGCTACCCGTGTAAACTGTTCAAACCGTTTTATTTTTGGAGACTCGTACGCACGATACCGTAAGCACTATACAGGGCGTATTCAATCTTGCGGGAATAGGATCTTCTTAGACTCGGTTTACATCACGAATTCGTTTCGTTCCTCTTTTCTTTTCTCTTGCGGTGTTCGAAATATACCCACCAAATTTTTCAACAAAAAGTTATTCCCTATAAATTAACTTTACGTGCATAAATTAATTAATAAAAAAAAATCTGTACGAAATAGTACTCAGAAATGGTAGATATTGCGATTATTCACATTTCATTTAGTACAGAGGGTACAATGCTATTTACCCTGTTTTTCCACCCTAAGTTGTAGTACCCAAACAAAATTACTCCCTATAAATTTAGTGCGCAAAATTAATTAATAAAAATAAATCAACACGCATTATTCGGAAATGGCAGATATTGCAATTAAGAAAAAGCTAGATGGCAAAGTAGCCATAATAACAGGCGGCGCCGGTGGCATCGGCGAGGCCACGGCCCGCCACTTCGCCAACCACGGCGCTCGTGCCGTGGTGATTGCCGACATCCAAGACGAGAAAGGCAGATCCGTGGCCGAATCCATCGGGTCAGGGCGGTGCAGCTACGTCCACTGCGACGTCACCGATGAGGAACAAGTCAAGTCCCTCGTTGACTGGACGGTCAAAACATACGGCGGCATCGACATCATGTTCAGCAACGCCGGAACCCTTAGCACAAGCTCCGAGCAATCCATTCTCAACCTCGACTTTTCCGAGTTCGACCGCGTTATGCGGGTCCTGTTAGATTATATTATTGATTATTAGACAAATATTTTTGAGTAGGTTTTGTATGAGACCGTATCATGACATAAAACAATGAGAATGTGTATAACTAGGGTATTGACTCATTAACACTTTGGTGGGGTGGATATTAATTTGTGTTGTGTCGACGGTCTTATACAAAATTTTCCATTTATATGAGTAGTCTTATAGTTTTGGACTAGCTATTTAAGTTTTCTAACTAGTACTATATATACATGTTTGTATATTAATTTGACTTATCTATTTATTATACAGGTGAATACTCGGAGCATGGCGGTGTGTGTGAAGCAGGCGGCGCGTAAGATGATTGAGCTGGGGACGAGAGGGGCTATTGTTTGCACAGCCAGTTTGGCCGCGACAATTGGCGGAATTATAAGGGCAACAGATTACACCATGTCGAAGCACGCGGTTTTGGGGCTGGTCCGGTCGGCGAGTGTGCAGCTTGGAGTTCATGGGATTAGGGTTAACTGTGTGTCTCCGTCGGCGGTGCTGACGCCGTTGATGATAGAATGCACGAGAATGAAGAACGCTGATGATGTAGAAGAGTTTGTGGGGCCTTTGACTAGATTGAAAGGGGTGGTGCTGACGGTTGACCATTTGGCGGAGGCAGCAGTGTTCTTGGCTTCGGATGAGTCGGCTTTTGTTACGGGGCTTAATTTGGTAGTCGATGGTGGACTCAGTGTTTAGTCAATAACCTGACTTCGCAAAATTATTATATATGCAGATTTGAATTGGGAGGTGGTTGTTGGATTAAAGTAGTCTCTCTCCCTCTCTAAACAATTATATACTGTACCACATAGTATTCGAAACATATCTTATATCAACTTGGTTGTTTAATAATTTATTATGATAAAAAAAATTAATCACTATTGTTACATTTTTGAGCATTTTGTCATTATAATAAAATCATGTACTCCTTTGTCCTCATTTTATTAATTTTTTCCATTCACTTTTCTTAATTTTTAATATGATCCATCCTTTGTAGTATTTACACTACAAAAAAAGTGCATTTTATCGACAAATTCTTACGACGGACACATTATCCATCGCTAATTTGAGTGATTAGCGATGAATAAAGGACAATGGTTGGATATGCAAAAAATTAGCGACGGACAAAGGTATCTGTCGTTAATTCTGAACATTAGCGACAGGATTGTCCGTCGCTAAAGAAGAGAACCCAGCCTTCGTCTGTACTGCCCGAACTAGCGATGGGATGGTCGTCACAAATTTCGAAGTTAACATTAACAACAGACTTTCCCATCGTTAAGTCAACTTGTTTGACCACGACCCTTTGGGAAACGGTTCAACTTGAAAGTGGCCGATTAGCGATGAAAAGTTAGTTCCTAATTTTAAAAGGGGTTTAGCGGCGAACATTTCGTCGCTAATCCACCGAATCGGCACCGCTTTGAGCTATAGGCGACAAGAATAGCAACGGACACTATTGGTCGCAATTTTTTTTTCCTATATTCGCCCAAGAAAAAGAGAAAACGTTTTTTAAATATGCACATTGTCGAAATAAATAATTTTAGAAATTAAAAAAAAGTTGGACACAATATTTATATAAACAAGTTAGAAAAGAAAAGGAATTAATTTGATCAATTATGAAAAAAAAAGACTCAATTTGGATACATATACACTTAATTACGTAAAAATGAACAAAATAATAAATTTACGCGTTGTCAAGATAAATAATTTTACAAAATAAAAAAAAGTTGGAAACAATATTTATATATATAAGTTAGAAAAAAAATTAATTAATTTGATGACCTGTGAAAAAAAAAAGACTCAATTTGGATATATACAATTAATTGCATAAAAATGAACAAATTATAAATTTACGCATTATCGAAATAAATAATTTTAAAAAATAAAAAAGTTGGACACAACATTTATATAAACAAGTTAGAAACAAAAATTAATTAATTTGATGAATTATGAAAAAAAAAATTCAAATATAGATACATATATATACAATTAATTGTGTAAAAATGAATGAAAGAAGCTTGTGCACAAGTGGAACACTGACTTGAAGCGAATTACACTAACTTCTACTAGTCGCTTTCCCGCAAGCGAACGGGTTCACTGTAGTATGAGTAAGTATAACGGCCAAATATATCGAACCCACGAGATGGGGTGTATGCGAACAGATCCCTGAAGATCTACGCGTCGTAGCTAATATGAGTGTAATGTTTTTAGGTTTTTTGAAAGATTAATTAAAACAACTAAAATAAACTAATTATACTAACGAACTAAAGAAGACGAATTAACTACGGGTTGTTTTCAAGTAAGAGATGGTGATGCTTAGGATAAGAATCCCTACGTATACTAACGGAGCAGGTACATAATCAAAATAACTGTGACGCGCAAGAAATAACCTAAGTAAAAGAATGCAAGGTGAAAGCTCAAGATTCTAAACCCTAATACTTTACTCTAACACTCGACTTCACTAATCCACTAACAAGTTAATAGATTGTGCTTAATTAATGAGACCCTAATTTAACTAAGGTGATGCGGTCGTCCTCCTTCACTAAACTGGTAGATGAATTAACCCTTCCTAAACCCTCTAATTAAGTCTACTCGTTGTTAAAGAGTGATACGGTCGTCCTCTCTCTAACACTTTTCGAACGAAATTCAAAGGCAAAGTCTAGATTGATTTTAACTATTCATTAATCAAGAGAATTAAAACCTAACGTCACACGTTACCCTAATTACGTACCCACAGCCTACTTCTACGAGTTCATCCTATCCCAAGCATGCAAGGGTTTTGGCTAGACATAGGTTTAATGTAAATAACAGCAATTGAATAAGCAACGAACATAAACATGATAAATAAGACGAAGAAGAGATGAAACATAAACTAGGGTTTTCCGAAATAAAAGAATAAACTTGAAATTAACTCAATAAAAGAAATTTCAACGTGTTCAACACGAAATATAAAGAAAAGAAACTCAAAAGTAAAATCGTAATTCGAATTCGTAATGAAAACCTCAAAAACCGTAAAAGTAAACTTGCTCGTCACTTCTCCTCTTCCTCTCTCTCAAAACTCAGTCTCAAAACGTAGTATAGTATCAAGTGGTTCTAAAAAACGTGTTCGGAAGGGGTATATATAAGCAACGGGTCGAATCGGGAGTTAATGGGCCAAAAACGCGACAGGTCGTGCACTTACTCGTGCACGAGTAGTGTGTGGTCGAGCAATCCGAAACTAACAGAACCCCAAAAGTGCTCGAGTAGTCGAGCTCGTGCACGACTTGCTTCAGCTCGAGCACTATGCACGACTTGCATCTCTCGTGCACTATACTCGACCTGCTCGAGCACTAGTGCTCGAGCTCTTCGAGCTTGTTCACTCCAATGATACTTTTGCTCCCTCGAACTAGTACTTTTCGTATTTCTTCGATATCTTCTCATCCGGGCGACCGTTTGAGTCGATTCAAAGTCCTACGAACTCCTCTTTTAGCTCTCTATCCATCTATGAGCATCAAAGAGACAAATTCCTTAGTTTATGAAAATGATACTCAAATGACTCTAAATACTCACAAAATCAACCAAAACTAGGGCATTTCGAGTGACGAATCATGACAATTTAACGCCTAATCAACCCCCCCAAGCTTACCATGTTGCTTGTCCTCAAGCAACGAAATAATAAGTCAAGTGAAATTGTTAGGAATGAGTCAAAGAATCCAATCATGCAAGTATATGAATTCGAGCTTCAAAGATCAATCACAAGTATACTCACTCACCTTCCTTCATCATACTCATGCAACAACAGCAAGAATCACCAAAATCAAACATGGATGTGCACTCTACGATGTGTTTCTCTCCCTCACAAATGTATATCAATGATAAGGGACTCACTCAAACAATCAATCACACATGTTGGCAGCCATAGGCTTGTAAGCACTCTCAACTCCGACCACATTCTAGATATCAATGTCGAATCAAAAATGACTTTTCTCAAGGTTGTAATGTAGGCTCTTTGGACAGGTGGAAATCAATATGGTAAAGTGACTCAAGTGAATGGAGAATAGAAAATCAAACTTTCGCACTTCGAGATTAGGAACAGACTACTTCAAACAGATTCAATCAACACACTTTCAATTCCAATTCTCTCAACACTTCAATTTTTTTTCTAACTCTTTTCACTTTTTTTTCAATCACTTCACTTTTTTTTTCTTTTTCGCACAAACACATGAGCTCATTATTTTCTTTTGCTCATTCTCAATTTTTCTTCTTTTTCCCACATCTCATAATTTCATCACACCTTCTTCTCATATTCACTCAACAAACAACATTTTTCCTTTTCAACTCAATTCAATCCCTTCACATTCACACTTTTCCTATTCTCCACTCAAATTGGGACAAAAAGGCTTAGGAACTTGGAATAGTGTTCAAAATGTGCTAGCAAATAATATAGGTTTTAGGCTCAAAGGGGCTAACAAGGGATAAATATTAATGGTAAGGAACATTTTGGCTAAGTGACTCAATAAAATCAAAGATGGCCTAAGATCCTATTCCGCATATCAAACTAGACACAATCAAGAAGCAAGAGCACACACAAGTTCTAGCATCCTCTAAGGTGACGATCCACTCACAAACGAAGAGATTAATTCATGCATCAAAATCTCATAAGGCTCAAATCTCACGGCTTTCACATCCATGCTAGTCCTAGTGAATTCTCACTCTTATCACACAAGCACTCAAAAAGAAAACTTACAAACATACTAGTTCTTTCTCAATTCCCCTCTAACTCAACTACTCACACCAAAGGGTCTCTAACTCAAATCCACAAATCTACTCTACTCATCAAACATGCTCAGAAATAACAACTAATAAGTAGAAGGGGTCAATAAACACAAAATAAATCATAGCGACTCAGATCAAAATCACCCCGAGGAGCATCTCAAGATAAATGGCCAAACACACTCAAAGATAGGGGTGCTCCGGTGCAATGTAACAAGAAACATATAAAAAAAATCTCCACCCCCCAAACTTTGACCTTGCGAAGAGGTCTAAGTTTGGGATTGTGGGTTACCTCAACCAAACAATTCAGTTTCTCTCAACAATGTTGCACCCTTACTTGAGTTCCTCCCTTTTGAGTACTCCATCGAGACAAGCCTACAAAATGAACTCTCAAGTACGCGGTTAAAACTTACGATTCCACAACACCCTAATAACATAATAAGAAACTAAAAACAAATAAAATCAAATAAAAATGGGTTTCCTCCCATTCAGCGCTATTTTTAAGGTCCTCATGTCAGACCGAGCTCAAATGAGCTTATGAGACATCATACTAAAAAATACCTCCCTTACTCTCATAAGAGTGGTGCTTGCATTCCTTTCCTTGATTCCCTACCATCATGAACTCCTTTCATTCCTTCTCATCCCCAAGTGTTATGGGTCTCAACTCCTTCTCACCTTTATCTGGAGGCGTCTTACCAAACAGGTTCTTGAATTTGGACTTTTTTTTTCTTAACTCCTCCTTTTTCTTCAAATTGGACCACGTCCACACTTTTCACCTCTTCATCCTTCAATTTCTTCACTTTATCCCTATCAAAATAAGTCAGATGATAATGCTCATGGGTTAACTCATCAAATGGAGGATTAACAAAATTATGAACATGAGAAAGATTAGAGATAGGAGGTGTCTCTTCAACACGAGGATCAATTGCATCCATGCAATACAAACTCTCATCCTCCTTCGGGTGTTTCATGGCTTCATATAGGGAAATTTTCACTTCTTGATCATCAACCTTCAATGTAATCTTCCCATTTGCCACGTCTAGCACCATCCCCTCCGTAGCTAAGAACGGTCTTCCCAAGATCAGGGGCACGTGCTCATCTTCCTCCATCTCTAGCACTATAAAGTCGGCTGGAAAAATGTGATCTCCAACTCTCACTAGGACGTCTTCAACCACACCTTGAGGTCTAGTAATAGACTGATCGGCAAGTTGAAGCGTCATCATTGTGGGTTGAAGTTCACTACCTTCCAACTTCTTGAAAAGCGACAACGACATCAAATTAATGCTCGCTCCGAGGTCGCACAACGCTTCATTCTTGATCTCGTTCCCAATATCACAAAGAATGGTGAAGCTCCCGGGATCCTTCAGCTTTGGAGGAAGCGCCTTGTGCACTAATGCACTCATCTCGTGGTTCAACTGCACCAACTTCGGCTCATCCACTCGCCGCCTTTTCGCGATCAAGTCCTTTAAAAACTTTGCATAACTGGGCATCTGTTCCAAAGCATCATAAAAAGGGATATTAATATGCAATTGTTTAAAAACATCAAGGAACTTAGCGAATTTCTCATCAAGCTTCTTTTTCATGAAGCGTTGTGGATATGGGACGGGTATCACAGATTTGGGTACCCCCCATTCATCTTTCTCGGTCTCTTTTCCTTTCTCCCTTGCTTCCTTTGCCTTCTTCCACTTAGGAACTCTCTCACCCTTCTCAATGTTTTCCTCTTCAAGCTCTTTGCTCGCTTGAGTGCTTTCACCCTCAACCTTCTTCTCAATCCCTTCACTTTTTATCCCCTTCTCAACTTGAGGCGTCTCAGAATCAGCAGGCATCTGAGGACCTTCATAGTTGGTTCCACTTCTTAACTGGATAGCCTTGCAATGCTCTTTCGGGTTCCCCTCCGGCATGGAAGGATATTTTCCCGGCTCTCTATTCAACGACTTTGCAATCTGGCTCATCTGGAACTCTATAGAAGTGAACCTTCGATTGTTCTCTTGTTGAGTTCTAGTCCACTCAACGTTCATCTTCTGGAGCTCTTGATCATGTTGATCACCCTTTTTATGCAACTCTTTCACATCGTACTCCAAGGAACCTCTTACTTCCTTCCTCCACCTTCTGTAGAATCGCTCTCAACATCTCCTCAGTTGATGCACCGCCTTCTCCACCCGGAGGCTTTAAACCTGGGTCAACACCCGGAGGAATTGTAACACCCGCCTTCGGGTTAGCATACGAGAAATTCTAGTTCTTTCTCCATGTGTTTTGAGGAGGTTGTTGGCCTCCTTGATACCCTTGTGTGTTCCTCCATTGATTTTGAGGTGGCTGTGGGCCTGGAGGTACAAATGGTTGGCCATAAGGAGGTCTTCCATACTGATTTCCACCTTGGTAGCCATTTTGATTGTAATACGGACCTCTCATGTAATTGGCTACCTCTTGCTGTCCACTTGGCTGGTCTACTCTATCATTCTCTGTTGCATGCTCTCCAACCAAATTCTTCCCCAACTCGAGGTTGTTAATCTTTTCCATCATGGCCATCAACAGCCTTCTCGTTCCTTCACCCTCTTCAACCTGATGCACTCTTTGGACGTCTGCATCCACACTCCAAGCCCCGGCATTCGTGACAATGTTGTCTACGATCTCTCTACACTTCTCTATTCCTTGATTTAGGAATGAGCCACTAGCACAGGCGTCTAGATGGTCTTGCTCGGCCTTGTTGGCACCACTGTAGAAAAATGTCATCACATCTCCCTCATTGTATCCGTGCTGCGGGCACTCTATCAGCATGTTTGAGTATCTCTCCCACGCTTGACGTAGGTCCTCTCCTTGCTTCTGGCGGAAGGAAGAGATCTCAATCCTTGCTTTAATCGTTCTACATGGAGGGTAGAACCGCTCGAGGAATAGACGCTCGAGCTCGGCCCAAGTGGTAATACCTCCCCGTGGAAGCGTATTATCGTACCACTCTTCAGACATGCCATTATAGTTGAAAGTGGAGGATATCATTAGAAAACTCCTTAGATGTGTATGAGGATTCTCCTTCCCGATCACCCCCTTGAACTGATTCTCGGTAAGTATCTTTAGAATTCCCGGGGAAATCGAGAAGTTATTTGCCTCAACAGGAGGCAATGCCACTCCATCATAGTATCGTTGTGGCTGCGCTGCAAACCTCCCTCGAATAGCCAGATTTTGATCTACGTTCTGCGGAACGTGTTGAGGATTAGCAGCTGGTACGGGTACTTGTTGGGGTGGTGGTGGTTGGTAAACAGGTGGTTGATTGTAAACTGGAGGTGGAGGATACGGGTATGGTGGGTAAGGATACGGTGGGTATGGGTAGGGTGGATAGGGTAAGTTGTTTTGTGGTAGGTTAGGATGTGGGTAAGCAGGGTTGTTATGAGGATTTTGGACCATGTTATGAGCTGGGCTGTTTTGGTTCTGAGTACCCGGGTTTTGGCTCTGGCTCTCTCCTAACGGATCCTGATTCTTGCTAGTATTGCCATCAGTGCCGTCAACCCGGTTCAATGCCTGATTGAACTCATTCTCGACATCGTCCAACTCATTAGTGATGTCCATCGGTTCTTTCCCTCCGGCAGCGTTTATCCTTCGTAAGAAGGCTCGGTTTCTTCTTGCTATTGTCTCAGGATCTGTAGGTAACCTCTCTTCGTTCGTATTGCCTTGTGAGCGTGTTCTCATAAACTTGAAACACTAACAGAAGAATCAAAACGCAACTGCCGAATATGCACGAAATAATAAAAAAAAACAGAAAATAAAATCACTCACTACTAACTACTAAGCTATCTACAAGTCCTATTCAAAAGCATACAACGCCATCCCCGGCAACGGCGCCATTGACTTGAAGCGAATTACACTAACTTCTACTAGTCGCTTCCCCGCAAGGGAACGGGTTCACTGTAGTATGAGTAAGTATAACGGTCAAGTATATCGAACCCACGAGATGGGGTGTACGCGAACAGATCCCTGAAGATCTACGCGTCGTAGCTAATATGAGTAATGTTTTTGAGTTTTTTGAAAGATTAATTAAAACAACTAAAATAAACTAATTATACTAATGAACTAAAGAAGACGAATTAACTACGGGTTATTTTCAAGTAAGAGATGGTGATGCTTAGGATAAGAATCCCTACGTATACTAACGGAGCATGTACATAATCAAAATAACTGTGACGCGCAAGAAATAACCTAAGTAAAAGAATGCAAGGTGAAAGGTCAAGATTCTAAACCCTAATACTTTACCCTAACACTCGACTTCACTAATCCACTAACAAGTTAATAGATTGTGCTTAATTAATGAGACCCTAATTTAACTAAGGTGATGCGGTTGTCCTCCTTCGCTAAACTGGTAGATGAATTAACCCTTCCTAAACCCTCTAATTAAGTCTACTCGTTGTTAAAGAGTGATACGGTCGTCCTCTCTCTAACACTTTTCGAACGAAATTCAAAGGCAAAGTCTAGATTGATTTTAACTATTCATTAATCAAGAGAATTAAAACCTAACGTCACATGTTACCCTAATTACGTACCCGCAACCTACTTCTACGAGTTCATCCTATCCCAAGCATGCAAGGGTTTTAGCTAGACATAGGTTTAACGTAAATAACAGCAATTGAATAAGCAACGAACATAAACATGATAAATAAGACGAAGAAGAGATGAAACATAAACTAGGGTTTTCCGAAATAGAAGAATAAACTTGAAATTAACTCAATAAAAGAAATCTCAACGTGTTCAACACGAAATATAAAGAAAAGAAACTCAAAAGTAAAATCGTAATTCGAATTCGTAATGAAAACCTCAAAAACCGTAAAAGTAAACTTGCTCGTCTCTTCTCCTCTTCCTCTCTCTCAAAACACAGTCTCAAAACGTAGTATAGTATCAAGTGGTTCTAAAAAACGTGTTCGGAAGGGGTATATATAAACAACGGGTCGAATCGGGAGTTAATGGGCCAAAAATGCGACAGGTCGTGCATTAGGTGCACGAGTAGTGTGTGGTCGAGCACTCCGAAACTAACAGAATCCCAAAAGTGCTCGAGTAGTCGAGCTCGTGCACTAGTGCACGACTTGCTTCAGCTCGAGCACTATGCACGACTGACTCGTGCACTCAGTGCACGACTTGCATCTCTCGTGCACTATACTCGACCTGCTCGAGCACTAGTGCTCGAGCTCTTCGAGCTTGTGCACTCCAATGATACTTTTGCTCCCTCGAACTAGTATTTTTCGTATTTTTTCGATATCTTCTCATCCGGGCGTCCGTTTGAGTCGATTCAAAGTCCTACGAACTCCTCTTTTCGCCCTCTATCCATCTATGAGCATCAAAGAGACAAATTCCTTAGTTTATGAAAATGATACTCAAATGACTCTAAATACTCACAAAATCAACCAAAACTAGGGCATTTCGAGTGACGAATCATGACAATTTCACGCCTAATCAAACACGCCTCCTCACACTACAAAATATTGTCCAATTAAATAGGGATTTAGGGAGGCATTTAAAGAGGGACAAAGGGTTAAAGAGGGATTTAAAGAGGTGGAGAGGCCCTCGACAAAACAGGCCTCGCCAAACTCCCCCTCGGCTCGCCCCTCGTCAACTAACGAGGGTAGAGCGCCCTTGCCAACTAACGAGGGCAAGGCCCTCGCCTGGTTCAAAATGGAGGCCCTCGTCTACGCCCTCGGCAATTAACGAGGGGGGCGCCCTCGTCAGCCTCATTTAAAAAAAAAATTTGCGGGCCCGACCCGCGAGCGACCCGCGTGCAAGCAGGCTCGATCCTGTGACCTCCCATGAGGGAGAGACCTATCCCTTTCCCCTTACCGTTTGAGCTAGGCTTATCATTCGAAATATTTTCTATTGTAATAGTATATGTTTTATTTCTTATTTTGATTTCTTTGTTAAAACATTTAACTCCTATTTTGTTTATATCTTTAATTAATTAATATTATTATAAATCATTTCATTTATGATAACACCATCAAAATTAATTAAATTAATATTATCATTTTAAACTACATGATTTTCATATTTTGATTTATTTGTTAAAACGTTGAATTATTCTAGTAATTTATTTATTTCTATTATGATTACACTTTTAATTAATTGTTATATATCTTTACATTTATGGTAACTGTTGGTGAACGAATCTAATCGGAAGGATTAGTGGCTGTTTTAATCCGTTTTTACGTCACCAATCAATAACGTGTGATTGATTACCACCGTAAATGGTAAATCGGGGTTTGGGTTAACGAATTCGGGTAATATGAAGATCGAAATCTAAATTATTTCGTGTATGTGTGAGTTTGGGTGGATTTATGTGTGTTTTTAGTCTGAAATTTCAAAATTACATAAATAAGCTGGAGAACAACTATTTATAGAGACTAGCAAGCATGAGGTGTCTAAGACTCTTGGTCTCCCTAGCCTGCATGCTTGACATGTGTCCCTCTGATCTTATCTAAGCTGAACCTTAGTTACAAAGTTTTCTTTGGTCCTTATCTCGGACTCACTGTTGTTCGCCTAGGTCGGCTTAATTGATCTTGTTGGTTCTCCAACTGAAAGTTGTTCGCCTCTTGAGGTTGTACTTGGGAAGTTATTCGCCTTATGCCTTTGTTCAGCTTGGCTTTGGGATCTTTGTCCTTTGTTCACTTGTACACACCTCCTTGGCTGTTTGTTGTATCATAGTTTGACCAAGTTGTTCGTCATTGATGACTTCACAATTGGCTCATTCTTGGTCTCGGGTCTAAATACCTGTTCGCCCATTAGTTGTTCGTCGGGGAGTTGTTCGTCACTTTATACACCTCTAAAATTGGTAGATGCACCCCAACTTGATTTTCTTTGTTGATCACCCTTGATTTGAGGTTGGCTCTTCATAATCCTTGATGTAGCTTTAATCCTTGTTCGCCATTTATTGACTTATGTTCGCCTATCAACAATTGCCCCCTATCCTGGCTATATGTTGCCCTAGACGAGCAACTTTGTGGCGAGCAACTATAGTTTGGATATCAAAATGATGAGGGTTGGGGCGAACATCATTGGCTTGGGCGAGCAACATATGGTCTGTCGTTTCGCTTCCCAAGGTCTGGGAGTTGTACGAAGATGACGTGGGCGGCATGGCTGTGCGCCGCCCACGCGCGAGCAATCCCGAGGCCACGCGCCCCTATAATTATTTATAGGTCCTTCATCTTCTAGTTTAGCTCGGAATTTACCCCGTTTTCTCTCAATTGAGCCCCAGAACTTTCGGAAAATTACGCCTGGGACCCCGTTTTTTCCTGGGGTATAAATAGTGGGAAAACTGAAAATTTTCCCACTTTTCCCCCTCTTGCTACAGTGCTCCGGCGATTTCCATCCTCCTCCGGCGATTTCAAGCTCTCCGGCATCCGTCCTTCAGTATTTGGCTTCAAATTTTAAATCCCAGGTAGTTATTCTTCTTCTTCTATCTTCTTCTGTATTTTTTCTCTCGAAAACGCCATCGCCGCCGTGTGGGTTTTCGCGCCGCCGTCTTCTCCGACGAAACGCCGTCGTCTGGTTCCTTTTCTCCCCCTTTTTCTTCCATGTCTTCGCACTCGAGCAACAGATCTGAGGAGACTCTTGATCCACTCTTTCCAATCGCGGCCCCCATCGATCAACCTCCCTTCGAGACTTCATCGGCATCGGATCCTCACGTGGATTCGGTGGTTCGTTCAGTTGAGGATACTGGTGCTTGCTTATCTGGGAGGGAAGTGGTGGTTGCTGCGAACAGGGACTCTGACGAGGGCTCCTCGTCTAGCGCTGAATCGGAGGATCCCCAATTTGACGAGTTGACTCGCGAATTTTTAGAAGGGATAGACTTTCCATCTCCAAGAATGACGGAAAATAAGATCCCAACTGGAGTTGCTCGGCCTTTTGAATGGCGAGCATACACTGAGGAGTATGCGAACAACTTTGTTCGCCCAGAAAGAGAAGTATTGGATCTGGTGAAGACTGAGTACCAGGCGAGCAAGATCAAAAGCGTTGTTCGCGAGCATGAACTGGATTCGATCCGGGAGACCTACAAGATTCCCTACGATATTCATATGTGGGCTCCCAAGAGAAAAGAGAGAGCTGATCGCCCACCTCCAGGATGCACGGCGATCAACATTCATACTCTGATCGCAGGATTGAGATTGCCTCTTCCACCCGTTGTTGGTCGTTTCCTAGAGGCGACCAACCTTGCTATCACCCAAATCACTCCAATTGGATGGATGAACCTGTTGGGGACAATGTGTCTGTTCGCACTAGAGGGGTATGTTGATAGCATAACTGCAGAAGAGATCAACTACCTTATGACGATCACAAGATGTCCTCCTGGAGAGGAAGGTTACTACTACCTCAAGGCCAGGACAGGATTGAAGATGGTGGAAGGTGTGCCGAACAAAATTCGTGACTGGAAGCAACACTTCTTTTTTGTTGGGGGTGACTGGCGAGCATCTTTTGGTCCACACGGTGGTGATGGACGAATAAATTCCCCAGCCTCTTATGGGATATTTAAACGTAAGATTATTTTCTTGTTCGTCCTTGAACTGTACTGTTCTAATTTAACTTTTATTGTTTGCTCGCAGGCCCTCGACTGCTCAAGTGGAATTCGGAAGGAGAAGAGATCGGCTCAGAGTTTCTATTCACCTCCTGCTTGGTCGGCCTTCGCAACAAAGCAGATAGGACCACCGAGTATTTACGTGAGGGAAGGTGCCTGAGAGCTGCTCGCTTGTTTCCTTATCCTCATCACTTGGAAGCACAAGCGGAAGTGCCCCCAGGTATGAAAAATTTCTAACTCTTGATTCTACTTTTGCTCGTCACTATACTTTTACAACTTGCTCGTCTAACTTCTTCTTTTTTTTTTTTTTTTTTTTTAGCCGAGCAAGTCACCGTTGCGATTCCCCCCAGTTTTGCACTCCTGGAACAAAGAGTCTTCGAGATGGCGCCTCAAAAGGGACGGAAGAGGAGAGGTGACCCGCCCACGAAGATTCTGGGGATGACGAACAAGGCGGAGGGGGCTAAAGTCCCGCGGCCTGTTGCTCCTCCAGCCCCTGCCCAGCCGTCTTCACCAATCTCTCCCCCCCGCGCGGGGAAACGCCTAAAGAAGGCGGATGGGACTCCGCTGGCCCACGATGTCCCCATTGCTGGTAAGGGGAAAGAGAAAGTTAGCCAGAGTCATCCTCGTCCAGAGGGGGATGCTGCTCGTCGCTCCATTGAGCCTGTGGAAAGATCAGGCAAGGCGAGCAAGGATTCCACCTCTGGTCGCGGCCCTGAAGACCTCACCCATCTGGGCTGGGATGATCGGAAATTTAAAGAGTAAGTTTACCCTTGCCTTTGTCGAGCTAAATTTATCATCACCATCATTTTTTTTTTTTTTTTCTAAGTATCTTTTTCTTTCTTGTTCGCAGATATCGTGCTGACGATCATCCCGGTCGAGCAAGTGTTGTACACCAGTACGCTTGCTCGAAGACTCCCGTTAACATAAGGGAGATTCCTGGCGAGCATGTTCGCAGGGCGACGGAGTTGGTCGCCCGAGCTTGGACGCGTCCTCTTGATAAGGCCGTTTTTCAACAGGGGTTGGCGGACAATCTTCACCTCTCAATGATGCTCGTCGCCAACGGCCTCGTCACTGCCCAAAGGGCAATTGCCCAAGTTGCCGAGCAAGAAGAATCTGCTCGTCACTATGCCAGTACTGCTCGGCAACTTACTGAAGAGAAGGATGGCCTGGTCGGCCAATACGAGGCTAAAATTGCTCGCCTCAACAATCAGATCAATGTTTACATTGATGCTGAGCACAAGCGCCTTGAAGAAATTCAAGCCTTGTCCAAAGAACTGAAGGACAAAGAGGCCGTGCTCGGGGATAAGGAGGTTTTGCTCGGCGAGGGGGAGAAGAAATTGACTGCGGCTGAACAAGAGATTGCCGAGCTCAAAGCTGAAAATGCTCGTCTTCGGGAGGCCGAAGCCAACCTCTTCACCCGAGAGCAACTTGAAGAGGAGGTTCAAGCTCGCACCGGTCCTATCTCCAACCTTGGATATATCTGCGCCTATGCGGACAGCATCCGCACGGCCGATGCCTATGACTTCAAGGATTTGGTTGAAGAAATGAGCAAGGATCTGAATGAATTCATGGAGCATTATCCACCGCCGAACAACATCGAAATTCAGTTGGCGGATCTGGCCGTACTAGGGGTTAAGCTTGACAAACTTGACCCCAGTATATCCATCACTCATCCTCCTCCTCCAGTTGATGATGGCGAGCAAGGAGATGAACCGGCTGCCGCGGACGAGCAAATTGCTAAAGAGGCGGAGGATAAGGCAGCTGAAGACCTTGCTCGTGACATGATTGTCGACCCTCCTGCCGAGCAATCTCAAGATCCTCCTCCCGTCGAGCAGCAGTAATTTTTAGGACAGCTTTTTCTTCATCTCTTTTGTAATAGTTGCTCGTTCCTTTTTGTAGTACTAGTAATGGCTGCTTCCAGCTTGTACTATTTTTGAGGCTCAATGCCTTTGATTAATGGACGTCTTTCTTTTGTTCGCTCATTTTCTTGTATATGTCAATTGCCTTTACATTTCTGTCAATGCTTTTACAATTATAACATATAGTATTGGGCTTTTGTTCGAATTGAACTTTGCCTTTAGTGGAATCAGGGTTTAGCCTTAGGTTCTGTTCGTTTTAAAAAACAAACAACCTTTAAGTGGCTTTGGTCCTTAGGTTCTGTTCATTTGTAAAACGAACAACCTTTGAATGGACTTGTACCTCGAGCTTTTGGACTTTTCCTCTTTTGACGAACAACTATTATATTTACATTGCAAAATAATTACAAGTGTTATAAGACTGTCCATCACTATCATATACAATCTGACGAACAACTTTAAACACAAACTAAAACTTGCTCGCTTATAATATTTTGCCGAGCAACTCTATCTATGAAATCAAAAGCACTAGCACCAGACTATACAACGTGCCGAGCAACTTTTGAATCTATACTTAAGAAAATTTAAAAAATTAGGCAAGTTTTTGGCCTTCCTTCAACTCATACGCATCCCTTGCCCTCCAAGACATTTGTTCGCCCAACTTTATTGATAGTACTTCTTTAGATGTACAGCATTCCAGGAGTATTGGGCCGGCTTACCTTCCATGTCCTCAATATCGTATACGCCATTGACGTATTTTTCTGTTATTCGATACGGGCCCTCCCAAGTTGGTCCCAATACACCTGGAGGTTGGGCGAGCAACTTTCTTAGAACCAAATCTCCAACTCTGAATTCCCTAACTTTTACATGGGAATTATAGTAACGTTCTGCTCGCTGCTTGTATGTGGCATTTTTTAGCTCGGCATTCAACCTTTTTTCTTCGAGCAAATCCAATTCAGCATTTAGAGCAGAGTTGTTCGCCTGTTCATCAAAGTTGGTCGTCCTAAATGTAGTGGCCTTTAACTCAATTGGTATTACGGCCTCTGTCCCGAAAGCCATTGCAAAGGGTGTTTCTCCGGTGCTTGACCTGGGAGAAACTCTGTATGCCCATAAGACTTCCGGAAGTTCTGTAGACCAACTGCTTTTACTCTCCGCCAGTCGCACTTTTAATGTATGCTTTATGATTTTATTTACAGCTTCAACTTGTCCATTCGACTGGGGGTGATAAGGTGTGGAGTAATGTTTCTTGATCCCCCACTTCGTACAGAATTCTCTCAACTCTTGTCCATCAAACTGTGGACCATTGTCTGTCACAATTGCCTGTGGAACTCCGAAACGACAGACAATGTTCTTCCAAATAAAGTTGATCATCTTCTGTTGTGTTATATTCACCATGGCCTCTGCTTCCGCCCATTTTGTATAATAATCGACTGCCACGACGGCGAATCGAACATTTCCAACTCCAGCCGGGAAAGGACCAATGATGTCCATCCCCCATCTTGCAAAAGGCCATGGGCTGTATACTGACACAAGTTCCTGAGCCGGGGTATGGATGCCTGGGGCAAAAATCTGACATTGATGGCAAGTTTTGGCTTTTTTGATTGCATCTTGACGTAAGGTCGGCCAATAATAGCCTTGTCTGATTGTCTTGTATGCCAAAGCTTGCCCCCCAGTATGATTTCCACATACTCCAGCATGTATCTCTTCAAGTACTGCTTGCCCTTGCCCCCTAGGCAAACACTTGAGAAGTGGGATTGATATTCCCCTTTTGTAAAGTTGCTCGCCCACCAGAGTATATCTGGCGGCTCGCTTTATTAGCTTGGCAGCTTCAAAAGGGTTGTTTGGTTTTTCCCCATTTCTCAAGTATTTGACTATACTTGTTCTCCAGTCTTCTTCTTCGCTGGTTTGATCGTTGAGTTGATTGACATTATAACTTACTGTTGATGGATCTTTCATCTTTGTAACTATAATATCTGCCAGCTCTATGGGGCCTTCACTCGTTGCTAGTCGGGCAAGCGCGTCTGCTTGAGTGTTGCTCGTCCTTGGAATTTGCTGTATGAAAACTTGCTGCAACATGGACATCAGGTGAGCAACAATCCGTTGATACTCGATCATGTGATCATCTTTTGCTTCGTATTCACCTCGGACTTGGTTCACGATCAATTGTGAATCGCCAAATATTTGCAAGCGTCTGACACCAACTGCGAGGGATAAGTGGAGACCAGCGATAAGAGCTTCATACTCAGCTTCGTTGTTGGTTGCCATGAAACCAAATCTGATTGCCGAGGTGAATACTTGTCTGTTTGGACTTATTAACACTACTCCTGCCCCCGAGGCTATGTTGGTTGATGATCCGTCCACATAGAGATGCCAAGGATGATCAAGTCCTCTCGTCGGATCTGGTGGGAAAGTTAGTTCGACTATAAAGTCGGCTAATGCTTGCCCTTTGATCGCCGTTCGAGGAGCATAGGTCACCCCGAATTGGCTAATCTCCAGTGACCATCTCAAAAGACGACCTGCAGTGTCGGGGCGATGGAGAATTTGCCTGAGCGGGAAAGTTGTTAGAACTTCGACTTGGTGGTCAAAGAAGTATGGTCGTAACTTTCTCACGCTCATAACCAAAGCATACGCCAGCTTTTCGGTTGGGGCATATTTGATCTCTGCTTCATGCAAAGCCTGACTGACGTAATATATAGGTTGATGGAATTTGCCGTCTTCGCGCACCAAGACAGAGCTGATGGCAACTTCTGATGCGGCTAAGTATAAAAAGAGCTTTTCTCCTGGGACTGGTTTTGATAAAATTTTGACATCTCCCAGGTAGTCTTTAAGTTGATCAAAGGCCGCCTGGCAGTTGTTAGTCCATGCAAACTTTCCTTTTTTGACGGCCTCGAAGAATGGACGGCACTTGTCCCCCGACCTGGATATGAACCGGTTCAATGCTGCTAGGCACCCGGTGAGTCTTTGCACTTCTTTCACTGAACGTGGTGGCTGCATATCCAGGATGGCTTTGACTTTTGAAGGGTTGGCCTCAATTCCCCGTTGGCTAACAAGATGACCCAAGAATTTCCCTGAGTGTACTCCAAAGCTGCTTTTCTTTGGATTCAACTTCATGTTATAGTGTCGAAGAATTTCGAACACTTGAGTCAGATGTTGAAGATGGTCTTCCTTCTTGGGACTTTTGACTACGATATCGTCTACATAGACTTCAACCGTATCTCCAATTTGTTGATCAAACATCTTGTTCACCAGTCTTTGATATGTTGCTCCAGCATTTATGAGGCCGAATGGCATTCTCTTCCAGCACAGCAAGTTTTTGTTAGTATAAAAAGCTGTGCTTTCTTGATCGTCAGGATGCATTGGGATTTGATGATACCCTGCAAAAGCATCCATGAATGTTAGCATCTCGTGACCCGCAGTGCTGTCCACCAATTGATCGATGTGCGGGAGAGGAAAGTTGTCCTTCGGGCATGCTGCATTCAGATCTGTAAAGTCTATGCATAGCCTCCAGGTTCCGTTCGATTTTCTCACCAGCACAGGGTTTGCTACCCATTGTGGACAAAGTGCTTGACGGATCAGATCGTTGTCCAGCAGCTTTTTAACTTCTTCATTCAACGCTTGATATTTGTCTGGGCCGTACTTCCTTCGCTTTTGATGGACGGGCTTTTTTGCTTGATTTATGTTCAGCTTATGACAAGCATGTTTTGGGTCTATCCCCACCATATCTGCATGAGACCAAGCGAAAACATCTAGATTCTTGGTGAGGAACTCTTTCATTCGGGATCTGTAAGGCTCTGGGAGCTCAGATCCTATGAATAATTCAAGATCCTCGTTGTTGGGATTAACTTTGAACGCCTCCAGCTCTTCGACTGGAGTTGCTCGTCGTTTTTGTCCTTTCCAACGGGGATCAAGTATGGGTTCCTCAGGGTTGGAATCATTTTCGATGTCCATTGGCTCTGCCCCCAGGCGGGGTTCAAGATCATCAGTTGGCCCCGTCCCATTGTTGTTCGTTTGTACTTGGCCCTCCAAGTCCTCTACCGAAGGTTGTTCGTCATCACCCCCTTGTTCGTCAGATGGATATTCCTCCCGGGTGGTAACGAGTTGTTCGTCCAACACTTGCTCGTTCAAGTGCTGTTCGTCTGCATCCATGTGGTCGTCTACGTCCATCATATTGTTCAGTATTGATGGTTCGTCGATGGGATAACTTGCTGCTTCCATCATGGATATTTGTACAAATTTTGCTCGTAGCTGTTGAACGCATTCTCGTGCTCTCCGTTGGTCTCCCTTAATTGTGCCTGTTCCACTAGCTGTTGGAAATTTCAAACAATAGTGGTAAGTGGAACACGCAGCTTTAAATTCATTAAGGAAAGGTCGGCCAAGAAACCCGTTATAGGTCGACTCCTGGTCTACAACCAAGAAATCTACCATTCTTGTTATATTTCTTTCGGGTTCATTGGCCGTTACAAGTTGTACAGCTAATGTTACAATTCCCAGCGGCGTTGTCACAGCATTTCCGAAACCTACAATTCTATGTGTTGTATTCCGAACATAACCCGAATAATCTCCCAGATTATCGAGGGTCTTCTTGAATAAGATGTTCGTGTAGGCTCCGGTGTCCACCAACAGTCTGTGGACTCTGGTCCCCATAACCTTGGCACAGATTACGAGCGAATCATTGTGCGGAGTTAAGACGCCTTCAAGGTCTTTTTTGGTGAAAGTTAATTCTGCCGTTTGCATGATAGACGGCTTTACTCCCATCTCTTGTACTTGGCCAATCGCTCGTAGCTCTGCTTTCCTCTTCCGGTTAGAGTCAGGTGGTTGTCCATCAAAACACCCTCCTGCGGGACCTGCGGGTTCCATCATGAACAGGTCTTCTAAAGGTTGAGCTGGCATACTGGGAACTGGTCGCCCGGGTCTGTTGTTTCTCTGAGGTTGACCATCCTCTTCATCTTCTGAGTTGTTCTCCCGAGCTCTTTTCCCAGGTTGCCTTTTAACGAAATCGGAGAGCTTTCCCTCCTCATAAAATCGCCAGAGTTGCTTAAGCAAATCTCTACACTCACTCGTAAAATGCCCCACACTTTGATGGTAGGCACAATACTTGTTCGGGTTGAGTTTGCCAGTATCCTGACGGATTTTACGTGGCGGGGAAAGCAACTCTTTTTCCTTTACGCTCTCATACACAGTATCAACTGATGCTGTCAATACTTGGTTCAATTTTTCTTTCAAATCCGATCCTTCGGTGAATGCTTTCATATTTTTTGGGACCCTGTAGCTTGTCCCGACGGGCTTTTTGTTATTCTCCTTAGGATCAGCTTTGTTCTCCCCTAAATTTGTTTGTAGGGCCTCGTGCATGGAAACGAAAATGCCAGCCTGGTTTCTGAACTCGGCATAAGTCTTTGGGCACTTCAGACGTACCTCCTTCCATAACTTCGACCCTTTTTTCAATCCGGCCATCACAGCGACGATCTTTGTATCTTCGCTCACCGGTTCTCCTTCTAGCAAAACTTTATCGAATCTTTCCATAAACGCCCGGTCAGTTTCATCATCATTTTGTCTTAAATCTGATAGCCGGTGTTTTTGGGAAAGATACGACCCCGCCGTTGAAAAGTGAGAAAGAAATTCTCGACTTAGCTGGACGAATGAGTGGATTGATGCCGGCGGCATTGATGAAAACCACTTGTGAACCCGATCGCCTAATGTTAATGGAAAATTCCGGCATTGGGTGGCGTCGCTGGCCCCCACGGAGACCATGTAGTCCGTATACTTTGATAAGTGGACCCGGGGGTCAGTGATGCCCTCATATTGAATGCTTGCTGGAAATTGAACCTTCTTCTGGATCGGGGCTTTCAAAATGTGAGCTGCCAAAGGTGAGGATGGCATGCTGGTCGCTCCCATCCCCCTCTGTTGGTCTAGTTGCCCTTGCATGTTCTCCACAGCCCTCCTTAGGCTTGATAATTCATCAAGAGGTGCCCCCTGACTTGGAGGCTGTTCGGCGAGCAAAGGCATTAACCTTTCTGCTCGTCGCAGTCCCTCGCTTGGAGTGGGCACTTCCTGGGCTTGCCTTCTAATGTTGTTCGCCGCATTTGGCCCTAGGCGCCTGAAGGCTGACAGGGTGATCCTTTCATGGACTGATGGGCGAGGCTGTTCAAAAGTTGCTCGCCCGTCCCCTGCTCCCCGGCGAGCAGCTTCCCGTTGGGGTTGGCTAAGCCTGTCTTGGGCACTGGAACGTGTTGTCCCATGGCTAGACATAGTTGTTCGTCCGCGACCAGACTCAGCCTGTACTTCTTGTTGGTCGTCCACCTTGGCCTTTCCCTTGTTCCGTCTGACTTGGGCACTATCAACCTCTCGCTGTTCGCCCCTAGTGGTCCTGGGTCTAACAACTTCTGGGGACTTGTCCCTTGGCCTTGCCTGTGTTGGCCTAACTTGCTCTTGTTGCCTCTGGAGGGCCTGGAGAGCAGCTATGGTTCTGGCCAACTCGTTGGGGTTGTTCGCCAAAGCCTCCATCTCAGGGGGGAGGTTATGTGTTATGGCTGTATGTTGTGACCTGTTCGCATGTCTCGGGTCACGGTCCTGGTGGTCGGCCGACGTGGCTCGGGTCTGAGATGCTCTTTTTGACAAACGTGATCCTTGGGTCTCTTTAGATTGAGGCATTTCAATTTAAATTACTTCTTAATTTATAAATTGAAGAACACCAAGAACACCAAGAACACTTTTGTTTGTATCTTGAAGTATTTCTTGAGACTTCCTTCGAATCTTCAAGTTTTCAACTTGAAGTTCTTGAGTAATCACACTAAACCGAAGGTTCGAACCCTCCTTCTAGCGCCAAATTGTTGGTGAACGAATCTAATCGGAAGGATTAGTGGCTGTTTTAATCCGTTTTTACGTCACCAATCAATAACGTGTGATTGATTACCACCGTAAATGGTAAATCGGGGTTTGGGTTAACGAATTCGGGTAATATGAAGATCGAAATCTAAATTATTTCGTGTATGTGTGAGTTTGGGTGGATTTATGTGTGTTTTTAGTCTGAAATTTCAAAATTACATAAATAAGCTGGAGAACAACTATTTATAGAGACTAGCAAGCATGAGGTGTCTAAGACTCTTGGTCTCCCTAGCCTGCATGCTTGACATGTGTCCCTCTGATCTTATCTAAGCTGAACCTTAGTTACAAAGTTTTCTTTGGTCCTTATCTCGGACTCACTGTTGTTCGCCTAGGTCGGCTTAATTGATCTTGTTGGTTCTCCAACTGAAAGTTGTTCGCCTCTTGAGGTTGTACTTGGGAAGTTATTCGCCTTATGCCTTTGTTCAGCTTGGCTTTGGGATCTTTGTCCTTTGTTCACTTGTACACACCTCCTTGGCTGTTTGTTGTATCATAGTTTGACCAAGTTGTTCGTCATTGATGACTTCACAATTGGCTCATTCTTGGTCTCGGGTCTAAATACCTGTTCGCCCATTAGTTGTTCGTCGGGGAGTTGTTCGTCACTTTATACACCTCTAAAATTGGTAGATGCACCCCAACTTGATTTTCTTTGTTGATCACCCTTGATTTGAGGTTGGCTCTTCATAATCCTTGATGTAGCTTTAATCCTTGTTCGCCATTTATTGACTTATGTTCGCCTATCAACAGTAACAACTTCAAAATGAATTATATATTATTCTTACATATAAAATGAAATTAACACTTCCAAAATTACATTTTCACTTATGTATATAATCTTTTTAAATATAAAAAATTAACGCCATTGTGCATACATATATATATTATTTTTTAATTAAAATATTTTGAATATATTATGGCTAAATTAATCAAATATTACTTATAATTAAAGCACATACACAAATTAACCTAAATAATTCATTAAAAACCTTACTAAACACGATATATAGCTCCGGATTTCACAAACATTAATGAAAATAAACATCACAAGCATAATAAAGACGATGCACAATAATTTATACTCCAAGCAATACTCTCAAACATTCATGAAAATAGTTAATCATTTTTCAAAAGTTTCAACTTCAAGATGATCAGGATCTTGGTCCCTTGCCACGGCTCGAACCCGGTCCTCGGGGTGGGGGATACTCATCGGATGGAGGCGGGGTGGTGGGGGATAACCACCAGCTTGTGGGACGCTGGGTCCAGATCCCTGTTGTGATGCCCGCAACCACTCAATAAACTGATTTTGGAAGTTCTGGGTCATCTCCTCACGCAGTTGTCGTTGTCTCTCTTCCACTTGCTCCAACAATCGGCGATTCTCCTCAGCCGTCTCTCTCCGCGTTCTCTCACGCTCCTCAGCTGTTGACAGGCGAACATCATCTAGGTATGGAGCGAACAATTATTGAAGTCTAAAACAAAGAAAATCACGATTTGGGTGCATTAACCAATCTGGGAAGTGTATGAAGTGACGAACAACTCTCCCGACGAACAACTGACGGGCGAACAGGTATTAAGGCCCGAGACCAAGAATGAGCCAATAGTGAAGTCATCCATGACGAACAACTTGGTCAAACTATGATACAACAAATAGCCAAGGAGGTGTGTACAAGTGAACAAAGGACAAAGATCCCAAAGCCAAGCTGAACAAAGCCATAAGGCGAGCAACTTCCAATGTACAACCTCAAGAGGCGAACAACTTTCAGTTGGAGAAACAACAAGATCAATCAAGCCGACCTAGGCGAACAACAATGAGTCCGAGATAAGACCAAAGAAGACTTTGTAACTAAGATTCAGCTTAGATAAGATTAAAAGGACACATGTCAAGCATGCAGGCTAGGGAGACCAAGAGTCTTGAACACCTCATGCTTGCTAGACTCTATAGATAGTTGTTCCCCAGCTTACTTATATAATTTTTTCGAATTTCAGACTAAAAATACACACAAATACACCCAAACTTACACATATACGAAATAATTTAAATTTCGATCTTCATTTTACCCGAATTCGTTAACCCAAGACTCGTTTTACCATTTACGGTGGTAATCAATCACACGTTATTGATTGGTGACGTAAAAACGGATTAAAACAGCCACTAATCCTCCCGATTAGATTCGTCCACCAACATCAGCGAGTAGTCGGTCCACATCAATTTGACTGTAGGCACCAAAATGAGTCCCAGCTGATGTCCCGCCTGGGCCGGAGACTATGCGTCTGGACTTTCCCAATTGTCCGAGCCCACGAACTTTACCGTGCTTTTTCCCCACAGTCTTGACGTACATCTGAGATAACTCTGGAAGACTGGGTTCAGGAGGTTGCTCGTCAGAGTCAGAGGTAGGGTGCAGTTGGGAGACTCTCGCTTGTACATCAGCCTGCACATTTTTTTAGAGAATTGTTCTAGATATTTAAATATTCTTAAATATTTATATTATTTTAAAATGTAACAAGAATACTTACCAATGTATCAGATATAAGTCCGTATGTATACTGTCCTGGACCACGGTAGTGGAAGTGCTCCACAATTTCCCAATCTGTGGCAGGACGTCCCTTCTTCCTCTCCTATAATTTAGAACATGATGATTAAAACTTAAAATATGTATACATATTATAAAAATTAAAATAGTGTGGTATCAACAAATGACTTACAATATCCAGGGCAACCTCGACGGCACCACGAGATCCACCTTTATGGGTGGAGATGCCAGTACCCGGGCCAGCAGGCTCAGATAGTCTGTTCCGTCTACATTGTGCGGATTTGGCTTTCACGTCTTCTCTATCCCAGTAAGAGAGCAAGGCCTTCCACACTTTTGTATCCCACTGTGGCTTCTTACCCTTCAACTCCCATTTTCTTTTCACAAAGTTCAAAAGATCTACATATCTTTCAGCAGCTCTTTTCAAGAACAAGTGATGCACATACTGTGTGGAAGTGACAGTAGGATCCCACCTAGCCTCTTTCTGATAAACAAAGATGTTATTATGTCATACAATAATATCATTATAAATCAAATGAATATATACCTGAAATGTCTCCCAGTACTCCTGCAGCCTTTCTTCGGATATCATCCTGAAGGTGAAGGCACCCAACTCCATATGTCCAGCCATGATACGTCTGATCAGCTTGGAGACCGGATTCGAAGGCATCAAGCTGCAAAACAAGTTTGTAATACATAATTAATATTCACGGATATATATTCCTCAAAATTCATGAAAATAGTAAGTCTAACATACGTATCGTAGGCAATATACACATCTAGCTTCTGTCCGACCATTTGTGAATCTGAATGTTCTTCAGAATCCGAGTCGGTATACTGCTCAGCTTCCTCGTCATCAGTCGTGGGGATCAACGGAACTGGCACTGGTATGTGTGGTATAGGCACTGTGTTCCGCGCCCCACTAGATCGGCCTCGACCCCCGCGACCTGTACTCTGTCGTCGTCCCCCGCTAGAGCTACGATCGGATCCGATCATCTGTAAAATTTTAAACATAACGTATTAATTATCATATAAATGATCAAATAATCAAAGTTTAGGTGCATCACGAAATAATTTATAACACCGAGATAGCAATTAATATAATAACATATTATCACATAAATGATAGCAATTAAATAATTTCTAACATCGAGATAACAATTACTAAACTACTTAATCTTCATCTGAGTATGAATTATGTTCTTCTTCTTCTTCTTCTTCTTCTTCTTCTTCTTCTTCTTCTTCTTCTTCTTCTTCTTCTTCTTCTTCTTCTTCAACATCATCATTCTCTCTACTGGAAGACCCATCCCACTCATTAGTTGTTTGCTATCAGAAAATTTCCTGGGCACTAGATTGTCAGGAGGAACAATTTCCCAAATCAAGTCAACAACTTGATTATAACCCCTCTCAGACAGTCTATTTTCAGTTTTAATGTTCAACAGTCGGGCATTGAATGACAATTGTGAGTGTATTTCGCAACTAGGATACAAATCCTGGTTTGCTGCACTAAGCATGTCATAAAATTGAGCAGCATGCTCATTTGGGGGCTCCTCATTAACGGGTTCAGCTTCCACATTTCCAAAATGAAGGTTAGGACCAGTTAGGTCAGTGATCATGTCATGGTACGAGGTAGACCCTGCAGTATCATCTACTCCGTACGAAGTCAACGCCGACTGATCATAGTTTTGGTGTGGTAGATGACCACAATTTTGTTCACCGTGTAAAACCCAATTGTGATAATTGGGCATAAACCCATTTATATACAAATGTGTTTTCACGTCAATTGGTGCTCTAAACCTCTGGTTCCTACATCTAGATTTCGAGCAGGGACACCTAATATCTCCTTCACTCATCCAATAAGGATTGCTAGTAGCGAATTGTATAAACGATTCAAGACCACTAAGAAAGTCGGGAGCTATCATTCCATTAATTGTTCTTGGACCATACATCCAACTACGATTTGAATAACTCATATTATAATCTATTTCAAATTAAAGAATATTCAAAATTTAATAAAAAATTAATATATAAATCCATTATAATTATCCTATTGTTAATTTAATATAGTTATTCTAAAATTTTCGGCAGAGTTTCGTTTATTATTATCGCATTCTCCAGTTAACTAAGATCCTCTAGTGCATCCATTTCCGACTTAATTAAAATTAATCAAGTCGGAACGCACATTCTACAGCTAGCAAACAACCAACAATATTATTCATCAACCCCCTCCACTCCAACATAATTAATTAATTATACTTTAAATATATATATATATATATAACTATATATACATCATTCATCAAATAAATAATTAATGTAGATAATCGAACACATGAATATTCATCACATATAAAATTAATTAAATATATCATGCAATTAAAATTAAATTTAACACAACAAATATATATTGATATAATTATTTCTATAATTCATATAAATATAATATTATCAAATTTATAATTAATTACATAATAATTAAATTAACAAGTAAAACACTATATAATTAGCAACTAATTAACAACTATACATATATATACATACATATATATATATACACACACATGAATTTGCATTAATTTTACAAACAATTTAATTAACAAATTAGCCGATTAAAATGAAAAATGTTACCGTAGAAATGTTCACGGGGACGAGTAGGCCAAAACCCGACCGGTGGAGTGGCGTTTCAGGCGACGGCGGCGCGGCAGGGAGGGGCGGCGGCGGCGGCTGAGGAGCTTGGGGGAGGGTTTTTTTGCTGCTGAAAATGGTGGGTGAGCTTTAAATATGTTGGAATTTACCGAGGGGGTTAAAGAGGGTAAACCCCCTCGGTAAAAACCTGGAACTTACCGTGGGCGAGGGGCAAGCCCTCGGCTCGCTGAACGCATGACCTGGGCGAGGGGGCCACGCTCGTAAACTTACGAGGGGCCCCGCCCTCGCCTACTCATGAGGGGCCCCGCCCTCGGCTGCCACATTTTCAAACTTCACGAGGGTCACGCCCTCGTCAACTAAAGAGGGGGCCCTTGCCCTCGTCTACGCCCTCGTCTCGTGCATTTTTTTAAGCCCCTCGTCTCGGCCCTCTTTAAGGACGAGGGCTTTGTTTGCCCTCTTTAGTAGCCCTCTTTATTTGGGTCTTTTTTTGTAATGTCATCATGCATGGAAGATCGGTCTTAATCCCCCTTGGACACAAATTTGAAATTATTTTTTTCATACCCAATAAGCCTAATATAAAAGGTGGGCCGCATATAGCTAGCCAAAAATCCATAGTTAATATTTGATATGGTTGTTTTGGCAACAGGCCCTTATCGAACGCAACACACTATTTGCAGCGAAAAATTCGTCGTTAATCTACGTGTTTTTTTAGCGATAATTTAAGAAAAAAAAGAAATTCTCGATCCCTCTTTAACTTAACCCCCCCCCCCCCCCCCAGGTAAATTAAGCCTTAAAGTATTAATTATTATATTATTTAAGCCTCCATTTATTATCTTCGATTTGATCAATTTTGACATGCGCCGCGCTCGTTAATTAACCATACAATTTGAATTTGATGGAGACTTCACATGCGTATCTAGGCATGCATCTAGCTAAATTACACGCCATGCCCTATCTAACATATATAGTGATTCCACATGTCTATAAAAAAACTATATGTATATATATGATTGTCTACACACACAAAAATAATTAAATATTTTTATTTAAAGTTTAATACTCTAATTTATTTAGCAAACCTATTTAATTAAAAAAATAGGGTTATGGAATAGATTTTAACTTCTAAACAATTATTAAAAAAATTAGGTTTTTATAACTAAAATTTATTGAATATTTCTTTTTAAAAAATTATTTTATAATATTTTTTTAATATTGAATTAATTTTATTGTTAATTAACTGATTTGTGCTATTAAAGCTTTTTTTTGGCCGACATTTTATAAAATTTGGTCTAAATTTGTCAAACTTAAGTAAAAGATAGTGTTCTAATTTTATAAATTTGTAAAAAGTTAAAAACAATGTCCTAAAATTGCAAGTTCATAAAGATTGTGTCCTATACTTGCAAACAAGGTTGAAAATATCGGTATCGATGGATATATCGAGACCTTAAATTTGTGGAAATATCGGTGGATATATCGATATCGAATATCGATATCGGTAAATTTTAAAAAATTATAAAAATTTAATAATAAACTTTTAATACATAAAATTTACAATAGAATTTGACCATATTTTACATTTGTGATATTTAACAAAATTATGGATATTTTCTCGATATTTCTCGATACTTTTTCGATATTTCTCGATATTTTTTCGATATTTACCGATATTTTTCGATATTTGACCGGTTTTATGTTCAATTTGCATAAAAATATAGTCGAAATTAATTTTATATACTGATATTTATTGTTTTTTTTACGGAAACTATGGAAATATCATTACCCCCCAATATCGATATCGGTGACCACGAAAAATGGATATATCGGGAATATATCGTGGAAATTTTCGGAAATTTTCATCCTTGCTTGCAAAGACTTACAAAATATTGTTCTAAAAATATAATTTTCCCGAAATATAACATATACAGTCAACAAGAGTTTTTCTTAGATCAGACACTCTATCGAGTTGCCTGATATTAGGTATGATCTATAATTGCGCCATGTGTCATTGTACTGTGTCGCACTGACCTGCTACCTTTTGAGTTAGTATATTATTTTAAAATTATTTTTTGAATTGTAATTTTTCATTTACTGTTATACCCCTTTTAAATAAAATTTCATAAATATAAATCATTAGTACATTCATCCATATTTATAAAAAAATAAAAATATGAAAGCTTATTGATCCATATAAATGAAACCTAACAATACAAATTGAAACCATCGCTGCCATAGGAACGACGAAAACAGCAGGGGGACTTGCTTCCGCCGCCCGTCGTCGTCGCTCACCGCCTGCTGCCGCCATCCCTCACCGCCTGTTGCCGCTCACACCGCGACCTCCACCGTCCGCCGCCAGTCTGCTTTCTCACAAATTTGACAGCATTATAGAAACCCCAAGAAAATAGCGACGCTCTCACCCGTTTATGCTTCTGTGTTACAGTAATAATGTTATAGAAACAGAGAACCAAGAATAAAAAAAATGAAGAACACTAAAATGTCAGAAAAAGTAGCAGGTTTTACTTCCATGGATTTTTCTTCGTCGTCTATTCTATATCATGAGTTCTGAGAATAATTATTGCATAATTATATTTGAGTTCTCCATTTTTATTACAGTGAATTCGATTAGTTCTTTTTGGTTTTAATCAGACATTTGATTTTTAAAATTTGAGAATTGATGTTCTTGAATTAATGTTAGATTTTTATTTGATGGGGTTACGGTTAATTGTGTGGCTGGGCGTGGAAATAAAAGTTGCAGAGTGAGGCAGGGAAGAAGAAGCAACAAATTTATTAATTAAATTAAAATTATTTTTAGACTTTATTTGTAATTGCACACTACTTCAAATAATTAAATTAGCACCCCCAAATAGTTTATTCAGTTAGTCCATTGACGGTCAACCAAGGGCCAACTAACGACGTAATCAAAACTAATTGAAAAAAAATAGTTAGGTGACTATTTCTGATGATGAGTGAAACTCAGTGACCAAAGTTGAAATAAAGATATATTTGGATGACCAAAAGTGATATTAATCCAAAATAGAATTTTAAACTATACTCCCTCCGTCCCAGTCTAAGTGTCTCATTTCTTTTGGTTGAATGGTTTAAGAAAGTGTATTTGTTTATTTATATATGGTGGAAAAGTAATGAATAGTGTTGAAAAGTGGATTGAATAAGTGGCATTTTTGGTAATATTGTGTGAATTTGAAGGTTAAAGTTTATATGTAGTAGAGTGATGTTTTTTTCATTTATGGAATGAGACACTTAGTGTGGGACAACCAAAAAAGGAAAGTGGGAGACTTAGAGTGGGACGGAGGGAGTATTAAATAAGGTTAATTTTGTAAATTCATAATTGTGTTTTTTATATTACCAAAATTAATATAATAACGGGATAATACGATCCAATTCGATAGTACTGGATGCAACTCGATAGAAAATTAGATGATTAACTCAACATGTTGCAGATTATCAAATTTAAACAATTAGATTTTAAATCTGATGGTTTATAAAATATACCTAATATCAGTTAATTCGAGAGAGTGTCTGACCTAAGAAAACTCCAACCGAATAGTTTTTTCTAACGATTACAATAGGAGAATATATAGTGAAATGGCTAAACAAAAGTGTAAAGTCTTATACCGATTCTATAGGTGAAAAAATTAAATAAAAATATTTAATTTTCATTGGATATCATACAAAAGCGTTTGTAGGCAATTTGATTTACTTCAATTTAGTAAGTTGGCATTTAGATGGAGAAATTTGATTTGATGATAAATTTGAAGTAAATGAATTTAAAAACCTATGAATTTTAATTCAAGGAATTCAAATCCATTATTTGAATTCCAATTGAATTTATGGTAGGATTTGTGAAATCCATTTGACAAAAATAAATACAAAATTAGACTTTTTATCTTTTAATATTCATTTAATAATATTCAAGTAGTTAGAGCTCCTTTACCTATGAACGAGAGATCAAGGGTTTGACTCATAATTTTACCGATTAAAAAAAAAGGGTATATGTTTGTTTTGGGATATTGGTGTGCAAATAAAGTCATCACTCTGAAATCCTAGGATGTGAATTTTTTTATGAATAATTTAAGTATGTTTTTGTTTTGAAATTTCGGTGCCCAAAAATTAAGGGGATAAATCTTTTTTACCCACTTTTATAAAAAAAAAATTTGCCCCGAAAAAATTGGCAAACGGTTGGCAAAACGGTTGGCAAAGGGTTGGCACCATGTCAACCTGTGTGCCAACCATTTACCAACCTCTTCGGGGTAAAAAATATCTTTTTTAAAAATTAATTGGGCCAAAAATATTTTGACCTTACGAAAAAGGGCAATTTTGTTTTTCTTCCCAAAAATTGGAGAGAGGAGGGAGAAGAGAAAAGAGAAAGGAGGAGAAGGAAGAGGGGGGAGAGATAGAGAGGGGAGACGGATCGCAAGGAAAGAGATAGGGAAGAGAGAGAGAGAACTGAGGAGAGGACAGAAGAGGATTGCAGGGCATATTTAGGAGGGAGAAATACAGAAGGGAGATAGTACATGGAAATTGTTAAGAAGTAGTGAAGAATTAGAGTGAATTTCATAAATGATACTAATTAAATGTACTTTGGTTTTTAAAATTCATAGACAATTTTTTTTTTTTTTTTTTTGTTATCTAAGGGTTTTATCCTAGGGAAGAGTAAAACTTAATTTAGCAAGGTTTTTAATTAGGTTTCGACCTATGACCTCTTGAATAATGTTTTATGGTTTTATGACTTTATAATTTTTCTCTTGTTTTTTATAAAATTTTATTTAGTAGATTTACTTCAATTAATGCAATGATTGTGATTATAAAAACCAAATTTTGTGAAGAATTCCATTTAAATTATGCATTGGACTCTCAGTACACGCAAGGAGGGATTCAAGTCTGAATGCATAGAGGGAAAATATTATATTAGACCCATAATTTATGGGAGTTATGTATTAGGGTAATGCTATTCACCCACATAAAAATGCTTTGTTCACCCACCACTTTTTTTAATAAGAATTTATTTAATAAAAATAACTAATATATCATTCATAAAAAAACACTACAAAAAAAACACTGTTTTGCGACGGAATTAGCGACGGAAAATCCGTCGCAAACAGTGTTTTGCGACGGGATCTGCGACGGACACGTATCCGTACCTAAAACAGCCGTAGCAAATTTTTGCGACGGATTCAGCCATCCGTCGCAAATTAACGACGGACAAATCCGTCGCAAAATCGGCGGGTCAGATCCGGCCGGGTCACACAGAATTTGCGACTGACAATAGTCCGTCGCAAACTTTTCGGGTCAGACCCGATCGGGTCAACAACATTTACGACGGCTAAATTCCGTCGCAAATGTTTTTATATTTTTTTGTGTTATAATTTGCGACGGGCTGTTTTCCGTCGCAAAATTAAATATTTGCGACGGAATATGGCCGTCGCAAATTACCAAGCCTATACAAAAAAAAAAATGGCTCGCGTGGTTCGAGCCCGGGCACCCGAGGCGGCCGGGGCGGGCGGGGACCACTGGGCCAACCGGCCCATTCCTTGTTATATGTAGCCCACCTTCTATATTAGTCTTATTAGGCCTGGAACAATTAATCCATTTTTTGCGTCCAAAGGGAATCGAACACGGGACCTTTTGTGCAAGAGGAGAGGGCGCACAAGCTACTTTCGTTTATTTTTTTGCGTCCAAGGGGAATCGAACACGGGAACACAAGCTACTTTAGTTTATTTTTTTGCAATTAATTGTATATGTATTCAAATTAAGTCATTTTTTTTATAATTCACCAAATTAATTTCTTTTCGTATCTAAGTTGTTTATTAAAATATTTTGCCCAACTATTTTTTTTATTTTGTAAAATTATTTATTTCGACTCCCGCTTAAATTTATAATTCGTTCATTTGTACGCAATTAATTGTATATGTATCCAAATTGACTCATTTTTTTTCTACAATTCACCAAATTAATTCATTTTCGTTTCTAACTTGTTTTTATAAATATTGGGGCTATTTAATTTTTATTATTTCTGTAAAACTATTTATTTCGACTCCCGCTTAAATTTATAATTCGTTCATTTGTACGCAATTAATTGTATATGTATCCAAATTGACTTATTTTTTTTTCTACAATTCACCAAATTAATTCATTTTCGTTTCTAACTTGTTTTTATAAATATTGGGGTCATTTAATTTTTATTATTTCTGTAAAACTATTTATTTCGACTCCCGCTTAAATTTATAATTCGTTCATTTGTGCGCAATTAATTGTATATGTATCCCAATTGACTCATTTTTTTCTACAATTCACAAAATTAATTCATTTTCGTTTCTAACTTGTTTTTATAAATATTGGGGCCATTTAATTTTTATTATTTCTGTAAAACTATTTACTTCGACTCCCGCTTAAATTTATAATTCGTTCATTTGTACGCAATTAATTGTATATGTATCCAAATTGACTCATTTTTTTTTCTACAATTCACCAAATTAATTCATTTTCGTTTCTAACATTTTCTTATAAATATTGGGGCCATTTAATTTTTATTATTTCTGTAAAACTATTTATTTCGACTCCCGCTTAAATTTATAATTCGTTCTTTTGTACGCAATTAATTGTATATGTATCCAAATTGACTCATTTTTTTTTCTACAATTCACCAAATTAATTCATTTTCGTTTCTAACATGTGTTTTTATAAATATTGGGGCCATTTAATTTTTATTATTTCGAGTCCCGCTTAAATTTATAATTCGTTCATTTGTACGCAATTAATTGTATATGTATCCAAATTGACTCATTTTTTTTCTACAATTCACCAAATTAATTCATTTTCGTTTCTAGCTTGTTTTTATAAATATTGGGGCCATTTAATTTTTATTATTTCTGTAAAACTATTTATTTCGACTCCCGCTTAAATTTATAATTCGTTCATTTGTACGCAATTAATTGTATATGTATCCAAATTGACTCATTTTTTTTCTACAATTCACCAAATTAATTCATTTTCGTTTCTAACTTGTTTTTATAAATATTGGGGCCATTTAATTTTTATTATTTCTGTAAAACTATTTATTTCGACTCCCGCTTAAATTTATAATTCGTTCATTTGTACGCAATTAATTGTATATGTATCCAAATTGACTCATTTTTTTTCTACAATTCACCAAATTAATTCATTTTCGTTTCTAACTTGTTTTTATAAATATTGGGGCCATTTAATTTTTATTATTTCGACTCCCGCTTAAATTTATAATTCGTTCATTTGTACGCAATTAATTGTATATGTATCCAAATTGACTCATTTTTTTTTTCTACAATTCACCAAATTAATTCATTTTCGTTTCTAACTTTTTTTTATAAATATTGGTGCCATTTAATTTTTATTATTTCTGTAAAACTATTTATTTCGACTCCCGCTTAAATTTATAATTCGTTCATTTGTACGCAATTAATTGTATATGTATCCAAATTGACTCATTTTTTTTTCTACAATTCACCAAATTAATTCATTTTCGTTTCTAACTTGTTTTTATAAATATTGGGGACATTTAATTTTTATTATTTCTGTAAAACTATTTATTCCGACTCCCGCTTAAATTTATAATTCGTTCATTTGTACGCAATTAATTGTATATGTATCCAAATTGACTCATTTTTTTTCTACAATTCCAAATTAATTCATTTTCGTTTCTAACTTGTTTTTATAAATATTGGGGCCATTTAATTTTTATTATTTCGACTCCCGCTTAAATTTATAATTCGTTCTTTTGTACGCAATTAATTGTACATGTATCCAAATTGACTCATTTTTTTTTCTACAATTCACCAAATTAATTCATTTTCGTTTCTAACTTGTTTTTATAAATATTGGGGCCATTTAATTTTTATTATTTCTGTAAAACTATTTATTTCGACTCCCGCTTAAATTTATAATTCGTTTATTTGTACGCAATTAATTGTATATGTATCCAAATTGACTCATTTTTTTTCTACAATTCACCAAATTAATTCATTTTCATTTCTAACATTTTTTTTATAAATATTGGGGTCATTTAATTTTTATTATTTCTGTAAAACTATTTATTTCGTCTCCCGCTTAAATTTATAATTCGTTCATTTGTACGCAATTAATTGTATATGTATCCAAATTGACTCATTTTTTTTCTACAATTCACCAAATTAATTCATTTTCGTTTCTAACTTGTTTTTATAAATATTGGGGCCATTTAATTTTTATTATTACTGTAAAACTATTTATTTCGACTCCCGCTTAAATTTATAAATTGTTCATTTGTACGCAATTAATTGTATATGTATCCAAATTGACTCATTTTTTTTTCTACAAATCACCAAATTCATTCATTTTCGTTTCTAGCTTGTTTTTATAAATATTGGGGTCATTTAATTTTTATTATTTCTGTAAAATTATTTATTTCGACTCCCGCTTAAATTTATAATTCGTTCATTTGTACGCAATTAATTGTATATGTATCCAAATTGACTCTTTTTTTTTCTACAATTCACCAAATTAATTCATTTTCGTTTCTAACTTGTTTTTATAAAAATTAGGGACATTTAATTTTTATTATTTCTGTAAAACTATTTATTTCGACTCCCGCTTAAATTTATAATTCGTTTATTTGTACGCAATTAACTGTATATGCATCCAAATTGACTCATTTTTTTTTTCTACAATTCACCAAATTAATTCATTTTCGTTTCTAACTTGTTTTTATAAATATTGGGGTCATTTAATTTTTATTATTTCTGTAAAACAATTTATTTCGACTCCCGCTTAAATTTATAATTCGTTCATTTGTACGCAATTAATTGTATATGTATTCAAATTGACTCATTTTTTTTTCTACAATTCACCAAATTAATTTATTTTCGTTTCTAACTTGTTTTTATAAATATTGGGGCCATTTAATTTTTATTATTTCGACTCCCGCTTAAATTTATAATTCGTTCATTTGTACGCAATTAATTGTATATGTATCCAAATTGACTCATTTTTTTTCTACAATTCACCAAATTAATTCATTTTCGTTTCTAACTTGTTTTTATAAATATTGGGGCCATTTAATTTTTATTATTTCTGTAAAACTATTTATTTCGACTACCACTTAAATTTATAATTCGTTCATTTGTACGCAATTAATTGTATATGTATCCAAATTGACTCATTTTTTTTCTACTATTCACCAAATTAATTCATTTTCATTTCTAACTTGTTTTTATAAATATTGGGGCCATTTAATTTTTATTATTTCGACTCCCGCTTAAATTTATAATTTGTTCATTTGTACGCAATTAATTGTATATGTATCCAAATTGACTCATTTTTTTTTCTACAATTCACCAAATTAATTCATTTTCGTTTCTAACTTGTTTTTATAAATATTGGGCCATTTAATTTTTATTATTTCTGTAAAACTATTTATTTCGACTCCCGCTTAAATTTATAATTCGTTTATTTGTACGCAATTAATTGTATATGTATCCAAATTGACTCATTTTTTTTCTACAATTCACCAAATTAATTCATTTTCGTTTCTAACATTTTTTTATAAATATTGGGGCCATTTAATTTTTATTATTTCTGTAAAACTATTTATTTCGACTCCCGCTTAAATTTATAATTCGTTCATTTGTACGCAATTAATTGTATATGTATCCAAATTGACTCATTTTTTTTCTACAATTCACCAAATTAATTCATTTTCGTTTCTAACTTGTTTTTATAAATATTGGGGCCATTTAATTTTTATTATTACTGTAAAACTATTTATTTCGACTCCCGCTTAAATTTATAATTCGTACATTTGTACGCAATTAATTGTATATGTATCCAAATTGACTCTTTTTTTTCTACAAATCACCAAATTAATTCATTTTCGTTTCTAGCTTGTTTTTATAAATATTGGGGTCATTTAATTTTTATTATTTCTGTAAAATTATTTATTTCGACTCCCGCTTAAATTTATAATTCGTTCATTTGTACGCAATTAATTGTATATGTATCCAAATTGACTCATTTTTTTTTCTACAATTCACCAAATTAATTCATTTTCGTTTCTAACTTGTTTTTATAAAAATTAGGGCCATTTAATTTTTATTATTTCTGTAAAACTATTTATTTCGACTCCCGCTTAAATTTATAATTCGTTCATTTGTACGCAATTAATTGTATATGCATCCAAATTGACTCATTTTTTTTCTACAATTCACCAAATTAATTTATTTTCGTTTCTAACTTGTTTTTATAAATATTGGGGTCATTTAATTTTTATTATTTCTGTAAAACAATTTATTTCGACTCCCGCTTAAATTTATAATTCGTTCATTTGTACGCAATTAATTGTATATGTATTCAAATTGACTCATTTTTTTTTCTACAATTCACCAAATTAATTTATTTTCGTTTCTAACTTGTTTTTATAAATATTGGGGCCATTTAATTTTTATTATTTCGACTCCCGCTTAAATTTATAATTCCTTCATTTGTACGCAATTAATTGTATATGTATCCAAATTGACTCATTTTTTTTCTACAATTCACCAAATTAATTCATTTTCGTTTCTAACTTGTTTTTATAAATATTGGGGCCATTTAATTTTTATTATTTCTGTAAAACTATTTATTTCGACTCCCGCTTAAATTTATAATTCGTTCATTTGTACGCAATTAATTGTATATGTATCCAAATTGACTCATTTTTTTTTCTACAATTCACCAAATTAATTCATTTTCGTTTCTAACTTGTTTTTATAAATATTGGGGCCATTTAATTTTTATTATTTCTGTAAAACTATTTATTTCGACTCCCGCTTAAATTTATAATTCGTTCATTTGTACGCAATTAATTGTATATGTATCCAAATTGACTCATTTTTTTTCTACTATTCACCAAATTAATTCATTTTCGTTTCTAACTTGTTTTTATAAATATTGGGGCCATTTAATTTTTATTATTTCTTTAAAACATTTTATTTCGACTCCCGCTTAAATTTATAATTCGGTCATTTGTACGCAATTAATTGTATGTGTATCCAAATTGACTCATTTTTTTCTACAATTCACCAAATTAATTCATTTTCGTTTCTAGCTTGTTTTTATAAATATTGGGGCCATTTAATTTTTATTATTTCTGAAAAATTATTTATTTCGACTCCCGCTTAAATTTATAATTCGTTCATTTGTACGCAATTAATTGTATATGTATCCAAATTGACTCATATTTTTTCTACAATTCACCAAATTAATTCATTTTCGTTTCTAACTTGTTTTTATAAATATTGGAGACATTTAATTTTTATTATTTCTGTAAAACTATTTATTTCGACTCCCGCTTAAATTTATAATTCGTTCATTTGTACGCAATTAATTGTATATGTATCCAAATTGACTCATTTTTTTTCTACAATTCACCAAATTAATTCATTTTCGTTTCTAACTTGTTTTTATAAATATTGGGGCCATTTAATTTTTATAATTTCTGTAAAACTATTATTTCTACTCCCGCTTAAATTTATAATTCGGTTATTTTTACGCAATTAATTGTATGTGTATCCAAATTGACTCATTTTTTTTTCTACAATTCACCAAATTAATTCATTTTCGTTTCTAGCTTGTTTTTATAAATATTGGGGCCATTTAATTTTTATTATTTCTGTAAAACTATTTATTTCGACTCCCGCTTAAATTTATAATTCGTTCATTTGTACGCAATTAATTGTATATGTATCCAAATTGACTCATTTTTTTTTTCTACAATTCACCAAATTAATTCATTTTCGTTTCTAACATGTTTTTATAAATATTGGGGCCATTTAATTTTTATTATTTCTGTAAAACTATTTTTTTCGACTCCCGCTTAAATTTATAATTCGTTCATTTGTACGCAATTAATTGTATATGTATCCAAATTGACTCATTTTTTGTTCTACAATTCACCAAATTAATTCATTTTCGTTTCTAACTTGTTTTTATAAATATTGGGGCCATTTAATTTTTCTTATTTCTGTAAAACTATTTATTTCGACTCCCGCTTAAATTTATAATTCGTTCATTTGTACGCAATTAATTGTATATGTATCCAAATTGACTCATTTTATTTCTACAATTCACCAAATTAATTCATTTTCGTTTCTAACTTGTTTTTATAAATATTGGGGCCATTTAATTTTTATTATTTCTGTAAAACTATTTATTTTGACTTCCTCTTAAATTTATAATTCGTTCATTTGTACGCAATTAATTGTATATGTATCCAAATTGACTCATTTTTTTTTTCTACAATTCACCAAATTAATTCATTTTCGTTTCTAACTTGTTTTTATAAATATTGGGGCCATTTAATTTTTATTATTTCTGTAAAACTATTTATTTCGACTCCCGCTTAAATTTATAATTCGTTCATTTGTACGCAATTAATTGTACATGTATCCAAATTGACTCATTCTTTTTTCTACAATTCACCAAATTAATTCATTTTCGTTTCTAACTTGTTTTTATAAATATTGGGGCCATTTAATTTTTATTATTTCTGTAAAACTATTTATTTCGACTCCCGCTTAAATTTATAATTCGTTCATTTGTACGCAATTAATTGTATATATATCCAAATTGACTCATTTTTTTTCTACAATTCACCAAATTAATTCATTTTCGTTTCTAACTTGTTTTTATAAATATTGGGGCCATTTAATTTTTATTATTTCGACTCCCGCTTAAATTTATAATTCTTTCATTTGTACGCAATTAATTGTATATGTATCCAAATTGACTCTTTTTTTTTTCTACAATTCACCAAATTAATTTATTTTCGTTTCTAACTTGTTTTTATAAATATTGGGGCCATTTAATTTTTATTATTTCTGTAAAATTATTTATTTCGACTCCCGGTTAAATTTATAATTCGTTCATTTGTACGCAATTAATTGTATATGTATCCTAATTGACTCATTTTTTTTTCTACAATTCACCAAATTAATTCATTTTCGTTTCTAACTTGTTTTTATAAATATTGGGGCCATTTAATTTTTATTATTTCTGTAAAACTATTTATTTCGACTCCCGCTTAAATTTATAATTCGTTCATTTGTACGCAATTAATTGTATATGTATCCAAATTGACTCATTTTTTTTTCTACAATTCACCAAATTAATTCATTTTCGTTTCTAGCTTGTTTTTATAAATATTGGGGCAATTTAATTTTTATTATTTCTGTAAAATTATTTATTTCGACTCCCGCTTAAATTTATAATTCATTCATTTGTACTCAATTAATTGTATATGTATCCAAATTGACTCATTTTTTTTCTACAATTCACCAAATTAATTCATTTTCGTTTCTAACTTGTTTTTATAAATATTGGGGCCATTTAATTTTTATTATTTCTGTAAAACTATTTATTTCGACTCCCGCTTAAATTTATAATTCGTTAATTTGTACGCAATTAATTGTATATGTATCCAAATTGACTCATTTTTTTTCTACAATTCACCAAATTAATTCATTTTCATTTCTAACTTGTTTTTATAAATATTGGGGCCATTTAATTTTTATTATTTCGACTCCCGCTTAAATTTATAATTCGTTCATTTGTACGTAATTAATTGTATATGTATCCAAATTGACTTGTTTTTTTTTTCTACAATTCACCAAATTAATTCATTTTCGTTTCTAACTTGTTTTTATAAATATTGGGGTCATTTAATTTTTATTATTTCTGTAAAACTATTTATTTCGACTCCCGCTTAAATTAATAATTCGTTCATTTGTACGCAATTAATTGTATATGTATCCAAACTGACTCATTTTTTTTCTACAATTCACCAAATTAATTCATTTTCGTTTCTAACTTGTTTTTATAAATATTGGGACCATTTAATTTTTATTATTTCTGTAAAACTATTTATTTCGACTCCCGCTTAAATTTATAATTCGTTCATTTGTACGCAATTAATTGTATATGTATCCAAATTGACTCATTTTTTTTCTACAATTCACCAAATTAATTCATTTTCGTTTCTAGCTTGTTTTTATAAATATTGGGGCCATTTAATTTTTATTATTTCTGTAAAATTATTTATTTCGACTCCCGCTTAAATTTATAATTCGTTAATTTGTACGCAATTAATTGTATATGTATCCAAATTGACTCATTTTTTTTTCTACAATTCACATAATTAATTCATTTTCGTTTCTAACTTGTTTTTATAAATATTGGGGCCATTTAATTTTTATTATTTTGACTCCCGCTTAAATTTATAATTCGTTCATTTGTACGCAATTAATTGTATATGTATCCAAATTGACTCATTTTTTTTTCTACAATTCACCAAATTAATTCATTTTCGTTTCTAACTTGTTTTTATAAATATTGGGGCCATTTAATTTTTATTATTTCTGTAAAATTATTTATTTCGACTCCCGCTTAAATTTATAATTCGTTCATTTGTACGCAATTAATTGTATATGTATCCAAATTGACTCATTTTTTTTCTACAATTCACCAAATTAATTCATTTTCGTTTCTAACTTGTTTTTATAAAAATTGGGGCCATTTAATTTTTATTATTTCTGTAAAACTATTTATTTCGACTCCCGCTTAAATTTATAATTCGTTCATTTGTACGCAATTAATTGTATATGTTCCAAATTGACTCATTTTTTTCTACAATTCACCAAATTAATTCATTTTCGTTTCTAACTTGTTTTTATAAATATTGGGGCCATTTAATTTTTATTATTTCTTTAAAACTATTTATTTCGACTCCCGCTTAAATTTATAATTCGTTCATTTGTACGCAATTAATTGTATATGTATCCAAATTGATTCATTTTTTTTTTTCTACAATTCACCAAATTAATTCTTTTTCGTTTCTAGCTTGTTTTTATAAATATTGGGGCCATTTAATTTTTATTATTTTGACTCCCGCTTAAATTTATAATTCGTTCATTTGTACGCAATTAATTGTATATGTATCCAAATTGACTCATTTTATTTCTACAACTCACCAAATTAATTCATTTTCGTTTCTAACTTGTTTTTATAAATATTGGGGCCATTTAATTTTTATTATTTCTGTAAAACTATTTATTTCGACTCCCGCTTAAATTTATAATTCGTTCATTTGTACGCAATTAATTGTATATGTATCCAAATTGACTCATTTTTTTTTTCTATAATTCACCAAATTAATTCATTTTCGTTTCTAACTTGTTTTTATAAATATTGGGGCCATTTAATTTTTATTATTTCTGTAAAACTATTTATTTCGACTCCCGTTTAAATTTATAATTCGTTCATTTGTACGCAATTAATTGTATATGTATCCAAATTGACTCATTTTTTTTCTACAATTCACCAAATTAATTTATTTTCGTTTCTAACTTATTTTTATAAATATTGGAGCCATTTAATTTTTATTATTTCTGTAAAATTATTTATTTCGACTCCCGCTTAAATTTATAATTCGTTCATTTGCTTAAATTATTTTTTCATAATTCACCAAATTAATTCATTTTCGTTTTTCACTTGTTTTTATAAATGTTGTGTCCATTAAATAAAAGTAAATTCAAACTAATAAATTCACAAAATTATAAATTAAAGTAACAATTCAAAAATTAAATTAAAGTAACAATTAGAACTAAAAAAACATTGTACTTCATAGTTATTAAAAATCAAATTTTTTTAACAATCGGAATTAAATCCGTCTTCCTCTTCATCCTCGGCCAGGTTAACAATCGGCGACCTCGATGGCTGGGTCGGTGGGATCGGCGGCATCGATGGCTGGGTCGGCGGGATCGGCGGCATCGGTGGCGCAGGCATTTGCGCTCGTGGCATTGAATCAGAGGCGAATATCTGCCACCACGCCTGCATGGCGGCTGTATACTCCTGCAGCTCGGCCCGATACCGCTCCACCTCAGCTGTATACCGGTCGTGCGCCTCTCGCTGCTGCCTCTCATACTCTTCCTTCTCTCGCTGCTGCCTCTGCATGTTCTTCATCTGCTCCACCACTGTGGCAAGCTGCCTCTCGACCTCACTGGGATGAGAGTCGATGGAAGACTGAGAGGAGGATGAGCCTGAGCCACGAGGTCGGAAAAAGTTCTTTCCGAAGCTGCCCAATCCAGCGAACCGCCCCTTTTTAGCCTTGACGTTCTTGAAGTACAATTCATTTCTAATATAATTCAAACAATTCAACTAATTCAATTCTAAACTTAACAAAAATTAAACATACTTTAAATTAAAATTCGATCAACTAATTAAATTATAACTCAACTAATTCAACTAAAATCAATTTATTTTTAATATAATTCAAACAATTCAACTAATTCAATTCTAAACTTAAAAAAAATTAAACATGCTTTAAATTAAAATTCGATCAACTAAAATCAATTCATTACTAATATAATTCAAATAATTCAACTAAAATCAATTCTCTAAACATGCTTTAAAATTAAATTTTAAACGGTAAAAATGAAGAAAACTTACGGTTTATTTGTAGAAGATGACGAAACGAGAACTCGGTGGGGACGGATTGGCTCTACAGCGACGGCACCCGACTTCTCCTTCATTTTCCTCTCTTTTTCCTCTTCTTCTTCTTCTTTTCTCTCTTTTTCCGTCTGCAACGCGGCGGGCCTGTATAAATAAGTGGAAAAAAATTTGCGACGGACGCCTGTCCGTCGCAAATTTTGCCCGTCAAACGCAAAACGACGCCGTTTCTTACTGATTTGCGACGGCTTTTCCGTCGCAAATCAGTCAACGCACCGTTTCCCGATAAGACGCGTAAAACGGCTCGAATTTGTGACGGACATTCCGTCGCAAATCAGTCAATGGGCCGTTTCCCGAGAGGTCGCGAATATAAATGTAAGCATTGCGACGACTTTCGTCCGTCGCAATTACAAAGTTTAAAATTGCGACGGCTTTTTCCGTCGCAAATCAGTCAAACGGGTCGCTTCCCGAACGGTCACCTTTAAACGGGTATGTTTTGCGACGGAATTGACCGTCGCAAACTCAAAATTGAAATTTGCGACGACCTTTCCGTCGCAAATGTAGCCGGTTCAAGACCAAGTCGGTGGGCCCTAGATTTTGCGACGGCTTATCCGTCGCAAATTACTATCATTTGCAACGGACTTCCTAAGTCGTCGCAAAGTGTCATCTTTTTCGAGGCTTACCAAAACCCGTCGCAAATTCACAAAATTTGCGACGGATATTTGGCCGTCGCAAATTTTCCGTCGCTAAACTCCGTCTTTTTTGTAGTGAAAGATAAACAATAAATTTATTAAACGCTCACGTTTTCAACACTCTGCCTAAAATCTCATAATTCACGCAATTTTTTCTATTTTTTCACCCACACAATTACACCATTAAAAAAAAGGACAAAAAAAAGATATGATCATAAAAATATAAGTCATAGAGACTCAATTTAATGAGATTAAATTAGTATTATTTTCTTTATATTGATACTCCTTGAAAATGAAAGAAATAAAGAAAGAAAATGGGGTTGGTGATGGTGGCTCGTGGGGTCGGCACTGTAAAAAAAAAAAGTTAGTGTGCTATTTTTTTAAATTTAAATTTGTGGATGTGTATATTTAGTGAATGGTCTATATTATTATATTAAGGTTATAATTGTAAATTTTAAAGGGGTACATTAAGCAAAATAAAAAAAATAAGTAAAATATATAGTGGGTTAATTTAGTAGTGGGTGAACAAAGTATTTTTGTAGGTGTTAATAGTCGAGCACTATGTATTAAGAATAATAATTTTTTGAATTTCGAAATAACATTAACTTTTTTTTTTTTTTTGCTGCAAATTTAGGATCGTAAGTTTTGATTTTTTTTCAAATTTAGGCCGAAAAATTAAAAAAGAAAATTCCATGCATTAAGTCCCGTAAAATTGCCTAGCCTACATATGCCCCTCTATATATATATATATATATATATATATATATATTAATGGCCTACATTTTTCAAAATGAAAAAATGAAAAGCATAAGTCCAATAAATTATTGTCTTTAAAATACAACCACACGTAAGTTACGTGACTGAAACAATACTATTGCCAATATATATGTAATGATGTTTTGATTAGATGTATAAATGCGTGTGCATAACATTAATGGACAAAGTATATTGTGAATCAGTTTCAATTTGAAATTTATTTTAATATTGTGTGAACTTATGACTATGAATAGTATTAATTGTTTTATTAAAAAATATCAATTTAATAATACTGTACACTAAAAAGAACGAAGACTGATTTTTGAGTTGCTAAATGAAATTGGATTTAGAAGGCGTAATCGAAGTATCCGGAAACGGCAGATACTGGTGAAAAATTATAAAGTGTAGTTATTGATGTGAATTTAGATACGCAACGTTTGTATCAAAACTATTTATATATAAAGATGACGATCAATCGAGGTAAATACATAAAATTAGTAAAAGAAAAACAGGAAATCCTATAAAATGTCAAATATTATAATTAAGAAAAAGCTAGATGGCAAAGTAGGCATTATAACAGGCGGCGCCAGTGGCATCGGCGAGGCCACCGCCCACCACTTCGCCAACCACGGCGCTCGTGCGGTGGTGATCGCCGATATCCAAGACGACAAAGGCCGATCCGTGGCCGAATCCATCGGGTCAGGGCGGTGCAGCTACGTCCACTGCGACGTCACCGATGAGGAACAAGTCAAGTCTCTCGTTGACTGGACGGTCAAAACCTACGGCGGGATCGACATCATGTTCAGCAACGCCGGAGTTATTAGCTCCGGGCAAACCATTCTGGAGCTGGACGTACGATCGCGTTATGCGGGTGAATGATCGAGGCACGGCGGCATGTGTGAAACATGCGGCGCGTAAGATGATTGAGCTGGGAACGAGAGGGGTCATCGTTTGCACAGCCAGTGTGGCGGCCAATATTGGAGGATTTAACACGATGGACTACTTTATGTCGAAGCACGCGGTGTTGGGGCTGGTGCGATCTGCGAGTTTGCAGCTTGGAGTATATGGGATAAGGGTTAATTGTGTTTCTCCGTCTTTGGTGTCGACGCCGCTGCTGGCCCCGTTGGGATTAACGACTGTCGGTGATGTGGAAAATCTGATTGGACCGGATACTAGCTTGAAAGGGGTGGTGTTGACGAAGACGCAGGTGGCGGAGGCGGTGACGTTTCTTGCTTCGGATGAGTCGGCTTTTGTGACGGGGAATAATCTGGTGGTTGATGGTGGCCTCATTAGTATGCCGCCCCTAAAATGAGAATGAGGCCAAAAGATAAAATTGTTAGGGGAATTGATACTAGACTAGAATCATATATATGTATCTTCTCAAAATAATAATAGTAATAAAGCATATATAATATATGGTGGTTACCTATAGGTACACTATAGAGAGTTTTATTACCTAGAACTTGTAATTGTCTTTTCAGTTTTCAAGCAATACATTTTAGTTGGGTGTAAATTCGTGAACAGTTCACTGTCAATACACTGTTCACTGACATTTTACACTGTTCACTGACATTGATTTGACAACTGCAACAACTTTATCGTTTTTTTATACTGCACCATTTTTTAGTGTACTATAGTGTAACTTCATATACCATTGATATGTTGAGTATACTACACCGTTATTTTTTATACCACACCATTTTTAGTGTACTATACTGTAACTTTATATACCATTGATATCCTGAGTATACTACACCGTTATTTTTAATATACTACACCATTATATTCATTATACTATAGTTATGTCAATATATTATAACAGTTATTATGTATACTATAGTTATATTCAGTGCACTAACTGTTATTACGTATACTATAATTTTATTTATTGTACTATAACTGTTATTCTTTATACTATTTTGAAGCAAAAAATCAAAGCAAATCCAAAGCAATCTGAAGCAAGATTGAAACAAAATCAAAACAAAAAACTGAAGCAATCGAAATATCATCACTTTCAACCCTCTCCATGAATAATCAACTCCAAAACCCTACAAGGGACATCACAATATTCCAAATCATAGCTACACAGTACAAATCTCCCACAAACAAATCCTAACTCTTTCTAAAAAAAAAAGACTCTGCCAAAATAGTCCATTTCTATCTCAAATTGACGGCTCTGGTGGACGGCGACACCAACCTTTTTACTGTCTTTCTGAAATAATTGAACCAAAGCCAAAAATCAAATATTTATCTCTCAAAGCAAGATCAAAGCAACCAACAAAAACATAGATAACACATTCCATGAGAAAACAGAACAACTAAAATAATTCAAGCAATTTGACAATCCTTGACATATTAGCAGCATAAATAAACTTAGAAACCAATAATTAGAGCAAATAAACTTAGAAACCAATCATTACCTGGCCAGGAGGAAGTATAGCATCAAATCTATCCACTCCAAACATGCCCAAATTAGATCATGTGAAAGTCCCTACATCTCAACAACTTGATTCAGTTCTATTATGATACACCCAGAATCAGTTCTAGTATATGTGTATATGTAATATCATTACAATGCTTAATGTTTAAGTACCCGAATTATACTATTGGGGTTGAAGCTGCTTTGCTCTAGCCTTCTCAACTAACTCCATCCATTTCTTGGACAACAAATAGAGATCCAACTGTAACAATAACAATCATCTCAGTATTGTGTATTACTTCAACAGTTGCTAAACTACAATCATAACAAATCCAAGAAGAACAATTATGTATGACCCTCCTGCAAAACCAAGAAGAACAATTGGGTCAGCTCGTTCAGAATTCTTTTTCAAGATATAGTAATGCAACTATTCAGCCATTTAGCTTAGATGTGCTAAGAGAAGTCTTTCACCTTCAGAAATCAACATCTATTGACCTAGTGTAGGCCCAAACATTGCAGCAACTAATTATAGTGTTGAGAATGCTTCCTCAAAGCTCCAACATCAATAAATTTCATTCCCCCAGTTAAATCACATTTGGAATAAGAAACTTGGGTTAAAAAAAATTGGAGTTTCAAGATGTTAAGTTTCAATGAGCTCTCTAATTGCACAACACAATTATACTAACATCTATCTAATCAATATATGAAAGAGGTTAATCAAATTATACTGATGACATTAAATTGACACGCTAAATTTATGGAGATCAGTTACCTTGTTGTAATCTTCAAGACGACTTTTTTCTTCACAAGCTCACATCCATTTATCAGCCTTATCCAATATATCCTTCCTGCTCGCAGCTTCTTCTTTTGCTTTTTTTTTTTATCTGATTATCCATATCAGCCAATAACTCTATGTATTAACATAAACAATGCTCGCATCGTATAACTCCGACACGTAGTCTATTAACGGGCGGCGGTGGTGCTCGCAGTGATACCTGGAAAATCGGCGTCAGCGAGGCACAATAGGGGCGGTGCAACAACGGCGGGGAGGCAGGATGATGGCGGGTCTCCGCTGGGTCATCGAATTGACAATATTTTTCGCTGGATTTGAACACCCTCCGTCGACCTCCATCGTCCCACCATCGACCTCCATCAAAACCCTAGATCCGCCGTCACCCGATCAAAACCCTAGATCCGCCCAAAAAAAATCACGGAAGCGTCCATTCGTACTCCATCGCCCTAGATTTGTCACGCCACCTGAGGACTTGGGGCTTCGATTTAGATAGTGGTGGTGAATCAACGACGATGGTGGTTAGTCGAGGCGGCTAAGATCACGGATTTTAGGCGTCGATTTGGTGTGGTGAGACAGGAAGACGATGGATTCCATCTTGAGTGAAGACGACGAGATGAGCTCTTTTTCGGCAGCGTCCTCCTCCCCCTCCACCATCGACCTCCACCGAGCCATTGTTGGCTCCCCCTCCACCATCGACCTCCGCGGAGCCATTGTTGTCTTTGTGTGTGCGTGTGTGTGAGAGAATGTGAGAGTTGGACGGAGAGAGAATGTAGAGAGAGGAGAGAGAGATGTGCAGCTTTTTATGTGGAGATGAGAGAGAATTGAGTGTGTCAATTGTCAAATATGTGGATGAGAGGAGAGAGACTGCCGATTTAAATTAAAGGATGGGAGAGAAGGTGTGAGAGAGAGGGAGGGAGTGTCAGTCAAAGTACAGGGGTATTTTTGGAATGCTGCTATATTTTATGTAGTGGGATGAAAGTGGAGTGTACCTATTATAAACTCAATTTGAAATTGATAGTGGAAAGGAATAATGATTGATAGTGTGTAGTAGGGGGAAATTAATCCTATAATATATGTATGGATGAAGTGCTTAGAGCTTTCAATAGTCGGAGTAATAAAAATATATCTATTAATTATTATTTTTTTCAAAAAATCCTGATATTTCTCTTGATAAATTATATTTGTGGTGTTCCTTTTTGGGATTGATTATTTTTTCTTTATATTTGATTAAAAATTATTTTCCACATTTTTTTAAATTGGGGATTTATAACGGGTCTTGTAGTTGGTTTGTAATATTTTCATTTATTTTGTTTGATAACAGTTTTTTTGTCCGTGTTGGTGTGTTGCCAATAATTTGTTTGTAACGGTTTTTAGTGGCATATTTTTTGGATGATAATTACCTATGATTGCTATTAGTTAAAAATGAATCAAGATATTGTAGGTTGGTTTTGTTTTCCAGATTTTTGATGTGTGGTGGATATACTTGCGTAATTCATCTTGGAATTTTGGGTTTCATCTGTTTTTGGAAGCAGAGTTTTTTTGGGGTGTTGATTCTATGGACGAGTACGTCATTTTCAATGTCAAGTATAAGGGGGAATGCAAATTGATTTTTGTCTTCCATTGTAGTTTAAGATGTTGGAGTGTTGTGTTGTCTTGTTTTGATCGATTGTTGTTAAGTTTATTGCAATAAATTTTAATTTTAGCGTTGCTACTCTTTTAATTTTTATTTTTGAAGATAATGGGCTTGATGTTACCTTTTGTTTGTTGAGAATATATCTAGATGAAACCATTTTATGTTGTTGTTGTAGAATTTTTTTTTTTTGGTACGCCACATTATTTTATAGTTTAGTTTATGAATGTGACTATGTGGTTATCAAATAAGAAATGCATGCAATTCAATAATGACTTACTATATGTTTATGTTTTGTTATATTTGTACTGTAGTAATTGGATGTGAAATGGGTGAAGAGTATTTTTGCTACGGAGTAACCACCACAAAAAATAGTGGATTTAAAGAGGGAATTGAACTTAAGGAGGCTTTTAAAGAGGGAAATAAAGAGGGATTGTGTGTCAGATTTAACGAGGGCCCGCATTCCCTCACCAAATCCCTCTCCTGCCGTGGGGGCGTGAATTAGGCGAAATTTCGCTCCTCCCAAGATTCAAACAACCGACCTCCATGTGTATGGAGACCTAGTGCGTTTCGCCATGCCATTCGGGCATCACAATATATTTGTTATATTAGCCTTTCTAAATATATTTGTATCATATATTTTTGGTTATTTATTTTATTTGTAATTTTAAGTGTTTATTATATATTCTATTTACTTAATGATAAATACATATAAAATTAAATTATCATTTTTTATATTTTTTTCAGTATTTACTAACATGTATACATATATACACTAATATTAATTGTTTTTATTTAAATATTTTCAATAAAATTGTAAACTAAATTATTTTTATATCATTTTTCACTATTTACTAACATGTATACATATATGCATCTACATAGCGTTTTTGTTAAAATATTTTCAATAAAATTGTAAAATAATTTTTTTAAATTTTTTTCACTATTTCCTAACATGTATTAATATATACACTTATATTGATTGTTTTTATTTAAAAATTCAAATAAATTGTAAAATAAATACTTTTTTATATTCTTTTTCACTATTTACTAACATGTATACATATACACTTATATTGATCATTTTTATTAAAATATTTTCAATAATAGTTAGAATATAATCACATTTATATTATTTTTCACTATTTATCAAAATGTGTACATATATGCACTTATAATAGTAAATATTTTCAATAACATTGTAAAATAAATACTTTTTTATTTCTTTTTACTATTTAATAATATGTATCAATATATACATTTATATTGATCATTTTTATTAAAATATTTTTATTAAAATTTTAAAATAAATACTTTTTTATATTCTATTTCACTATTTATTAACATGTATCAATATATACCCATATATTTTTATTAAAATGTTTTTAATAAAATTCTAAATTAAATTCATTTTAAAAAAAAATCACAAATCAATATATACACTAATTAATTGTATTGCAATTCTAACTAGTTTAAGAAAGCCACGTGAGAAAGGTGAAAAACAACTCTACATCAATTTTGTAATATTACCATGCATATACCTCCTTAATTTTCGATCAATTAGTGGGTTAAATTAGTGGGGGTAGGGATTAATGGTTTAAGTTAGTTTGCTTGGTTGGGATTACAACCGTTTTTGTCCCGTAACTTTTTACCTTTTTCTTTTTGGTCCCATACTTATTTATTTTTCGATTTAGTCCTACAATAATTCAAATTTAACCAAATTAGTCCCAAATGGCCGAAAAACTCGTGACACGACGTCTCTTTGGTCACGTGCCGGTCACATGCTAATATTTTTCCGGCGGAATAGGAGAGATTAAAACTATTTTCGTCCCGTAGCTTTCTACCTTTTCCTTTTTGGTCACATACTTATTTACTTTTTCGATTTAGTCCCACAACAATTCAAATGTACACAAATTAGTCTCAAATAGCCGGATAACTCGTGAAACAACATCGTTTTGGTCACGTACCAGTCACGTGCTAATATTTTCCGGCGGAATAGGATGACGAGTCTTGTTTTGTGGATGTGGCACGTTGACTAAGCAATTTCTCTTATAAAATAGATATAAAACTAAATAAATATTTTCCAACTCATTTTTTCAATAAAAAAACCTTAAAACTTAAAACTAGAAATGAAGCTACATGCAATTAAAGTAATGGAAGGCCCCAATTCTGCACGACGTACTATATAATCCAGCAGTATTTGGCGGCGATGGGGTGCTCGAAGCAGCAGAACTGCCCCAAGAACATGTATGCGTCGGGGATGTACGCATCGGGTATTAGGATTTTTCTCATATTTTTTAGAAAATTGCTAGTCGTTTTGATTTTTTTTAATTGCAGGTAGTTTTATTTTTATTTGTAGTTTTAAGGTTTTTTTATTGAAAAAATGAGTTGGAAAATATTTTTTTAGTCTTATATTTAATTTATAAGATAAATTACTTAGTCAGCGTGCCACGTCCGTAAAATGGGACCCGTTATCCTATTCCGCCGAAAAATATTAGCACGTGACCAAAACGACATTGTTTCACGAGTTTTCCAGTCATTTGGGACTAACTGGATAAATTTAAATTGTTGTAGGACTAAATCGAAAAAGTAAAATAAGTATGGGACCAAAAAGAAAATGGTAAAAAGTTACGGGACGAAACTAATTTTAATCCCTTGCTTGGTCAAATAGTATATATGTATAAGCCAACACCCTGCTACAAAAGAGGCAAGGGAATTAACCCTCTTGAATCTGTCCGAGGGAATTCATTCCCTTGTGACTCTGCGGCCTGCTGCATGTGTCAATTTTATCAGATTTCGTGAGGGAAACAACCCTCGTGAATCTCTATGTGTCAGTCGGTCCCACGTAAAATCTCTCAACAATTTTCGTGGGTAGGATTTTCCCTCGTGAATTCCATATTTATAAACGAGAAAAATTATACCCTAGTTAAATTTCCATGTTAAAATTTGTTCTTCTTTAAATCCCTCTTTAATACTGAGGGCTTATTTTCCCTCTATAAATCATCTGTTTTTTGTAGTGAACATCTTTATTTGTTGAAGTATGATGTGTTAAACATGTGTAAAGTGAGCATCAAAATGTGTAAGGTTTATCTTTCAACATACAGTCTAGTATGGGTATATGCAATGTTCATTCTCCTCAATGGGTGTGCAACGTGTTTGAGTTCATTCTCCACAATGGGTGTACAATGTTTCTAATACATGTGCAAACTATTATGTTAATATGCAAGGTGTATATAACATGTGCAACCTAACCCACAAATGTGCATTCCACTCCAGATAGGTTTACAATTTACATTCTGTATGTGCAACATCCAAAATATTATGAACTCCACTCAATAAAAATATTTTATTGAATTCATGTGCAGTCTAATTAATGTATGTACAATATACACAAAACATTCCCATTGATTTATGCATTTGTGTTATGATGTAATGTAGGTGAGCATTTTTAGTGTTCATTTCAATTTTTTTTTTTTTTTTTTTTTTTTTTTTTTGCTATGGGCAATATGTAGTTTTTTTTTGTTAAGTTGCACATGTGAAGTGAAAAAGGTAAAATAGGAAAAATACTGCACATGTTCAGGACAAAAAAAATAAAAGTAATACACCTTTCAAGATGTTGATTAATATTAAAAATTGTGTGCATTCCAAATCGTTATGACATTTTTGATATATGATTGTTGCAAACCCAAGATTATATTTTCAAATATGTTTTTGAATATTTTGCAGATCCAAATTAAATTTTGTTCATTACTTTATTCAATATTTGAACAACTCAGCAATGCTCAACTCTCAAAATTAAATCAAAAGTCTTTGTCCACAATTCAAAACTAAGGGCACTTTCTAATATTTTTTGGAGTAATCAGAAATGCATATGCAGAAGAAAGATAATTTTTAGAAAAAAAATTGAACCGTGAATTTCTTAGCTGAGAGCACCAGATTTCTCGAATTCTGACATAATCAGCTGATGGGTCAATGTGAAGCTTGAAACAGAGACTACACAATAGATGAAATATTACCGTGAGTTAATGTAGAAAGGGGGGTGATCCAATTGAAATTCTGACCTGGAGATGGTTGTAATTGACGTCGGTTTCTGCAAAATTTGCTTTCTAAATCATAAATCTATTCATGAAATTGGCGGTTGGGGCAAAATTAAAGTTGCCATCGGTTTCTATTTTGGGGATGAAGTTTCTTAGCTTGATTTCTGCTGCATTTACGGCTGCTGTAATAGGGTTTTGATTTTAGGTTAGTAAATTTGGGTTTAATTGCATTTACGGCTGGTAAGGGGTAATGGGATTTTGATTTCTAGTTTTTAATCTTTGGATTGTTTTTTTTTTCTGCGTTATCATTAGTATATGGGTATTATTGTAATTTTTTAATTAATTTTACTTTTAATAATAATAGTTTAAAGGGGTGGTAGTAAACAATAAAGTATAAATCCATATTTTATCTCAAAGTGAGCCCCCCAATAAATAATTTATCTACAGCTGTTTTGTCCATCCAATTTTTTTTTATTATATTATTAGCGAAGGATTTGTCTGTCACAATGCAATGTGAGCAAAAATTGTATGAAGGGATATTGTGTTTTCTTATATACGATTTTCTGTACAAAGTTGTGATTATTGTGTACCTTTTTCAAGGATCAACAAACTCAGGAACTAGGAATGAGGATAGAGATTTGAGGAAGAAAGGTAACATGGATTGTTGCACATTATATAAAATTGAATAAGTGGATTACACTATATGCTAAAATTGTTCTTTAATTATTATGTATCAATGGATTACAATAGGAGTTGCAAATATATTGATGATTCGGATTCAGGTTTGTCGTTAACTTTTTCTCGTCTTAGGAATGTCTTGTGTTAGACAGTTGTAATGGTTGTTGTCTTTTAATATTGGAAAATTCCTTGTTTTTTGTTTAGAACCTGAAAGCCCAACAGTTTATAAAAGGCACAAAAGTATAATTGAGCCCAATGAAATGCGTGGAACTGAATCGACAAAAGGGGGTAAGATATAAGTGTTATTCAGGTACGGTATTTTTTGGTCATTTTGTGTTCATTCTAATTTCGTTAAATAACTTATATGCAGAACCAAAAAAACGCAAAAAAGATCACAGGGGGAAAATCGAGAGGTTGGATGGAAATGGAGCAGAGTATAGCAAAAAACGGGACCCTGACTCGCCTAGGGGGGGTAAGATGAATTGTTATTCTGATTTTTTGACTAAAAATATACTTGATTATACTAAATTATTTTTGCTCTAAAGGAAGAAAATAATATATAAAAGATTATAAGGGAAAAAACACACTATTCGATGAAGATGAAGAAGATTATGATCAAGGTAATTAATGTATTTAATGTCTAACTTTTTAAGATTAAACAAATCAATATGTTGTGTATGTACTAATACTAACTTCAGGAAGAAGTCGTGTGAGAAAGGATACGAAAGGGAAGAGCAAAAAACGGGCTGAAGATGAGGAAAATTATGAACAAGGTGATGGGGTGGTTCATGCACATTTTCAAGCACGAATTTGTAACGTTCATACAAAAATATGTGTTTGAAAAAGATTTTTCCAATAAACAGGTTATGACAGCCGATATAAGAAAGGAAATAAGACAAAGAGGGCTGTTGATGAAGAAGCTTATGACCAAGGTATGTTTTTTTAAATCAGGACATGAATTTATCTTTAGCAAAGTTCCTCGTCAATATGGAAACATGTTCATTGCACTTACAAGCTGTCAGAGAATGAATGATTACGGGTTTTTACAAACTCGTTTGTTTTTACTAATAGAAAGGTTGTAAATCGTGTGCAGAAGTTTAGGACAAGCTTTTTTGGTTGTTTTGGTTGTATTTTTTCTGACTATGTATGATGTGATTAATTAGATAAAAGAAGGGGGATGAAGAATAAGAAAAGAAAGAACACAAAATTTCTTAACACTGGACTGCATCGGGGTAGAGAGAACATGGTGTTAAAGCCAGAAAACTGCTTGGTACCTTATAGCAACTTTACTACATTCTATATATTTTTTTGGTTTAAACAAATTGTACATATGATAAAAGAATTTAAACTGTACCACAGAAAATGACATGATTAAATAATAATAAGTTGTGTTGGCAATTTTCAGGTAATGTAGAGGTATCAAAGAGAAAGACCTACAACCGTTCAAATATGCGTACTGCCATTAAGGAGTTAAACTCACTGAATTTTGAAGAGAAACACTTGAGGGCGATCAAGCGGATGCCTTTTTGGTTCATGTTTGAGTCCATTTATGTAAAGAGGCATGATACGTTGATGAGAAGATGCCACAAGTACGAGGAGGACATAAGGTGGATAGTTAGGACTTTTGATAATCAAACAGGGGAATTTATCGTTGGTGGGGATTACTTAAAGCTGACGGGTATGGATGTGAAGCTTATCTTTGGAATTAGTGGTGGGTGTGAAACGGTAACGCCAAAAACAGAATCACGTAGGGTTACCAAATGGGTTAGACGGATTTTTAGGAATCTGATAGACAGTTGCAAAACACAATTTGTCTTGTACAAAAGCAGTATTCTCCAAAAGCTTAGGTCAACACTAGACAGTGAGTACGAAGACAGTGTTGAGGATGTGGCAAGATTAGTTCACTGCTATTTTCTAGCATCATTCCTAGCTCCCAACCAGAATGGTTCAATAACTTGTTCGTTGACTGAGTTTTTGGAGGATTTTGACAGCATCTGCAAATATGATTGGAGCACGTTCATTGTAGATATGCTGAAAACTCAGCTAAGGTCCAGCACGACAATGCAATCGGGTGGATGTGCAATAATTCTACCGGTGAGAATATATATGTTTAGTTTGGTAACTTTTTTTTTTAATTTTTCCTAATGTTTGTGAATATTAATGTCAGCTGATTGTAATATATTTCCCATGCAGTTTTGGTTGTGCGAGCACACAGACTTGGTTGAGCCGATTGGGGAAAACTTTCCAGGGTTCCTGAATTGGAATATGTCCGATCTGCATTGTGCAATTTACGGGATTAAGTTGGCAGAAGTTAAGAATGTAAGTTTTTTTAAATATATAACCAACATCATCATGCCTTTTAAACTTTGTCTAGCATTGTTCTAATTTATTGTTAAAAAATAGGTCAGTATAAGGATATTGAGCTGCACACCTATGGAAGTGGATAGGTTCAAGACACTAGATAAGTATAGAAAGGAAGAGGTTGGGGGAAACAACAGCAATAACATGAGGGCTCGCTATGATGAGAAAAGTATGGGATCTGATGAGGATGTTGAGCCCACAGTTAATGTTGATGGGTGCATTAGTGAACTGGGCTTAGATGACATCGCATTGGGCGATTCTGTAAAACGTGATGTGGTTTTGAGCACACCAAGCAGGGTTCCTAATGAGTCAAACTCAAACTTGAAAAATGATTCGTCTATGAAGCAAAATAGATATGATACATTCCAGATAGCTGATACACCAACTTTTTCGATAGGTATGACTCAAGTTCCCACCCAAGAGGATTGCCAAACAGAAATGATAAAGAACGTGTTAGGAGATCTGAGCATTCATGAGAAGGACGTGGAACAGCTGTTGGGAAAATTGGGGTGCCCGGAATCTATTCGGGATGAAATTTAAATACGAATTTAAATCAATTATTACTAGCATGAATTAATCCTAATTAATTCAAATAATAATTCCAACAACTAATTTTCATCATGCATGTTGAATTAATTCACATATCAACTATGGCGGAATAAACAAGTAAATATGCGATAAACGTACCTCTTGTAGAATTGGCCTTTGGATATACGGGACAATTACGATCTCGCTCTATCGACCCAAAAACCTTCTCAAGTATTTCCTTTTTCACCTCACTTGATCACCGGTGGGAGATGCTTTCAAGTAATTTAATAAACTAAGGAAAAAGAAAAATATCTATGCTCTTGGAATTACGTACTTGGGGATGAAAAAATCATCCCCAATTTATAGATGGAAGTGGCCGAAAATTATAAGGAATATGGGCCTTGGAGAAAATCTTTTCTTAGACTCTAAGAAATCTTGAATATATCTCATATATTATTTTCTCCAAAATAAAATATTCCACAAAAATCTTACACTCCTAAATAGGTTGTAATTTTCGAAAAACATAGGTAGAAAATCCAAGATTTGGATCTTCTTGAATATATGAGATAATCTTGTATTCCAAGAATACTTATCCTCCATAATATCTTTCCAAGAAAATCAACAAAATCTTTTTTCTCCTAATACTCATATTTTCGAAAATACCTTAGAAAAATCAGCATGATATTATCTTTTTATTTTAATCACCTTATCATTATTGGGCTACTTAATGGGCTACTTGAGGGGCCTTTAAGAAGAATTAAGATTGGACCTCCTAATGGACTTCTGAATTTCAATATTGAGCCCCAATATAATTCAATCCATTAATATTAAGTATTACCACTAATAAATTAATATTGCACTATCCATCTTAATCCATATTACGATTATATGGGCTCCCGGTTATTATTTCCCGCGTTTAAGATTATCAAGTCCATTAATTAATTAAGCTTCTGAATAGCTCTAAATTAATTAATATCTTTCACCTTGGAGTAAAGACAGCTCAACATTATTATTCATACCGAAGAAACTAATTCTTCACTTGCAAGATTTGGTACAATAAAACTTCTGAGCCCACCAAGGGGACTAATCACACGAGCCGTACTCGCACGCGTTTCTCCGTATTAAATCTTAGCAACCGTCGTATGATTAATATTACTGCCCAAGACACAAAGTTCGAAGTCACAATGATTCTCACCCAACATGAATCAAAGCAGTAACCATTAAGCACACACGGTCCTATTTAAGTGACGGAGATTAAGAAATCAACAACCACTGAGGTCTAATTCTTCACCTTTCAGAACAAAAGAATTTATCCTCGCTGTAGGTCCTCTTCAACACATACTAAATGTGCTAGTGCTATCTCTTAGTCAAGACAGACCAATCTGAGCCTTACACATCGACCTTTCACGGCGGATTGTTCAATTCCACCTAGGTCGTGAAAATGTACGTTTAGTTACAAGTAAACTGTTAATGTTGTCTTCCGTGATCGGGTATCACCACATTAACTACAATGTAACATGTACTATATATTGAACGGTTTGCAATAGAAATTCAACATTCAATCATAACTAAAGCAAATGTGATAAAAGAATTATTCTCATAAAACGAGTGTTTGATACACGAGTTATACAAAGTAAAAGCATACTTTCACGTATAACTCCAACAACAGCAAGATCCTGAAGATGGCCTAAGAAAGATAGATGATGGGATAGTTGAAGACGGTTTGACTAAGACAAGGGACGTTAATGTTGGAAGTGTTGGGTTAGAGGTGTTGGATGGGGTTGAGGGTCAAGAAAATTTTGGTAAGAAAGCAGATAATGTTGTTCCTATGCAAACTAGTGGCTGTAAAGATGAATCACGGGGCCCAAATTTGTCGAATGAGTTGGAGGATCTGAAAGTTGAGTTGATGTCGTGTAGGGTGAATTATGAAGCAGAATTAAAAATGAAAGACGATATGATCGTTAGGATGCGATGTGAGATTGAGGAGCTGCAGTTAAAATTGGCGGAAAAATTGGTACCAAGTGCAACACAGGTGTATTCAGACGAAACTACAATGGCATGCATGGAGGCAGTTGAGAAAATGCATATTGTTCAGAAGGAGAATGATGAGCTGATCAAGTTGAATGAATATCTGAAAAATGAGCTTAGTTGTGTTGCTTCGAACATGGTTAAAGATGTGAAACATGCTGACACCTCTACAGAAGTTGATCATGCAGCAGAAAAAACAACGCCTGTGAGAGAGACGAGGGCAACAAACTATCCTTCTCCAAGCACACTTGCAAAAAGGGTGAAGGGCAGGACATAAAACGCTGACCGAAAAAGTGCAAAACTTTCGCCACAGTTGAATACAAATGAGCTAATAAAAAAACATGAAGGGGTTATAGATATTGGTGAAGACGTGGATCATGTGGGTGAAACGCAAAAAGAGGATGGTGAGAGGTACGATTTCAAATTTGACGAGAAGTGCATTGCAGTGAAGAAACTTGATGACCAGATTAGAGACACTATTATTTTTCTGTTGCATAGTGAGGGGAAAGGGTAAGTGAAATAAATAACACTTAATTTGTTTTACTTCGGTATTATACATTTGAGTAATTTAACATATTTTTCTTTTACATTGCAGACACGAGGTTTGGAATGTTAAAGAGGGGTTTGGGTTGGTGAGAATTCAGGACATCCTCGAAATTATTCATCATCATAGGATATCTGATTCGGTAAGATTCATCTTTAGACTTGACGCTATCCATTTTCATTTCAGTATCAATAAAGTATTTTTTATCCTATGTCCAAAATCAGGTAATAGATGCATGGGGCAGATATTTTACAGAATGTTTATCGCATCCCCAAACCAAATTTCAAATACATAACGGTGTTCACATCAAAATGTTGGGTATGATGTAGTTATATTTCAGAGTTTTATATATAAAAAACATATACTGGTTTTTCGCATGGATCCAAAAGTGTTTATTATATTTTTTTTAACTACAGGAACTAATTAATGATGAGGGGAAAAGGACAAAACAACTTTCGAGAAATTGATTGTGAAAAAAATAAAAAAATCGCTGAATATGGACATGTTGTTGTTCCCAATTATTACTAGTGGATCCAGTAGCAGCTCTAGGGGGCTGGGTGATCATTGGACTCTCCTGAAACTTGATATGCGTAAGAGCGAATGGAAATTTTACAATCCCATGCAGCCCTGGCCTGGCGTAGCAGATCCACATTTAAAGCAATCAATGATAGTGGTGAGGTTCCAAAAATTTGTTTAGTGTTTGATATTGTTTTGATATTTGTTTGATATTGTTTTAATATGGTAACCTTTACATAAAATAGGCTAAGTACGTTGATAAAGAGCTTCGTGCGGTGTTTAAGAAGATGCGGCCAACAAACTCTTTCTTGCTCAGAAAGTACACAGCACCAGAATCAGTAGCTTGTCTGTAGCAGGAGGATGATTATGTTGATTGTGGTGTGGTGGTTTGTCACCTAATTGAGAAGCTTATGGCTCGGTCCAATCTAAGAAAATGTGTTTTTAGCACCACGTCTGCTGGGAATTATCGGGCAAAGATGGCAACGTGGTTTGTGAGCCGAGGAAATTGGAAGTCTAAGTTCTAAGGAATAGTAAGACAACGGGTTATTTTTTGGCGGTCTTTTTTATTTTAGGGTGTTAAAACTTAGTCAGCCATTATGTTTTTGGGGCTTGCAGTGTGTTTGTCTTTTTTGTTACGACTTACAACCAAGTTGTCGTGGAACTGTTTTGATGAATTTGAAACTTAATGACAGCTATATATTGGATGCATTCATGTTTAACATTTTTTATTCTAATGTTTGCATTGCAAAAAATGTGTGCACAAAATGTGTGTTTAAGGGTTGTGATATATGAACTGGGCATATATTTTTATTGGGCTATCATTTTAGTTGGGCCCTATTTTAATTTGGGCGATGGGGGAAACTCTTTATTAAGTGGGTTGTCAAATACCCCCAGCTGACCAAAACATGTGTGCAAAAAATGTGTGCGTATGGGCTGTGATATATGAACTGTCCATGTATTTTTTTGGGCTATCATTTTTAGTTGGGCCCCTCTTTAAGATGGGGCCCAACTTAATTTTGGGCCGATGGACTCTTTATTATTGTATTGGCAAATACCCCCAGCTGAACAAAATATGTGTGCAAAAAATGTGTGCGTATGGGCTGTGATATATGAATTGTGCATATATTTTTTTGGGCTATCATTTTTAGTTGGGCCCCTCTTTAAGATGGGGCCCAACTTAATTTTGGGCCGATGGACTCTTTATTATTGTATTGGCAAATATACCCAGCTGAACAAAATATGTGTGCAAAAAATGTGTGAGTATGGGCTGTGATATATGAACTGGCTACTAAATTTTTTTTGGGCTACCATTTTTTGTTGGGCCCTATTTAATATGAGCACTATTTTGTATTTTGGGCCGATTGTGCTGATGAACTCTATATGATTGTGTTGTCAAATACCCCCCAGCTGAACAAAAAATGTGTGCAAAACGTGTGTGCTTATGGGCTGGGATATCGGAACTGTGCATATATTTTTATTGGGATATCATTTTAGATGGGCCCCTATTTTAATTTTTTCCCATAATGAGGGGAACTCTTTATTATTGTGTTATCAAAAAATGTGTGCAACAAATATGTGCGTATGGGCTGTGATATATGAAATGTCCATATATTTTTTTGGGCCATCATTTTAGTTGGGCCCTCCCTTTGAGATGGGCCCTATTTTAATATTGGGCGGATGGACTGCTGAACTCTTTATCTTTGACATTTCTTTAGCCTGCTTTAATTATTACTTGGGCTATAGAGGTTGGATTGGCCAATGAATTTTTTAAATTGAAGCCCCAATTAATTTACACATGCAAATTAGTCCACTAGTAGAATAAATGTTGATTGTTACCGTTGGAGGGGGAACTCCCTGTTGATTGTTACCGTTGGAGGGGGAACTCCCAAAAACTTTGTGACCGTTGGGGAAAAAGATTCCCCCTCAACAATAATTCCTATATAAAACAAGACCACACCATGTTTTTCCATATTGATCAAAAAGTCCCATAAATTCTTCAGGTAATACATATGTAATACATTGAAATCATTGGCTATATTTTTAGGGTGCCTTATACATAGAACATCCTTTTGATAATCAACTGCAAAAACATAATATACTTCTAAAATTTCTTCTCCAAATTCAGCTGCAAAAATATAATATGTCCAAGGTTCTTTGCAGGATCTACATCATCAGCCACATGTTCGATATTTTCCAGTGCAGCGATGTCCCAAATCAGTAGTAACTCTCGTAATGAAACGTATCTTCAATACAACAGGTCAGTTTGCAGGAAATGTGAGAGATATGCAACAGTTGTTGTCTCAGAATCTGAAAATAATCCAGGGCGCTTATACTACCACTGTAAGGAACATCGATTCTCACACTGGTGCAACCCAATTTGTGGAGATCCAATTGAGATAGAGCATGATGATGTATCAAAGCCTGAACAAGCGAATACAGTGTGCACAATGCAAAAAGCGAGTACACAGCCCATCTACAACATAACATTAAGCACACCGTTTTTGGGAAACATGATAACAATGTTAGCATTGACAATTATATTGTTTGTTTTCTCAAAACTGATTACATAGGAAGCAGGTTATGCAGCTCATGTATTATTAAATTATGCAGCTCAATTGTAGTTTTAGCAACTACGAGGCTCATGTATTAGAAAATTAAGGAAGATTATGCCCATGCTAAAATTTTAGGAACTATGCATAACCAATGTGTGCTATTTTTGATCAGTCAATTTCCTTTCATAAACCAGTGAATATACCAATACATAAGTACAACATGAGGCCTTGAAGGCTACATCTCCAAAAAAATAAAAACTACAGGTCATGTAAATACGTGAATGATCTCCCAAAATAAAATCACCCCATGGGAAACTTGTGAGCATGGCATAACAAGTTTCACTAGACTGGCCTTGGGGGACAGCAAAATGGTTGCAAATAAAAGACAAAAACAAAATACTGCTTACAAAAAAATACATGCCAAAAAAAAAAAGCAGTTGTGTTGCCCCCATTCCATTGCACGAAAATCCTAAAACCTACAAGGTTCAAAAGTTAGAGGAGGTAAAAATTAAAAAATGAGCTCTATCACATATCTATTTATAAGTTAAAAGTGTACAGACCTCAAGTTGATTTAATACATGAGGAGTTGTGCTTCCCCCTCATGCCACAATGTCCACAAAGTGAGGTTTTTTTCTTGGGGTACTCACCAAACGATGGCATTCTAATTTTTTTCGGTCTACCTGGTTGACGATTAAGCACCGGTGGAAGGATCTTCTTTTGTTCAGCAGGGGGTTGACATTCAAAACGAAGGGTTTCCGGAATGGGGTTTATATTGAACTCGTATACTTTAATGTAACTCTCTGTGTAAAAACAATCCTCCATATATGTGTAGATGGACGGACAGTTTCTGCATATTACTGTGATAGCGTGAGTACACGGGAAGCCGGTAACCTTCCATTGTCCACAAGAACATGTCCTATCTGTTAAATTAACAACACATGACACGTCACACTCGACTTCAAATTCACCACCAGGGGACAAGTTAACAACCCATGACCTGCCGGTATCGTGCATTACATTCCAGTCCACTTGTTTTTGGTGGACAAGGGGAGAAGACCATTTATGAGATATTTCTCTCCTCTCAACGAACCAACGTGCAATATTCTGTCTAATCCAGTCTACCATCTTGGTTACCGGCAGAAATCTAGCCTCCATAATCCAATTATTAAAAGACTCTGCCGGATTTGATGTCATTTCTCCATATCGTGTTATGTGTGGAGAATGGCAACATCCCATTTCTCATATGGGAGTGTGGATAACCATTCTTCAGCAATCTTCCCCCCAACACATTTGAACAATTCAATCTTCTTGTTAAAGAGACGCTCGTCCGGTGCATAAGCACAGGCTTTGAACAGATCTCCTAAGTCTGCATGCTGGTTATTTGTCCATCCAGTTGAAAACCTGCCCTTGAGATTTTGTAGAAGATGGAATAGGCAGTAAAAATGCATCGACTTGTCGAACACCAGATTCAAAGCTGTGAGAAGTCCCAGATTCCGATCAGATATGAAATAGATCTCCTTATCATGCTTCACGTTATCATTGATCTTCCTTAGAAACCACTGCCAATTTGAAACATTTTCCGCAGATACTAAGGCAAACGCAACGGGGAACAACCCTATTATTTCAAAAAATGCAGAAAATACTGAATTAAGGACAAAACCAGAACTCCAGGTTTCAAAATACAAAATATTTTCCAGAGCAGCCTAAACACAAGATACAACATGAGGGTGTATTGAATTAACAGGATCAAGGCATAGTGGATAGAAAAAATTACCATTGTTTCCGTCTTTGGCTGTAGCTGCTAGAAGTGTTCCCTTTGCACGTCCTCTCAGGAAAGTCCCGTCAATGAATAACATCGGTCTGCAGCTTTTGAACCCTTCTATTGAAGCGTTAAATGCGAAAAATACACGTTCGAAACGATTAGTTTCACTGTTGCTCTCAAGACAAACGAAGCTACCCAAATTTGTGTGTTTTACAGCTTCGCAATACCAACGCAACTCATCGTATGAGTCATCAAATCTGCCAAAGATCTGGTCTTTAGCAGCTTCAACAGCACGCCATGCTCTATAGTATGGTATTTCATACCCATACTTGGTCCGTAGCTGAAGAGCTACATCGCTGCCCACCGTATCAGGTTTACCCTTAATATCTGACATCATCAAATCACCGATAATTTTGGGACAGAGACGTTTGGTCTTGTCCTTCAAAAACTTACCAATGCACTTATGAGTGAAATTGGCCTTATATATAACAAAAAGACCGGATATAGGGATCAACTTAGCCTTAATGTACCATTCACAAGTAAAGTTTTCAATCTAACGACAAACAACGAATATGTATTTATCAGTATTTTTCTTAAACATGAACCTGAACCCCATTTTCGTGCAATACTTCCGAATAGATACTCTAAAATGATCACAACCCTTGAACAATGACCCCACCCCTCCACTCATCAAATGTGCCCACTCATCTGATAAAAAATTGTCTTTGTGAGTGGAGGACACACATCATAGCATGGAATGTTAAACGAAACCCCAAATTCTACCACTTCTCCTGAGTTCAAAGAATTAGAACAAATGCTAGACATAATCATGGGTGCAGGAAGCTGATCAAGGTTGTTATACTCAGGAACTGGACTCGCTACTTGCGTATACGGAACAACATTACACAGATTAGCAGATATTATTTGGGATGACGAATTATTGCAAATAATTGAGATATTATTAATGTCGTCATCTGATTCCAAACAACAGTTACTAAATACACCAACTGAACAAGAAAACGAGAAACTAGATGCCTCCAAATCAAACCACTTGCTCCTAACCTGAGACTGGAGATGTTGAAATGAACTTGGGCCACCAATCGTGAACAATTTGCATATCCCCTGGTGGCTAACGGCAAGAACAATGCTTTTCTCCATCATCTGGGCAAAACCTTTGATAATTTCGGGCGGCTTCAAAAATTCTAGGGCTTCGAAAAATCTGGAACCAAACTGAAGGGGGATGTAATGAGAATTTGATCTTTGTTTTTGGATGATAAATGAAGTTTGAAATTTGAACTTAATTGTTAAAAAATGGACTGAGATTTGACAGCCTCCATCTCTACTAGCTGATGGAAATTCTGGCAGATGAAGATGGCGGCAGAGGTAAGGGAAATTGGACTTGAGGGGAGTTGTTGGGGGTGGGGTGGGTACGTGGACTTGCCGAGCTAAAATATATACTATTGGGTCCCACACGTTTTGAACCAATTTGATATTTTGGAAAAGGGTAGAACTAAATTGTAGTATTAAATGTCTTAAAGAACCATTTAGTAATAATCCCTAAAAAAAAATGGACAAATAAACCCTCAACTTTACACCTTTTGACACTAATGAACAATTTTTTTATTAAAACCTGCATTATTTGGTAGGGATAATCTAAATCATAACGAAGTATTATTCTATATTTTTTGTTAAAATTAATTAGTGATTTATTTCCACGGGTCTAAGCTAGAATTTGTAAAGTGTTACACTTTTGGTCCCATAAAATTTATCTGATTGCAAAAAGGTCTTATTTTAAGCATTTCTTCATACTAATTCTACCATCCAAAATAACGTCTCAATGGGAGTGTGAAACACACGATCCGTCAATTCCAACCTAACCCCCTAATTCGATAAAAAAAATCCCCCGTAATTCCAACCTACCGTCCATATATATATATATATATATATATATATATATATATATATATATATATATATATATATATATATATATAACCCCTTACACACCATATCAAAACTAAAGAAAACTCAAAACTCATCTTTGAAACTCACGCAAATGAAAAATCCTAGAATGAGATCTCAAATTTTCTTTCCAAAATTTCACTGTCTTCAACCCAAATCACAGCAAAATCATCCTACAATTAATATACACTTTCTTTATCTTCTAAATTGGCACAAGAAATCACCCAAATTTGTTTGAATATCTCATAATTGGATACCAGAAGTCGCGGTTCCTTCAGCGAAATTACGAAGCCGTTCCAGTTCTAGCAAAATCACGAACCCATTCTAGCAAAATCGCGAACCTTAATGGATGGAACTAAAAGTGCAAAAAAAGAACCAAAAGTGCACATAAGTACCAAATGTATTTTGGACCAATTCTCTTGGGACTAAAAGTGCAATGAACCTATTATTTTATTGAGTACTAATTTAAAATGGCTCCATGTTGTAATTCAGTATTCTTCCTAATTTTCATATTCTATTCTTAAGAAAAACACTCTAATGTGTGAGACATTAAAAAAATTATGAATTAATCAATATCCCCATTATACTAATAGGGAGTTTCTTTTGCTGATGTATCGACTTCTGGTGTGTTTCGCTTATGTGTTGACTTCTGGTGCATTTCGCTTATGTGTCAAGTCTTACGTAGCATGATTGCGTGTTACTTTATCCTACGTGTCATTCATGTGGCATTGTGATCTTTAATAAGAAGTCTAATAATTTTTTTTTATTTTAGTTAGGTTTGAACCAAGGACCTTATTAGTATATTTTATTATGTTTACCACTTAAGCTAACTATGAATCATTATAAAATTTGAATATGTATTATATATATATATATATATATATATGTTAAAATACTCTTGGTTATTTGCAATTTAATTATCCCGAACTCTATATATTTTTCTTATTCTTTCTTTGTCTTTTTTTTTTCACAATATTTTAGTGTTGTTCCTCAATTATTTGTCCACATAAATGTCTAATTGCTAATATTATTCGGTGTTTAGTTTATTTAAAGAAAATATTATTTCTTCATATAAACTCTACTTTCTTTCTCTCTTCCTCTATCTAGACAATATTATGTTTATTTTCTATGTATTGCAAATTGACGGGTGAAGATTTTTAAGGTTATCTTTGGTGTTTTTTTTTAAATAAATTCATTTTGGTTGAATAATTTTTTTAAATAGATTGTATTATATAACGTTATAATATTGAATAATGTTTTAATAAAATATAAATTTTTAAATTAATTTTGCGAACAACCCGCATAAAATGCGGGCTACTCATCTAGTGAAAATATAAATTGATGGAGCATGAATATTTAGGAATGACATTGGGTATATTTAATTATATTGACTAATTTTTAAATTTAATTGAGTATGTTTAATTAACAAATATAGCGTGTTTAGAAAATTTTAGAGTATGAGTAATGGTACTCTTATTCAAACCACTTTGGCATAGAATTTTATTTAGGTTTCATAACTTTTTATCTTTTAAAAAAAAAAAAATTCAAAAAAGTTAATTTCTCCAATTATGTTCCAAAGTTGTCGAAATTGACAAAATACGGTCCTTTTATCTCATGTGCCGCGCAAGTGCTCGTTAAAATTAAGTTTTTCAGACAAAAATACTTATATTTTTAAATTATTTTCTAGCCTAAAATAAATTAATAACAAGTCCACCTCATTTCAATATTTAAAAAAATCTGAAAAAATATTTGGCCGCCTCTGGATCGTCTCCACTCACGCTCTCACTATGACCGGTCTGAATAAGCTTCCCTGCCCATTACTCACACTAATCATCTTCCCTAAGAATTGCAAATTCACTGTTAAAATCGATAATATCCAAACCTCAAGATATTTTCTTCATCTCTGGCCAAAATCCCTTAAATTGTAGAGTGGTTAACCAAATTTGTGAAGCAGTTCATGTTGGTTTTATTAACTGAAGAAATAATAATCCTATTACAAAAAGTAAAAATAAAATTATAACTCAAAACTAAAATTTACACAGAAACATAAAAGAAAGAAAGTAGTGTGTCGAGTCGAGGAAGACCTCTTCTCGCAAGATGATGTTTCCCCCGTAGTGTTCTTCGGTTCTGGAAATTCGTCCCCAAAGATAAAACGATACTTTGTCTCCAAATATGCAGCACCGCAGGATTTGGAGCACCGGCGAACAAAATGAGCGCTCGAACTGGACTGACACTTAGACTCTATATGCAGAGAGACTTGAGGGAGAAGAGACAAATTTTTTGGAGTGTGGCCAGGAAGAATGCATGAGGACGGCGCGGTCGCGGTCACGGGCTCGAATCGGCGTGCGCGCGTGTGACAACCTTGATTGTCTAGCAATCAATTAACACTTTTAATACTCCAATGTTCCCATAATAATATCATATATATTAGTATTCTAAATATTCAACGTGGGATGAAGAATTAAATGACTCAATTTAATTCCTTCATCAATCCTATAATTAGGTGTTGAACCATTCGACTTTCGATTCAATTTCTCACTCACCGAAAATCGGTTTGCGAGTATGAATACACCATTCTCATCTACTCAGCAAGTAGAACGTACTTGAAATAATTAATTTCCGAAAAATTAATTTTAACACCCAAATTTAATTGGTCAACTATTAAAGTCTCAAATACACTTTAATACCAACTAAATAAACAATAATACCACCAACCATTTTCCCCAACCGTTCATGGACCACTACAAAAAATGCATCAATTAAAGAGGGTTTTTGAAGAGGGAAAATAAACCCTCGAGACTAAAGAGGGAGTTTACGAGCAAAATGCTTTGTCGAGGGAAATGACGAGGGTAAGATTTCCCTCATGCATGCTGAGGGAAATTACGAGCAAAAAGTGGGACCCACGAGTAGTTCACGAGGGAATCTCTTCCTCGACAAACTCACGAGGGAAGTATTCCCTCGGCCAGTGCCTGACAAGATTTCACGAGGGAATTTAACCCTCACCATTTCAAATCCTGGACTTCTCGAGGGAAGTAATCCCTCGTCCCGTTGCAGCAGGGTGGCAGAGTGGCAGCCTTTGACTGAGGCGTACGAATTTAAGCTTGGTGAGGGTTTATCCCTCTTCAATCCCTCGTCCAACTCACTCTTATTTTCAACACCAGACTCAATTCCAGTGAATGCGTTTCGGAGGAGAAGCAAGGAGAAGAAAAGGAGAAGGAGAAGCAAAACTTCCGGCTGCCACTGCTGCTATTCCAAAAATACTCATCCGTTAGTCGGACGTGTTGTATACATTATCGTGAACATTTCTACGGTAATTTTTTTTGTTTTAATCGGTTAAATTTATTTATTTTTTGCATGCATGCAATTAGTGTAAATTACTATCTATTTAGTGTAAATATATATATATTTAGTGTATTTGTTATTACATTGTGGAGAATTAACTAGCTAATTAGTGTAAATTACTAGCTATTTAGTGTAAATTAATTAACATAACAATATACCTAGCTACAAAATTAGCTTATAATTAATTTATACCTTAATTAATAAAATTAAATGTCCACACATGTATATGAATTATTTTGTTAATTACTGATAATTAACTACAGTAAATTATTTAATTTTGTTAATTAATACTTGTTGCTTATGATATAATATAGGACTAGTTTATTTTGATTAAATAATATACATATATGTTATGGAGCCGGACGGGTATTGATATTTGTTGACTTATAATTTGTTTGTTGTAGAATATATGTGCGCTCCGACTTGATTATTTATAATTAATTAAGTCGGAATGGATGCACGTAGGAAATTTTTTTAAATAGAAAATACGAAAAACTAAACGAAACTCTGTCGAAATTTTTAGAAAATATCAATTAATTAATTAATAGGAGAATACAAATGATTAATTGTAGGGTTTTGAGTATTAATTCATTAATATGAAACAGATTGATATGGATTATTCAAGTCGTTTACGTTGGATGTATGGTCCAAGATCGATTAATGGCATGATAGCTCCTGAATTTATTAGTGGACTCGATTCATTCATAGACTTCGCCACTAGTAACCCAAATTGGATGAATCGAGGAAAGATTAGGTGTCCCTGTAATAAATTTAGATGCAGGAACAAAACGTTTCAGTACCCCGATGATGTGAAAGCTCATTTGTATAGAAATGGTTTTATGCCAAATTATTACAATTGGGTTTTTCATGGTGAGGAAAATTGGGGTCAAATTCCGCATCAATACAATAATCAGGCGTCGTCTTCTTACGGACCGGTTGATGAGACCGCAGGATCTAACTCGTACCACGATATGATCACGGACTTAACTTCCGGGCCCCACTTTGGAAATGTGGATAACGAGTCGACTGTTGAGGAACCCCCTAATCAGTATGCTGCACAGTTTTATGATATGCTTCGTGCAGCGGATCGGGATTTGTATCCTGGGTGCGAATCACACTCGCAACTGTCATTCAATGCCCGTATGCTGAACATTAAAACTGAAAACAGACTATCTGAAAGGGGTTATAATCAAATTGTTGACTTGGTTCGTGAGATATGTCCTCCGGATAATTTGGTGCCCAGAAAGTTTTCCGATAGCAAACAGTTGATGGGTGAGATGGGGCTTCCTGTGGAGAGGATCGATTGTTGTGCGGGGAATTGTATGTTATATTGGGGTGCAGACAACGATCTTGAATATTGTAAGTTTTGCGGTCGGCCACGGTTCAAACCCGCTAGACGCGATGTGAATGGTCGACTGAAAAAGAAGAGCCCTTTCAAGGAGATGTTCTACTTTCCCATCATTCCTAGACTGCAAAGATTGTATCAGTCCAATGCAACTGCGAAGGATATGACATGGCATACAAGTTGCTCTAATAATGATCAGTCCGGTGTTATGCGTCACCCAGCAGACTCGCAGGCTTGGAAACACTTGGACCAGTCGTATCCTGAATTTGCATCAGAAATTCGGAACGTGAGGTTGGGCTTGAGCACCGACGGTTTTCAGCCGTTTGGGCAGTCGGGGAAACAATACTCCTCATGGCCGGTGATACTGACGCCGTACAATCTACCACCATGGATGTGCATGAAGGATCAATTCATGTTTCTTACGGTTCTGGTGCCTGGTCCAAAAAATCCAAAGGATAAATTGGATGTATTTTTACAACCATTGATCCGTGATTTGATGATTTTATGGGAATATGGAGTGGTAACGTACGATATTGCTACAAAGCAAAATTTTTTGATGCGGGCTGCACTAATCTGGACAATAAGTGACTTTCCAGCCTACTCGATGTTGTCTGGATGGAGCACATCTGGAAGGCTTGCTTGTCCATATTGTGTAGAAAACACGGATGCTTTCACTTTGAAGCTCAGTCGAAAGCAGTCGTGGTTTGACAACCATCGTAAGTTCTTACCCAGATATCATCCGTATCGAAGGAACAAGACTGCATTCAGAAAGAACAAAACAGTTGATGATGATCCACCGCCCATCCGTACAGGTGTTTCGATCCTTGAGGAAATTAATTGGATTGGATTTATGAAAGTTACGGAAGAGGGTGCTGATGCTCACAACAAAGTTCTAGATGGGGGTTGGAAGAAGAAGAGCATTTTCTGGGATTTACCGTACTGGAGTACCCTGTTGATCCGACACAATTTGGATGTGATGCACATCGAAAAAAATGAATAGTGGAGTTTGCATTAGAGGAACAAACTATGATTCCAATGAAAATAATTTCTATGGGATACTCGAGGAAGTAGTGGTTTTGGAATACCCTGGACTTACTGAAAAAGAAGTTGTCCTGTTCAAATGCCAGTGGTTTGATCCTACTGTACCGGGTGGAACAAGAATACATCCTGATTATAAACTCGTGGATATTAATCCAAGAGGTCGATACGGTCGTTATGATCCATTTGTACTAGCAAGTCAAGCTACACAAGTTTACTATTGCAAGTACCCCGGTGCATCTGTCCAACCGGGTCGAGAGTGGTGGGCAGTTTGCACAACCAAGGCACGATCCTTAGTGGAAATGGATAGAAAGAGTGAACCAGAGCTTCCTCCATTTCAAGAGGACGATATAGTGTCCCAGATGAATGTGCGAATGGATGATGATCCTGTCGTTTTGGCTGATTTGGACGCTGCACTAATTGAGGTACAAAATGAAGAAGAGGAAGAAGATCAAGAAGATCAAGAAGACGACAATGATGATGAGGATGATGATGACGAGGATGAAGATGACGATCAAGAAGATGAACATGATGATTATGATGACGATGATTGATATTGTTAATTGATTGGACCATTATTTGTTATGTATACATGTTACAATTTTATATTAATTATTGATGTGTTCATTATTTGTTATGTATACATGTTACAATTTTATATTAACTATTGATGTGTTCATTATTTGTTATGTATACATGTTATAATTTTATATTAATTATTAATGTGTTTATTAAATGCTATGTATACAGATGGCTGGAGGTAGAAGTATTCGTAACCTTTTCGGTGGCCGGCGATCGTCCTCCCGTACACCAGAGTCAGACCGTGAACCGGTACAACTCTTTTTAGTTGTTATATATAATATCTTATACACATGTTATAACTGTAATTATTAAATACAGATGGAGACGTCTGAAGAAAATACGGGTCGACGTAGGGATTGGAGATCGTCCTCTCAAACCGGAACAGTACCGGTTCCTGATTTGCAGAATCAGGAAGATGATCTAACTCAACACGGTGGAACATCTCCAGAAACGGTTGAGGACGACCCTGAGATTCCAGAAACTGCAGAAGAACTCACCAACCATGCACCTCGTCCTAATGTGCTACGCATCTACACGTATCACAATGTGTATGTTAAATATCACTTAGTCTTTTTTATTTGATTTTATTTGATTTTTTTACATATACGCTTGAAAAATATACAGATTGATGCCCTCGAATGCTGTTTCGAGGTTTGATTTTTTTACATATACGCTTGAAAAATATACAGATTGATGCCCTCGAATGCTGTTTCGAGGTTGATTCGAAATATAATGTCCCGTCGAATGGAGATGGGCGGGTTCACATATAAGTTGGTGTCAAAAGAAAGGAAAAATGAATGGTGGGAAACATTCCAGGTATACATTCATTTTGTTAATATTGTGTAGAATTATATGTATGTATATATTTTTACTTAATTAAAATCAATATGATTGTATATATTTTCTTCAGAGGGAGACGTACTGGGATCCTCGGACGGAAAATACTGTGTTCATCAAAGAGTTGTTTATCCGGAGGTCTAGAGAACGATTTTCTGATCTGCTCAGTCTTTGGAAGAGGATCAATAGAAGGGAAGGGAAAATACCTCCGTGGGACATGAGATTCTAGAGTGCATTACTTCAGTACTGGCAATTGCCCGAGGTCATTGCCAAAAGCAACCAGTGCAGAGCAAACCGCTTGTCTGCGGCCGGAGGAAGAGGCCCCTCAAAACACAAAGGAGGGGCAAAGGGAGCCGCACAATGGACTCAGGAATACGTAAGTAATTCCTACACTACAACATAGGGAGATTTTAATTACTTGATTACACATATCTTTATTTTTTGGAATACAGGAGAAGAAATATAACCGTCTCCCAACTGAATGGGAAATTGTGCAACATTTCCACAACTGTGGGGAAGGGGAGTACACGTATGGAGGAATTGCTGACATAATTGTAAGTATTTTACATTAACATTATAAATTGAATAGTAAGGTAACACGTTTGTATACTTGAGATGATGTCAAAAAATTTGTATGTCTAGGACTCTGTGGAGGAACGAGTCTCGCAATTACCGCCTCCAGTAGACGATACGGAGCGCTTGAACCGACTGAGTCAAGTGTATGCTGAGACAGTGAGGCCAGGCCACGGAAAAGTTAAGGGCCTCGGTCAAATGAAGACGATGCGTATACAATCTGGCCCAGGCGGGACATCAGCTGGCACACACATTGGCGGTTATGATCAAAGAGATGTTGATCGTTTGCTGGCTGAGGAGCGCGCGAGATACGAAAGATTGCTGGCCGAGCAACAAAGACAGCAAAACGAATTTGTGCGCCAGGAAGTACACAATCAGATGATGGCATGGTTTCAAGGCCAACAGGGAAACCTACCTAGTGGGTTTTCCCAACCAGCTAGTGCATATCCTCCTTACCCAGCTTATCCTTCATATCCTCCCGCCCCTTCCGCATCTGGTTACACCCCTTATCCTCCCCCTGCCCCTTATCCCTCGGCCGGTCCTTCTACTGGTATTCCTCCTGTTCCTCCTACTGGTTTTCCCACCGCACCTAATCCTCAGGCCTCTCCTGCTCGTCCTCCCGCTTCCGGTCCTTCATCGTCTCGTCGCAATTCCATCTCTCCAACTGGGTTTATAGACCTACTTGAAAGAGGTACATATTCTAGTTACCCCCCGAGGGGTAATTATTCCGGAAATGAAAGAGGTGATGATGATGATGATGATGATGATGAGAGTTAGGATGTCATAAATATTTGAACATGTTTTGGAACTATATTTGTTGGTTTGATATTTTACTGTTTATTTGGATTTATATGTCTGGATATTTGAGCATGTGAGTTTGTTATTATCATTATTATTGATTATTAGTTATGAATATTGTTGAATATTAAAATTTTATTGATTTTTAAAAAGTATATTCATCAATATAAGTGTATATGTGTACACATATTAGTAATTAGTGAAGAGAATTTAAAAAGTATGTATTTTAAATTTTATTGATTTAAAAAAAATGATCAATATATGTGTATATATGGACACATATTAGTAAGTAGTGAAAAATAATTTAAAAAGTATGTATTTTATAATTTTATTGATTTAAAAAAAACAATCAATATATATATATATATATATATATATATATATATATATATATATATATACACATATTAGTAATTAGTGAAAAAGAATTTAAAAAGCAAAATATAAATGTACACAAATATATAAGTAGTGAAAAAGAATTTATTGATGTATTCATTAAAAATATTTTAATATTATAAATAATAAAAATAATATGTATAAGTGATAGTTTAATTTTATATGTAATAATAATTTACATATAAAGTATAACAAACAATTAATATTAATTAGTATGATATTTAAAATATATAACACAAAAATATATGAAATATATATATTACACCCTAAAACATAACAACTAAATTGTCTTGTCCAAGCGGCACGGCAAAACAAGCAAGATCTCTCTATACTTAGAGGTCGCGTGTTCGAAACTTGAGGGGGGCGAATTTCGCCCAATTAAAGTTGAGAGTGAGGTTGGAGGGTGGTAGCCTAGCGGATCCGCGGGGGAGGGTTTGTGTTAGAGGTCGTGGGTTCGAAACCCACGAAATTGTATTTTTTTTCGGAGGAACTGGACGAGGGAAGTACACGAGGGAATTTCCCTCGCCACGTCAGCCGAGGGAAAATTCCCTCGCCAACCGCCGTCAGAGTTAAAGAGGGTTTTAATTCCCTCGCCCACGTTTCCCGAGGGCTTTAAAGAGGGAAAATTCCCTCGTGCCCTATTCCCGAGGGATTAATTCCCTCGCCCTTCACGAGGGCTTAGCCGAGGGAATTTTTGACGAGGGATTTTTTTCCCTCGTCTCTTCCCACGCTAATTCCCTCGTTAAAACCCTCTCCATTTTTCGAGGGATTCGTTTTTCCCTCGTGCACAGATTGGCGACGAGCATTTTGGAGAGGGAATAAATCCCTCTTCAATACCCTCTCTATCTTCAATTCCCTCTCCAAAACCCTCTCCAAAACCCTCTTTAAATCTTCTTATTTTTGTAGTGGACAAGAAGAAACACCACCATAATATAATTTGGCAAAAATTGTGGGCAAAAGGGGGAAAAGGACGGCGTTTTATATATTTCGGAGAGTGAATGTGATAAGCGGCTCTTTTCATGTTTTTTCAAAATAAATTATATATTTTCTAGTTTTAGTTTAAATTAGTAGATTTTTTACTTTGTATTTTTTATTTTTTTTAAAGAGTTATTAGTTTTAATTTATGAGGTGTCCTTTTTTTTTTCAATTTTATTGGCTATATATTAAAAATTCTCAAATTTAACGAGCATGTGCACGACATATGAAGTAAAATAAATGTATTTTTGTCAACTCCGGCAACTTTGGGACGTAAATTAATGTGTGTCTTAACCGAAAATTAGGACGTAATTGAAAAAAATTACTAACTTTTTTGGGATGTAAATTGTACACTTAGCTAAAATTTAGGATGGAATTGGAGAAATTAACTTTCTTGGAATATTTTTGGAGAGTGTAAAAAACGCTATCCCCATTTCTTTTAATAAGTTGGATACAATTCTTGAATTTAAGTTACCCATTTTTAAAGTGTTTTTTAAAATAATATTCCCTCCGATTCATTTTAGATTGTTCGTATTACCATAAAGGAAAGATTTTTTTTTTTTTGTTTTCTACTTTCTCAATCTCCTTCTCAAAATGACAAAAAGTACACATATCATTCTAATTTTACCCCTTAAAAAGTTGAAAGGACTCTTTTACCCTTACTTTATATCCAAAAAAACAACTTTATGTCAAAAAATACTAATAAACAACTATTTTATTATAACCCGTGTCATTTTGAAAGTGTAAAATAAAAATGAATCGGAGGGAGTACTAATTTAGAGATTTTTTTGAAATAAAATTTAATAGTTTAGGAGCAACGTGTCTTAAATCTACCAGTTGACTCAGGAATTCGCTTTTATTAATTTTGACATGAGCGCCGCTCGTTAATTAACCAAACAACTTGAATTCGATGGAGAGCTCACAGATGTTTAGCTCAAATTAATACGCCGCATGCCCTACATCTAACATAGCGACTCTAACGTTTCTATCAAAAGTAGTTATATATAGGTATAGATATTCCTATTAGATATAGATAGAAATTCTTGGGCACAAAATAAAATTAACTAATACAAAAAAATTAACCCACACGAAATGTCAGACATTTCGATTAAGAAGAAGCTAGAGGGCAAAGTGGCCATAATAACCGGCGGCGCCAGTGGCATCGGCGAGGCCAGCGCCCATCTCTTCGCCGAATACGGCGCTCGTGCAGTGGTGATCGCCGATATCCAAGACGACAAAGGCGGAGCCGTGGCGGAATCCATCGGCTTAGGGAGGTGCAGCTACGTCCGGTGCGACGTCACCGACGAGGAACAAGTCAAATCCCTGGTGGAGTGGACGGTCAAAACCTACGGCGGACTCGACATAATGTTCAGCAACGCCGCCATTGCCAGCGTCTCCGATCAAACCATTGTCGATCTCGATGTTTCGCAGTTTGATCGCGTTATGCTGGTGAATACTCGGAGTATGGCTTTGTGTGTGAAGCAGGCGGCACGTAAGATGATTGAGCTGGGAAGGAGAGGGGCTATTGTGTGCACGGGCAGTATTACCGCGACGACGGGCGGACCGATCAATACAGACTACTACATGTCGAAGCATGCGGTTCTGGGGCTGGTGCGGTCAGCGAGCGTGCAGCTTGGAATACATGGGATTAGGGTTAACTGTTTGTCCCCGTCGACGGTAGTGACGCCGATGATGAAAAAATATTCGGCAATGCAGAGCGCCGAAGACGTGGAAAAGTTTGTTGGGCCGTTGATTAGGCTGAAAGGGGTGGCGCTGACGGTTGACCATCTGGCGGAGGCGGCCGCGTTTTTGGCATCGGATGAGTCAGCTTTTGTCACGGGCCTTAATCTGGTGGTGGATGGTGGCCTCACTGTCTAACCTGCTCACCGACATTCTTTTTAATGACAATGAGAATGAGAATAATGACAATGAGAATGAGAATAAGAATGAGTAAAAAAGATGTAGTGCGAATTTGAACTGAGAGATTGATGTCGGAATCTCTCAAAACAATAAATTCATTAAATAAAGATTAATTGAATAAAACATAAAATTCGATTGATGTTGAAATCTCTAAATTATTAATATAGTAAGAATACAGAGTATCAACATACATGCAATGGGTAATTTTTTTTTTAAGGAATGTAACTTTGGGGTGGCAAAACAAGGACCGTAACTTTTGGGGCTGACAAAACAAGGACCGTAATTTTTCGGGCTGGCAAAACAAGAACAATAACTTTAAAAGGTGGCAATTTAAGGACAATATCCATGTTGGCGATTTGAGCCCGAAAGAGAGTAATCCGGGTTAATTTGTCCTCAAATTGCTATTTTTAAAAATTGCGGTCCTTAAATTGCCACTTTTTAAAGTTACGGTCCTTGTTTTGCCAGCCCGAATTAGTTACGGTCCTTGTTTTGCCACCCTCCCAAAGTTACAGTCCTTAAAAAACAATTTACCCTACATGCAATACTATAAAAGAAACAAAATTGTAAAATTGGTGATTTTGTCATGGCTAATAGTTTTTGGTCATGCCAAACTTCAAGGAAAAAAAAAAAAGGAAAGTTGGTCAATTCTTCAAGACAATATTACCCTTATTTATGTTCCAAATGAAAAGAAATTCTTGTTCATATTATTCAACCTCCATGTTTTCCGGCACCACTTCGACTGATGCGGACGCGGTTCTTTGCTTCATTCTTGTACTATAAAATTCCTGGCTAATTAAGCGAATGGTACTATTTGCAACGTATGAGCATCCCAGGAAAGGGGCATACTGAATACGGTATGCAGCTCCGCGACTAAGGAGCGGAAGAACCAAGTGTGCTGTGGTGATGTCCAAATTTTCACCTATTTTTATCTATTTAGTGATCAGTTCGCTAGTTTCTTTGATTTCCTTCGGTGTTTCTTTTCCATTTTCTTCCAATAGTTTGACCTATCCAGAAAAATTGACGGCCTACGAATGTGGTTTCGATCCTTTCGTTCAAAATAACCCTCATCAGAGGAGATTGCGGCGACGACAGAACATGGCCACAACGGCACTTCATACGAAGGCGCAGACGGCGGAATGAAAATATACTAATATAGTTGATTAAAAAAATCCAATTCTATTCATTTTTATTCGCTATACAAGCATATTTTAAAAAACTATGTCGTACACTATAAGTTTCTTACTTCTGCTGTTCTATTTTATTTTTCCATTTAATAAAAAGGTCAGTTCCAATTTTATTTTTTTATTTGATAAAAAGGTCAATTCCAATTTTATTTTCTCATTTCCAAAATAGAAATATAAGTTATTCTCATTTTTTAAACCCCACCCCTACAATTTAACTACTTTATTCATCTGAATACTACTTTATTCACTTTTCACTATTCTCAAGACTATTTTATTCATTTAAAATACTATATTTTTCAACTCTCACATTAAACTTCGTGTAAAGTATGTTCACTAAAAGTATGTTCACTTGTCTTATAAGTTCATCCACAAAAAATATGTTCATTTCTTTTATAGAAATCATCACTTTATTATCACTAAAAAACAATTACTTTACACGGTCTCCTACAAACAAGTTTTACAGGAGAGACATCAATACCATTAGCATGTATTCATTGATATCATTACATTAATTAACTGATACAATTAGACTGGTAAATTGAAACCACAATATAAAATGCAATGATATCAGAAATGGTATCAGTTTCATAGCAGTAACAAATTTCACAAAAGACTTACTCATTACTTTATTTATAAATGGATCCCTCAATATTCACAAAATACTACTCCCTCCATCCCATGGGTATTTGCACCTTTTGGATTACACGTGAATTAAGAAAATGAGTAAAATAATGACATGTGAGAAAATATGTGTATTTTTTGTGAGTGTGCACACAAATTAATTTTTTTCAAGTAGTGTGCAAATTGGTGTGGAACGTTCAAATAACGAAAATGTGTACATTTTCTTGGAATGAAGAGAGTATAATTTTATCTATTTTTTTTTTAACTTGTATTCAACACCGTACAAACGTAGATTTAATTAATGGACAAGAGAGACCACTACGTTGATCAATATTCTAAAAGTAGTACTCCCTCCGTCCCACTATAATTAAATTTCCTACTTAATTTTTATTTTTGATGTTCTACTATAAGTTTCTTATTTCATAAAAAACAAAAAAACAACACTTCATATATTAATAAACAAATATTATCTTAAATAACCCCTCTCTACTTATTTACAACTCCCCACTACTTTACATAAAAGTCAACATATGGTCAACCATATATTAATAAGCAATATATTTTTTTAAACAAATAAAAAAAAAAATTATAGTGGGATGGAGGGAGAATAATATATATTAGTTCTACAAGTTGACCCTCGAGTTTTCGAATTTATCAAATTTGACATTCGCCGCTGGTAATTAACCCAACATCTTGAATTCGAGGGAGACTTGACAAGCGTATTTTTTAAAGCATTTAGCTCAACTATACCGCATGCCTACATCTATCTTAAAGAATTCAACATTTCAATCAAAATTACTTATATATATAGGTAAGATATTCCGAGTTAAATATATAAATTTGTGTTCATAAAATTAGTAAACAAATAAAAAAAACCAGAGGAAATCATCCGAAATGGCCGACATTTCGAATAAGAAAAAGCTAGACGGCAAAGTGGCCATAATAACCGGTGGCGCCAGTGGCATCGGCGAGGCCACCGCCCGTCACTTCGCCAACCACGGCGCTCGTGCGGTGGTGATCGCCGATATCCATGACGTCAACGGCCGAGCCGTAGCGGAATCCATCGGCGCGTGGCGGTGCAACTACGTCCACTGCGACGTGACGGATGAGGAACAAGTCAAGTCCCTCGTCGACTGGACGGTCGAAACCTACGGTGGGCTCGACATCATGTTCAGCAACGCCGGAACCGGATGCAACTCCGCCCAATTCATTCTGGAACTGGACCTTTGTGAGTACGATCGCGTGATGCGGGTGAATGCTCGGAGCATGGCGGTGTGTGTAAAGCAGGCGGCGCGTAAGATGGTTGAGCTGGGAACGAGAGGGGCTATTGTGTGCACGGGCAGTGTGGCGGCAACGACAGGCGGAGCGATCAACACAGACTACTACATGTCGAAGCATGCGGTGTTAGGACTAGTTCGAGCAGCAAGCGTTCAGTTGGGAGTGCATGGGATTAGGGTTAACTGCGTGTCGCCATCGTTGGTGGTGACACCGTTGGTGAGAAAATATTCGGCAGTTCAGAGCGACGAAGATGTGGAAAAGTTTGTGGGGCCGTTGATTAGGTTGAAAGGGGTTGCGCTGACGGTTGACCATCTGGCTGAGGCGGTGGCGTTTTTGGCATCGGATGAGTCGGCTTTTGTGACGGGCCTTAATCTTAAGGTGGATGGTGGTCTCACTGTCTAGCCTATTCCCTTGCAAGAACGAGAAAGAAATAAAATTATATATTTGAGAGATTGATGTTGGAATCTCTCAAAACAATAAATTAAATAAAGACAAAAATCAGGATACACATGTGAAAGACATGCATACAATATTACAAAAAAAAAAATCTGAGAGAATTGTCGCTGATCTCATGATGAATAATAGTTTACGAATTTAAATTAATGTACTTCATTTCATTATATTTAAATGCATTGTCTTATTTTGGTCATCTATAATGTGTTATCAACATGCATGCGATATTAGGTTTCATATCACTAGCACACTTGTCTGAATCTCATTTTCCCACCTATAATTCAAAATGCGTAAATAGAATGAATATTATTATTTTAGATTAAATATTTAAATACCTAAAATAAATTTATATCGATTAATTCAAATGTAGACATTGTAATATGATTTCTAGTAATTTCTTATTCCAAATTATAAATATCATAAATATTTTTATATATAATAATTTTGTAATAGTGTTGATTGGGAAATTTTTTATATAATTTATCAAGTAAGCAACCTTGCGAGACGTCATGGGTTCAAACTCAGGTGCAAGGGCGCCCACTTAGCAACGGGTGTTAGAATAGGTGAGGGTTCCTCCCAGTCCCTCGTCATTCCTGAAGGCCCGCTCCTTGTTAATTATGAGGGATCAACTGAAGGGAAACACTACAAAATACTGCTCATTTAAAGAGGGATTCAAAGAGGAATTTAAAGAGAGGCACAGGGTTAAAGAGGGATTTAAAGAGGGGGAGATGCCCTCGACAAAACAGGCCTCGCCAAACCCCCCCTCGGCTCGCCCCTCGTCAACTAACGAGGGTAAAACGCCCTCGCCAACTAACGAGGGCAAGGCCCTCGCCAACTAACGAGGGCAAGGCCCTCGCCTCGTTCAAATTTGCTGCTCTCGTCTATGCCCTCGGCAATTAACGAGGGGGGCGCCCTCGTGCGCGTTAACGTGGGTCATGCCCTCGCCTCGGATGGCTGAAGCTTGGCGAGCACCACCGCCCTCACCTATTTTTGCCCTCGTCTCGCCCCTCGTTCGTTCACGAGGGGAGGCGCCCTCGTCAGCCTCATTTTAAAAAAAAAAAAAATTGTGGGCCGCACCCACGGGCGGGCAAGACCCGACCCGACCCGTGAGCGACCCGCATGCAAGCAGGTTCGAACCTGTGACCTCCCAATCCCAAGAGGGAGAGAACTATCCCTTCCTCCTTACCATTTGAGCTAGACTTATCATTCGAAATATTTTCTATTGTAATTGTATATGTATTATTTCTTATTTGATTTCTTTGTTAAAACATTTAACTCCTATTTTGTTTATATCTTTAATTAATTAATATTATTATAAATCATTTCATTTATGATAACACCATCAAAATTAATTAAAATATTATCATTTTAAATTACATGATTTTCATATTTTGATTTATTTGTTAAAACTTTGAATTATTCTAGTAATATATTAATTTCTATTATGATTACACTTTTTTTTAATTATTATATATCTTTACATTTATGGTAACAACTCCAAAATGAAATTTATATTATTTTCACACATATATATATATTTTTAATTAAAATATTTTGAATATATAAAATTAACGCCCTTGTGCATACATATATATATATATTTTTAATTAAAATATTTTGAATATATTATGGATAAATTAATCAAATATTACATATAATTAAAGCACATACACAAATTAACAATAATTCATTAAAAATCTTACTAATTAAACACGATATATAGCTCCGGATTTCACAAACATTAATGAAAAATAAACATCTCAAACATAATAATTAAAGACGATGCACAATAATTCATTCCAAGCAATACTCTCAAACATTCATGAAAATAGTTAATCATTTTTCAAAAGTTTCAACTTCAAGATGATCAGGATCTTGGTCCCTTGCCACGGCTCGAACCCGGTCCTCGGGGTGGGGGATACTCATCGGATGGAGGCGGGGGTGGTGGGGGATAACCACCAGCTTGTGGGACGCTGGGTCCGGATCCCTGTTGTGATGCCCGCATCCACTCGGTAAACTGATTTTGGAAGTTCTGGGTCATCTCCTAACGCATTTGTCGTTGTCTCTCTTCCACTTGCTCCAACAATCGGCGATTCTCCTCAGCCGTCTCTCTCCGCGTTCTCTCACGCTCCTCAACAAGTAGTCGGTCCACATCAATTTGACTGTAGGCACCAAAATGAGTCCCAGCTGATGTCCCGCCTGGGCCGGAGACTATGCGTCTGGACTTTCCCAATTGTCCGAGCCCACGAACTTTACCGTGCTTTTTTCCCACAGTCTTGACGTACATCTGAGATAACTCTGGAAGACTGGGTTCAGGAGGTTGCTCGTCAGAGTCAGAGGTAGGGTGCAGTTGGGAGACTCTCGCTTGTACATCAGCCTGCACATTTTTTTAGAGAATTATTTTTTCTAGATATTTAAATATTCTTAAATATTCATATTTTTATTTTAAAATGTAACAAGAATACTTACCAATGTATTCTCCACAGTAAGGACAAGCTGTCCGTCCAGCAGTGCTCCATCCAGACAACATTGAGTAAGCTGGAAAGTCACTGATGGTCCAAATTAGTGCAGCTCGCATCAGAAAATTTTGCTTTGTAGCAACATCGTACGTTTCCACCCCAATTTCCCACAAATACATTAAATCACGGATCAGCGGCTGTAAAAAAATATCCAATTTATCCTTAGGATTTTTAGGACCAGGCACTAGTACCGTAAGAAACATGAATTGGTCTTTCATACACAACCACGGAGGTAGATTGTACGGTGTCACTATCACTGGCCATGAAGAATATTGTTTCCCAGACTGTCCGAATGGTTGAAAACCATCGGTGCTTAGGCCCAACCTTATGTTCCGAATCTCGGAAGCAAATTCAGGATATGAATTATCTAGGTGTTTCCAAGCCAATGAGTCTGCAGGGTGACGCATAACACCAGAATCATCGTTAGAGCAACTTGCATGCCATGTCATATCTTTTGCAGTAGCAACGGACTGATACAATCTTTGCAGTCGAGGAATGATAGGAAAGTAGAACATCTCCTTGTAAGGCTTTTTCTTTTTCCATTGACCATCAACACCACGCTTACGGGGTTTAAACCGTGGATGACCACAAACCTTACAATGTTCAAGTTCATTATCATTACCCCAATATATCATACAATTCTGTGCACAACAATCAATCCTCTCTACTGGAAGACCTGTTGGTGAACGAATCTAATCGGAAGGATTAGTGGCTGTTTTAATCCGTTTTTACGTCACCAATCAATAACGTGTGATTGATTACCACCGTAAATGGTAAATCGGGGTTTGGGTTAACGAATTCGGGTAATATGAAGATCAAAATCTAAATTATTTCGTGTATGTGTGAGTTTGGGTGGATTTATGTGTGTTTTTAGTCTGAAATTTCAAAATTACATAAATAAGCTGGAGAACAACTATTTATAGAGACTAGCAAGCATGAGGTGTCTAAGACTCTTGGTCTCCCTAGCCTGCATGCTTGACATGTGTCCCTCTGATCTTATCTAAGCTGAACCTTAGTTACAAAGTTTTCTTTGGTCCTTATCTCGGACTCACTGTTGTTCGCCTAGGTCGGCTTAATTGATCTTGTTGGTTCTCCAACTGAAAGTTGTTCGCCTCTTGAGGTTGTACTTGGGAAGTTATTCGCCTTATGCCTTTGTTCAGCTTGGCTTTGGGATCTTTGTCCTTTGTTCACTTGTACACACCTCCTTGGCTGTTTGTTGTATCATAGTTTGACCAAGTTGTTCGTCATTGATGACTTCACAATTGGCTCATTCTTGGTCTCGGGTCTAAATACCTGTTCGCCCATTAGTTGTTCGTCGGGGAGTTGTTCGTCACTTTATACACCTCTAAAATTGGTAGATGCACCCCAACTTGATTTTCTTTGTTGATCACCCTTGATTTGAGGTTGGCTCTTCATAATCCTTGATGTAGCTTTAATCCTTGTTCGCCATTTATTGACTTATGTTCGCCTATCAACAATTGCCCCCTATCCTGGCTATATGTTGCCCTAGACGAGCAACTTTGTGGCGAGCAACTATAGTTTGGATATCAAAATGATGAGGGTTGGGGCGAACATCATTGGCTTGGGCGAGCAACATATGGTCTGTCGTTTCGCTTCCCAAGGTCTGGGAGTTGTACGAAGATGACGTGGGCGGCATGGCTGTGCGCCGCCCACGCGCGAGCAATCCCGAGGCCACGCGCCCCTATAATTATTTATAGGTCCTTCATCTTCTAGTTTAGCTCGGAATTTACCCCGTTTTCTCTCAATTGAGCCCCAGAACTTTCGGAAAATTACGCCTGGGACCCCGTTTTTTCCTGGGGTATAAATAGTGGGAAAACTGAAAATTTTCCCACTTTTCCCCCTCTTGCTACAGTGCTCCGGCGATTTCCATCCTCCTCCGGCGATTTCAAGCTCTCCGGCATCCGTCCTTCAGTATTTGGCTTCAAATTTTAAATCCCAGGTAGTTATTCTTCTTCTTCTATCTTCTTCTGTATTTTTTCTCTCGAAAACGCCATCGCCGCCGTGTGGGTTTTCGCGCCGCCGTCTTCTCCGACGAAACGCCGTCGTCTGGTTCCTTTTCTCCCCCTTTTTCTTCCATGTCTTCGCACTCGAGCAACAGATCTGAGGAGACTCTTGATCCACTCTTTCCAATCGCGGCCCCCATCGATCAACCTCCCTTCGAGACTTCCTCGGCATCGGATCCTCACGTGGATTCGGTGGTTCGTTCAGTTGAGGATACTGGTGCTTGCTTATCTGGGAGGGAAGTGGTGGTTGCTGCGAACAGGGACTCTGACGAGGGCTCCTCGTCTAGCGCTGAATCGGAGGATCCCCAATTTGACGAGTTGACTCGCGAATTTTTAGAAGGGATAGACTTTCCATCTCCAAGAATGACGGAAAATAAGATCCCAACTGGAGTTGCTCGGCCTTTTGAATGGCGAGCATACACTGAGGAGTATGCGAACAACTTTGTTCGCCCAGAAAGAGAAGTATTGGATCTGGTGAAGACTGAGTACCAGGCGAGCAAGATCAAAAGCGTTGTTCGCGAGCATGAACTGGATTCGATCCGGGAGACCTACAAGATTCCCTACGATATTCATATGTGGGCTCCCAAGAGAAAAGAGAGAGCTGATCGCCCACCTCCAGGATGCACGGCGATCAACATTCATACTCTGATCGCAGGATTGAGATTGCCTCTTCCACCCGTTGTTGGTCGTTTCCTAGAGGCGACCAACCTTGCTATCACCCAAATCACTCCAATTGGATGGATGAACCTGTTGGGGACAATGTGTCTGTTCGCACTAGAGGGGTATGTTGATAGCATAACTGCAGAAGAGATCAACTACCTTATGACGATCACAAGATGTCCTCCTGGAGAGGAAGGTTACTACTACCTCAAGGCCAGGACAGGATTGAAGATGGTGGAAGGTGTGCCGAACAAAATTCGTGACTGGAAGCAACACTTCTTTTTTGTTGGGGGTGACTGGCGAGCATCTTTTGGTCCACACGGTGGTGATGGACGAATAAATTCCCCAGCCTCTTATGGGATATTTAAACGTAAGATTATTTTCTTGTTCGTCCTTGAACTGTACTGTTCTAATTTAACTTTTATTGTTTGCTCGTAGGCCCTCGACTGCTCAAGTGGAATTCGGAAGGAGGAGAGATCGGCTCAGAGTTTCTATTCACCTCCTGCTTGGTCGGCCTTCGCAACAAAGCAGATAGGACCACCGAGTATTTACGTGAGGGAAGGTGCCTGAGAGCTGCTCGCTTGTTTCCTTATCCTCATCACTTGGAAGCACAAGCGGAAGTGCCCCCAGGTATGAAAAATTTCTAACTCTTGATTCTACTTTTGCTCGTCACTATACTTTTACAACTTGCTCGTCTAACTTCTTCTTTTTTTTTTTTTTTTTTTTTTAGCCGAGCAAGTCACCGTTGCGATTCCCCCCAGTTTTGCACTCCTGGAACAAAGAGTCTTCGAGATGGCGCCTCAAAAGGGACGGAAGAGGAGAGGTGACCCGCCCACGAAGATTCTGGGGATGACGAACAAGGCGGAGGGGGCTAAAGTCCCGCGGCCTGTTGCTCCTCCAGCCCCTGCCCAGCCGTCTTCACCAATCTCTCCCCCCCGCGCGGGGAAACGCCTAAAGAAGGCGGATGGGACTCCGCTGGCCCACGATGTCCCCATTGCTGGTAAGGGGAAAGAGAAAGTTAGCCAGAGTCATCCTCGTCCAGAGGGGGATGCTGCTCGTCGCTCCATTGAGCCTGTGGAAAGATCAGGCAAGGCGAGCAAGGATTCCACCTCTGGTCGCGGCCCTGAAGACCTCACCCATCTGGGCTGGGATGATCGGAAATTTAAAGAGTAAGTTTACCCTTGCCTTTGTCGAGCTAAATTTATCATCACCATCATTTTTTTTTATTTTTCTAAGTGTCTTTTTCTTTCTTGTTCGCAGATATCGTGCTGACGATCATCCCGGTCGAGCAAGTGTTGTACACCAGTACGCTTGCTCGAAGACTCCCGTTAACATAAGGGAGATTCCTGGCGAGCATGTTCGCAGGGCGACGGAGTTGGTCGCCCGAGCTTGGACGCGTCCTCTTGATAAGGCCATTTTTCAACAGGGGTTGGCGGACAATCTTCACCTCTCAATGATGCTCGTCGCCAACGGCCTCGTCACTGCCCAAAGGGCAATTGCCCAAGTTGCCGAGCAAGAAGAATCTGCTCGTCACTATGCCAGTACTGCTCGGCAACTTACTGAAGAGAAGGATGGCCTGGTCGGCCAATACGAGGCTAAAATTGCTCGCCTCAACAATCAGATCAATGTTTACATTGATGCTGAGCACAAGCGCCTTGAAGAAATTCAAGCCTTGTCCAAAGAACTGAAGGACAAAGAGGCCGTGCTCGGGGATAAGGAGGTTTTGCTCGGCGAGGGGGAGAAGAAATTGACTGCGGCTGAACAAGAGATTGCCGAGCTCAAAGCTGAAAATGCTCGTCTTCGGGAGGCCGAAGCCAACCTCTTCACCCGAGAGCAACTTGAAGAGGAGGTTCAAGCTCGCACCGGTCCTATCTCCAACCTTGGATATATCTGCGCCTATGCGGACAGCATCCGCACGGCCGATGCCTATGACTTCAAGGATTTGGTTGAAGAAATGAGCAAGGATCTGAATGAATTCATGGAGCATTATCCACCGCCGAACAACATCGAAATTCAGTTGGCGGATCTGGCCGTACTAGGGGTTAAGCTTGACAAACTTGACCCCAGTATATCCATCACTCATCCTCCTCCTCCAGTTGATGATGGCGAGCAAGGAGATGAACCGGCTGCCGCGGACGAGCAAATTGCTAAAGAGGCGGAGGATAAGGCAGCTGAAGACCTTGCTCGTGACATGATTGTCGACCCTCCTGCCGAGCAATCTCAAGATCCTCCTCCCGTCGAGCAGCAGTAATTTTTAGGACAGCTTTTTCTTCATCTCTTTTGTAATAGTTGCTCGTTCCTTTTTGTAGTACTAGTAATGGCTGCTTCCAGCTTGTACTATTTTTGAGGCTCAATGCCTTTGATTAATGGACGTCTTTCTTTTGTTCGCTCATTTTCTTGTATATGTCAATTGCCTTTACATTTCTGTCAATGCTTTTACAATTATAACATATAGTATTGGGCTTTTGTTCGAATTGAACTTTGCCTTTAGTGGAATCAGGGTTTAGCCTTAGGTTCTGTTCGTTTTAAAAAACAAACAACCTTTAAGTGGCTTTGGTCCTTAGGTTCTGTTCATTTGTAAAACGAACAACCTTTGAATGGACTTGTACCTCGAGCTTTTGGACTTTTCCTCTTTTGACGAACAACTATTATATTTACATTGCAAAATAATTACAAGTGTTATAAGACTGTCCATCACTATCATATACAATCTGACGAACAACTTTAAACACAAACTAAAACTTGCTCGCTTATAATATTTTGCCGAGCAACTCTATCTATGAAATCAAAAGCACTAGCACCAGACTATACAACGTGCCGAGCAACTTTTGAATCTATACTTAAGAAAATTTAAAAAATTAGGCAAGTTTTTGGCCTTCCTTCAACTCATACGCATCCCTTGCCCTCCAAGACATTTGTTCGCCCAACTTTATTGATAGTACTTCTTTAGATGTACAGCATTCCAGGAGTATTGGGCCGGCTTGCCTTCCATGTCCTCAATATCGTATACGCCATTGACGTATTTTTCTGTTATTCGATACGGGCCCTCCCAAGTTGGTCCCAATACACCTGGAGGTTGGGCGAGCAACTTTCTTAGAACCAAATCTCCAACTCTGAATTCCCTAACTTTTACATGGGAATTATAGTAACGTTCTGCTCGCTGCTTGTATGTGGCATTTTTTAGCTCGGCATTCAACCTTTTTTCTTCGAGCAAATCCAATTCAGCATTTAGAGCAGAGTTGTTCGCCTGTTCATCAAAGTTGGTCGTCCTAAATGTAGTGGCCTTTAACTCAATTGGTATTACGGCCTCTGTCCCGAAAGCCATTGCAAAGGGTGTTTCTCCGGTGCTTGACCTGGGAGAAACTCTGTATGCCCATAAGACTTCCGAAAGTTCTGTAGACCAACTGCTTTTACTCTCCGCCAGTCGCACTTTTAATGTATGCTTTATGATTTTATTTACAGCTTCAACTTGTCCATTCGACTGGGGGTGATAAGGTGTGGAGTAATGTTTCTTGATCCCCCACTTCGTACAGAATTCTCTCAACTCTTGTCCATCAAACTGTGGACCATTGTCTGTCACAATTGCCTGTGGAACTCCGAAACGACAGACAATGTTCTTCCAAATAAAGTTGATCATCTTCTGTTGTGTTATATTCACCATGGCCTCTGCTTCCGCCCATTTTGTATAATAATCGACTGCCACGACGGCGAATCGAACATTTCCAACTCCAGCCGGGAAAGGACCAATGATGTCCATCCCCCATCTTGCAAAAGGCCATGGGCTGTATACTGACACAAGTTCCTGAGCCGGGGTATGGATGCCTGGGGCAAAAATCTGACATTGATGGCAAGTTTTGGCTTTTTTGATTGCATCTTGACGTAAGGTCGGCCAATAATAGCCTTGTCTGATTGTCTTGTATGCCAAAGCTTGCCCCCCAGTATGATTTCCACATACTCCAGCATGTATCTCTTCAAGTACTGCTTGCCCTTGCCCCCTAGGCAAACACTTGAGAAGTGGGATTGATATTCCCCTTTTGTAAAGTTGCTCGCCCACCAGAGTATATCTGGCGGCTCGCTTTATTAGCTTGGCAGCTTCAAAAGGGTTGTTTGGTTTTTTCCCATTTCTCAAGTATTTGACTATACTTGTTCTCCAGTCTTCTTCTTCGCTGGTTTGATCGTTGAGTTGATTGACATTATAACTTACTGTTGATGGATCTTTCATCTTTGTAACTATAATATCTGCCAGCTCTATGGGGCCTTCACTCGTTGCTAGTCGGGCAAGCGCGTCTGCTTGAGTGTTGCTCGTCCTTGGAATTTGCTGTATGAAAACTTGCTGCAACATGGACATCAGGTGAGCAACAATCCGTTGATACTCGATCATGTGATCATCTTTTGCTTCGTATTCACCTCGGACTTGGTTCACGATCAATTGTGAATCGCCAAATATTTGCAAGCGTCTGACACCAACTGCGAGGGATAAGTGGAGACCAGCGATAAGAGCTTCATACTCAGCTTCGTTGTTGGTTGCCATGAAACCAAATCTGATTGCCGAGGTGAATACTTGTCTGTTTGGACTTATTAACACTACTCCTGCCCCCGAGGCTATGTTGGTTGATGATCCGTCCACATAGAGATGCCAAGGATGATCAAGTCCTCTCGTCGGATCTGGTGGGAAAGTTAGTTCGACTATAAAGTCGGCTAATGCTTGCCCTTTGATCGCCGTTCGAGGAGCATAGGTCACCCCGAATTGGCTAATCTCCAGTGACCATCTCAAAAGACGACCTGCAGTGTCGGGGCGATGGAGAATTTGCCTGAGCGGGAAAGTTGTTAGAACTTCGACTTGGTGGTCAAAGAAGTATGGTCGTAACTTTCTCACGCTCATAACCAAAGCATACGCCAGCTTTTCGGTTGGGGCATATTTGATCTCTGCTTCATGCAAAGCCTGACTGACGTAATATATAGGTTGATGGAATTTGCCGTCTTCGCGCACCAAGACAGAGCTGATGGCAACTTCTGATGCGGCTAAGTATAAAAAGAGCTTTTCTCCTGGGACTGGTTTTGATAAAATTTTGACATCTCCCAGGTAGTCTTTAAGTTGATCAAAGGCCGCTTGGCAGTTGTTAGTCCATGCAAACTTTCCTTTTTTGACGGCCTCGAAGAATGGACGGCACTTGTCCCCTGACCTGGATATGAACCGGTTCAATGCTGCTAGGCACCCGGTGAGTCTTTGCACTTCTTTCACTGAACGTGGTGGCTGCATATCCAGGATGGCTTTGACTTTTGAAGGGTTGGCCTCAATTCCCCGTTGGCTAACAAGATGACCCAAGAATTTCCCTGAATGAACTCCAAAGCTGCTTTTCTTTGGATTCAACTTCATGTTATAGTGTCGAAGAATTTCGAACACTTGAGTCAGATGTTGAAGATGGTCTTCCTTCTTGGGACTTTTGACTACGATATCGTCTACATAGACTTCAACCGTATCTCCAATTTGTTGATCAAACATCTTGTTCACCAGTCTTTGATATGTTGCTCCAGCATTTATGAGGCCGAACGGCATTCTCTTCCAACACAGCAAGTTTTTGTTAGTATAAAAAGCTGTGCTTTCTTGATCGTCAGGATGCATTGGGATTTGATGATACCCTGCAAAAGCATCCATGAATGTTAGCATTTCGTGACCCGCAGTGCTGTCCACCAATTGATCGATGTGCGGGAGAGGAAAGTTGTCCTTCGGGCATGCTGCATTCAGATCTGTAAAGTCTATGCATAGCCTCCAGGTTCCGTTCGGTTTTCTCACCAGCACAGGGTTTGCTACCCATTGTGGACAAAGTGCTTGACGGATCAGATCGTTGTCCAGCAGCTTTTTAACTTCTTCATTCAACGCTTGATATTTGTCTGGGCCGTACTTCCTTCGCTTTTGATGGACGGGCTTTTTTGCTTGATTTATGTTCAGCTTATGACAAGCATGTTTTGGGTCTATCCCCACCATATCTGCATGAGACCAAGCGAAAACATCTAGGTTCTTGGTGAGGAACTCTTTCATTCGGGATCTGTAAGGCTCTGGGAGCTCAGATCCTATGAATAATTCAAGATCCTCGTTGTTGGGATTAACTTTGAACGCCTCCAGCTCTTCGACTGGAGTTGCTCGTCGTTTTTGTCCCTTCCAACGGGGATCAAGTATGGGTTCCTCAGAGTTGGAATCATTTTCGATGTCCATTGGCTCTGCCCCCAGGCGGGGTTCAAGATCATCAGTTGGCCCCGTCCCATTGTTGTTCGTTTGTACTTGGCCCTCCAAGTCTTCTACTGAAGGTTGTTCGTCATCACCCCCTTGTTGTTCGTCAGATGGATATTCCTCCCGGGTGGTAACGAGTTGTTCGTCCAACACTTGCTCGTTCAAGTGCTGTTCGTCTGCATCCATGTGGTCGTCTACGTCCATCATATTGTTCAGTATTGATGGTTCGTCGATGGGACAACTTGCTGCTTCCATCATGGATATTTGTACAAATTTTGCTCGTAGCTGTTGAACGCATTCTCGTGCTCTCCGTTGGTCTCCCTTAATTGTGCCTGTTCCACTAGCTGTTGGAAATTTCAAACAATAGTGGTAAGTGGAACACGCAGCTTTAAATTCATTAAGGAAAGGTCGGCCAAGAAACCCGTTATAGGTCGACTCCTGGTCTACAACCAAGAAATCTACCATTCTTGTTATATTTCTTTCGGGTTCATTGGCCGTTACAAGTTGTACAGCTAATGTTACAATTCCCAGCGGCGTTGTCACAGCATTTCCGAAACCTACAATTCTATGTGTTGTATTCCGAACATAACCCGAATAATCTCCCAGATTATCGAGGGTCTTCTTGAATAAGATGTTCGTGTAGGCTCCGGTGTCCACCAACAGTCTGTGGACTCTGGTCCCCATAACCTTGGCACAGATTACGAGCGAATCATTGTGCGGAGTTAAGACGCCTTCAAGGTCTTTTTCGGTGAAAGTTAATTCTGCCGTTTGCATGATAGACGGCTTTACTCCCATCTCTTGTACTTGGCCAATCGCTCGTAGCTCTGCTTTCCTCTTCCGGTTAGAGTCAGGTGGTTGTCCATCAAAACACCCTCCTGCGGGACCTGCGGGTTCCATCATGAACAGGTCTTCTAAAGGTTGAGCTGGCATACTGGGAACTGGTCGCCCGGGTCTGTTGTTTCTCTGAGGTTGACCATCCTCTTCATCTTCTGAGTTGTTCTCCCGAGCTCTTTTCCCAGGTTGCCTTTTAACGAAATCGGAGAGCTTTCCCTCCTCATAAAATCGCCAGAGTTGCTTAAGCAAATCTCTACACTCACTCGTAAAATGCCCCACACTTTGATGGTAGGCACAATACTTGTTCGGGTTGAGTTTGCCAGTATCCTGACGGATTTTACGTGGCGGGGAAAGCAACTCTTTTTCCTTTACGCTCTCATACACAGTATCAACTGATGCTGTCAATACTTGGTTCAATTTTTCTTTCAAATCCGATCCTTCGGTGAATGCTTTCATATTTTTTGGGACCCTGTAGCTTGTCCCGGCGGGCTTTTTGTTATTCTCCTTAGGATCAGCTTTGTTCTCCCCTAAATTTGTTTGTAGGGCCTCGTGCATGGAAACGAAAATGCCAGCCTGGTTTCTGAACTCGGCATAAGTCTTTGGGCACTTCAGACGTACCTCCTTCCATAACTTCGACCCCTTTTTCAATCCGGCCATCACAGCGACGATCTTTGTATCTTCGCTCACCGGTTCTCCTTCTAGCAAAACTTTATCGAATCTTTCCATAAACGCCCGGTCAGTTTCATCATCATTTTATCTTAAATCTGATAGCCGGTGTTTTTGGGAAAGATACGACCCCGCCGTTGAAAAGTGAGAGAGAAATTCTCGACTTAGCTGGACGAATGAGTGGATTGATGCCGGCGGCATTGATGAAAACCACTTGTGAACCCGATCGCCTAATGTTAATGGAAAATTCCGGCATTGGGTGGCGTCGCTGGCCCCCACGGAGACCATGTAGTCCGTATACTTTGATAAGTGGACCCGGGGGTCAGTGATGCCCTCATATTGAATGCTTGCTGGAAATTGAACCTTCTTCTGGATCGGGGCTTTCAAAATGTGAGCTGCCAAAGGTGAGGATGGCATGCTGGTCGCTCCCATCCCCCTCTGTTGGTCTAGTTGCCCTTGCATGTTCTCCACAGCCCTCCTTAGGCTTGATAATTCATCAAGAGGTGCCCCCTGACTTGGAGGCTGTTCGGCGAGCAAAGGCATTAACCTTTCTGCTCGTCGCAGTCCCTCGCTTGGAGTGGGCACTTCCTGGGCTTGCCTTCTAATGTTGTTCGCCGCATTTGGCCCTAGGCGCCTGAAGGCTGACAGGGTGATCCTTTCATGGACTGATGGGCGAGGCTGTTCAAAAGTTGCTCGCCCGTCCCCTGCTCCCCGGCGAGCAGCTTCCCGTTGGGGTTGGCTAAGCCTGTCTTGGGCACTGGAACGTGTTGTCCCATGGCTAGACATAGTTGTTCGTCCGCGACCAGACTCAGCCTGTACTTCTTGTTGGTCGTCCACCTTGGCCTTTCCCTTGTTCCGTCTGACTTGGGCACTATCAACCTCTCGCTGTTCGCCCCTAGTGGTCCTGGGTCTAACAACTTCTGGGGACTTGTCCCTTGGCCTTGCCTGTGTTGGCCTAACTTGCTCTTGTTGCCTCTGGAGGGCCTGGAGAGCAGCTATGGTTCTGGCCAACTCGTTGGGGTTGTTCGCCAAAGCCTCCATCTCAGGGGGGAGGTTATGTGTTATGGCTGTATGTTGTGACCTGTTCGCATGTCTCGGGTCACGGTCCTGGTGGTCGGCCGACGTGGCTCGGGTCTGAGATGCTCTTTTTGACAAACGTGATCCTTGGGTCTCTTTAGATTGAGGCATTTCAATTTAAATTACTTCTTAATTTATAAATTGAAGAACACCAAGAACACCAAGAACACTTTTGTTTGTATCTTGAAGTATTTCTTGAGACTTCCTTCGAATCTTCAAGTTTTCAACTTGAAGTTCTTGAGTAATCACACTAAACCGGAGGTTCGAACCCTCCTTCTAGCGCCAAATTGTTGGTGAACGAATCTAATCGGAAGGATTAGTGGCTGTTTTAATCCGTTTTTACGTCACCAATCAATAACGTGTGATTGATTACCACCGTAAATGGTAAATCGGGGTTTGGGTTAACGAATTCGGGTAATATGAAGATCAAAATCTAAATTATTTCGTGTATGTGTGAGTTTGGGTGGATTTATGTGTGTTTTTAGTCTGAAATTTCAAAATTACATAAATAAGCTGGAGAACAACTATTTATAGAGACTAGCAAGCATGAGGTGTCTAAGACTCTTGGTCTCCCTAGCCTGCATGCTTGACATGTGTCCCTCTGATCTTATCTAAGCTGAACCTTAGTTACAAAGTTTTCTTTGGTCCTTATCTCGGACTCACTGTTGTTCGCCTAGGTCGGCTTAATTGATCTTGTTGGTTCTCCAACTGAAAGTTGTTCGCCTCTTGAGGTTGTACTTGGGAAGTTATTCGCCTTATGCCTTTGTTCAGCTTGGCTTTGGGATCTTTGTCCTTTGTTCACTTGTACACACCTCCTTGGCTGTTTGTTGTATCATAGTTTGACCAAGTTGTTCGTCATTGATGACTTCACAATTGGCTCATTCTTGGTCTCGGGTCTAAATACCTGTTCGCCCATTAGTTGTTCGTCGGGGAGTTGTTCGTCACTTTATACACCTCTAAAATTGGTAGATGCACCCCAACTTGATTTTCTTTGTTGATCACCCTTGATTTGAGGTTGGCTCTTCATAATCCTTGATGTAGCTTTAATCCTTGTTCGCCATTTATTGACTTATGTTCGCCTATCAACAAGACCCATCCCACTCATTAGTTGTTTGCTATCAGAAAATTTCCTGGGCACTAGATTTTCAGGAGGAACAATATCCCGAATCAAGTCAATAACTTGATTATAACCCCTCTCAGACAGTCTATTTTCAGTTTTAATGTTCAACAGTCGGGCGTTGAATGACAATTGTGAGTGTGTTTCGCAACCAGGATACAAATCATGGTTTGCTGCACGAAGCATGTCATAAAATTGAGCAGCATGCTCATTTGGGGGCTCCTCATTAACGGGTTCAGCTTCCACATTTCCAAAATGAAGATTAGGACCAGTTAGATCAGTGATCATGTCATGGTACGAGGTAGAACCTGCAGTATCATCTACTCTGTACGAAGTCGATGCCGACTGATCATAGTTTTGGTATGGTAGATGACCCCAATTTTGTTCACCGTGTAAAACCCAATTGTGATAATTGGGCATAAACCCATTTATATACAAATGTGTTTTCACGTCAATTGGTGCTCTAAACCTTTGGTTCCTACATCTGGATTTCGAGCAGGGACACCTAATTTCTCCTTCACTCATCCAATCAGGATTGCTAGTAGCGAATTGTATAAATGATTCAAGACCACTAAGAAAATCGGGAGCTATCATTCCATTAATTGTTCTTGGACCATACATCCAAGTACGACTTGAATAACTCATATTATAATCTGTTTCAAATTAATGAATATTCAAAATTTAATAAAAATTCATGATCAATTGTAATTATCCTAGTGTTAAATAATTAGCTCATCTAAAATTTTCGGCAGAGTTTCGTTTATTTTTTTCGTATTCTCCAGTTATAACTAAGATCCTATATAGTGCATCTATTTCCGACTTAATTAAAATTAATCAAGTCGGAACGCACATTCTACAGCTAGCAAACAACCAATAATATATTCATCAACCCCCTCCACTCCAACATAATTAAATATAAACTTAATTTGAACAAAATTAACTAATTAAATAATATATTCATCAAACTAATAATAATGAAAATTAATGTAAATAATCGAACATCAATATTTATCACATGAATATATATATATACTTAAATATATATCATACAAATTAATTTATTAAATACAACAAATATATATTAGCTATTAATTATTTCTAATTAATTATAATAACATGAATACATTATCAAATTAATTAATTACCCACTAATTACAAATAACAAGCTAAAAACTACATAATTAGCAACTAATTAACACCTATACATGCATATATACATACATATATACATACTATAAACATATATATACATGAAATTAATTTGCATTTTACAAAGTATTTAACGGATTAAAACGAAAAATGTTACCGTAGAAATGTTCACGAGGACGAGTAGGCCAAAACCCGACCGGTGGAGGACACTTTCCGGCGACGGCGGCGGCGGCAGGTAGTGGCGGCGCGGCTAGAGGAGGGGGAGGGGAGGGTTTCTGCTGAAAAAGGGAAAGAAGGGGTATTTATATCCAATTTTTACCGAGGGGGTTAAAGAGGGCAACACCCCTCGGTAAAATCCTAGAATTTAACGTGGGCGAGGGGCCGAGCCCTCGGCTCGCAGCCGCGCATACATGGGCGAGGGGACGAGCCCTCGGCTCGCAGCAGCGCCCAACTGGGCGAGGGGCAACGCGCTCGTTAAGGCGCGAGGGGGTCCACCCTCGTTAATGCGCGAGGGATCCGCGCTCGCCAGTCCTTTTTTCAAATTTTGGCTAGGGGCCCGCGCTCGTTAAGTAACGAGGGGACCCCTTCCCTCGCCTCTGCCCTCGTCCATCTTTTTTTTTTTTGCCCTCGCCTCGGCCCTCTTTAGGGACGAGGGCAAACATTGTCCTCTTTAACTCCCCTCGCCATTTCTGCGTTTTTTTGTAGTGAAAGTACAAGGGTATTACCGAAGGGCCCCAGACCTCAGTATACTATGTCACTATTTTGCTCGCTAATACCCTGAGACGATGATTGGTCGCGCCAAGAAATTAATGTCTGAGGGATCCATCCCCGTGTTTTGTTGTTGGGTGATACATTTGATTATATGTTTATAATTTAATTGTTTGTGGGTTTGTGATCCTGATTTGAACTAGAGTTTGTTTATTTTAAATTGTTTGTGGTCCCGATTTGGAATAGGGATTGTTAAATTAAATTGTTCATGGATTTTGCGTCTCGGTTTTAACTAGAGTATGAACGATTTAAATTTTTTTGTGGGGTTCATTGTCCCGATTTCTAGTGTTTTTTCGTTTAATTCTTGGTATGTGGACCCAAATATATTAATGTACAATTGTTTATCTTAGTTGGCGGCGTCCAATAGGCATTTACGTTCACAATTTCAGCCCATTGTAGCCTCGCGTACTAATTTAGTCCCCAATCTATCTATAATATATAAAGCGTTCTACTTCTCCTATTTAGTTTAGGCGGGAGTTAATATTGGCCCTTGGATCTTTTTTTCTATTGTGATCTTAGTAGTTTGTTACTATATTAAATGCCGGCGGAATTCTAGGCATCTATTTAATGCAATGTAGAGGTGTTTCTATTCTCAGTTCATCAGACATTTTATTCCCGTTTTTATTGGCCGAAATATAGACACACTCATTCTTGCTATATTGTGGGCGTCAGTTTAGTTAATTTTAGTATTTTAAGTCCGATCTTGAATTTTTTAAAGTGAACATTATTATACACATATAATGTTATTTTTATGAGTGATTGTGAATAAATATATTTCAAATATTATTGTTTATGCGAATGAAATATTTTATTATTTTCCTGAAAATACAATAATTAATTATCGTGCCATACGGCCCATTCCGCACAAAATCATTAAAAATAAATGCTGGATATTTCCCCTTATTCATTAATAAATAATAATTATTATTATTATTATTATTTTTCACTTTGCAGTAATTTTATTTAATTTATGAATTGTGATTCTGTTCTTAAACAGTTGTACACCTTCCACTGATATATCATGTAGGAATATTGTTGGAAATATTATTTTTTTATACCTATAAAAATGAAAGTTTAATGATGTGTATGCCTTCATGGACTTTTCTGTTTGGTAGATAAATTTGCATCACTATAGATATATATATTAAATTAGATTTTTGAATCTAAATAATTTATATTTTGTTCAATAATTATTCCGTAGAATTTTTTTATGTTAACATTCGGTGACGTGTCTGGGTAGATTGGTGTTTTTTTTTTTATGTTCAATACGTGCAAGTTGCATTAGTTTATTGTGTAGTGTTTTAACTTTTTTTTTTTATAAAATGAATTTTGATATTAAAACAGGTACTATGAGAATTGTTTAATTTCTATTTTAAAATATAATTTAAATTGAGTTGTTTTCGTGTGTTTTTTTGTAAGTTCCGGTCTTTGAAGTTCATGGTTTATCATTTTCTTTTAAATTCAACTGTTATGTCGTATTAAAGTTGTTTTTAACTTTATGTATAAACTGAAATTGGTTACTCTATGAATAACATGAGAATATTTTTTTTAGTTGTTATATTATTTCTAATATATATGTGTGTGTATATATATATATATATATATATATATATATATATATATATATATATAACTTTTTTTAATAAGTTATTTATTCAGATTTTAGTTTTTATTATTTAAGCAATTTTGGATAATCACGGTAGCCTTGGTTATGGAAATTTATTTTATGACTATTTCTATATCACCTTTTTTTGTGAGTTTTTCAAAAAGTAGTTATATTAGTTCACGTTTGTTATTATAGTTGAATTTTTTTTTCGGATTTGTGTTCTACCGAGTGCCGTCTCACGTGCGGTTAAATTAAAAGGGGATTTATTTATTTGCTTTGCACTGAATTGGAGAAGTAATTGTGATTAATTGTGAATTTATATTTTATTAAGCTGCATGCAAAGTTAATTTTTTGCCGATTGAATTGTTTTTTTTTTTATTTATCTAAAAATATGCACTTTCTATAAAATAAATTATGAACATTGATGTTTATAGTTAATTTGTTTAATAACTTTAGATTTGTTAATCCATCATTACATAATATGTGTATGTGATATGTGATTGATGCCTTGTGATTTTCCTATTTCCAAAATTTGTTGTGTCCTTTCTCTATAAATGTCTTCTCTCAGTACACATATCATAGCATGGTACACTTTGTTTTTTTTTTTTTTTGTTTTTTTTTTTTTGTAATTCCCTCTATTTCTTACTTATAGTATTAAAAAATTTCTGGGTAATAATTTATATCTCCGTTTCCCGATGACATCCAAGGAGTTGTGTTTTGATAATTTGTGTAAAATTTTTATTTAACTTAAGAAGGATAACAAAGAGTTGACGAGTAAGTTTTTAAAAGAAGTTATTGTAATATTGCAGTCCCATTATATAAATATGAACATTTTAGTTAGAATCGTAATCTTTCATTATAATTTAATACAGTTGGAGAATTATATGCACAATATGATGAGTTTAAGATGTTCAGAGAACATTTTTACTCAAAGGATTCATTTGCTTTTTAAATACAGTTTGTTCAGAAACAATCGGCAAATGTCAAGTGTAGAATGGTTGGTGTTCTTTTGAGACCTTATTTATTGATATCCAATTTTTCTTATACATTATTTGTAACTTTTATTTCTCTGTGATATTGCAGTGTGATTGCAGTATATACCTATTGAGATTATTTTATTTAAGGGTAAATTGTACACGTTAATAAATCAGAGTGGCCGATGTTGGAATGTTCAGACCAATATTGTTTATGAACATTCGTATATTACTAGAAGGGTTCATGGTTTTTGAAAATTACTACAGTTTGAGTGTTGGTGATTATACAACATTCTCGGATTGTTCTATATTGTATGTCAAGGTTTACCATCGAAATGGTTTACTTAAGGATGTTGAAAATCCAGGTCTGATATCACACCCCATTACAATATTTGGTAAGTGATACATTATTTAATTTTGTAATTTATAGACTGTATGGATTTTATTTTATTTTGTTATTAAAGGATAATGAATTTTGTGGTGTAGGTGAATTGCGCAGGAATGATTTCATACGTGACATCTTTCAAATTTGTAATGGTTGTCCTGTGAGTAAACTCTTCTGTTATACTGTTATTTGTGTTTTTTTTTTTTGGGGTTTTTGTGTATTTGTTTAAATATTACGTTTTATTGATGTGTTTTTTTTTTTTTGTATTTTTAGAAAATTCCAAGCGTTTTTTGTGACATGAACGGTGGCCATTTTCCGGATTTAATATTCCTGCAGAAACCATGTGGGAAGCGGTGGATAGTCAATTTAGATGTTTTAAACTCATGTGTTTATAATTTTGGTGATGGTTGAGATGCATTTGTTGAGACCAATTGTATTAAGAAACATGATTGTATTACTTTGTATTTTGATGAATTTAAAACCTTTGGATAAAGGCATATTCAAGTGATGGTAGTTTGCTTTCATCATTTGCAAATAATGGAGTCATGGTGAGAGGTAGATTGACATTATAATCTTAACATAATTTTCTCAAATTTTAATCTATTATCAATTTATACACATTATTTCTTTTTCTTTTTCGTACACTAACTGCATTTTACCATGTGATCGTTAATTTTTTATTTATTTAACAGTGAAAAAAATGCACTTAGGCCTTAAAGGTTCGGTTGCTTCGAGTTATGATTCAAAATATTTTACGGTGTTGATATCAAAGTCAAACATTAGCAAGGGTCGTTTGGTAGGTTAATATATCCAAAAAGTATTTTAATTTATGTGTTTTATCTACTTAATTTTTGTTTTATGTAAGATTAATTAAAATTAAATTTTTTAATACATAAAAAAATATGTAACCTTTATTTTTTATATTTTTTTTGGGTAGACTATTCCAGTTTGTTTTTGGAGGACGTGTAGCCAATTTCCTAGCCATTCATGGTCATGAATCAATCTTTAGTGTGTCACTTTTTCATTGACTATAGATATTGGGTTTATTTTCTTAGTGTTTTTTTTTTAAATCATTAATTATAATTATTATGCATTCTACACTCCATTCAGGTTATTCAATATATCAATTTTATAGATATTATCATGTGTGTAATGTTATTGGTTCGAACGACTTGATACAATATTTTTGCAGTATAAAATTTGTATGACAAGTAGATTTCCTTTATTTCCATGTTTGATATTCAATAGCACTATATTTTTTTTTATAATTTTTTTTTATCAAAATACAAAATTTTAAAAATAAAAATATTTTATTTATAAAACTGATGATTTGTTAGAATTCTTCTGTATAATTGGGTCTTACGTAAGATATATATTAAATCTACCTGTTTATCTAAATAAATTATTGACATGACTTACTACTTCCAGAAATCACTAATCAATTAATTTTATTTTTTTTTAAAATAAGAAGACGGTGTTGTGAAGTAATAAATAAATCTTAAACCTTTGTTGACATGCATTCACGGATCTGTGTAATTGGTGCTTATGCGTGTAAACGTATCTACAAAAAATATATGTGTAAGTGAGTTAATCAGATTTTTACCTGTGTGGTCGTCTTATAGCTCTATGAATCTACTATTCCACATTATAACCGTCTCTGTTGCACCGTCGCTTCTGTGAGAAATCTCTTCTTCATGGCCCTTCTACCTTATTTCATCCTTTATGTGAAATTAATGCTTGGTCACGGTTAATGTAAACAATTAATTTGAAGGCTGTGACTGTACAGATGCATAATTAAGATTAAATGACTCTAATCTGTACCTTTGTAATGGGTTTTCAGAGTAGAAATAATGTTTGTTTGTTGAAAAAAAAAATTGTTTCCCGAATACATCTATGCCGGAGTGAATTCCTTTTGAGAATTGAAACTACTTCAGTCGATTGTTGTGTGGAACTGTCTAGGCTCAAACTGGGACGGTGTACTTAGTTCCGGATTGAATTTTTCGAACACTGCATGTGCAAGAATTTAAGAAATTTTCTGGTGATAGATTAAAAATTATCTCTCTCTGGTCTTTACTTATAAATTGGTCTTTACTGGTCAAGAGTAAAAATTGAGTCAATAGATTATAAATTACCTTAGACATCTATCGGTCTCTTGATTTTTTGTTTTGATTTTCACATGGTAATCATCCCTCTCTGGTCTTTACTCTGTTTCTTGCGATAAACAGGGAGATGGTTTGTATTTGATGCTCTCTACCGATCCATTACCCAATTTATAGCAATATCTTCAAAGCATCTCTGGTTTATGGTACTCTTTTAGTCGAATTTCTCTAACTAACCGTGTACTACAGGAATTTGCTATGTGTTATTAATTGAAATAATAGGCGTCTAAGGATTGTGGTGATAAATAAATGTATAGGCATAAACTGTATGTTGTGGTGAGACACGATTTATCGAAAATTGGGTATGTCTTTTAATGCTTGCCTTCTAACAGTAGAATTGTGTAGATAAGTTTGGTACACTTATTACTATATGTTGTTGGTATCTACTAAAATAAAAGTAAAAAAATTGATGTGTTATATAATTATACTTGATATTTTTTTATATAGTTTCATCTTATTTCATTGCTTATTTTTTTACCAATTAATACGTGGACTCATGAGACAACATCAACTTAAAAGATTGGGAAAAAGTTTGGCATGTTAAAGTTTAATATGTTTACCAATTTTTAAATACTATCTCTGATCATGTTCTAATTTCCTATTTGTTGGGCTGGTATATCTCAACTTTATTTATCAATATCTAAAATACAAATAGCTTGTTTAACTATCGTATTTATTTAACTATTTTATGTCATCCCTCATATTTTCTCCGTTCCAGAGAAATTTGCACACTTTTCTTTTTTGGACGTCCCAAACTATTTTGCACACTTCCTAAAAAGGAAACATCGATTTACGTGCACACTTACATAAATATAAACATATTTACTCATATATCAGTATTTTATCATTTTTCTTAATCCATGTGCAATCCAAAGGGTGCTGGTTTGAGACAGGAGAGTATTAAACTTCGTATAAAATAAAATTGACACAGTAGGTTAAACTTGCATCACACACAAATTTCTCATGAGTTAAAATTAATAAATAAATTACTTGATAGCTTCTTAAATAAATTAATATTTATTCCTAGATCCCATGTTCTGTGACATCAATTGTGATGATAAATGTTGTTCTTTGGATATTATTTATACAAACAATTGTGGTAATATAAATTATTTTTAAAGAATATTATTAAAGATAAAGATATAAAATACACCATAAGTTGTACATGACTTCTGTGCAAAGCACGGGAGGGCTTGATCCTAGTTTATCTGAAATTGTCAGTCTATAAAGATATGGTCTTAGAAATGCATCCCCAAATTCCAGTCCTAAAAACATTTTTTCGAAACAAAGAATTATTGATGCATGTGTACATATCCGAATGAATAAAAAGATGAATTATAATATAATCGTTCACTAGAAAAATATATTTTCCAAGAATTTGCATAAGAAATTGTAGAAAAAGTGAGCATTACTATATATAGTGAAGCTTTAGAAAATTTGCAAAGGATAATTTACTCAACGTTAGTAACAACTAGGAAGTGTACTTTTCAGATTTTCGTGTCAAATTGAAATTTATTGTGATTATTAGTTTTTTCTTTTCTTTTTTATCGACTTAGAGTCCACTTGGCTAACTTTATTTATAAGTTATTTTAAGAGCTTATAAATTATAATTTTTAAATAGTTTATAAGTTGCTAAAGTGTTTGGTTAATACAACTAATAAAAATTTTAAAATTTTATATTAAATATATTTTTAATTTTATTTTTAATATAAAAATAAAAAAAAATTAATTTTTTATGTTGGGATAGAAGTGGGTGGGCGCGGGGGAAGGATGAGGTAGTTCCAGGGTGGATGGGTGGTTGGGGTGGAGGTTGTTAGGAAAATAAGTTGGAAAATTTGATCCAACTTATTTTTTACAGTTTATAAGTTGTTAGGGGCTTATTTTATAATTTTATAAACTGTTAAACATCTTATTTTGTAAAATACATTGATAGTGTTTATAAGCTCTTGACAATTTATAAGTTGTTTTAAAGAGTTTACAAGTTCAGTCAAACACCTCTTAATAAAGTGATTCATATCATGTCATGTCGACAAGAATGTGGGTGCTTGTGTTATGTTGGTACAAATTTTTATTGTGTTTTGTTCGTGTTTAGAGCATCTCCAACGGTTCACTCTACTCTATCGCAGAGTTTTGCGCTACACTGTCGCAAAGTTCACGCCACATTAAATTCATCTCCAACCGTTCGCGCTACATTCTGCGCTACATGTATTTTTTATTTTATTTTAGAGTTAAATTTATATAATTTTAATTAAACATAATACTTACATAATTTTTTATATCAATTATCAACTAATATTAAATATTTCTTAATTTGATGTTTAAATTACTAGGATGTTTAATTATTATGTTTATGTAATATATGCATTTCAATGTATTTTGTGTAATTTAAATATGATTTGAAATATTGTAACATATTATTTATATTTAAGTTTGATACTTTTTATATGTTCAAAAGAAAAATATAATTTGAAATATGATAATATATTATTTAAGTTTTATTTCATTAAAAAAATTATACATTTAACACCTTAAAAAAAAAATTCTAAGTGTTGTGAACAGTGCAGCGCTCAATTGAGCGCTGACTGTTCACATATATCATGTGGCGCAGAAATCTGGCGCAGCCTTGGAGAAGGATTTCTGCCACATTGTGGCGTTTGGCGCTACATTAAGACCACGTTGGAGATGGTCTTAGTTAATATAATACGAAAATACGAACTTTCACCACGGGTGAAAATAGATTGATGATCTTGACTACGATGGCCAGCATTTTTGTCTACTACAATTTGTTTTTGTTTGACGAAATAAATAGAAATGGGGCGACCATATTGGAATAACAAGCATATACACATTTGGTACACATACCGCTAAAACATTAAATAGGCGTGGAAGCTGGGGCTAACATTTCTAATTTGCTATTGCCAACCTAACGCCTAACTGTGGTCCGCTATGGTGTATTATCAATTACTAATTTACAGAGACAAATAGTTTTTTGGTCCCACAACTTGTCTAGTGTTCAATTTTGGTCCCAAAAAATTAATTTTTAAATTTGGTCTCATAACTTATTGAATTGTCCAAATTTGGTCCCAAATGGGACCAAAATTGGACAATTTAATAAGTTACGGGACCAAAATTGAATAATTAAATTTTTTGGGACCAAAATTGGACACCAAACAAGTTAGAGACAAAAAATTATTTTTTCGTATTCATTAATTTTTTTTCGTACACATATATGAAACACTATTTAATTAATTATATATGTAGATTCGCAATTTAAATTCTTAGTTAGTAATTAAAATTTCATTATTAGTATTTTATGAGAGCTTTGTGATTCATCTTAAATTATAATTATTCTAATTGAAAAATATTAGGTTTTTCTTTTTCACGTTTTATAGATGTTTTTCAAATATTTGTATTTATATCAATGGAATTGACACATTGTATCTTGTTTTTATTGTATCGACTATTATTCTAGAGTACAATATTAATTAAGAAGGTGCATAAAAGTATATTTTGTTCCCGTAATTTATCTAGTGTCCAATTTTGGTCCCAAGAAAATTAACTTTTCAATTTTGTGGTCCCATAACTTACTGAATCGTCCAATTTTGGTCCCACCAAAATTGGACGATTCAGTAAGTTATGGGACCAAAATTGGATACTAGACAAGTTGTGGGACAAAAAAACTATTTTTCTCCTAATTTACTGCATACGAATTAAATATTGCATTAATATTGTTTGGCTGTATTCAAAGACAATCAAATATTTAATGCTTATATGTCCACCAATTGTTAATTAGATAATTTTAATAAATTTAATTTAATACTAAACATTGAGTTATAAATTATACACACGCAACATAGGAAATGAATAACAATTAATGAAACTATCAATATACGAGAAAAATAGTTTTTGGTTCCGTAACTTGTCTAGTGTTCGATTTTAGTTCTTAAAAATTGAACTTTTTAATTTTGTTCCCATAACTTATTGAAACGTCTAATTTTGGTCATGTTTTCACCAAAAAGTCAAAAACACCGCCATTTGGTAAGACAAAACAGCCTTGTTTTCGAATTTCTGGCAAAAATGGAATTAAAATTGGACGATTTAATAAGTTATGAAACAAAATTTGAAAAATTAGATTTTTGTGATCAAAATTGAACACTAAACAAATTATGGGACAAAAAACTATTTTTCTCCCCAAATTGCCGAATTGGGCATAGCCGTACAGACGGTGCTGAATATGGGCCAAATGACACTTATGTTAGGCAAAATGAGTCTGGGATAGGTTTTGACAAAGGTCAAGTCCCATGTTTTGTGAATAAACCCAACTTAAAGAAAAATGTTGGGAAATTTTTTCCAAAAAATGTAACAATTTTAGGAAAAAAATTCCAAAATTTTATATGTTTAGCGTTTTTTTTTTTTTTTTTTTTTTGTATTTTCATTTTTTTTTTTCCAAACATTTTTTGGTGGAGCATACTAACAAAAAGATAAGACTGTATATAATATTGGCCTTTGACAAATTTAATTTTGATGGGCCATATTACAGTGTTGATGAGTTTATTCAGTTGACAGCGAACAACTAGAAAGGCCAAGGTTACATACAGTCCTATCTTTTGTTAATACTACCCCACCAAAAAATGCTTGGAAAAAAAATCCGAAAATTTTGACAATTTTCGGAAACTTTCTCTGAAAATTAAAAAAAGAAAAACACTGAACTTATGATTTTTCGGAAAAAAGTTTCCGAACAATTTTTTTGGTGGGATTTTATTCACCAAACATGGGACTGTATTTAACCTTGACCACTAGAAATTGATGTAGGCCAATTTGGGATGATGATTTGTTGTTTGATGGATCACTATTTTTTTGGGGTCTACTAATCTTGTAGAGAAAAATGAGTTGACTTATATGAGCCTCGAGTATTTGATGATGAACCAAATTGATAACAAGCCCATAGTTTTTTTCATATTTAGCGTTGAGCCCGAAGACATGTTGTGCCAAAATTTTGCTATGGCGAACGACGGTTCATGCCTTAATGATAATGTCAAGTCTTCCTTGCAAAATAACTATTATTATTACTATTTCATTAATCATGATAGTTATTTTATTGGTGAGCTCAAATATATGATGGCGTTAATTTATTCTTTTAGAGATGAAGTCAATTCCAATTCGAGTACGAATCATTTTGAGAAAGCTAGAAACAACGAATCTAATTAAATGCTTTAAACTTTATTTATTGATGTATTTAATTAAGTCTCTTCATATATTATGGTAATTAATTACAGAAATAATATATATAGTCTTCTTTAGTCCTTGTAATCGATAGTTTTTTTTAATGAAATAGAAATATATTGGATTTTATCACTTGCTCGTATTTTAATCGTTCTTCTTCTGGTATTCGTATCAAATCAACGGAATTAAACATTAATCACGTTTGCGTACAATTATCCGGATATTCTCAAAATCAACAGATAATACATGTTATGTTTCCCGCTGTTGCATCAAATAGTATTAGTTCTTATAATAAGCAATAATATTAGTGGTGTATGGTGCACAATATTTTGTCAAACATTATATCTCATTTAAAAACTCAAACATGTAAAGAGGTGCAAAATAAATTTATTTATACTAATTGTCTAACATTGCTCACGAGAAGTATGATATATTTTCCCAATTAGATCTTTTAAGTATATTTATTTTACATTTTTCGAAAAAAAAAAAAAATTATCCTTGATTTCATTTGTTTGGACAATCTTCAGGTTTAAGTTGCAGGACTTTGTATATATTATTTGGCAAAAACTTGTATGAGACCGTCTCATGATATGAGACCACACAAATTAGCACCTACCCCTACCAAAGTGTTAATGAGTCCATGCCCTAATTACACTCATTTCCATTGTCTCATGCCATGAGACGGTCTCATACAAGACCAACTCATATTATCTCTTTTTTTTTTTTTTTTGGCAAAGTTAAGTTTTAGTTGAAAGTGTGTACATGACTAAATCATGAATAATACCACGCGTATACAGTTTGTCGTTTGTGAAACTTGCATTTAAAGAGCCCAGTTTGAGAATTATTAAATCCTGAATAAGTCCACGCTTATATTATTGAATATTATGATATTATTATTTATATTAATATAATAGTTTAAAATTATCATACTATTAATTATTTTTTTTAAATTATTATCTTAACATTATTATTATTAATAATAAATTTAATATTGTTTTTATTATTAAAAATACATTTTTATATTTATTAAATAAAATTATTTTATTTTATTTTTATTATTAAATATGATTAATATAATATTATTACTGTTCACCACAAGAAAGTAATGATTTGCCTACGAAATTAAATTACCTACAAAAATTTACCAACAAAAAAGTTTGTAGTAAAAATTGCCTACGATTTGCCCACCGAATTTTCTAATTATGAAAGCATCTACATTTCTCAACCTAAAACAATTTGCCTACGGAATTGATTTGCCTACAGAATAAAATCCCTAAGGTATAATTACCTACAAGCCAATTGCCTACAAAAAATTACCTACAACACAATTTGCCCACGGAATTTCCGTAGGCAAATTATTGTGTAGGTGGGGAAGGAAAATGCCTATACAATTAGAGAATTTTGTAGGCAATTCCCCCTACGAATTATTTTTGTTGGTAATTCCGTAGCTATATTGACAATTTCCGTAGGCAATATTAAACTTTCCTGTAGTGGTTGTTGTTGTTGATGTTGATGATGATTATTGGAGGTGTTAGATTATGAAAAAAAATAAGTAATGATATTTAAAAAAAATACAACTAAAGACGGATTAGGGGAAGGGAATTTTGTCATTTTACCCTTGAATTATATAACTTTGCTTCACTCGGTGATAAATGTTGCCCTCAATAATGCAGAAAATTCTTGCATCTCTCAGTAACGGGGGAAATTCGAATTGGCGTTCATATGAGGATATATAACCCGAGAAGAGAAGGGTTTTTATTTCTTATGCTTTTGTCCAATAATTGCATTCTAATCAAACTCATTAGCAAGCCTAATATAATTGGCAAAAACTTGCATGAAACCGTTTCATGGCATTACAACACAAATTAACACCTACTCTATCAAAGTGTTAATGAGTCAATGCTTAGTTACACCAATTCTCATTGTCTCATGACACATTTTATACCCACATAATTAGGCCAACGTTAAAATAATCAGGCAAACTCTTTTATTAATCTAATATGTACATAAAAACACAGATTATTTCCAGAAATGTGCTGTTTCAAGCCAAACTAATTCGCCTTGTAAAAAGAAAACAAGAACATTCATAGTGAAAGTGCCTATATATAGAATAACGCAAACGATTTATAATATAGTTGGACACCATTAAAGAAAATAACAATTATTATTTATATCATTTTTATTATTTACAAGTAATTTATTTTACAAAATACTTTTTTTTAAATGTCCTACAAAATAAACAGCTAATTTTGGGACATTAATGTAAGAAATAAATTTAAGGCTAATTAAAATTAACTAGTTCTTCAAATTGATATCTCTCTATCTATATATATATCCTTTTTCGGCCAAGCCCCCTGCAGCGACATCTAATGTCCATTACTTTTTACATATAATTTTTAACGTCTTGATTTATGACTTAATTATGTGTATGACATTAGAGTATAAATTTTCTTGTCCACTGAAAAAAAAAATGAAATAAAAAATTAATAGTTCGTCCTTTTTCTTACGGACTCCATTTTAGTGTAATTTTAATATCAGTCCAGCTAATTCTGTAATTAATCTAGCTATTCATTTAGTGTTGTATGCGGTGTGTATCTCGTATACTGCAATGAAGAAATGAGAACAAACGCAAGATTGAATACGCCCCGTATCGTGCTTACGGTATCTTGCATACAAGTCTCCAAAGGTAAAACGGTTTAACAGTTTATATCGGTAGCACCACCGTATATAAACTTCCGGCGAACGAAATCGGAATTTCGAACTGAACGGAAAATATATTGCGAAATGCTTTCTGAACTCGGAAATTTGTAGGGTTGTAAGTGGTTCTGAAAGTTTGGATATGAAGGGGTATATGTAGGCGGAAATCCGACCCAAATGAGGGATGCTAATAGAGAAAAACGTGAGATCATGGAGTACCCATGTTCTGTAGTTGGAGAGAAATTTGTGTTTCTCTTTCTTGGGAAGCAAGAACGGAATATTTTAGACGATCCTGGAGTGTACTAATCATGTTCGTGGGTCAACCCAAAATTCGGATTGGCCACCCAAAAGGTTCGGTCCAAAAAGGTATTGGGTCTTTTCATATTTTTTGTACTCTAAAAATATAGGTAGGCCCCAAAGCCCAATTGTCAAGAACCAAGACCCCCGGACCCGAGCGGGGCGCGTGCGCGTGTGTGGTCCATGGTTAGGGTCCCCATGTACCAATTTGAAGAACATGAATATTTTCTTTCTTATATACTAGGAACTTTCCTTGTAATTTTCCAATGTAGGATGAAACTTCATTTTCCATTTCCCATGGAATTATTCAATACAAGTGAATAATCCTACAACTTCCCAAATTAATTTCTCACTCACTGAAAATCGGTTTTGAGATATTAAATATACCACGTTCATCTACTTCGCGAGTAAAACAACCTCGTTATTTTTGTTTTCCCAAAAATTAACGTTTTCATTCCTAAAAAAATTAGTCAAACTTAGGGTATGAACCCTTTTATTTAAACCAATTTCCAACATTTAGTTCATTAAAAAATGTCACAAGTGTAAACGGAAGAAATTAACTTCAGAATTTTTAATTTGTTGATTTTGAAAAGTCGATGTGTAAGAATTTGTTTTGAACTGAACTAAGATCAGTACACAATAATTTTAACTTGCAGCATCAGATTATACATATAAAAAAAAGGCAAAATTTTGTATGAGACTATCTCATGACATGAAACCACACAAATTAACATTTATCCCTACCAAAGTGTTAATGAGTTAATGTTCTAATTACACTCTTTCTCTTTGTCTTATACTATGAGACGGTCTCATACAAAACATACTCAAACAAAATCTAGTGGTTGTTTGTTATGGGTGCGCAATTGCCCCCAAAGGAGTATCAGAATACCTCTAAAAGGTTTTAAACTCTTTTAATTTTGAAAATTATATTCTTTAGTATATTAATTTTTCATGTATATTAAGTTTTTTTTCTCTTTAGAAATTATATGTTTAAATATATTTTCCATACATGCAAAAGTTATATGTATAGAATATTTTTCATGTATGTAAAGGGTATATGTTTAATATTTTTTTTAAAATTATATCGGTAGTAAATTTTAAGTTCTTCCTATTTTTTTTTATAACATATGCTCCACTAAGCTGTTACTTATAATTGAGTGAAAATGAAAAGGAAATTTCATTTGAGACTGGGCTAAAGACATTGAAACTTGGACCTTGGTTATTGGTCTTTGACAATTGAATTTTGGGCTGCATTTGGACCTTAGAAGAGTTTTCTAAGTTTGTTGAGCCCAAAAGTTTGGACTTATCCCGAAAATCTGGAGTGTCCAGATTCGTTGGAGTGGACATGAATAATGCATGATAGAAATGCAAAACATGTGACGAAATTATAAAGTTGACAATTCCCTGATTTTCGTTTAATTGGGAATGACTTACGCCTCCCTTATTTTGGCTGAGACGAACCAGAATGTAGAAAGGTCCAGATTAGTAGTTTGACTAACAATCCTTCCATGCATGTGTGGGTCTTGGAAGCCTATAAATAGGTGTCCTCATGCATTGTTTTTTGCGCCACACAGAAAATATCTCACTCTCTCCCTAAGTATTCTAGCATATAGAGTCTTTAAGAAATCAGTCAAGTTCATACGTTCTTCCTGTTTGCAGGAGCTTCAAGATCTGCGGTGCTGCACTTTTGAAGACGAAAGTGTCGTTTTACCTTTGGGGAAATATTTTCAGAACCGAAGAGCACTATCGGGAAAATTTCGTCTTGCGGGAAGAGACCTTCCTCGACTAGACACACTGTTTCTTGTGTATTTTCGTATTCTGTATAATTCTTCTCGAGTTGTAATTTTATTTATTTTATTTTATTAAAAGAATTATTATTTCCTCAATCACCAAAATTTAACATGCATATGCCAATAATTAACATTCAATCCTTTATATTGTCAAAGTCAAAATTGCCTATGTGGCATTCTTCTAATTTTCCTATCTCATCATCCTTTGCTCCTTATTGATTTGAGGTGTCCAACTTTCTTGGCCATTGATTCATTTCATTTTTAATCTCGACTGTAGATCGTTTCCAACTTTTCCTATAAATTGGTTCATTTGTCATTCTTATTTTTTCATCCTCGATTCTATCCTCTTCTTATGTTTCCCTTTTTCTCCTTGCCTGGCGATTATGTTTCCGTCTAGCCGATTTCGGATGGTTAGTCGATCGATCATGTCATTGTATATTAAAAAAAATTTCTTTTTTTCATTGTTCATATTCGTTTGTACCGTGCGATTGTTTGTCGCGCGTCTATTTCCGTCGAAATAGGATGTAACATATTGTATCTCTCCTCGGATTCTAATGAATTTTTTTATTTAATTGTTGTTCGATTTTGTTTCGGTTGTGTTTTTGTTTCCCCAATGTAATGAATCTTTTATTGTCATTGCTAATGAATCTTTCATGATCATTGCCTTTAACGGGTTTTTGGCGTAGCAAGTATTTATTTCATGTTGTATCAATGATCAACTTTGATAGGAATCGTCTGGTTTCATCGTGATTATTTCATGTAATTTGTGTGGTCGATAATGCCACGTTCCGATGCTACTGACTTTTAATTATCGTATCAATATATTGTTAAAATTGAAATATTATGATTTAGAGACTCAGCTTTTGATGAATGTCACTCGGATGTATTGCATGTTCTATCCAAAATATATCACGTGCTTCCAGTCGAATTTGGGTGATGATAATTTTAATTCTATCGCCGTAATCTTGGATTAAAGATTAATTGTGTTTAAATCTCCTAATTGGAGTAAATGTGCCGTATAAAGGTAGTTGAATGAATGTCGTCGTTTACATGTTAGCGAAATTGGCCTATGAGTGAATGTGGGCGTTTTCCATCCTTGCGAATCTGGTGTCAATGTATGTGGGCGTTTTTCCATCCTTGTGAATTTGGTTCTATATTTTTTTTGGATGATTTTTCTTCCTTGCATTTAATTACAATGCTCCATAAATTATATTTAAAGTCTCGTAATTATTAAGCATTTTTATTGTGTGGAGTTTTAAATTCGATTTAATTTGATTGCTATATAAATTGGATTTAATGAATAGTGCTACATAAATTGTATTTATTAAGAATTTGTTATGTTTAAGTATCCTAATTAGAATGCTCCATAGTTGGTTGAATTGATGAGCGTGTTCATGCTTACGAATTTGTTGTGTTTAAGCATCCTAATTATTATCATTCTACAATTAACATGAATGATAATAATAATAATAATTTATCCATTGTAATTAACTCAAGGTTAAATACAATTTAGTTTGAATGCTACATAAATTGTATTTATTAAAAAATGATTGAGTTTAAGGCTCCTAATTATTATCATTCCTATTTCTTTTATCCAGAATTTCTTCTCTATATATTTTTTTTTTGTCCTCTAATTTTTTTTAATCGTTTTTTTCAATTATAGAGGATTATTTTTTGAAATGTATATATTGTATGATGCACATTAATTGTAGGTCATCACCATGGCAGGGGCATGATGTTTGTTATGGCAAGGGTGTTATTATTATGGATGATTTTGATTTAGGTACATAAAAATAATCCCCTATATAATTCCAACTAAATAATTACACCTTCACACGGTTAATCTCCATTGATAATTTACAAATTAGACCAATAGTGTTGTCGATTCTACTTTACTGAAATGTTTGATAATTTTTTTAAGGAATTTCAATTAATTTTGTATGATTGCGGTTGGTCCTCGACCAAATATTGTGAATATTAAACACTTGCAAGATTATACACGGGTTCATTGCAGAAAAAATATATTTAAGCTTGCTCCTAATATCGTGGGAAAATTTATTGCACAAATTAAATTGTAGGTCATCATCTTTTAAGAGTACACTTATTTTCGTTCGTGGCATGTATGGCAGGGGCATAATGTTTGCTATGACAAGAGTGTTATTATATGTTGGTGTCTTATGACATTAAATTTTGTTTTAAGTCCTCTTGTATTTAGTTTATTTGATTAATTATGTGTATGATGGGTACATAAAATAATCCCCATGTAATTTCAACTAAATAATTACACATTCCCATGTTTAATCTCCATTGATAATTTATTCCATATATTCAGTGTAATTATTAAGTATTTCTAATGGGTGGAGTGTTGAATTCGATTTAATTTGATTGCTATATAAATTGGATTTAATGAATAGTGCTACATAAATTGTATTTATTAAGAATTTGTTAAGTTTAAGTATCCTAATGATTATGATTCATATTGGTTGAATTGATGAGCGTGTTCATGCTTACGAAATTGGTGTTTGACATTATTGTATTCTACAATTAACATGAATGATAATAATAATAATAATAATAATAATAATAATAATAATTTATACATTGGATGATTTATCTTCCTTGCATTTAATTAGAATGCTCCATAAATTGTATTTAACTCAATGTTAAATTCTAATTAGTTTGAATGTACCTAAATTGTATTTATTTTGTATTGATGTAGCTTATAATTGTAATAACAAATTAATATCAGGTGATTATCATAAATGATAATGATGTAACCTTTTAACTATAGTTAATGATTATTATAATAATTTATAATTGTAATTAAAGTGATGTAATTATAATTAATGATGATGATGTAACTTTTTAATTATAATTAATTATAATTATAATAATTTATAAATGTAATTAATATTATAATAATACATTAAAGAGAGGTAATTATAATTAATTATAATGATGTGACGTATAAATATAATTAAAAATATAGTATGAATTTAAACCCTATCAATGTCCAATTTCATTTTCATATTACATGTAACAATGACTCTTTAACGTATAATTATAATTAATTATATAAATTTTTTGTTATCCGAAATTAGTCCTAAAATGATCAATAATATAATAGCTTCTATTTTTGTGTTTTCCAATGGTCCTATTATAAGAAAATTCTATTAACTTTTGTGTATTTCGAAATTGGTCCTAAAATTAGTCCGCATATTTTTTGCAAAATTACTATTCTATTGATATCAATATTCATTCACATAATTCTTGGTGTTAACTCATGATGTTTGGTCCCATATTTTTTTTTCTTTTCTTTTCAAGTTTGGTACCATGCATTAATTTTTCCGATAAACTTTTATCATTATATTAAATATCTACAGTCTTGACTACAAATTTCTCTTAAATATATACTGAAATTTCGTCCAAGATTGTTGTTTTTTCAATTGATGTCGAATACTGTTCTATTGAATTAGCGATCTCTTCGGTATTGTGTGGAAGACTAAAATTGTTAACAAATATTATGTTAAAAATTCCAAATAGCTCTAAATTATTCCTAAAATATTTGATATTCCTAAAATGTACGCCAATTTTTGGAACTGGACCGAAATTGGTCCTATGGAATATTCTAAAAAACGTGCACCGGGTTTTTAAAGCGGAAGACTAAAATTCTTGAAAAATATGTCAAAAATTCCTAAATTAATTATAAAATATTTTTAATGTACTAAAAACGTATGGTATTTTGGATAATTTGTGTTTTACTATGTAAATGGTCAACTTAAAATTCTTAAAAAATATTATGTTGAAAATTATGAAATTAGTCCTAAAATATTTTTAATGTAATAAATTCTCTCATTATATAGATATGTATAATGTAGGAGATAATATTAATTTTGTATTGAGGTAATTATAATAATATAATAACTTCTATTAACTTTTATATTTTTTGAAATAGGTCTTTTAATTATAATTAATAATTATTATAATAATTTTCAATTGCAATTGATATTATAATGATACATAAAAGAAAGGAAATTATAATTAATTATAATGATGTGACATATAATTATAACAAAAATCATAAACTTTTGTGTTATCTGAAATTAGTCCTAAAATGATCAATAATATAATAGCTTCTATTAACTTTGGTATTTTCCGAATTTGGTCCTAATACAATAACATCTACGGATTTCTAGCAATTGTTTTCTATTTATTTTTTTAGCTAATGTCTCTTCGGTATTGTGTTAAAATTCTTAAAAAATATTGTGTTAAAAAATTTAAAATTGGTCCTAGATTATTAATAAAATATAGGATATTCCTAAAACATCCGCCGAGTTTTTAAATTAGTCCAGAATTAGTCCTATGGGATATTCATAATAATTCGCATCGAGTTTTTAAAGCGGAAGACTAAAATTCTTAAAAAATTGTGTTAAAATTTCCGAATTTAGTCCTAAAATATCTTTAGGATAATAATGCAACTTATGCATTCTTCTGGTATTTGACTATAACTATTTATGGGACCGAATTTGAAAAAAATACGGGACCTAAAATATCTTAAGAATGACTATTGTTGCATATTGTCTGTTCTCATGGGACCAAAATAAAAATTATAAGGGAAATTTTGCTATTTTAGGACACTACCTTACGATTCTTTGTAAAAATAGGACACTATCTTTGCGGCCTTGCAAAATTGAGAAAATATATTTACGAACATGCAAAAAAAATTATTTTTTCTTATATGAGTTAATTTAGATATATAAGTTATAAGATATGATTTATTGTATACAATTCAATTCGTAGTTATGATAATATTGGCTATAGATTAGAAACATAATTAACCTCATCTTGGTATTACGTGTTTTAAAAATAAAATATTAGTATTGAGTGTATGTTTTGGAATTAAATTATTTCATATATGAACAACTTATAATTATTTTTAGATACACTTTACTTTAACCAATTAATGTTCTTTAAATTAAAATTAATACTCTTCGATATCATCAACTATATTGGCTATAACGGAAAAATTGTTTATTAAGGACACTATTTTTATGAGTGTTTGTTCAATTAGAATACTATTTTTACGAGCTTGCAAGATTAGGATAATATATTTACGAACTTTCAAAATTAATTAGACCGGACAATATCTTTACAAACTTCCAAAAATAAGACTCTCTTTTTTGTTTGTTCAATTTAGGCCAAATTTTATAAAATATGGATCGAATAAAGTTCGATTATAATATATCAAAAAATGTTAATACATTTGCCAAAAGTAAATAATTATTAATTAGATAACCAAATTAATAAAAATATATTTATATAATATTTTTAAAAAAAAAATCTAACAATTTTTTGTCGAAACCTGCGAAGTTCGCGGGGATTGTACTAGTGTGATGTATATAGACAATAATGAAATAAAATACGAAACCTTATTTTAATATGAGATCCCAACCCCCTTGTTGGGAGCCCAAAATTATTCCTTTCACGAGGTTCAATTGCTTTATTTGGTGATAAGAGGACTCTTAAGTATGGTGTAGTAATTTTTACTCGCCGCTCATCGTTAAGGGTTTTTTCTTTTAAATAAATTAGTTGCTAGAGATATATTATGTACACTACCATATTACAATAAGAATAGATTTTGTATAAGAACGTCTCATGGCATAAGACAATGAAAATAAATATAATTAGAGTATTGATTTATTAACACTTTGGTAGGGATTAATGTTAATTTGTGTTTCTCATGTCATGAGACGGTCTCATACAAGTTTTTGTCTTTCGATATAAGGAAAAAAAAAAAGGATTTAAAGTTTTATTTTTTGGGTGTTTTTGATAAGTGAATTATGTAAAGTGTTTTAAATTTTTCTATATTTATGAATAGTCCAAAAATTGAGTCCTAAGCTAACTTTTTTTTTTTTACACCTAATTAATAAAAAAATGGGCAGTTAAATAAACAAACCTTATTAGATATAGAAACAAAATGAATATGATACTGCTTAAACCAAAAGTTGGTGTTCTAGATAGGAGTGTGCAAAATACAGCCCGAATCGAAAAAATCAATCAAACCAAAGCGAAATACAAAAAAAAATTGGTTCTATTCTCGATTTATGGTTCAATTTTTTATTTTGAAATTTGAATTTTGAATTTTTTGATTCGATTTACGATTTTTACTAATAAAAAACATATAAACAGAATAAAGATTGACACTACCAAAAAAATGCACATTATCGACCGATTTAGAGACCAGTTTTTGGTCACAAAATAGGATTTGCGACCGATAAACGTCGGTCACTAAAACGCGGGTAGCTAATTTAGTGACCGCCACCGGCGGTCTGCGACCACCTCAGATCGGTCTCTAATCCGCCCGAGTATGACCCGGTTGGATCATGGATTTGCTGCCGCTTCAAGTCGGTCGCTAATCTTATTTTTAATAAAAATAATTTTTTTAATTTAAAATTTACGATTAGCGACCAATATGGCGGCGGTCGCTAATCGTCGAACCTACAAAAATAAAATAGGTCAGTGGGTTCGAACCCGCGCCCATTGGGGTCCGAGCTGGGCGCGAACCACTGAGCCACTGACTCACTAGCTTATATTAGGTGAGTCATATAGTATATAAGCCCTTGTGAGGCTTGTAGAAATAAATTGGCAAATATGCGCCCAAGGGGAATTGAACCCACGACCTCCGGGTGACCCGGAGGAGGTGTGAACCACTATGACACATGCTATTGTTGTTCGTTTATTTGTATTTAATTGTATATAACCTCTAATTGACTCCCTTTTTTTTAAATTCATCAAATTAATTCCTTTTTATTTCTAATTCCTTTTTATATTTACTAACTTTATTTTTTAAATTTAATATTTTACACTAATATAAATTATTAACTTACTCATTTTTATGCATTTAATTGTATATAACCTCAAATTGACTCCCGTTTTTTTTAATTCACCAAATTAATTCCTTTTTTATTTCTAATTCATTTATATATATATATATATATATTAAATTTTATTTTTATTTTATAAATTTAATCTTTTACACTAATATAAATGATTAATTTATTAGTTTTATGCAATTAATTGTATAACTTCGAATTAAGTCCCCCTTTTTTTAAAAAAAATTCATCAAATTAATTCTTTTTTTTCTAATTTATATATATATATATATATATATATATATATATATATATATATATTCACTAATTTATTTTTAGTAAATTTAATATTTTAAACTACTTTAAATTATTAAATTCATCAAATTAATTTTTTTTATGTTTTTAATTCATTTATATATATATATATTTTTTTTTACTAACTTTTTTATTTTATAAATTTAATATTTTACACTAGTATAAATTATTAATTTATTCGTTTTTATGTATTTAATTGTATATAACTTCAAATTGAGTCCCTTTTGTTTTTTAAATTCATAAAATCAATTCTTTTTTTTCTAATTTATTTATACATACATATATATATATTCACTAAATTTTATATTTTGTAAATTTAATATTTTAGACTACTATAAATTATTAATTTATTCATTTTTATGCATTTAATTGTATATAACTCCAAATTGAGTTCTTTTTTTATTAAATTCATCAAATTAATTCTTTTATGTTTGCAATTCATATATATATATATATATATATATATATATATATATATATATATAATACTAAATTTTTCTTTATTTTGTAAATTTAATATGTTACACTAATATAAATTATTAATTTATTAGTTTTTTATGCATTTAATTGTATATAACTTCAAATTGAGTCTTTTTTTTAAATTCATCAAATTAATTTTTTCAATATGTATCAATTTACGAAACAATTCATATTTTTTTTTTAAAAATTCTGGAATTTTTTTTTTAGAATTTTTTGGTCATTTTGACCAGTTTTAGGATTAGTGACCGCCAAAGGCGGTCGCCAATTTTCGGTTACTAATGAATATCAACCGTTTTAAAAAATGGGGCAAATTTACTGATTTGCGACCGCCATAAAATTGAAATTAGTGACCGCCTTGACGGTCGCTAATCGGGCGGTTAAAAATAATTGGTCCTTTTGACCGACCTTTGGGATTAGTCACCGCCAAGGCGGTCTAAAGATCGCACAAAATTAGCGACCGGCCTTCCTAGGCGGTCGCTAATTAGTCGGTTTTGAGATCGATTTTATAGGCGGTCACTAATTTTTTTTTAGAGACTACCAGTGAATTTCGATCGCTAATCGGTCGCTAATATATGTTTTTGAGACCGATTACTAAGCGGTCGCTAATCCGCGAGTTTTTTGTAGTGTGAAAATTTCAAATTAAAGAAAAAAATTGAATTTATGGTCGAATTTTAAATAGGTCCAAATAAATTTTCATTTAAAAAAATTTCTTGTAAAAAAATACCCACTGTATAGTGTATTGTTTTTTTTTTTTGGTCGGTCAAAAGAAATTTTATAAATAACAACAAAGACAAGACAAGGTACAAGTCGTACCCAATTGTTTTAGAGCATTACAAGTCAACGGCCTAGCACCATTCTAGGGTTAGACACCCAATCTACAAAAGAGAATCTAGTACAACTTTTATCCTTCACGTACAATCAACTCCATATTCTAGCTTGAATTTCTGCAACAATCTTTGGTATCGAAGCTTCCCCATTCCGATAGATTATATTGTTCCTCCATTTCCACAAAACTCATATCACACCTAACCAAATACATGCAGCTAAATGTTTACCTCTTTTCCCTGGTAGTATATGACAAAGAACAATAAGATTGGGAATCGTCTGAGATTGAAGTGCCGTTGGAAATTAGAGCCAACGAAGGATCTCCATCCACACAATATAGGATTTGTCACACTCAAAGAAGAAATGTCTGCTTGTTTCTTCGTGAGCCTCACAGAAAACACATAACAAGCTATCGTTCAAGTGAAGAATATTGCGTCTCCTAAGATTCACCTTAGTTGGCATTCGATCGTGTAGAAGTCTCCACACGTGGGCTGCTACTTTTAGCGGTACAAGGCTGCTCCAAATAGCTTTAAATCCTCTCTCCATCTCGCCAACGGGCTACTGCACACTCCTTCTTGATATGATAAGATCGTATGCTTCCTTAGTAGTATAAGTGCCCTTTGATGCGTGTTTCCACGTTCAAGAGTCAGTGAAACCAATCTTTGGTTGAACCCTGTCAATTGAAATCAAAAGAGCATTAAACAAGTTTAGCTCGCGATCAAGTAAAGGTCTTCTCCATCTCCACTTCCATCTCCAAAAATTTCCTTCCCACTCCCCCATTTTCCCCACCCTCCCCTTTTTATCTAGACTAAGATTGTAAAGTCTAGGAAACCTAATTCTAAAAGACACATCACCGCACCAAACATCATTCCAAAAGGAGATACTAGCCCCATCACCCAACACTCTCTCTAACCCCCCATGGAACCATTCCCCCTCAACCCCCGATGTACCCTTAACTATATCTCTCCACCACCCTGAAAGTTTCCCACACAAACCCCTTGATAACTCTCCATTCTCTCTTCCCCAAGACCCCCCATATTTAGCTTCTACGACTTTAAACCACAAATTACTCTTTTCATACAAGAATCTCCACCTCCATTTTCCCAAAAGTGCCAAATTGAAAGCCTCCAAATCCCTTACCCCTAGCCCCCCAGAAACTTATGCTTGCAAATCCCACTCCATTTAACCCATGGAATCTTTTTCGAGTTCTCCCCCCCCCCCCCCCCCTAGAAAATTTCTTTGTAAGCTCACAATGTCTCTTATGGGTTTTTTTGGAATTTTGTAGAAGGATAGATAGTAAATCGGAATTGATGAGAGCACCGAGTTCAATAAAGTGATTCTGCTCCCAAATGAGATTTTTTAGTCTTCCCATCGCTTAAGTCTGTTGCTGATTTTTTAGACCACCATCTTCCATTCTGATATCTCTCTTTGATGTATGCCCACTTTAATTCCAAGATACATAAAGGACAGTTTCTCCACTTTGGAATTAAGAATACTGGCCATTTCCCCAATCACAAACTCTTCCACATTTTCCCCGATCAGGCTACATTTGTCGAAATTTACCTTGAGGCCCGAAATCACTTCCATGATTCTCAAAATATGTTTTATGACTCGAGCATTCTCCACGGTTGCATCCCCCATAAAAATCGTTTCATCTGCGAACTGGAAATGAGAAATGCTAACCCTGTTACTCCCTATCTCTGCTGCCTTGAACAAACCCTTATCAGTAGCTTTTGACATAAGAATATTCAACTCTTCTGCTGCAATAAGGAACAAGAAAGGGGAAAGGGGATCCCCTTGCCGTAGCTCGCACTCCAAATTAAATTCACCAGAAGGACTTCCATTGACAAACACAGATGTTGAAGCCGTTTTCACACACTCCATGATCCATTTCCTCCACTTAGGATGAAAGTTAAACCTTTCCATCATTGTATTTATAAACACAAAATCTATTGAGTCGTATGCCTTAGCGAAATTAATTTTGAAAAAGATTCTCTTATATTTCCTCTTTCGCGCCTCATCAATTGCTTCATTTAAAACTGCAACGCTATCAAGAATGTGCCTTCCCCCTAAAAAGGCGCTTTGATTTACTGAGATGATTGATTCCACCACAAAACTTAATCTTTTGGCCAACACCTTGTACATGATTTTATAGACCCCCCTATCAAGGAGATTGGTCTATAGTCAGCCAAACCTTGAGCTTCTTCCTTCTTAGGGATTAACACAATAAACGAAGGATTTATACCTCTGACTAATCTCCCGTATTGATGGAAATCATCCATCATTCGCATAAAATCAGCTTTGAACAGTGGTCAAGCCTCCTTTAAAAAACTAAAATTGAACCCGTCCGGTCCAGGGCTCTTCGAACCATCACAAGACCACAAGGCATCTCTAACTTCATCTTCCAAGAACGGGGATATAAGAAACTCATTATCAAGATCAGAGATAGTTTTGGCAGTGAAATTATGAGAAAGAGTTGGTCTTTCGATGTCTTCCTTCTTGAAGTGGCGTTTGAAGAACTCGAAGATACCCCTCTTTACATCATTCGCCTCTTCCAGCCATTCCCCCTCGATTGTTACCCCAATGATCTCGTTTCTCTTTCTTCATTGATTGATGAAGTTGTGGAAAAGCCTCGAATTTAGGTCTCCATCTTTAAGCCACCGATTTCGGGATTTATGTGCCAACAGAGAGTTTTTCCACTTCAAGTCCCTAAACAGGGCTGATATCTCCGCATTCCTTGCAGTAATTTCAGCCTCTTCCAATCCTAGCACATCATCGATCAAATCCAGTCTGGAAATCTCATTTTTGTGTTTCACAATATTCTCCTCAATGACCCCAAACACTTGCATGTTCCAATCTTTCAAGTCCTGTTTAAGCAACTTAAACTTTTCTTTTACAACAAAGCTACCCCATCCATCAATGTTATAGCTTTCCCACATACTCTTGATAAACTCCTTGAAGTCCGGATGTGAGAGCCAGGCATGAGACATCGGAGAGGTTTTGGACCCCAGTCAGTGACCTTGATCCCTAATACGATAGGGCAATGGTCTGAAATAGTCCGTTGCAGCCCCTACTGGTATGCATTCGGCCATCTCGATACCCATAAGTTGTTCACCAGGGCCCTATCTAAGCGGCTCTTACACCTTCCATTGGGTCTGTACCATGTGTAACTCCTTCCGTGAAGTGGATGATCAATTAACCCAGAATCCCTGATAAAATTATCAAAGCCAGTAATATCCCTGTTATTGAAAGTAGCACCACTACCATCTCTTTCCGACATCCTCAGAATGGAGTTAAAGTCGCCGATAATACAGATACAAGAAGAAGCATTCTGAGCAATTACATTAAGTAATCTATCCCACAAGTTTCCTTTTTCAGAAATGCAGCATGGTGAGTAAACATTAACCACACAACACTGGATTCTCTCCCGACCCCAAAGACCGTTAACAACAATAGCACCCCCCGTATGCCAGTAGCTAAGAACAAAGAATACCTCAGAATTCCACAACGAGAGTAATCCCCCAGATCTTCCTTCTGATTCTTTGAAGGCCCATCCAAAAGAACCATTCCCCCAAGTTTCTCTGCACATCAGCTCCAATATTACCTCTAGCTTTATTTCTTGAATGCAACAAAAATCAACTTTAAGTTTTCTGATCATCTCTTGAATTTTTTTTTTTTAACGGTGTTCCCCAATCCCCTCACATTATAAGATAGCACATTCATTGATTATTACCTATGTTAGACGCCCTCTCCAACCCAGAAGCCGCTTTCTCGGTTTCTTCCTTCTCTCTGATTGTCTCGATTAAATTTTCCTCTGAATTCTGAGCTATGACTCCTAACTCTTTGCCCAAATTCCATGTTTTCATAGCCTCCTCAATGAATTGTTTTTTTGCTGTATTTTGTGTTGTTGATATCTCTTAATTGGCGGTAGAAATCGTCTGACCGGGTACCTCTTCCTCTGACTCCATTCCGCTTATAAATCTGCTCCAAGCTTCAGCCATCGCCAATTTCTTTATCTATTTCTCTCTCGTAATCTGTAATTTTTTATTCCTCCCCGTCTCATGTCGTGAACTTTTGGAAATTAGGGCTCTTTTCCCATGATTAAAATATGATCCAGTTTTATGTCTATCCTCCCGACCACTGCGAGAAGGGCCCACTTTATTAGAATTATTAGTAACCTGTTTATCCATATTGATATTCTGTTGGGCCTGCTGTAAGTTAACGGGCCTGGACAAATTAATTACTTTTGGATGGCCTAAAGAATCCTTAAGGACCGAACTGGGCCCATTCTCCACTATTGACTCTTTAAAGTTGAGGCCCACCATCATACTTAATTGACCGAGTCCATCCACACTTGAATTTTGAATAATCGGGTCTTCACCAAGGGAAGCAATTAAATTCGTCCCCACCACGCCATCTTCCTCGATGTTTGCAGAAATTAATTCCTTAGGTGGGACCACAGAGGCGAATTGTCTTTCCATTTCCCCTGCAAAATCGGCATGATTAATTTTTGGCGCATTTCAGTTTCCGACATCTCGGGAAGCATCTTCCATAATAATTCTCCTTCTCTCTTTGCTACTTTCAAGATACTCCCCTGTAGCGGCACCGATCGGATGCACAACTGATGGGCTGCCTGGACTCTCATCAACTTCACCATCATGACAAGTAGCACAAGTCGGCCCTGACAACATGGACCCATTAAAATCGGACAACCACTCTGAATCTTCCTCATCCTGGCTCCCTGAGTTTTTCCAGTCCGTATCATCTTGTTTCCATTCGAACTCTTTAATAATTTTGATTGAAAATAGCTTCCCGTCAATGAGAACTTTGATGATTTGATTGATATCCTGAAGGTACCCAACGGAGATGAGAATCCGTGCATAATCGAATCTTGCTCTATTTGATGTGTTTTCATCAGTTCTCACAAGTTTCTCCACCTTCCTTCTAATGGTCTCAAAAAATCTATTGGACCAAGCATGAATAGGGATCCCGATCCAGCGAGTCCAAATAAGTCTCTTATGACACACATCTTCATGCCTCCAGGGCCAAATCCATTTAAACCAATGTTGTGACCATTTCTCCATTTCCTAATTCAAACGCTTCAAGTCAATCTGAGCAGGCCCTTTGATAACAACAGTATCATCCCCCAAATATTTGATACTCAGATAATTCCCACATTCACTCAACAGTTCCTCACCATGGCTTTCCCAAGAAAACTCTGTTGTGACAGAATAGGATTATAGAGCATAAACAAGAAACGTAAAGAAGACAAGAGATTTACGTGGTTCACCAATAAATTGGCTACGTCCACGGGCAGAGAGGAGAACGGATTTTATTACTGATGTAGGTTACAGATTACAGATCTCAAAGACTATATATATAGCACTGAGATAAAACACCGAAATTGGGCTTAAGGCCCAATACTGCATACCGTTGGGCCGGGGGCGTCTCCGCCCCCCCGGACCCCCAGGCAAGGGGGACGTCGCCCCCCTTGACCCCCCCGACTCGCTGACCGGGCAGCGAGACCCCCGTACAGCTCAGAGAAGTGTGTGATTCAAGACATATCAACAAATCTCCACCTTGACTTGAATCTTCCTTGCAGATGCATCATTACAATGCCAGATGAAACAGACTCCTCCTTTCTGCCTCAGATTTGCCCTCCTTGGGCAACTAACAGCTTGTGACGGTTAGCAAGTCCAAACAATGTCGAAACTTGCTATGCGGGACTGGCTTGGTGAACATGTCAGCAGGATTATCAGCAGTACCTACTTTCATCACCTTGATTCTCTGCTCATTCCTCAGAAAATGATACCTCACATCAATATGCTTTGTCCTCTCATGATGGACCTGATCCTTGGTCAAACAGATTGCACTCAGACTGTCACAGAATACAATAACTTGATCATGATGTAGACCAAGATCACCTACAAGCCCTTTCAACCAAACTCCCTCTTTAGCAGCTTCTGTCAGTGCCATATACTCTGCTTCAGTTGTAGACAAAGTAACTGTAGCCTGCAGAGTTGCCTTCCAACTAACAACAGAACCACAAAAAGTGAAAACATAACCAGTCATAGATCTTCTACTATCAACATCTCCAGCATAGTCAGAATCAGAATAACCAGTCACATAAATGTGAGCATCACCTCCATAAATGAGACCAACATCAGACGTACCTCTGAGATAACGAAAAATCCTCTTCACAGCTTGCCAATGCTCCTTTCCAGGTTGTCCCATGAACCTGCTGACAACACTAACAGCATGTGCAAGATCTGGTCTAGTGCAGACCATAGCATACATCAAACTCCCTACTGCATTAGAGTATGGGACTCGGGACATGTACACCTGCTCAGCTACAGATTTTGGTGCATGATCAGTGGATAAATGAATATTTGTAGCACTTGGAGTATCAATAGGCTTGGCGGTAGACATGCCAAATCTAGACAAAATCTTCTGAATGTAACTCTTCTGTGACAAGAAAAGCTTCTTCTTCTCTCTTTCCCTATATATCTCCATACCCAAAATTTTCTTGGCAGCACCCAAATCCTTCATATCGAACTCAGCACTGAGCAGATCCTTCAACTTCTGAATATCAGACTTGGACTTTGCAGCTATGAGCATATCATCCACATACAGGACAAGATAGATCATGGAACCATCATCAGCTTTGTTGTGATACACACAACAATCATACGGACTCCTGTTGTATCCCAACTGGATCATGTAACTGTCAAACCTCTTATACCACTGCCTTGGAGACTGCTTTAGCCCATATAAAGACCTACTCAACTTGCAAACATAATCTTCCTTCCCCGGAACCTGGAACCCCTCTGGCTGAGTCATGTAGATATCGTCTTCGAGCTTTCCATTTAGAAAAGCTGTCTTCACATCTAGTTGCTCAAGTTCTAAATCCTGATGTGCAACCATTGCTAGTAACACTCTGATGGAAGTGTGTCTGACCACTGGTGAGAATATCTCATTATAATCAACCCCCTCCTTTTGTGTGAACCCTCTTGCAACTAGCCGAGCTTTGTATCTCACACCCTCACCAGGTGTGGTTTCTTCCTTCTTCTTGAATATCCATTTGCAAGTAACAATCTTCCTCTCCTTAGGCCGTTTGACCAGCTCCCAAGTCTCATTCTTGGCAAGCGATTCCATCTCTTCTCTCATTGCAGTGAGCCATTGGGCCGACTCACTGCATGAAACAGCCTCTCTGTAGGTGAATGGTTCACCTGCAGATGGTTCTTCCTCTTCCACCTCGTCAGCGACTTGTAATGCATAAGTCACCATATCCTCAAAACCGTACCGCACAGGAGGCTTCACGCCTGTTCTCCTAGCTCTATCAACAGCTATGCTTGTCTGGCGAGCTTCTGGATGAACATCAGAACTTGTACTTTCAGCAGGAGTATGTTGATCTTCTCCACCTTGGAGTTGTGATTTACTCTCATCGAGAGTGACTTGCAGCTCCACCTGTTTATCAACACTACTACAATTTTCTGTACAAACAGACTTCACAGTGGGGTTAAACATAGAATTCTCATCAAAAATCACATTCCTACTGAATATAACTCTATTCTCTGAAGGTGACCAGATTCTATATCCCTTAACTCCAGCTCAGAGAAGTGTGTGATTCAAGACATATCAACAAACTCCTTTTTTAGAAGGCTAGTTAAGCAATCTCGGGTCCATTCTTTTTCTTCAGTGTTAGTCAAATACTTCAATGTATCGTCCACTATAGGCCTAATTCTTTCTTCGCTGTTTTTCCCCCTCTTATCGCCTCCGCATATGACTATTGTGGCTTACGTTTCCCTTTATTTGCTTCAAATACTACATGCTGGGACACCGATTTCCTCGCGTCATCTTTATCAAACCTAGGGATAAAGGCCCGCATCTTGTAGCTCCCAATCCAAATGTTATTTAAGCCATCCAGAATTCTGGAAACTTCAACCGAAGCCAGGAATCTCACGAAACCAAAAGGTTTACCTTCTCTGTCTCTCTTACTCGGGCAAAAAATATCGACTACTCTCCCTACCTCTTCAAACTTTCTTCTCAGACAATCCATACTACAATCACTAGGGAAGTTCTTGAATAAGAAGGAGTTTGTTTTCTCTCTGCTTCCCCGCTTAACTTTTTCCCAGAAGAGGGCATCCTCCCAGAATCTCGCTCGATGCTGCTCATCAGAAACCTTAGAACTACCTATCCAAGAATGTAAGGGCTTTGGGTTAACAAGGTTTGGTTTAGGTATCTACCTCACCGGTGGTCTCGCGTCGTTAGGGTTCCTACAAACTACCCCTCTCCAACGCTCACGCTCTCTCTCTCTCATCTCTCCGCTGTATAGTGTATTGTTAGTAAACACTACAAAAAAAACGAGGCGGATTGAGAATATCTATTGGTCCAAATAAATTTTTAAGTCATGTAATTATGGGAGGGTACTTTATGGTTTTTTTTTTTTTTTAAGGAAAAGAACATAATCATAATGTTTTAATTTTGTCAAATATAGAACATTAATTTTTTGCCAAGAAGTAAACCCGAAAATATTTCGCAAATTTAGGCCTTTAAAAGTTGAACTTTCGAAAAAATTTAGGCTGCAAAAATAATAATTATAATAATAATAATAGCCTACATGACATATTAAAAATATATTGTCATCCTCAAATTATCACCCCCTAAATTATAACGGATCTTAAAAACTGTTATTCCCCACAACTATATGCGCATGTTGACGTTTCGCCTATAATTATTACGTGTTCTCTCACTTCATTTATGTCCAACTGTTATTAACTGCAGTCTTTTATGACTAAAACTTCAACCGAATATCAATAAAAGCTATTAATCGGTGTATATATTGTTATTAAGATTATTATATGACAAATATATATTTATTCTTAATTCAACTAAAAGTGAAGCTTATTCACAACACTTGATAATATAAAGTTAATGTCAAATAAAATCAAAATGTACATTTAACTGCATAATTTGAAAGGTAATTTTACAAATAACAGTAACTAGCTAACTAATGGAATAATTAAATGTACTACCTAACAAGAGGTGCAATAGTACGTCAATCAAAACTCTAAACAATTCTAAGTTCACATTGAGCTCCACATGTAGCAATAAATGTTTTTATTGTGCAATGTCCTGTTTCTAAGGTCTGAAGATATATTAGCCACATAAAATTCATCCAATTAAAAAAAAAAAAAAAATCGACATATTTATGTTGTATCAGTATGTATATGACACATTTGTCCAGTACAAAGTGAAACAAAGTCAAATACATAAAATCCACAAGTTCCACGTGTATGCATGTGACATTAATTTTTGTTTTTCTGGTAAGAAAGATTTAGAACACTACCTACCCTTAACATTGAGTAAGATGTAAAATCGAAGGATGTATTCAAGTGACAGTCACTTGTGAAAGAGAGTCAACATGAGTCATTTCCAAAAACAAACTTCCACAATATTCCAATTAAAATTTATAATTAAGTAGCGGAGAGAAGTATACAAGAACAATTGAGGGGAACTTGGATAAAATGTTCTCGGAATTACAAGAATTTTGGGATTCAAATATCTAAAAAATTAAATTTATAAGAAAATTTGAAATCAATTCACTAATGTCAATTTTTTAACAAATTGTATCATAAAATCAAAAGTACGTGATACCAGGTGAGAGATTCTTTTTAATATTTTCAAGTAAAATTCCTTTTTCAGTTTCACATAAATTTTGTACATCAATTCTCACATGCACTAGGTGCACAAATTTTAGATTATGTTCATTTCACGTTTACCGTCAAAACTATCCTACATGTTTTATTATACGTTTCAGAAGATTGACTAATTTTTTTGCAATGAGTTTAATGTGAACTTTCCAAATAAAGAAGTGAACAAACATAATAATGGACGGCAACTATATTTTTAGCATGAAATTAAAGATCCATGTAAAACCAAAACAATTCTCTTCCCTGGAAGTTTACCAAATGAAAATAGAAAAAGCAATTAAAATACATCAATTGAGCAGCTATAAATAGTTGCATTAGGCAATACATTTAGACCACCAACTTCAACTCTTTCCATTTAAGAAATTTCTTTCGATTAAAATCTCATAAGATTGAGAGATGGAGATCCAAAACAACATTGTACTTAATGTTCTTACTCCACCTGAAAACGATGATAACTCTGCCTTAAAACGCAGTGATTTCCCCAAAGAGTTTATCTTTGGAACTGGAACTTCTGCCTTTCAGGTTAATAAATTTATTCATTAACATTAATTCATCGGACTAATTAATTAATCAACAAATTAATATATGTGGTTTACAGGTTGAAGGAGCTTATGCAAAAGGTGGCAAAGGTACCAGCAATTGGGATGACTTCAGTCTCAGTGTTCCAGGTCTGTCTCTCTCTCTCTAGATCTCTCAAATTAATTAATTAATTAATTGGTAATTAATTATTGGGTGATGATGATATATGGGTGCAGGGAGAATTAAGGATCGATCCAATGGAAATGTTGCGTGTGACATGTACAACAGATATAAGGTACCACTTGTTATCAATAATTAATTGGACTAAAAATAAGCATTCATTAATATAATATAAATTAATTAATTGGTTTTGCAGGAGGATATTACGTTGATGAAGAAAATGGGCTTTGATTCCTACAGGTTTTCGATTTCATGGCCAAGAATATTGCCAAGTAATATATTTATTCGGCTTTATTTCATTAGCATATAATATATAATACTATGGAGTGATTAAATTTTGGACTAATTTGTGTTAATAATAATTAAATATATAAATAGGTGGAAGATGCAGTGGTGGAATCAACAGAGAAGGAATTGATTACTACAATGATCTTATCAACACTGTCCTTGCTCATGGTCCATCCTCTCATATCCCTCTCCCTCCCTCTCCCCTCTCATATCTCTCTCCCTCTCACACACACACATGTTCACCAATGAAATCAAATTTATATATGTCCACCACTTATGTGACGCACAACATATACCGTGGGAGCCCACTATTGTGTTGATTTCTTTAATTCATCCATCTCCATATTATATATTTTTCAATTGACAAAATACATAACTACAATTTCATTAATTAAATTAATGTTTATGTATATAATCCAGACATGAAGCCCTTTGTGACTCTCTTTCACTGGGACCTTCCTCTCTCCCTGGAGCAAGAGTACGGTGGCTTCCTCACCAAAAAAATAAAGTAATTAAATATACTCCTTTCACTTTCGCTTTTTCTTTTTTCTTCAAACATATATTATTAAAAGAAAACACACAAAATTGTAGCACCGCCTCCGTCTCATATAACACTCTTCACAATTGACGTTTTCTCGTGTTTTAGAGAACAAGTTTTTTATTAGTATTTAAAATGATAAAGTAATTTTTAAATTATTTTATAATAGAAGACAGATAGATCTATCATATCCTACCTTAAAAATCACTTTATCATTTTGAATACAAATAAAAAAATTGTTCGCTAAAATACGAGAAAAAATCAACTGTGAAGAGTGTTTGGAGACGGAGGTAGTACTAGATTTTATAAGGAAAAATCTTTTTTGCCTTCTTTTAAAAAAAAATATATATTCGCAGAAAAAAAATTGCGAGACAGTTGGCAAATGGTTGTCACTGCTGTTCTTGCATTGTGTCAACTTTTTATGGGAAAAAAAAAAAGGTTTATTTCAAAAGGCTACCAAATATATATGACCCTACTATCAATTAAAAAATGCATTTTGCAGGGACGATTTTTGTGAATTTGCAGAGGTGTGCTTCTGGGAATTTGGAGATAGGGTGAAATACTGGACCACCATAAACGAGCCATGGACCTACGCCGTGAAAGGATACGTTTCCGGCGACTTTCCGCCTGGCCGGAAAATTCCCGACGCCCTCAAACACTCGAGCAAGATCCCTATTCACAGAACATCTCTGGCTGACCCTAAATCCGTCGAAGAAGAAGAAGATGACCATAAATTCGTGAGGGCTAACCCCAGCGATGCATACATCGTCGCAAGAAATTTGCTTCTAGCCCATGCACAAGTTGTCAACTTATACAGAACCAAGTTTCAGGTTTAATTTAACTTATCAATTAATTAGTTTAATTTAGGAAACATTGATTAATGTGTGTAAGTTAAAAGGACCAAAAACCAAAAATAAGTCTATGTTACGGAACAATTAAAACTCAAATTTTATATTTTAATTCTAACCAAAAAATAGTAAAATATAATTCTAACCACATTTTTTTGTGTGTGACTAAATACGTGACATATATATATATATATATATATGATCAGGAATTTCAGCAGGGCAAGATTGGTATAGTACTTAATTCACATTGGTTTGTGCCCCGCGATCCAAAAAATCCACACCACATAGAAGCAGCTAACAGGGCAGTGGATTTTATGCTTGGATGGTACATATATATTTATAATTTTTTTTTTTAATTTAGTTTCCCATTTTCATTTGTATATGTAAAAAATCGAGTTCAAATTCATTTTAGTCTCATAACTTCTGCTTTTTACAGGAAAAAAAAAAAGAAATTATGTTTTTCAATATATATAATCCTATAACTCCTTATAATTGGTTCGATTATTGCTTTAAAGTTGCCAGAAATTGAAGCGCGACATCGTTTTGGGCACCTTTTTTTTAGACCTTCTGCGGAAAGTGCGACCAATTTTACACTTCACGTGCAAAAAACGTGTCAAAAAATGTGGCCATATTTGAAATTCCGATGACTATTGAGACCAAAATCGAACCAATTATAAGGAGTTGGCATAAAATGAACAACTTGAAAGGTAAATTTATTTGACCAATCGTACAAACAACAAATCGATGATAGATACTGAAGTAGATGTGTAATTATTTTGAGGTTCTTGGATCCAATAATGCACGGAAGTTATCCCAAAAATATGGTCGATAATGTTCCTCCGGACAACCTGGCATCTTTCACAAAGCTTGAAGCCGAAATGATCCAAGGTTCCATAGATTTCCTAGGGTTGAATTATTACACAACCCAATATGTTATAGATGATCCCCACCCTCATCGTCAACTCTATGGCTACAATGTAGATCAAAAGGCAGCCTTCAAGCACAGTAAGTTAAATTAATTTAATCATTTATTTGTTAAATATACGAAATGTTATATATTTTTTTAAAATTATATATATATATATATATATATATATATATATATATATATATATAATCCAATTCTTTAATTTTATATATATATATTTTGTATGCAGCTGACCATGACGACGAAGAAGGCAAAGAAGACGGCAAACCTATCGGAGAACCAGTAAGATATACGTTCTCTATATGTATTCAAATATCGTACTATACATATACATATCATAATCGTTGCATGCTACACGGGATTTAAACCAAATCCGTCCTCTATCTTTTCACCTTTATCTAAATGGTCCTCTACTTATTTGCTTTATCAATTTAGTCCTGTATTTTTTCAAGTTTCACCAAAATGGTCCTAATTTGGTGAAAAAAAGGTCCTAATTGATTTTTTGTATTTTATTTCAAGTTTTATTTTTATTTGGCAAAGATGGTCACCTAACGTGCCACATTGGAAAAAAAACCACATCATAGGCTTCCACCGAAAACACTAGTGCGCATGACTAAAAATGTGATATTTTATGCTTTATGCGTTCAATTAGGACCTAATTGGAGAAATGTGAATTGTTACGGGACTAAATTGGCAAAGAAAATAAATATAGGACCAAAAAGGTGAAATTTTGTACATTTTTAGGCCAATTGGGACCATTTTGGCGAAACTAGAATAGATACGGGACTAAATTGATAAAGCAAATAAATAGAGGACCATTTTGATAAAGGTGAAAAGATACAGGACGAATTTGGTTTAAATCCCCATGCTACACTATTGGTAATATTTTATTATACAATACTTGTGACACATGTTAATTGAATTAAATGTGAAATTAATTAAATACATATATTGCAAGTGGACGGTGGATTATGGGTCCCCTAAATTAGTCGGTTGTCGAGTACCCAAAAAAAAAATATTAAATACATAAATACCTCTTTTTTAAGATTTGTATTAATTATTTATTCTCACATCAATTGCAATTTATCATCATATGTTGTACAGTCTGGATCGGTATGGTTGTACGTAGTTCCATGGGGGCTTTACAGGCTTATGGAGCATGTATTTGATAACTATCCACACTTGAAGGAGATATACATCACTGAGAATGGTATATAGAGTAACATTTAATTTAATTAGATATTAGTGAGTTTACCAAGCTGAAAAATCAATGTACATATATGCAGGGGTATCTACTAAGAATCAGCCCAATCTCACAGCCAAAGCAGTTTGCAGTGATGACGACCTCAGGACTAGATACCACCAGGATCATCTTGCCAATCTTCTCAAAGTAATGAAGTAAGTTACGTATATTAATTATGCATTAATTATCTACCCTTCCAACTATTTATATAATTAATTTCAGATCATTAATAACATTATCATATATTTGCATCCACTAGAATATGCTTTAAAGTCGAAATTGATCTTTTTTTTTTTTAATACAATTTTGGAACCGTTGTTAAAAAATGGATGAAAGCCTTTAGTTTTTAAAGGTTAATTGCAAAATTAGTCCTTATTTTTTTTTCCTACGGAACCAATTTGCAATAAATTAACCCTACGGTGAGTTCCATCAAAAAATTTGACGTAACGGGACGGGACTAAATGTAGGTGGTCATAAAGTCCTTTTACGAATTATATATTTTTTTTTCTATACGGCTAGTTTTGCAATTAACCCCATATATATTGATAAATTATTTGATAGAGACAAGGGCGCAACGGATAAGGTAAAGGGGTATTTCGTGTGGTCGTGGTGCGACAACTTTGAATGGAACTCGGGATATACGGCCCGGTTCGGATTAGTGTATGTAGATTTCGTGAATAATCAGACAAGATACCCCAAGGACTCAGCCGTATGGTTTGCCAAGTTTTTGCATAGAGGGAAAAATAATCCATGGTGGTGGCCATTTTCAAGCAAGAAGAGAGCACTAGTTGGAATGATTAATGATGAGGAAAATGGGTCCGACGACAAAAGGCTCAAAGCTATGGAAGATGATCATCACTAATATATTTTTATGTAATGTGATGTGGTTAAATGAAGTTGACCTTGTGTCAGCATATATAAGAATAAAATGTCAAACCCTAAGAAAATTAATGGTTGGACTTGTGATGCAATGGAGGTTAGGTGATCAACCCCCTCCCCAATTATTTGTATGTTTATAATGATTAATATTAATAAACAAGTAGGTGAATGCATTGCCCTACTCTTATCTTACATTATGTATGTATTTAGAACTAATGTTTTATAGATATTTGTGGCGTCAAATTAATAAATTAAGTCATTTCTATGGGGTTTATAAGAAATTAGTTATAATGACAATTGTTTAGTTTAATATGATAAAATTGAAGGATTTTGCCGCATATCATGAATTCTGGCCCAGTATTAACATAATATACATATTTATATATGTGAATAATTTAATACTTTGCACTTAAAAAGAAATAAAAAAAATGCTTAATTAAATAAAAAAGAGAACTGGTTTGATTCTTAAGGTGTTTTTGTTTTTTTTTTTTTTTTGTCAAGTGTCCTAGTGAATGGAGGGATTAAGGCGTGAAACTATTCTTTATTAATTTAGTAAATTTTGACCGATTATTTTGTTCTACATTTGGAACAACAAAGTTTCTAGACTTGAGAAATTAGAACTTCTTACTACATTCTCTCTCGCGTAAACAAGCTCAGCCCATGAAGGCCCAAGGAACCCCACAGGAGATAACATAGGCCCAAATTAGTCGAAAAATGGTGTTTCTCACTTCACCAGCTCAGATCATTCTTATTAGTTCATTATTAATACATGGATTAATATTTCAAATAAAGTTACAATATTTTTGCAAATTTTAATATACTGTAATAGACTCATTCTCTTTGAACCAAAATTGCAATTTACCTTCACTTTTTAAGTAATAACCACTACAAGAAAACAAAAAATTGTTAAGAAAGTAGAATTGTCTATGGAATTTTCCAACAAAAAATTTTTGTATGGATTGCCTACGACTTCCCTACAAAATTTTCTAAATAATGTAAACATCTTTAGTCCTCAACCTAAGCAATTTGCCTCTACGAAATGAAATTTCTAGGTATTAATTATCTGTACAAGCAATTTGCCTACAAAAATTTACCTACAAATAATTTGTCAATAAAAATCTCATAAGCAAATTCAACATGCACAAACAAATCAACTTAAAAGATCTCAAAAAATTAACATCAATATATCTATCTATGTCTCTTAATTTATGTACATTAATTTAAATTCAAATTAATGAATAATATTGAGGGATGAAAACCTAATATGCAGAAGTTGTAGTTCCGAATGCAAAATGTTTTGGGAAATTAATCAAATTATGACGTTTAAAATAGCTATTATCCGTTTTAGGTGGAACTGGCCTGTTAGTGAAGGATGAGGAACCTTATCATGTGATTTCCCATCGCCTAATTAAAAAATCAAACAAAAAATTCAGACTTCTTTAATTTTTTTTTTATCGGAAGAAATTAAAACTTTTATCTGATTAATTATTAGTATAATTGATGATCAAAATGAAGATACATTTCATAGGTGCTCATCAATCCACGCCTCGTACACTTTGGTCTCCGGAGGTTATATTTCTTGTGAAAATGAGATGTGTTTAATTAATTGATTTTAAAGAGTATAAAAGAGCTTATAGGAACAGTGGGAGGCAAAGTAGATTGTGCACTTCGAGAGATTCTTTTCTTTTTTTCAGTAAAAGAAATTAATAATTTTGATTTTCTAAGTCTCTGTCATGCTAAAAGTACTAAAGAGATAAAATGGAAGAAAATCTGCTTTGTTTTTCAAAGAAAATTAACTAAATATGTTTGAATACACATTATTGCACCAAACGTCTACGTAATGGCGACAATTTTGCCCAGATTGGATGAAATGATATACTTTTAATTCATTACCCAACTATCCCAATTCTTTAATTAGAACATTTATTAGAAGTAAGATTAAAATATTCCAAAAGTTTATTATTTCAAGAATTAAATGTTATAGAATCGAATTATACTATAATATTTATTCGTATTTGGAAAAAAATTTTGAAATTTTTTATTTTTATTCTTATTCTTATTCTCTTATATAGTATTATTCTAATATTAAGTATAATTCATATTCGGAAAAGATAGTCGAATATATTTTCATGTTCTTATTCGAAAATTTATATTTGAGTTTCACCATTTAAAAAAATGGTTTTAGTTATTGTTGGGACATTGTCAGTTTTGATTAAGATCCCAAAGCCCCTGAAAAGATGTTTGCCTTAATCTGTCTTTGTCAGGCTAGTCTTGGTTAGGGTTAGTACTTAGTCATTTTACAATTTACAGGTACTCAGTGAGAGGAGAACTCACTGGAGACAATCAAGACTCAGAGCCTGAAGACGAAGAGCACCATCCTGAACTTATGGCAGTCCTCTTAGCTGGCTGAGTAAGTGTCAGTGATGAAGAGTATGACCCTGAGGTCACTACTAACTCAGTCCTGAAGGGAACAGGATGTCACTGAGTTAATGGGAAAACTTGGAGTAGAGCCAAGCAATGCAAAAGGAATTTCAGCGTCAGGACAAGACCGGTGAGCTCAAGACAAAATGAACTTAATAAGACAAGCCTGAAGCTCGGGAATAAGTTCTGACATTCTCACCAACCTGATGACGTGGACCAATCCGAGGAGGACACGCACGTACGGAACCTGACATGAAGACTGAATTCAGACTGCATATTCAACAGGTAAGCATTTAATGTTCATTTAATGCAAATACCAAACCCATGCAAGGGCGGCTGCTGCATAAAGATATGTCCGTTTGAAGCCACTCTACATAGATGACTAGAAGGCTATCTCTCCAACGGGTAGTTTTCCAAATCTCCTATAAATACAGAAGACCTTGAACCCATTCAAGGTTACGGGAAATTTCCAAGCCAGAAATTACTCAAACTCTCAAGCAATCAAAGCATTCAGCCTTTAAGAGAAGCACTCGAAAATATTCAAATTTCCCAAGTGTTTCTTAGCAACTGAGAGTTATTCTGTATTCCAAGAGCTAAATAGAATTATCTTAAGCTTAGAGAGATTATCCAATCCTTAGCATAGCTTTGTCTTGTAAGGATAATCTCAACTTAGTTGGAATCCAAACTGAAACCAAAACCCTAAGATAGGCTTGTTGGGAGTAAGTCAGTTAGTGTGTTAGTAAGTGGAGTTTGTATAGATCGGTGAGGTTAGCTGGTCTTGGTGCACCTTGGCACGTTAAAAACAAGAATCCCTTGAGTGGATTTCCTGTTAAGTCAGGCCGTGGACGTAGGAGCTTGAGACTCTGAACCACGTTAAACTCCTTGTGTTCTTACTACTTTGATATTGTGCATATTTGCCATATTACTTGTTCATTCATTGCATTCAAAGTTTATCAGGTCTGAATCAATCAGGCTGATCGTCAAAAGAGCACTGCCCTACTAAACACTATTCAGAATTGAGTTTAAACAAGGTTTTCAGAAAGCAAACTAAACAAGACTTTAAACTTTCAGGGCTCAAACATTTCCGCACTGAACTTGAACTGATAGTTAGCCAACTGACCCGCACCAAGTGTAGTCAGTAGGTATATTATCAGCTCCTAGTTCTTTACCACTCTGAGCAAAGGGGACTCAGTCAGTTTTAAGGTTGAAAAATTGGTATACGTGTATTCCCCCCCCCCCCCCCCATACACGTATTCCTCAGTCTTGTACCGGGACCAACAAGTGGTATCAGAGCAGTGGTTCGAAAGACCACTGACTTTGAATACTAATAGTTTCAGAGGAGAAACTGTTGGTGGTCACTGAACAGATCTGAGTTTGCTTTTCATAAAACTTGCATCATCATGACTTCGAGGAGACTTGAAGCTTCGCTACCTGAATTCTCTGTATCTAACTTTATCTATTGGAAGTTCAGATTAGAGGCACATCTAGATGCCATCCATGACCAGATGCCGCGTGTACTCAGGGAAGGACCGATCAAGATCACTATTCCTAACGTCAGAGGACTGGGATATGATGACCTTGCGATTGGCGTGCAGGTTCCTAAAGAGAGGAAAGACATGACCAACGATGAAATCAAGATGGTGGGGCTTGACAATGTCGCCAGAAACATCATCTTGCACACGGTGCCTTTCGAGGAGTCAGCCAGGCTGATGAACCTAAAGACGGCAAAGGAGGTTTGGGATGAGCTGACCAGGATGTGCGAGGGGTCAGAAAAGATAAAGGAGAACAAGAGAAATATTGCCATTCAGAAATTCGAAGCGTTCGAGATGCTGCCTGACGAGAGCATAGATCAAATGGAGTCTAGATTCATCAAGTTGATGAATGAGTTGGTGATGTTGGACAAGGATGTCCCAAGAAGAGATGTTGCTTCAAAGATCCTGAATGCCCTTCCTGAGAGATGGGACAACAGTGTAATTATGCTTAAGAACACTCAGGATATGAGTAACATAACTTCTGCTTTACTTTTTTCAAAGCTCAAAGCGCTTGAATTTGATCTTAACAAAAGAAAGAAGAAAGTTCAGTCAGAAGAGGAAGTGAAGGAGAAAACTCCTGAGAAAAGTGTGGCGTTCAAGGCCAGATCTGAACCTGTTGAGCCCTCATCAAATTCTTCATCAAAGTCACTGATGGAGATGAGCAGGGAAGAACTCGCTGAGGAGTACAGCCTGATGGCCAGACGATTTGACAAGCTCAATTCCAGGTTTGGTTGTTATAAAAAGTTTTATCAAGACTCACGTGACAGGAAACCTGAAGGAACCCACCAAAGCTCGAGGAGATATGAGGAGCGAAGGAACACTGACCAGAGGAGAGAACGTGGTGATGAAAGGAGATATTCAGAACCAAAGCCTGAAAGAAGAGACGAACAGAGACGTACTCGCGATGATAGATATCCAACCAAGGCTGAAAGCTCACCAAGAATCAGGGAACCTGACTCAAGGAGGAACCCTGAACCAAGGAAAGAAAGAGTAAGTGAGCAGGTAGCATGTTACAACTGTAACAAGATTGGTCACTATCAGTACGACTGCCCGGAGCTGAGTGCAAGGGAGAGAGAGGAAAGGAGAGCCACGAGGGATCTAAGATCTGCTGATCGGAGAGCAATGGTTGCTGAGGATGCAACAGACTCTGACGGTCCCACTGAAAGGTCTCCTGAACTCTTCTCAGATGACGAGTACGATGATGTCTGCCTAATGGCTAGGGATGAGCCTGAGGTAACATCAAATTCTGTTTGTGCTTCTTACACTGGTCAAAATCCTGAGCTTAGCTCAGAGTCAGTTAGAGAAATGAACCTTCAGATCTGTCTTGATCAATTGATGGTTGATTTCTCCAGACTGCAGGAAACTAATGTCTTCTTGGTAGAGGAGAACAAGAAATTGAGTACTGAAGTTCAAAACCTGAATGAACAACTCACTCAGTCTGATCTTAAAGAATCAGCTCAGATTGTGAGACTAACTCAAGAGATTGATATGATCAATTCTGAGCGTCTCCCAAGAGAGAAGATTCCGAAGGAATTGGCTGAGGAAGAGCTGGTCAGGAAGGAAGAACTAAAAGTACTTAAGAGTAAGTTTGATGACCTCTTTACCAGACATGAAATCCTGAAAAAGAGTGAGGACTCTCTCAAGAAAAAGGTTGCAGCAATGAATAAATCCTCAGTGGCTAGAGAGGAAATAAATAGCAACCAGATACTTGGGAACAAGAAAAAGGGACTTGGATATGTTCCTGAGAAATCCTCACAAGGTCAGTCTCATGTTGCTTCAGGGAGCAACACTGAGAGGGTATTTGTTCAGACAGGCCAGAGTGCACCTAAGGTTGTGCTCCAGGCCCGTCAAACTGATAAGGGCAAAGAAACCGTTGACACGGTCAGGGTTGCTCCTAAGGTTGCTAAGCCAATACCCAAGGGAAAGGCGAAGCAATCTAAGTAAGTCCCTGAGAGCTCAGGCCAAGGAAAACCTCAGCGAAAGCAGAGGAAGACTCAGGCTAAGAGCCCTCAGACTGGTCAGCGAGGGTACCATCATGCTTGGCAATACCAACAGGGAAGGCCAAACATGATGACACCCCCGTGGTTTTGGCATCCTGAGGCCTTTAACTGTTTTCAATTCCCTCACTTGCCTAGGGGGAATAGAAATCAGGGTCCTTATCAAGAACAAGGCCCAAGACCTACTGCACCCAGACCTAGGAAGAACAGGAAGTCGGCCCAAAAGGCACCCACTCAGGCTCCTGCGAAGCCTAAGTCTAACACTCATACACCATCTTCCTCTAAGGCAAAGAAGAAGAAAGTTGTGTATGTCGATGTTTCAGGGAGACAGTTTCACCACTCTGAGGCAATCAGGGTTGTGAAGCAAGTCTGGATCCCGAAGGGTACAGCTGACACAATAGGACCCAACACCCAATGGGTACCTAAAGCCTGATTTGCTTGCAGGCGGCTGTGGATCACAACAAGAAGAGAGGAGACTCAATCAAAGCTGTTTGGTACCTAGACAGTGGTTGCTCGAGGCACATGACTGGATTGAAGAGTCTTCTCCAAGAGTATCAAGCTAAAAATGGTCCACAGGTAACCTTTGGTGATAACTCAAAAGGTGTTACTAAAGGTTTTGGTGTTCTAATTATAGGTACAGTCAGAGTGGAAAATGTGTCCTTTGTGGAAGGACTGAAGCATAACCTGCTGTCAGTAAGTCAATTCTGTGACAAAGGGTTCAGTGTTGAGTTCTCATCGAATACATGTTCAGTCAAGGACAAATCAACACAAGTGCTTCTATCAGGTATAAGGAAAGGTAATGTTTATCTCGCTGATTGGAGCAGCACTATTCCTAATACCTGTCTTGTTGCTAAAAGCTCTCTAGAGCTCAGTTGGTTATGGCATAAAAGATTAAGCCACCTGAACTTCAAGATTCTTAACAAAATTTCTAGACAGTCACTTGTTGATGGTCTACCTAATGAAGTTTTTAGCAAAGATCACGTGTGCAAAGCTTGTCAGGAAGGGAAGCAGGTCAGAGCGTCATTCAAAGAGAAGGCTTCCTACTCCACTGACAGGATACTTCAGCTCTTGCACATGGATCTATTTGGTCCCATAACACCTGTGAGTATGAATGGTAGAAAATATACCCTTGTGGTTATTGATGATTATTCTAGATATACTTGGGTTATTTTCTTGTTAAATAAGAAGGAAACACAGGTGAAGCTTCCAGAGTTGCTCAGGAGACTCAGCAATGAGAAAAATCAGTCCATTACTAAGATCAGATCTGACAAGGGCACTGAATTTATAAATTCATATATTTCTGACTTCTGTAATGAACTTGGTATAGCTCATGAGACTTCTGCAGCTAGAACCCCTCAACAGAATGGTGTCGCTGAAAGGAGGAACAGGACACTGAAGGAAGCTGCAAGGACCATGCTGGCTGAGTCAGGATTGCCCAAGAAATTCTGGGCTGAGGCAATCAACACTGCATGCTATACTCAGAACAGATCCATGCTGAACAAACAACATGCTCAGACCCCATATGAGACATGGAATAAGAGAAAACCTCGTATTTCTTATTTTCATATATTTGGTTGTAAGTGCTTCATCCTCAACAATGGGAAGACCCAGTTGAAAGCCTTTGATAGCAAATCTGATGAAGGAATATTCTTAGGATATTCTGAAGTTAGTAAAGCCTTCAGGGTTTACAATTGTAGGACCCTTGTTGTGGAAGAATCACCTCATGTTGTCTTTGATGAATCTGCTAATGAGTCTAGGGCAAAGGTGTTGAATCCTGACACTGAGGAGGTCACAAGGAGGGTGACAAGGCTGAGCTTGAAGAATCAACCTGATCCCAAGATCAAGACTGTGCCAATTCCTAGATGGGATGATGAATCAGGTGTCACTCCTAAGCCTAGCACATCAGGGGTTGTTGAGCCTCAGACTGAGGAACAGGCTCAACCTGAGGTAAGCACCGTCTATGAAGATGTTGTTGCAGCTGAGACGGTTCCCGAGTCACCTCATCAAGGGGGAATCAATGTCCCTGACATTGAACTTGTTAATCCCTTTGGTATAGACTCAGGATCATCCCCTTCTGTTCAATTTCCTGAATTTTATGAGCCTGTAGACACTAACATTGCAGGTACTTCAGGAACAACTCCTGGCAAAAGAACATGGTTAGAAGATCATCCCATTGATCAAATCATTGGTGATCCAACTGAGGGAGTCAGGACCAGACGGTTCCATGGTGAGAGTGCATTGTTCTGTTGCTTTCTCTCTGAGCAAGAGCCTCAGAACATTGAAGAAGCTCTCACTGACTCGAACTGGATCATTGCCATGCAAGAGGAGTTGAATCAGTTCACAAGGAATCAGGTTTGGGAACTGGTAGATAGACCTAGGCATCAAGGTGTGATTGGTACCAAGTGGGTCTTCAAGAACAAGAAGGATGAGAATGGGGTTGTAGTAAGGAACAAGGCTAGACTGGTTGCAAAAGGGTATTGTCAGTCTGAAGGAATAGACTATGATGAGACTTTTGCTCCAGTGGCCAGGTTGGAAGCTATCAGGTTGTTCCTTGCATATGCAACATATAAGAAATTCAAGGTGTATCAAATGGATGTCAAGAGTGCCTTCCTGAATGGTGTACTCAATGAAGAGGTATATGTTGAACAACCTCCCGGGTTTGAGGTTGGAGATAGAGTATACCATTTAAAGAAAACACTCTATGGACTTAAGCAAGCACCAAGAGCTTGGTATGATACCCTCTCTCAATTCCTGACTGATCATGGGTTCAAGAAGGGAACAGTGGATAGGACATTGTTCAGGATCACTGAAGGTGATGACATTCTCTTGGTCCAGATTTATGTGGATGACATAATCTTTGGATCACCAAATCATCAGCTCTGTGAGAAATTCTCTAAGTTGATAACTGGTAAGTTTGAAATGTCAATGATGAGAGAGATGAATTTCTTCTTAGGATTGCAGGTCAAACAGACTGATCAAGGTATATTCATTAATCAGGCCAAGTATACAAGGGACTTGATCCATAAGTTTGGTGTTCAGAACAGCAATCCTGCCAGGATCCCAATGAACACAAATTGGAAGATGGATCCTGACACTGAAGGGACTTCAGTAAATCAGACTGAGTATCGTGGGCTGATAGGTTCTTTATTGTACCTGACTGCAAGTAGGCCTGACATTACATTTGCAGTTGGTGTGTGTGCTAGATATCAGTCTGATCCCAAGAGAAGTCATTTGGAGGCTGCTAAGAGGATACTTAAGTATTTGAAATGGACAATCAATTTGGGACTATGGTATCCTTCAGATGGCAACTTAGAACTGACAGGTTATTCAGATGCAGATTATGGAGGTTGTAGGATTGATAGGAAATCAACCTCAGGGACATGTCAGTTTTTGGGAAGTAAGCTGATCTCGTGGTTTAGTAAGAAGCAGAATTCAGTGGCTACATCCACAACTGAGGCTGAGTATATGGCTGCAGGTAGTTGTTGTGCTCAGATCTTATGGTTGAGGCAACAATTGAGGGACTACCAAGTATTTGCTAATCAGGTTCCAATCTATTGTGACAACAATAGTGCAATAGCAATTACTCAGAACCCAGTGCTTCACACAAGGTGCAAGCATGTGGATATTAGACACCACTTCATTCGAGATCATGTGGAAAAGAAAGATATTAGGATGGAGAAGATTCACACTGACAGGCAAAGAGCTGACATCTTGACTAAGCCTTTGGCTGAAGCAAGGTTTATGGAACTGTCAGTGGAGTTGGGACTCTTAGATCCGGGAGAGCAGTCAGTGTAGGGTTCTAGGGGGAACTCAGGCCAGACTCAACTCAGCGAGGTATCAGGGTGCTACAATGTCTCCCTGACAGGTATGAGTTCTAACCTGACTCTTGTGAATCTCAAGCGTCTCCCTGAGTCCTTCGTCCTGAAAATTTTTATTAAATGCATTCCGTTTTCATTAAAAGCGCGCCTTTTCATATTTAAACCCACGCGCACGGAGCATTTAATGCTACAGTTGCTTTTTCATATACGTGTCCGTTTTATATGGAATATGACTGACATGGGGTTTAATTAAAACTGAGATTAATCCTGGCCTCTCATTTCAAAACCTTTCGAATTCAGGGATCAATCTCAACCCCACGTTTGAGCAACTGACTTTGTCTTATCAATCAAGAGTGTCATTTGAGGTTTTTACGCAAACACAACGCACAATCTGCACACTGAGTTTTCTCTTGCTCTACACAGAAATTTCAAAAACCTTTCTTTCAAAAATAATGGCATTCCTTAATTCCAACTGGACAACAGACAAGATCGTCGACGTTGTTGAGAAGAAGCTGGTACACATGGAGCAAGTCATCTCCATGGAAGGTATCTGTCTAACGGTTGAGGAAATCAAACCCGTGTTTAAATGGATTTCCGATGCCGGGTTGGAAACATACTTCACCACCCGCCCCATTTCCGTGCTCCCAAGAACAGTAGTGGAAGCATATTTGAATATGTTCTTGCGGAAGGGGGAGGTTTTCACGAAAGTGACTGCGGAAGGGGAAAGGATCACCAAGGCTGAACAAAGTCTCCAACTCTCTATGGAGGTCTTTGAGAAGAAAGTCAATGCTGCCACCAGTTCCGTTTCTTTTGCAGGGACTGGAATTTCAATGGGAGTTGAGTTATTGAAGGAGGGAATTAACGATGTCCATTCCCTAGCCTCCTTCGTAATCAACAGCGGATCTGACGCATTCCCATCTGAGGCCAATGATGATGCCAAAAAGGGGGAAAATAAGAAGAAAAGATCCCGCCCTGAGGCATCTGAGGCAGTTAACCAAGGAGAGACCGTTCTAGCTGATCCTGAAGCCAATCCTGAAGGGAACATTCTAAGGGTGAGGAAGTCAGCTAGGTTAGCGGCGGTGGAGAAGGAAAGAGAACAAATTGTTGCCAAGATGAGGGAGGAGGCAACAAAGGCAAAGGCTAATGAACCTTCCAAGCAACAACCTGAGCCAATTCAGAGATCGTCTCCCATGAGCTCAAGGAAGAATCCAATCTCTTATTCAGGAGAGTTGGTTGCGGAGCTATGTGCTGAGGCATGGGGAGATCAATCTGAAAAATCTGAGGCTATGCGCAGAGCTGAAATCGCTCAGAAGGAGAAGATGCGCATCTTGGAGAAGAAGGTTGAGAAGCTGACTGACATCAATGAGCTTCAACAACGAGAACTAGATGATGCAGTGATCAGCTTGCTAAGGAGGAAGAAGGCGAAGCCTGAGCCAAGGAAGTACAGAAAGAAGCCAACAGTTAGGAAATCAACAATTCTTCAAGTCAGTAGGCCAGAATCAGGAGCAAGGGAAGCTTTTGTTGATGAGTTCGTCTCAGAAACATTGAAGGAGTTTTGGACTGATGCAAGGGATGAATTTGTCAGGCTATGGTTTGTTGTGAAGAAGTGGGGCGACACTGACGATATCGATGCCCACTTCACTGATTACATGATGGACAATCATCCTGAGCTATTCCAGAAGATCTTGGAGGAGGCTGAGGCAGCTCAAGTTCAAGTGAAGGCTCCTGAGTTCACCATTCGAGCTCCTCCCTTGGTTCCTGGAACTCGAAAGCATGATACAAAGGCCATAATGATGGAAGTCTTGAAGATAGCCAGAGCTGAAGGGTACGTGAACCAACCTGGAAGGCTTGACGAGCTAAAGGCAAGAGTTTATGCAGGATATGGACTCAAGCCTGAAATGAGATTAGTCTAGGTGTTCACAGGCTTCTCTGTAATAGATTAGATACATTGTAATCATTTCCACATCAATCAATGAAATCTATTACTTTTGCCCATAGACAAAAACTCATTGTCCTTTTGGCTTATTGTTTAAATTCTGTACTTTATCAAGAATTGCTCTAACACTGTCTTATCTTATAGATAGGTTTATCTTGTTTCCTCTAAGTGTTTTGAGGATCTTTTCAGTGTTTTGGCATCATAAAAAATGGGGAAATTGTTGGGACATTGTCAGTTTTGATTAAGATCCCAAAGCCCCTGAAAAGATGTTTACCTTAATCTGTCTTTGTCAGGCTAGTCTTGGTTAGGGTTAGTACTTAGTCATTTTACAATTTACAGGTACTCAGTGAGAGGAGAACTCACTGGAGACAATCAAGACTCAGAGCCTGAAGACGAAGAGCACCATCCTGAACTTATGGCAGTCCTCTAAGCTGGCTGAGTAAGTGTCAGTGATGAAGAGTATGACCCTGAGGTCACTACTAACTCAGTCCTGAAGGGAACAGGATGTCACTGAGTTAATGGGAAGACTTGGAGTAGAGCCAAGCAATGCAAAAGGAATTTCAGCGTCAGGACAAGACCGGTGAGCTCAAGACAAAATGAACTTAATAAGACAAGCCTGAAGCTCAGGAATAAGTTCTGACATTCTCACCAACCTGATGACGTGGACCAATCCGAGGAGGACACGCACGTACGGAACCTGACATGAAGACTGAATTCAGACTGCATATTCAACGGGCAAGCATTTAATGTGCATTTAATGCAAATACCAAACCCATGCAAGGGCGGCTGCTGCATAAAGATATGTCCGTTTGAAGCCACTCTACATAGATGACTAGAAGGCTATCTCTCCAACGGGTAGTTTTCCAAATCTCCTATAAATACAGAAGACCTTGAACCCATTCAAGGTTACGGGAAATTTTCAAGCCAGAAATTACTCAAACTCTCAAGCAATCAAAGCATTCAGCCTTTAAGAGAAGCACTCGAAAACATTCAAATTTCCCAAGTGTTTCTTAGCAACTGAGAGTTATTATGTATTCCAAGAGCTAAATAGAATTATCTTAAGCTTAGAGAGATTATCCAATCCTTAGCATAGCTTTGTCTTGTAAGGATAATCTCAACTTAGTTGGAATCCAAACTGAAACCAAAACCCTAAGATAGGCTTGTTGGGAGTAAGTCAGTTAGTGTGTTAGTAAGTGGAGTTTGTATAGATCGGTGAGGTTAGCTGGTCTTGGTGCACCTTGGCACGTTAAAAACAAGAATCCCTTGAGTGGATTTCCTGTTAAGTCAGGCCGTGGACGTAGGAGCTTGAGACTCTGAACCACGTTAAACTCTTTGTGTTCTTACTGCTTTGATATTGTGCATATTTGCCATATTACTTGTTCATTCATTGCATTCAAAGTTTATCAGGTCTGAATCAATCAGGCTGATCGTCAAAAGAGCACTGCCCTACTAAACACTATTCAGAATTGAGTTTAAACAAGGTTTTCAGAAAGCAAACTAAACAAGACTTTAAACTTTCAGGGCTCAAACATTTCCGCACTGAACTTGAAGTGATAGTTAGCCAACTGACCCGCACCAAGTGTAGTCAGTAGGTATATTATCAGCTCCTAGTTCTTTACCACTCTGAGCAAAGGGGACTTAGTTAGTTTTAAGGTTGAAAAATTGGTATACGTGTATTCCCCCCCCCCCCCCCCCCCCATACACGTATTCTTCAGTCTTGTACCGGGACCAACAGTTATTTTTTAGTTTTATTACTTTTTCCACAGAGTTTGTTTAATTAAATTTAACGGAAATTGTTATTTGAAATATTCTATGGATATAGAATTTTTGGAATAAATCATTTAAAAAAAAACTCGTGAATCATGACCGTGTCGGATCTGGTGAATTTACCCCAAACTCTCGCGCAAGTCTAATTCCAGAAATTTCGCTTCTAGTTTGTGTTACTATCTGGGCAAATACATATTATTGAAAGACAAAATGTGAGTTAACTGTTAGACTAAATGTTGTTTTTTTACCAATTTTTTATTTATGTTCTTATTGAAATTATTATTTTTTTCATACAATATAAGGGCAAAATGTATGATTATCCATTCAAATATTGGTTTTCACAAATATTTATTTATTTTTACAAAGATAATTATTTTTCATACAATAACACATGTAACGTAGTGAAAAATGCATGTATGATGTATATATGGAAATAAAGTCTCATCTCACAATGTGAAATTGTTTCACACGTCAAGACTCATAATTAGAAATGAAACAACTAATATTATTAAAATTATATATTTTAATGAAACAATTCATAATGTAATTTTTTTATATATAATGTAAACTATGGGTTAATTGCACTTTTGGTCCCAAGAGAATGTGCCCATTTCAAAATGGTCCTTTTTTCAGCGCTTTTAATTAGTCCCGTGGTTTTTTTTAACACTTTTGGTCCCAAGAGAATATGATATATTGCAATTTTGGTCTCAAGAGAATGTATAAATTGCATTTTTGGTCCTAAGAGAATATGACAAATTTGCTGTTTTGGTCCTGAAAATTCACGAATGGGACTAAAACTGCAAAAAAATGATTATTTTCACACTCATTCTTTTGGGACTAAAAGTGCAACTTTCCCTGTAAACTATATACATGGTAGAACTGATTTACACAAGATTTTACCTTTATTTGTAATTGTACAATACGGAATTGATCACATGTCCACCGGTGGGCACATATTAATATACCCACCACGAATGTGTTAATGACACATAAGCAGTAAACAATCAATTAAAATAATAGTGGGTCATCTGCTTATGTATCATTAACACATTCGCGGTGGGTATATTAATCTTTGCCCACCGGGTGTGCATGTGATCATTTCCGTTGTACAATAATATTAAACTAAAAGAATTTCACTTCATCTAAAAGTCTGAACTTATGAAAGGGTGTGGAATCAATTCATTTATTTAATTTTCCTAACACTCCACCCCACTCATGGGCCAGACTCTACTTTCCCTCTTTTGAGGAGGCCCAATGAGTGGACAATTTAATATGGGTGGAGTTATTCTTAACGGGAATCGAACTCAGTATCTTTGTTCAGGCATGAGCCTTTTTAGCTCTGAAACCATAAAAAAAAAATTCACTTCATCTAAAAATCTGAATTTATAGAAGGGCGTGAAATCAATTCAATTCATATAATTTCTCTAACATAAACATTCAAGAATTAACTTTAGAATTAATGAAACATGTAGTAAAAAATATATTTTCAAAAATATGCTAGCTATCCTGCAATCCTATAAGTTTAATTAAAAGATTAGCACCTGTAAGTTATCCAAGACAACCCCTATCTTCATCACCAATGAAGATGGCATCGCCTCGATTTCCATTTTAGCTGTCACCCCTAATAAAATATCGACATTAGAATCAGATAATTTAATTATACTATATTTCCAAATTTTTATAAAATGATATGTTGATATCACATTCCTCTTAAGTTGATGTGACAGATGCACCGATGAACTATTCATATTAACCCTCTTCTATCAAATCATTTTAAAAAAACCATACACCCACTTAAGAAGAGAGAAAAGACCTCCATAACAAAAAAAAAAACTCCGACAACGACCATAACTCACAGATTTACTTTTTTATTTTCAAATTTATGCGACTTGTAATTTTTTAACTTGATTTGTTGAAAAATGTTACAGATTTCGCAAAATTTTACTGAAATTATACATATTTCGAATTTCCATTTTAATTGCTCATTTGATTTTTATTGGGATTTTTTTTAGGCTTGTTTAGGTGTTTGTGTTTTATGGATTATAATTTTGTAGACATGTAAATGTAGGACATTATGTTTTAAAATATGTAAATGTGAGACAATTGAGTCCGAATAAACACAAAATCAGGCTGAAAATGTAGGATAATTGTCAAACTCACGCGCGACTAAGTTCAGTTAGGCTAATTCAAATTCGATTGTCCTACATTTGAATTTTTAAAAGATAATGTCCCACGTTTACTGTTTGAAGACTTAGTCCCCATTCACACAATGGGAAAAGCGAAACATCCAAAAAAATAAATGAAGAAAGCTAAACAACAATCAACAATATGAGTAGAGAACCATCATTCTCAAATCAGAGAACAACCGTTCCATCATATGAGTAGATCACTTAGAATCAACTATTATAAGCATTTCTTTTGATACATATTGAAAACGCCAGTTGAAATTTATGGTGCAATTTTTCTTGTCCCTCCTATAAAGTATAAATCCTTTAGCCAAGACATATTTCACCACACACCTTGCATCCATACCAAGGCAATGCATATGTGGTCAACTATAACATTATTAGATCCTCTTTCATGATTGTTGGACGTGGCATAAGGATGTTCATTTCCTCCTCACAGGAAATCGTCTTCTATCATAATATTAGTTTCAAAATTATTTATTGCAATCACTCCACCTTAATAAGAACACCTTGTGTAGCCCAAATTGTATCAACTTATTGATTCTTCCATATTTTTCACCATTGTCAAATTTTATTGAATTCGAGATAATTACATACTATCTCTCGGCCCCTTACTAAATAGCCGTCTCACAAAGAGGCATTTATTACTACATGTGATGTGAACATTTATAATTGGGTGGGTTTTGATTGATGTACTATTGCGCCTCTTGTTAGGCATTGCATTTAATTATTCCATTAATTAGTTATAACTAGTTATTTACAAAATTGCCTTTAAAATTATGCAAGTTAAATGTACATTTGATTATATTCTATATTCACTTTATATTATATATATGTATGAATAAATAGTGAGTGTAAATAAATAGTGATATTCCAATAAGTTCCATACTGCATTACATCATTATTAAGGCCAATGATTTTAGGGTTACATTATATCTATATGTTTAGACAAAGTTAAACTTTTATTTCATAACAAAAGCCCACACACGCATACATAATATTATTGAACAATTAATTTATTGATTCAATTTAGATTAATTTTTTTGAGCCCTTCAATCTCTGTTGCTTCATTCTCTTCTTTGTACGATCTCTTCAAGAACTTTGCAAACCATATTGCAGAATCTTTTGGATATCTGGTGAGATCATTCATGTAGTCTATATAAATTAACCCGAACCGGACCGTGTATCCACTGTTCCATTCGTAGTTATCACACCATGACCAATGGTAATAACCCTTCAATTTATCCATTATATTCTTGTCTCTGTAAGTACCAAGAATCGTATTAGTGGTATACGTGCACAACATGCGGATGATATTTTTAATTTCCATTTATTAGTTATAACAATGTTGTATTAATTAAAACTTACTTCATTACTTTTAAGATATTGGCAAGATGATCTTGGATGTATTTAGTCCTTTGAGCGTCATTGCAAGCTTTTTTGGCTGTGACCTTGATATCGTTCTTAGTAGAAACCCCTATATATGTACAATTAATTATGAGCATGTATTGAGTGAAATTGATTCATACATGAATCATTGAAAACTATTAATTATTTAGTATTAGTTGTTTTCAATTAAAAGTATTAGTTGTTTTTTCTTAAAAAAATTATTTTTAGTAAACAACTAATAATTTTCAGTAAAAACAACTAATATATTTCAGTAAAAACAACTCATACAAGAAAATTGACATTTAGTGACAGTAATTTTGTCACTATAGTTTTTGTTAGTTAAAAATCTTTAATAACAAGAAACAATCTTTACCGATATGATTCTATCATTAGAAAATATTTCAAGTCAATAAATGTTTTTAACTAAAAAAAGTTATAATGACAGGACATTATAAAATTAGTGTCACTAAAAATTAAATTTCTTGTAAGGACATGATAAAATTAATTTCACTAATTAATTTTTTTGTAGTGCCTTCAGCGAAAATAACTAATATCTCTCAATAGTTCATGTATGAACTATTCACACCCTACATTTTAACACAAATTAATTATATATCTAAAATCATATTTGAATATTGTAATTTTTAGTACAAATAACTAATTAAATTAATTGCTACCGTTTTCGGTGATGTATAGCTCCTTCAATCCTTTGTAGTGATCAAATACGTAATCCAGGAGATAGTAAATCCCCCATGGAACTACGTACAACCACGATGATCCAGTCTACATTAAATATCAGATATACAAATCAAGTGACGATGTTAAAATAGCTCAATAATCATTAAAATAAATAAATACCCCCTACCACTCAAAATAGATTTTCAATGCTATTGTACGTGCTAGGTAGTGCCTAACCGAACTTTAGAGTATTGTATAACTGCTTTAATGTGTTATAGCACATGATGTTTTGACCTTTCATTTCATTTGCAATTTAGGTGATGTGTTTTGCATTTTTTAATTTAAATTAATTGTAATTTTTAAAAAATTTACACCTAAAAATATTTAGATAAATGTATTTATTTAATGAGACAATTAAAACATTTGTTAATGGTGAAATAAGAAATCAAGTATATTTTTAATATATGTGCATTTATCAGACATGTATTTTGAATAATAGGGAGTATTTATATATGTAATTAGTCCCTAATTAATGTCTAAGGAAAAACCCAAATTTTGTGCAATCTTACTGCTTCTCCGATGTATACGCCATCTCGATCAGCTACACATACAATATAAAAGTAGCATTAATTCGATTAAAGAGGAAAACATAAATGGTTCTCTCTTTTTTCCCTCCCTCCCTCCCCTCTATTAATTGAAAAAAAAGAAGGTAAAACTGCTTTTTTAGTCTATAAATAACTCATATATTGATTTCAGGCCTACCAACTTTCAGTATAAAAAGACATATAAAATGAACTAAGATTGTTTAGTGAAGACAACTAATATACTCTTCAGCAAAAACAGATATTACTCTTTAAGAAAAACAACTAATATCTTTCAATAATTTATATATGAACCAATTTCACTCTATACATACTTGTATAAAAATAGTCAACCAGTACTTTATGAGGTGAAACATCTATTTTTACTGGACCAAAATGTTAAAAATTATAAAATTATTTTCAATTATTGAAAGGTAACTAGACTAAAAATCAAAATAATTAAGGATAGCTCACGGAACTAGAGAAAATTTATTTCCTAAAAAATAGGTACAATTAAGTTTGTCAACTTAATATGTGTGTTAACCAATTACTTACAAGAAAATACGGCTTTTTGATCCACAAAGTAGCCATGGGGGTGGGGATCATAAGCAACATATTGGGCTGTGTAATAATTCAAACCCACAAAATCAACACAACCTCTCAACATATTCGATTCATCATCTGTAAAACATGCCAATTTGTCTCCAGGTACAAATTCTATCATGCTTTTTGGGTACTGTCCATACAGGACCGGTTCCAAAAACCTACAACAATAAAAAAAAATGATAAGAGACAAAAACTATTTTTAAAATATCATTTTAATCTCATAATATTATGCGTTAACGTCCATTTTTCGCAAAAGTACATCAATTTTTACTAGTATTGGGACGTTTGCATAAAGCTGAAAGTTACAAAACCAATAATGAGTCAAAAATGATGTTGTTTTGCAAAAATTGAATGCAAATTTATCAATAAATTAAGAGGGTGTTTGGCTAAACTTATTTGAAATATCTTATAAGCTCTAATATCTTATAAGTTGTTTTAAAAGCTTATAAGATGTAATTTTTAAGTAGCTTATAAATTGATAAAGTGTTTGGCTAATACAACTTATAAGATCTTTGATAATTTATAACAAATATTTTTTAAATTTTTTAAAAACAATTTTTTTCTATTTTTTTTATCTTGAGGTGTGGTGGGTGGAGGTTGGGGAGTGGTGGGGTGGTTCCAGGTTGAGGTGGGTGGTTGGGGTGGGGGTGGTTAGGAAAATAAGTTGGGGAATCTCAACTTATTTTTTTACAGCTTATAGAATGTTAGAAGCTTATTTTTTTTATCTTATAAGCTGTTAAACATCTTATTTTGTCAAACACATTAGTAGTACTTATAAGCTTTTAAACAATTTATAAGATGTTTTAAGGAGCTTATAAGTTCAGTCAAACACCCTCTAAATTACATGATGAAATTGAATTTTTAACCATCGCCAATTTTAAAAAAAAAAAACAATTATGGAACAAAAAATATTTTTAACTAATGTTCGTGTACCATCCAAGCATAAAGTCAATTGCCCTATAAGCTGCAGCTTTATCTGCCTCTGAAGTTTCATCTCGAGGTACAAACCAATTTGCGTTAAGTACTATACCAATCTTGCCTTCTTGAATTTCCTGATCACAATTAAATATCGTGAATAATAAAACCCATTTTTCTTTTTTCGGAAAAGGCAAAACATTATTAAAACAGGGGCAAAATCCCCCTATATATAGGGTAGGTCTCTCATGAACCAGTGTTCACATAAACCCTCATTTTTAAATATTACTATCATATATAGACAAAACAAAATATCAATTTTATGTATATTAACTATTATTGTTTAAAAAAATAAATTTTTAAATAGTATAATATATATACATAATTGTGATAATATATATACATAACAATGATAATGTTTATATATAACAATGATATTTGAAGAAATTTCATGTAAACTCGTTTCACATGAGGCTTTGTCTGACAACTTTTAGTAGGCATATTTTTTGTTACATGAACGATAGTTTATGTATAAAGTGAATTTATGGAGTACTGTTGAATTTATTATGAATAAAATAATGTTTATGAATAAACCAATAACAATTTGAATAATAAAATTGTATTTGGGAGGTGAAGATAAAGTGTTGTATTCAATTTAAGAAATGCATACTAAAACTGGACCGACAAAAAAGAAAAACATGTCTACTAAAATCGAACAGATTGAGTTTTAATTAAAAGACAAAAATTTGCATGAAACCATATCTCATGGTATGAGACAACACACTCATTTCTAACAACATGTTTATATGTTATGTCCAATTTATACTCCATCTCACTGTCTCATGGCATGAAGCCGTCTCACACAAGACTTACTTATACTAAAATAATCATCATGTGTCAAATGTAATTAACACGTGTGTAAATGACCTGGAACTTGGTTCGGTACAATTGGACAGCTTGAGCATGGGCAAGAAGCAAATTTCTAGCGACAGTATAGGCCTCCCATGGTTCAGCCTTGACGGAATTAGGGGACGGCGTTAGAGTTTGCGACGGAGCAGGGATTTCGTGGGTCGGTTGAAGAATGTCCTTCATAAATATGTTAACACAATACGACCATGGTTCATTTATGGTAGTCCAGTGTTTGACCCTATCTCCAAATTCCCAGAAGCATACTTCTGCGTACTCACAAAAATCATCCCTACATATGTTTAATTGGAATTAATATTTTTTAGGATAAACAAAATTAATAAAAATTATAGAAAAGGAAAGAAATTAAATGAATTACATTATTTTTTTGTTTAAGAAGCCACCATACTCTTTTTCCAAGCAGTAAGGAGTGTCAAAGTGATGAAGAGTCACAAAAGGCGTCATGCCTGCATAAAGTGTAAATATATGTGTGTATATATATGTATATGAGTGGATCTCATGTGCACCAATTGCATTTTGTAATTGGACACAGGGGTGAAATATACTGATTAATATAAGTGAAACGTGCATATAATAAACCTAAAACGTTAAGATTAAATTTAACTAAAAATGTGAACTAAAATGTATAAACTAATATTACTTAAAAATGCAGTTTAATATAACTGAAATGTGGCGAGTGTATGGACCTAAGATTCAAGGTGCACGTACACTACAAGAAAATAAAAAATTGTCTAAAAAAAATTCAATATAGTTACGAGATTTCCAAAAAAAAAAAAAAATATAATGAGAATTGTCTAATACTTGCCTACAAAATTTTCTAGTTAATTTTTATAAGTAAATTATTTGTAGATAAATTTTTGTAACAAATTGTTTATGGGTAACCAATAGATTTTATTTCCTATGCACATTGTTTGTAGGTTGAAAAATAAATATGTTTACATGATTAGAAAATTTTGTAAGCAGTCTCCGCTGCGTAACTTTTTGTTGAAAATTTAGTATTTTAATTTTTTCTAAATAATTCTTTTTTTTTTTTGGACACTTTTTTTTTTAAGAATTAATTTGTGTATATATAAGCTTTTATACATTTATTTATAAAGAGGGATACATACCGTGGGCTAAGACGGTGTCAATAACGTCATTGTAGAAAGCAATTCCTTCTCTATTGATCCCACCACTACACCTTCCACCTATTTATCAGGATTTTATAAATTCAGTTACAATTTAATAATTGCTAAAATACATTTTCGAGATTGCTGTTAATTTTAAAATAGGCAAAATATTAAATAAAAGTTAAAAATTAATTACTTGGCAATATTCTTGGCCATGAAATCGAAAATCTGTAGGAATCCAAACCCATTCTCTTCATCGTCTTAATATCTTCCTGCAATTAATTACTTGTACTATTTTAATTATATATCATTTATAAACTTATTTCTTTTTTATTCACCAACTCATATATCAACATAAGATACTTAAAAAAAATACCTTGTATCTATGGTACATATCACATGCAACATTTCCATTGGACCCATCAGATATTGACCCTGCACCACCCATATAATTAATTAATTATCACTAAAATATTATTAAATAAATAACTAGAAAGAGAGAGAGACCAGGATTGTTAGTAGAAAACTCATCCCATATGCTGAGGCCTCTCCCACCTTTTGCATAAGCTCCTTCAACCTACAGAAAATTAAATTAAAAAAAAAGGAACAAATACAAGAAATTAACATCAGTATATGTATATCTATCTATGTCTCTAATTTTTGTACATTAATTAAACCTGATATGCAGATGTTGCAGTTCCAAAAATAAAATGTTTAGGGAAATTATGACGTCTTAAATAGCTATTATCCGTTTCAGCTGGAACTGGCCCTATGAAGGAAGGATCGTGTGATAGCTCCATTAATTGCTAGCTGAATTAAAAACTAATGAAAAAAATCTAACAGAAATTAAGACTTCTAATTAATTATTAGTATTTATAATATTGCAGTTGAGCTTGATGATCAAAATGAAGATACATGTCACCTATATATAATATCGGTGCTCAATGCATCCCTTGTACAGCGTTAATCTCATTTTCCTTTTTCAGTGGTTAAATTAATTGTGAAAATAAGACGTGTTTATTTGATTTTAAAGAGGATAAAGACTTGTAGGAAGATTAGGGAGGCAAGGTCGATTTTTCACTTCGACAGATGTTTCCTTTTTTAGTTAACGCTCTTGCTTTTCTAAGGGCCCATTTCGCTTTAAAGGAAAAAAAAAAAAAAAAAAAAAAAAAAACCGTATTCACCTCAAAAAAAAAAAAAAATCGCTAATTTGTGATGGAATTTGTGACAGTATCTTTACAGGTGGTAAACGACGGCATTGGCACGACTTTTTAGACTATAAATTTATCGCAAAATTGACGTTTGAATTTTGCAACGGTTTCTAGTTGTCATAAAGCTATGGGGTTACCATGGCGCATTGAATACAGTGTAAATCGATTACCACCGCCCCATTTGTGACGAAAATTATAGTCGCAACTTCAAAGTTAAAATTTGTGATGAATATTCATTAAAAGAATTGGGCAAATTTTTTTATTTAGGCCAATTAGAAAATAGGATTGCAAAAATAGGGTTGCTGCAGAAAAGTTTACGCATATAGGGTTGATCGTGCTTGGGAGTGGCGATCAAAAGAGAGGATCGCGTTCACCAGGCGCGATCTACACATAGCCAGCATTTCAACCTCTTGATCGCGCCTGGCAGAGGCGATCAAAAGAGAGAATCGCGCTCCCCAGGCGCGATCAACACTAAGAGGTGCCACGTAGTAGATCGCCCTTACGGGAGGCGAGTCTCGACAGCTACTGACACACGCACATGGCTCCCACGCGGTTGCTGCTTCCCACGCCACTCCGCGCCCACGCCAGACCCCTATTTTGGCCGTATATGTTTGTCTAAAATGCATATAACACTTGCTTTCTTCTTCTTCTTCTTCTTCTCATTCTCTCCACACGAAAATTACACTTGTTTCCTCCCCTTTTCTGCACAAAATAATTTTTCTTCCTCCCCTTTTCTGCACAAAAATAAAAGTTAGTTGGTATTTTGCTATCTACCTGAGGAGTACAGACACTACTATCAAAATGTAAATTCTTCAAAAAATAATTAATAATATTTTTCGAATTTTTTTGCATGCATATATTATCTAGATGAAAAATTTTCAGTATATATATGTAAATTGCAATTATTGTACACATAGTATTTATTCTTGGTTCTAAAAAACAAACAATGTTATTAAATATTTTAATGAATTTAGTTTGTCCATATATCGACATGTAATTGTGTTTGCTGTGAATTTAGTTTAGGTGTCTTTTTTTGTAATTTAATTATTTTAATATATAACTTATTTTGAGGTGTTTAATATCATTTCACTTGGAGAAACATCAATCAAATTAAGGAATATCATATTTAGGATGATGCATGTTCCTTGACATAATTATATGATTCACCCATTTTTTCCAAAATAAAAATACGTTTATTTTGTACATCATTTTATAAAAATTTTTGAATTATAAATTTATTTGGAATATATTCTAAAATTATTAATAAAAATATATTGTTTGATAGGAACTAACCTATAAAAAGTTAAATTTTAATTTAAAAAAAAAAATCATGCATAAATAAATATATTATATTACAATAAACTATTTTTAATTAAAGGGTATTAATTTCATTGTAAAATTTATTTAAAGGGTATTAATTATTTACACTATAATATAGTAATTTTGAATAATATTAATTGTTTCATTAAAAAAATTAGTCGAAGAATATTAATTGTATCATTAAAGGATATTAGTTATTTTATTATAAGATATTAATTGTAAACCAATTTAACCGTGAAACTAGTTTACACAAAACGGACTTAAAAAATTGTTATATACGTCAACCATTAAATCATTTCCGTATATTGTATAATTAGACATTAAAATTTATAAGTGTGTTGTGTTTTTGAAGATATGCCAATCTCTCGCGATATTGGAATCCTTGTGCGCTCTTGTGGAGCTGTTATTGGAACAAGAAGAGTTGATCGTATGCTTGATTTCTATGGTCTATTACGTGTGTTGTCTGAGATTACGGGATTAGATTTGCGAGTGTATTCTTTGAATGTGTCTTGCATAATAAATAATGGGAATGCCTCCTCTAGTTGTCCTATTAGGAACAACAACGACCTTCTTTATTTCTTCCATCCACAAGCGGGGCTCAATTCAGTTTAGCTATTAGTGGAGGTTGAAATGAAGGTGCAGTACCCAGCATCCCATGGTCAGTGGGAGAACCAATACTATCCTTCTGAAGGGTCAGGTCGTGGCGGAACCAATATGGATAGACCTTCAAACATTGCATACGAGGCCCTGCAAGTGAACCATAATGAGTGGGGTGCTTGGGAAGATGAACCCTACCAACGTTTAGGGTCTAGTCATGCCGGTGGTTCAAATCCTAATGTTGGACCTTCTGGTATCACTAAGATAATAGCCCCTATCGGCACCTCCATAGCTGATATAGAAGGTGATCTATATCCAGACTTTACTTGTAATTCTGAACCAAGCGACAATGGTTCTGAGGACGAGGGGCCGTCTGATGAGGATGATACCACTAACAATCCTTGGATGCCAAGTATTGCTGTACCAAATTCTCTAATGCCAAGAGTGAGACCTCATCCAAATTTGGTTGGAGTGCCATTTTTTGATAGGTCATGTGATGATGTACCTGTTGATTCAGTAGGCGTTCCAAGTGGTGATCTGGGCTACGATGCGGATGATGGAGTTTTGAGGTTAGGAATGATCTTCAAAGACAAAGAGACTGTGATCAAGGTCGTGAAGAATTACTCGGTCCAACATGCAAGACGTGAGTACAGAGTCGAAGAGAGCAACTCGAAGTCAATGAAGTTGGTGTGCAAGCAGAACTATGCAAGTGAAAATGACAATTGCTCGACATTGCAACACTGTGAGTGGCATTTGCGCGCCTCATACCGTAAAAGATCTGGTCATTGGGAAATCACCAGGTTGGGACCGCCACATACCTGTCTGATGGATATTGACTCACGCAGTCATTCAAATCTATGTAAAAACTTGCTTGCAGCTGACTTGGAGAGTCTCATACAAGTTGAACCAGCATACGACGTTAAATGTGTCGTGGAGCATGCAGATAAGAAATATAATTACACTATTTCATATCAAAAGGCATGGCAAGCGTTGAAACGTGTTAGAGAGAATGTGTTCGGAACTTGGGAGAGTTCATGTCAGTATTTGCCCAAGTATATGAGGGCCTTGCAGAAATACAATCCCGGGACCATTGTGGAGTGGAAGCACAAGGCAACGATTGAGTGGAATGTGCACACGTTGGGCTATGTCTTCTGGGCATTCAAGCCATGCATTGAAGCATTCATGCATTGTCGCAAAATACTTTGTGTAGATGGTACTCACCTTTACACTAAGTATAAACACAAATTGTTGATTGCTAACACCCTTGATGCCAATCAGAAGATCATTTCAGTAGCATATGCCATTGTTGACGATGAAAGTTATAAATCTTGGAAATGGTTTCTTAATATGTTAGCCACACATGTTGTCGGTGATATGGAGGGGGTATACCTTATTTCTGATAGACATAAGGGTATACTGAAGGCAGTGGACGAAGTCCCAGCATTTTCACCACCAAGAGGAGTGCATCGTTATTGTTTAAGACATGTTGCTTCAAATTTCAATACTCAGTTCAAAAGTCAAAAGCTGAAGGACTTGTGTTATGTTGCGGGAAGAGCATTGTCTGTAAGACATTTTGAGATAAGGATGAACGAAATACGAGTTTTAAGCGAAGAAGGTCATGAGTATCTACGAAACATCGATCCTACCAAGTGGACATTTTGCCATGATGGAGGTCACCGTTTCGGTGTTATGACAATTAATATCTCAGAATGCATCAACGGTGTTCTTAAGGGTGCACGACGCCTCCCAATCACAGCCATCGTCAGTGCAACTTTCACACGATCCAAAAATGCATTTATGGAACGTGCTAAAGAAGCAGGGATTTTAGTGTTGAGAAATCGGATGTGGCCTAAATATGTTCATGACAGATTTGATTCAGGGCAGCGAGAGGGGATGAAACATCGAGTAGACCTTTTTAATCAGGAGGTTGGATCAGCCAGAGTTTCTACTCGTATTAAGGGCTCAGTACAGTATCGCACATACAGAGTTGCATTATCGAGACGCGAGTGCGATTGCGGGCTATGGAAGTTGGATGGTATCCCATGCTCACATGCATTGGAGGTGTGTAGACAATTCAAGATTGATCAAAGTGTGTATGTGCCCGACTGTTACAGTACAAATGTGTATACTTCGACTTACACATCTAGGTTTTTTGAGCCATTGCCGGATCCTGAGGAGTGGGATGAACCCAATTTCCAACTGAGGCATAATCCAGATCGCAGGATAAGGCGTCGTGGTCGAGATGTGACGTCCAGGATTCACAATGAGATGGATTGGGCCCAAACCCGCGCTAGACAACAGTACCAAGCCCAAGATAGAGCTGGACCTTCGCATTGATGTTTTGAACCCCTTTGCTGAATTCACTGTAAGCTTTGAATGTGAAAAAAGAGATGTACATTCGCTGCTTTCTTCTTCTTCCTTCTCCCATTTTCTTCGTGTTACTTAAATTATTTGTGTAATTGGGACGGAGGTAGTACAACTTAAATTATTTGTGTAATTATATTAATGAATAAATTTAATTTTATATGGGAACAAATTTTACTGGACATAATTTTTAAGGAATTAAAATTAATTTAAAAAAATGTCACAAGTAGCGGTATTAAAAATTGCATACATAAATAAATTATCAATTAAAAATAAATATATATACAAAATATCATACAATTAGTGACGACGTAAATGACCACCCGTGCCACATCGTGTCGGACGTCTATCACGATGACCACGACGAGGTTGTTGTTCATCTTGGCTTGGTCCAGGGTTTTCACTTGTGCCCGCAAATGGTATAGGCGTTGAAGAAAAATTTGGTTGTTCTTGTGAGAATTGAGGTTGATAATAGGTATTCAAATCAATACCCGTGTTTAACATCTCAGTAAATGAACCACCCCATGATGTAAGAAAATCTGTCACACATTTAATGAATTTAGATCAATAATATATTTTACAATATATACATTTACTTATATAAGTTGATAATAATACCTTGTTCATTATAAGGTGTGTGAAAACTCGGCTGGGGCACCTCCTGTTGAAACGTCGATGCAGAAGCAGACTGAGGTACCCCCTCATAGCTACCCCAACCAACTATCAAATATGTAATAATAATATATTACAAATAAATAAACATTATCTCTTAAAAAATATATTTTATTTGTGTAATTTCAGGATTTAGTAACTTGCATACCATCTCCAGCAGGTTGTGTGTAAGCTCCATGTCCAAATGAGGGTAACCCATAATGTGTGTGAGGCGTAGGCTGAGACGCCCCCTCATTTGATTGTCAGGCTGCTATCAAATTAACAGTGATATGCATATATAATAAATAAAATAATAATTATTAATTTCTTAATATTGAATTACATACCATATGCAGTTGGTTGTGTGTTACCCAAAAATTCAGACGTGGAAGCATCTGTCACATGTTATAAAAAAATTATAATAACTAAATAAATGTAAATCCACTTAAGGTCATATTTACAAGTGTAATTTTGTAAATTGCATACCATTTCCAGCACCATTGTTGATGATCTTTCCTAATCAACGATGATTAGTGGCTGTTTCTCTTTGTTAAGATCACCAAACAAAATCCGAGATCATAAAATTTGATTAAGTAATATACAATAAATTTGCAAGAGTCTTGGTAATATTTTTGAATTATTGAAAAGAATCCCCTTCTCCATACAAATGAGGGGGTATTTATAGATACACAAGAAAGCCATGTGTCATTACCCTAATGGTTTAACCATTGGATTTTTGCCATGTATTGAGACACTTGTACAACATCTAAGATATTAACCATTAGATTTATGCCAAGTGTTAGGACACTTGGATCATATCTAGACTAGTGACTCTTGGAGTTCTTAATGTTGTACTTGGTCTTTTGAGATGACTCACTTGCTTTCTCTGGTGGCCTTTTGCTCGCTTGTATATCCTTGCGGGGTACTACTGACCTGCTGGTCGCCTCTTGTCTTTCCTTCTTATATTAACTTATTCTTTATATTTTGCTATGTTGGTCGCCACTTGCCTGACTACGCTCTTGGTCGCCAACAGCTTTGTTCAACTTTGTACGTTCTTGGTCGCCTCTTTCTTGCTTTTAGTTTTAGTCCTTTTAATTCTTCAACGTTGTTGCTCGCCTGGTCGCTCATCAACATTGCCCCCTGACTTGTTCTTTATTAGGAAAATATTTGACTAATAAGGAGCAAGGCACAACTTTTGATAAAATGCCTCATGTATTTATTAGGCGGGCAACAGATCTTAACTTTCGTTAGGTGAGGAACTCATAAGCGAACATCCGGTCATCTGGGCGAGCATGAAGGTATTAGACGTATACGTGACGGTTGGATTCTCAATGATCTCGGGATTCGAAGCGTCGTGGGTGGCAGGTGACATCATTGCCGCCCACGTCCATGCTATTTTTGCGGGTAGGGGCCTATAGAATTTTTGTAAATTCTATTTTGGCCCCCGTTTTTAGCCCTTATAAATACCTCATCTTCTCCATCTTTTCATCTTTTCGAAATCTTTCATTTCCTCTGCCATTAAAACGCCCCTTCGAGCTTTTTCGTCGTCCATTCTTGTCGAGTTCCTGATCAAATTCACGTGCAATTTCCAGGTAGTCCTTGATTACTACTTCCTACATTTATTTCTTTCTTTGATTTTGCTTTTGATTTCGTATTTAATCTTCCTTATTGAAAAATTTTATTTCGCCGCCGCTGCTCATCCTCCAGCGCCGCCGTCGATCTCCCGGCGTTTCTAAAAATTTTATATCTTTCCATTTTCCTTTCTTCTTTTTTATTTCCCACAATGTCCTCTTTGAATGAGGGTGCCTCAATCGAGATTTTTGAACGAAACCCTGGGAAACGTCCCATGGAAGAAAACGCTTCCCCTGCTCCTCGCCGATCGATTCGACAAGCTCTGGCACAAAATCTAAGGACACTACTGCTCGACGAAGAGACGGGTTCAGAGGCGTCTTCTGTTGTTCGCTCAGTCGAAGAACACGCCTCTGAAAATTCTGGCGATGATGAGGTCCAGAATCCTGCTGGTCGCCTTGATGCTGGAGGAGCGACTTCTTCTGACTTGGGAGAGGATTCAGAGGAAGTGGCCGCTGAGATTGATGCGGAAGGCGACCAGTCTGAAGTGGAGCGACCACCACTATCAGTCACTTGGGAGTTCCTTGAGGAGATTGGCTTTCCCACCTCCAGAGTGGCTCCTGAATCTCAAATTCCTGAAGGCGTTGTTCGCCAAGATGAGTGGGAGGAGTATGCTGCTCGCTATTCCCGTGCTTTTCCTGTTCGCCCCCGTGCTATCGTGCCCGCTCAGAAGAATATCAACACTTATGCGGCGAGCAGGATTTCGAGCCTAGTTGTTGAGGACGATTTGGAGGGTTTCAGGTCTTATTACAAGATCCCATACGACATTTTTCTTTATGCCCCCAAGGAAGGAGAAACTGCTGATCGCCCCCCTCCAGGCTGTACAGCGATCAACCTTGACATTCTCAACACGGGGTTTCCCTTGCCGCTCCATCCCCTCATTGGTCGCTTTTTGGAGGACATCAATCTAGCAATTACCCAAATTACTCCCATCGGATGGAGTAATTTGCTTGCATTGATGACCCTTTTTGGCCTTGAAGGGTATAAAAACAAGCTTAGCACGGCGGAGATTCACTATGCCTTAGTTATCTCAGCCTGTAGCGAAGAAGGTGATGGTTGGTATTATGTAAAGGCGAGGACTGGGGTGAAGCTCATCACTGGGGTCGCCAACAAAGTTAAGAGTTGGCATAACCAATTCTTCTTCATTGGAGGAGATTGGCGAGCATCGGCGGATTTCTCTGGCGGCCAGGCGCGCATTAATACTCCTAAGTGTTTTGGGAAGATGAAACGTAGGCATCCTTGATTTTCTTTTGGGACCGCGTCGAGGACTAATTTTAATTTTTGTCTTTTTGTTGTTTTGCAGGACCCAGAGCTGCGAGGTGGGGACAACCAGCATAGAGTGACGAGTTTTTCTTCACTTTGGCCTTGATCGTGTTGCGAGATCCTGCTACTTGCGACATAAATTATCTTTTGAAAGCCAATCATCGGAAGATTGCTCAACTCTTCACGAGTCCTCATCACTTGGAGGCTCAAGCAGACATCCCTGAAGGTAAATTGCTTAACCTCTTTGTTCGCTTGCCCGCCTGGTCGCCTCTTTTAAATTCTATCTTGAAACAGATCGGCGAGTGACCGTTGCCATCCCAACCATTCCACAATCTTATCATCTGTTGGCCGCCCGAGTAAAACAGATGGCTGCCGAAGCACCTACAAGAAAGAGACAGGATCCGCCCCTCTCCCTTATGCGTCTCCGGGCTGGGGAAAAGCCAGGCGCTCCTGGTCGCCAATCTAAGGGAGCCCCCAAGGTTGCTACTCCCTCCCGCGGTGGGGGAAGGGAAAGAGAAAAGGAAAAAGGTTCGAAGAAGGCTCCCCGAGAGAGTTCTCATGGCGAGAAGGAGGCTACCGAGCGACCATCCAAACGTTCCAAAACTACGATTGAGGCGAGCAGTCGAGATCCAAACTCTCCGGCTTCAAGGCCTTCTTCCGTTGAGGTCGTGAGCGAGCAACAAACCGTGTCTGCTATATTAGTGAAAAAACGAGCATCAAATGATCGCACATACTTGGGATATGACCCTGTGAAACTGAGGGAGTAAGTTCCTAAATTCTTCTCCGATGGTCGCCTGTTTAAATCTTTTTCACTTTATTTAGTATTTTACTTTCTTTCTAGGTATAAACCTGAAGAGCATCCTGGGCGAACAGAAGTGCTTCACAGTGTTAGCTGTGTTAAAGCTCCCCCTCCATACTTGGACATACCGGACTCTCATGTTCGCCGGGCGACTGAGATGGTTCCTCGTGCTTGGACTAAGACTGCCGAGGAGATCATCCAAGATCAAACTGCCAGCGACAATGCTCGCTTGGTCGCCTACAATGCCAGTCATCAAGCCGTGGCGGCCCAAAGACTACTGGATCAAATTATTTTGTTGGAAAGGACCAATCGTAGTCTTGGCCGCAAGATCGAAGGCTTTGAGGCGGAGAAGGCGGCTGTCCTAAAGAAGAAGGATGAGGAGCTCGCCCAGGAGAAAGCTGAACACTCCAAAGCGATAGCAAATCTGGAGCAAATGTATAACGCTTCCTTGGCTAGCGAGCAATTTGCTCTGAATCAATCGGAGAAGCTTTCTCTTGAGTTAGGAGTGGCCGATGAGCGAGTACGAGCGCTAGAGGTTGAAAAGACAGCCATGGTCGCCCAAGTGGAGGAGCTTCAAGCCGAGGTTGCTCGCCTCAAGCAGGAGAATGTCGGGATGGTCGCCTACAATCTTTATGCTCAGGATGTGGCGGACAATACTAACCTGGGGTATATTTGTGCTTATGCTGAGAACTTAAGATCGGTGAAGTTCGCCTTGGACCATAACCTAGACGTTTTGGCCACTGCGAAAAAGGACTTTGTTGATTATGTTCAACGCAATCCCCTTGGTGAAGGGTTTAGGCTTCCCCTGGCTGATCTTGGGGAGATGGGAATTTCCTTGGACATTTTTGGTGAAGGCGTTGAAATCGTTCCTCCCGAGTCTTCCGGCGAGCAGCCGAGTAAGGAGGCGGACATCTTCGATGGCCTTCACTCTCTCCCCTTGACCCCAATTGAAGGGGCGAGCACCTCTGCTGTGGCGACCACGATTGTGGCGGCCTCTACTGAAGAAGCGCCTTCTGCTCCGGCGATTACGGATGCGCCTCCAACTCCTCCTGCCTGAAGATTTTGTACTTTTTGTTTCTTTTTAAATTTGTATTGAGGCTAGTTTGTACTCTTTCATTCCCCTTTTGATGTAACAATCTTTTTTCTTAATGAATGAAAAGTTTGAATTTTTGTTTCTATTTCTTTTGTTTCCTTCTTGTTCGTGCATTTTTCTTTCTTTTAGAATAAACCTTTTGTGCCTTAATGCTCGCCTGATCGGTTTTCATGGGCTTTTTTGTCTTTTAAAAAGACTTGCCTTAAATGATTTGGCCTTTTGGTCCTTTCATGGACTTGGCTTTGAATTTAATGTTTCTCTCTTGGTCGCCTATAAACCGGGGCTTTGCTATCCTCGCGTGGATTTAGCCTTGGGTCTTGTTCGCTCTTAGCACTGTTGCTCGCCTCCTGCATGACTGTCTTGAGCGAACAACTTACTTTATCAAGTGAATAATTTTGACAACTATTTTTGCAATACAACATAGATATTTATAATATACAAGATCTTGAATATTTTCCCTAGTATTTACAACTGTGTTTTCAGATAAACACGAAACGTCATGGAATTTTGAATTAAATTTCTACATTCTCTTTGCAACTTCCTGTCTACTGATAATACTTCTTCAGCAAAGCTGCATTCCAGGAGTATTGGGCCGGGTTGCCTTTCATGTCTTCTAGATCATAAGTGTCGTTGTCCCATTTTTGAGTTATCTTGTATGGGCCCTCCCAAGTTGGTCCAAATACTCCTGGTGACGTTCCCAAAATCTTTTTGAGCATGAGGTCTCCAATTTTGAATTCTCTGACCTTTACCTGTGAATTGTAATACTTTGCGATCCTCCTTTTGTATACCGCGTTCTTTATTTCCGCCGAAATTCTTTTTTCATCAACCAAATCCATCTCTGCAGCCAAAGCTTCGTCGTTTGTTCGTTCATTGAACGTTGCTGTTCGTTCCGTTGGGACCTTCAATTCTACGGGTATCACTGCTTCAATTCCGAACGCCATGGTGAAAGGGGTCTCTCCCGTACTTGTCCTGTAGGATATTCGATATGCCCATAGCACCTCTGGTAGTTCTTCTGACCACTTTCCTTTTTTATCCATCAACCGGATCTTTAATATATGTTTGATTATTTTGTTGACTGCTTCCACCTGGCCGTTGGACTGCGGATGATATGGGGTTGAAAAATGCTTTTTAATTCCCCATTTCTCGCAAAAATTCCTTATCTTCTTACCCTCAAATTGTCGTCCGTTATCTGTCAGGATTGCCTGTGGGATTCCAAACCGACATACGATGCTTTTCCATATAAAACTTATCATCTTTTCTTGTGTGATTGTTACGAGTGCCTCCGCTTCAGCCCATTTTGTGTAATAATCCACAGCTACCACGGCGAACTTCACATTTCCTTTTCCAGTTGGGAAGGGTCCAATGATATCAATCCCCCATTTTGCAAATGGCCATGGGCTATTAACTGTTATCATTTCTGTTGGTGGCTTGTGGATGTTAGGTGCAAATATTTGGCATCTGTGACAAGTTCTTGCTACTTTGATAGCATCTTGCAGTAGTGTTGGCCAGTAATACCCTTGTCTGACTGTCTTGTAGGCCAATGCACGTCCCCCAGCATGATTTCCACAGACGCCTTGATGAATTTCCTGTAAAACTTCCTGTCCTTGCCTTCTTGTTAGGCATTTCAATAGCGGAAGCGAGAATCCTCTTTTGTACAACTGATCGTCCATGATTGTGAATCTTGCTGCTCGCCTGGCTATTTTGGCTGCTTCCTGAGGATCCCCCGATACTTCACCATCCTGGAGGTATTTGACAATAGGTGCCCTCCAATCATCTTCTTCGCCTTCTTCGTTTACTTGATTCACTGTATAGTCAAATGTTGATGGACGACATATTTTTGTGATGGTGATTTCCGACAACTCTGCTGGACCCGTGCTGGTGGCCAGGCGAGCCAACGCATCTGCTTGGGCATTGTTTTCCCTGGGTACCTGTTCAATGTATATTTGTTCAAACATGGAAGCAAGATGGGCTACGATTTTCTGGTATAGTGCCATGCTCTCATCTCTAGCTTCATATTCCCCACGGACTTGGTTAACTATCAACTGCGAATCCCCGTATATTTGTAATCTCCTTACCCCGACTGCTAATGCCAGACGGAGTCCGGCTATCAGCGCCTCATATTCGGCCTCGTTATTTGTTGCCATAAAATCAAATCGCACTGCTGAGGTAAAAATTTGTCTGTCTGGGCTGATTAGCACTATTCCAGCTCCTGATGCCATGTTGGTGGATGATCCGTCGACATACATATGCCACGGATGATTATGACCTCTCGTCGGATATTGAGGAAAGGTTAGTTCGACTATGAAGTCGGCTAACGCTTGTCCTTTGATCGCTGTTCGAGGTGCATATGATATCCCGAATTGGCTTATTTCAAGGGACCACTTAAGGAGGCGACCAGCGGTGTCTGGTCGCTGCAGAACTTGTCTTAATGGGAAAGTTGTCAGGACTTCTATTTGGTGGTCGAAAAAATATGGCCGTAATTTTCTGACGCTCATCACCAACGCGTATGCCAGTTTTTCCATCGGGGAATATTTGACTTCGGCTTCATGCAATGCCTGGCTTACATAGTATATAGGCAGGTGAAACTTCCCCTCTGCACGAGCCAAAACCGAACTGATGGCCACCTCTGAGGCTGCCAAGTAGAGGTATAATTTTTCTCCTGGGATCGGTTTGGATAGGATTTTGGTATCACCAAGATATTCTTTCAACTGTTCAAATGCCTTTTGACAATGATCTGTCCATTGGAATCCACCTTTCTTTATAGCATCGAAGAAAGGTCGACATTTGTCACCAGACCTTGATATGAATCTATTCAGAGCAGCTAGACATCCTGTAAGCCGCTGCACTTCCTTGACGGATCTTGGTGGCTGCATGTCCAGAATAGCTTTCACCTTTGATGGGTTTGCTTCAATGCCTCGTTGGCTAACAAGATGTCCGAGGAATTTGCCTGAATGGACTCCAAAGCTGCTTTTTTTAGGATTCAGCTTCATGTTATATGCTCGGAGTATCTCGAACGTTTGTGTTAAATGTTCCAAATGGTCTTCTTTTCTCGGGCTTTTCACGACTATGTCGTCCACGTATACCTCCATTGTTTTGCCAATGTGTTCATTGAACATTTTGTTGACGAGTCGCTGATACGTGGCACCTGCATTGATTAACCCAAACGGCATTCTCTTCCAACACAACAAATTTTTATTGGTGTAAAAAGCCGTACTCTCCTGGTCGTCCGGGTGCATGGGTATCTGATGGTAGCCTGCAAATGCATCCATGAACGTGAGGAGTTCATGTCCCGCTGTGTTGTCCACTAGTTGGTCTATGTGTGGCAGCGGGAAATTGTCTTTTGGGCACGCAGCATTCAAATCCGTGAAGTCAATGCACAGTCTCCACGCACCATTTGATTTTTTCACTAATACGGGATTCGCCACCCATCTGGGACATAGCGCTTCTTTGATGAGGTCGTTGCTTAGAAGCTTCTTTACCTCCACATCCAATGCCTCGTATTTATCGGGTCCAAACTTCCTCCTCTTCTGCTTCACCGGTTTTCTGGTTGGGTCAACATTTAGCTTATGACTGGCATGCGCAGGGCTGATGCCTACCATATCTGCATGTGACCATGCGAATACATCGAGATTGGACTTCAAGAACTCTTCCATCTTGGATCTGTAAGGCTCTGGGAGCTCAGATCCGATGAAGAGTTCTAAGTCTTCTCGGTTCGGGTCGACTCTGATTGCTTCCAACTCTTCAACTGGTGTTGCTCTTCTCTTTTGGTCTTTCCATCGAGGATCGATGATGGGCCCATCCAAGTTGAGTTCATCTTCAACTATCATCGGCTCCGCTCCCATCCGTGGTTCGATGTCTTCGCCTTTGTTTGAACAAGATGCAATCTCTTGTTCCTTATGCTTGCCACGGATTTCCTGCTCGTCGCTCTGTTGTTCATCTATCTCCATCATTTCTGTATCGATGGATCCCATAACATCGTTGGATACTGAAGGTTCATTTCCAGCGCTCCTGCTCGGTTGTTCGTTCACCATTGACACTTGGTTGTCTTTAGGCTGCATTTGCAGGAGGCATTCACGAGCTCTTTTTTGATCGCCTTTCACTGTACCTGATCCCTTTGATGTCGGAAATTTGACACAATAGTAGTACGTTGAAACAGCCGCTTTGAATTCATTGATAAAAGGACGACCGAGAAATCCGTTATAGGAAGATTGCTGATCTACTACTAAGAATTCTAGCATTCTAGTCATCCTCCTGTCAGGATTCTCGGTCGATACAAGTTCGACTGATAACGTAACTACTCCTAGGGGATCGGTTACAGCATCACCGAATCCCATTATCTTATGATTACATTGTTTCACATATTCCTCACAATCTCCTATTTGATCTAATGTGCTTTTAAACAGAATATTGGTGTATGATCCAGTGTCCACAAGTAGTCGGTGGACTCTGGTCCCCATGATGTTAGCACATATGATCAGCGAGTCATTATGTGGAGTGAGCACTCCGTCCAAATCTTTCTCTGAAAATACTAGGTCTCCCGTCTTCTTGGTGGCCTGGTTGACTCCTACCTCTCTCACTTGGGCTACCGCCCTTAGTTCCGCTTTCCTCTTCCTTTTTGACATCAGAGGCCTTCCATCTGAACATCCCCCGATATGTCCACTTGATTCGATCATAAAAACTTCCCGCATCGGTTCTGCTGGTGTTGTTGAGATTCTCTTTCCCTTCTTAGTTGCTTTGGTTGGTTGGTCGTCACTGTCCTCGTCATCCGAACCGGGCATATTGACATCCCTAGGTCTTTTCCCGGGTTCCCTCTTCACGAATTCGGACAGTTTACCCTCCTCATAGAACCTCCATAATTGTTTCAACAGATCACGGCATTCACTAGTGAAATGTCCGATGTTCTGGTGGTAAGCACAGTATTTGTTTGGATTCAACTTTCCGCGTTCTTGCCGGATCTTTCTTGGTTCCGACAACATGTCTCTGTCTTTGACGTTGTGGTACACCGCCTCTATTGACGTAGCCAGCACTTGATTTAACCTGTCCTTCATTTATGTTCCTTCGTTAAAAGCTTTCATGTTTTTCGGAGCCTTGTAATCACCTCCCATGGGTTTCTTTCCAGCTTTCTTGGGATCATTCTTATCACCCAGCTCTTTCTGCAATGCCTCTTGCATCGATACATGAATCCCAGCCTTGTGTCGGAACTCCATGTATGTTTTTGGACACGTCAAGTGCATTTCTTTCCACAACTCGGTTCCTTTTTTCAGCCCTGCCATTACTGCAACTATTTTTGTGTCTTCACTTACCATCTCCCCTCCAATAGAACCTTATCGAATCTTTCCAAAAATTGTTTGTCCGACTCTTCGTCTCCTTGCTTAATGTCTGCCAGCCTGTGTCTCTGGGTGAGGTAAGACCCGACCGTGGAGAAGTGCGATAGAAATTCCTTGCTGAGTTGCATGAACGAACTGATGGAGCCTGGAGTTATTGCAGAAAACCATCTGTGAGGGCCGTCACCAAGAGTCAACGGAAAATTCCGACATTGAGTTGCATCGGATGCCTTAACCGATATCATGTAATCGGTGTATTTTGACAGATGTACTTTCGGGTCTGAATTTCCCTCGTACAAACTAATGGCTGGAAATTGTACTTTCTTTTGTACCGGCGCATTAAGGATATCCGGGGACAAGGGTGATGATGGCAACATCGTCGATCCGTTGCCTTTCCTTTCCTCCAACTGTTTTTGCATCTCCTCCACCGCTTTCTTTAGAGCTTGCCACTCATCTGGGGACGTTTTTCCGCTAGAAGGCTGTTCGTCATGATTAGGTTCAATGACCTCTTCATGATGCAGTCCCTTGCTAACGGGACGTTTCTCTTGAGTGGCATGCCTAGTGATGTTACTGGCTCCATTGGGACCTAGTCGCCCAAAGGCTGATCTCCTTAGCCTTTCATGCACTGAACGGCGAGCAGCAGGGTGTGTTTGCTCTGGTGCTCGCTCTTCGCCTCTCAGTTGATCGTCCCTGTGCGTTCCGCGATAACTTGCTCTTCTTGTGCGGTAGTGGCTTATACTCCTTGTGTCCCCGCTGCTCGACTCCTCGCCTGTCCCCGGAGTGGACTCTCCCCGACTTCCAAGTCTTTCACTCAAATGAGCCTTCCCTTTATTTCTACGGATTTCTTCGCTGTCCACCTCGTCATTTTGTGCGTCTCTTCTTCTTTCGCTTCGCTGCTCGCTTGCCCTGTTGGTCGCCGCCTGCGTCCCTGATGGCCCGACCATTTGTCGTCTTTGCAATGCTTGTAAAACAACAATCGTTTTTGCTAGCTCTTCGGGATTTTGAGCAAGAGCTTCTACTTCCGGCGGGATTGTATCAATGGTAACTTGGACATTTCTTTGCGAAGTTGCTTTTACTGTGCGTGCATGTCCTTCAGTGGACGAAACCCTAGTTTTTGACCTACGACTTGGAGACGTGCTCAAATGTCGTTCTTCTTGTGATCGAACCATTTTGGTTACCGAAAGACAAGTGGTAAGCGGATGAATGGGGTGATTTTATCTCCAACAAATACCTTTCGTAAGAGTTACTAGCCTTGTTTGTATGAATATGGTTGTTTGAAAACCCTAGTTCATACACACATGCATTTAAACTCTCAAAGTAATGTATAGATGTCTGATTTTGCTTCAAACAATGTGTACATTCGATTTCCGATGGCTTTCTCCCGGAGTCCGGCCGGACTTTGCAGATTCCGGTGGAGTTCTTCAACTTTCCTTCGACTTTTTTGTGAAACGGAGGTTCGGACCCTCCTTCTAGCGCCAATTGTTGATGATCTTTCCTAATCAACGATGATTAGTGGCTGTTTCTCTTTGTTAAGATCACCAAACAAAATCCGAGATCATAAAATTTGATTAAGTAATATACAATAAATTTGCAAGAGTCTTGGTAATATTTTTGAATTATTGAAAAGAATCCCCTTCTCCATACAAATGAGGGGGTATTTATAGATACACAAGAAAGCCATGTGTCATTACCCTAATGGTTTAACCATTGGATTTTTGCCATGTATTGAGACACTTGTACAACATCTAAGATATTAACCATTAGATTTATGCCAAGTGTTAGGACACTTGGATCATATCTAGACTAGTGACTCTTGGAGTTCTTAATGTTGTACTTGGTCTTTTGAGATGACTCACTTGCTTTCTCTGGTGGCCTTTTGCTCGCTTGTATATCCTTGCGGGGTACTACTGACCTGCTGGTCGCCTCTTGTCTTTCCTTCTTATATTAACTTATTCTTTATATTTTGCTATGTTGGTCGCCACTTGCCTGACTACGCTCTTGGTCGCCAACAGCTTTGTTCAACTTTGTACGTTCTTGGTCGCCTCTTTCTTGCTTTTAGTTTTAGTCCTTTTAATTCTTCAACGTTGTTGCTCGCCTGGTCGCTCATCAACAACCATACTGCGTGCGTGGAGCAGACTGAGGTACCCCTTGTTGAATACCTTGTCGGGGAAAAGGGGACTCTGATGGCATTGCTGAGGAATGTCTTCTCCGATTCCTAGACGTTGAAGGACCCGCATCTTCACGTCCTACGGATCTCCTTCTTCTTTGTCTTGTAGATCTTTCCTCAACTTCTACGTTTTCATCTGAGGCCACATCTTGTAGATAAGCAGGGTTTTCTATGAAAGGCTCCACTTCAGTGATGTAATTCTCAGTGAGCTCCAAATGACTATCTACTGATGCTCTATCATCAGGATTGCACTGTCTTTTACTAATTTTGAGCTTCCGAAACCAGCCTACCTGTAACCCAAAAAAAATGAGTGTTATTCATGTTTCAATTTTCAAACATTATACAATAAAGTTTGTGATATATATATTACCAAAAGATCTCGAGTAGATTTTTTGCTTGTTGGAAACCTCGGGCCACTGCAGTATACTCCACTGGTGAAATCAATCGTCGTGTAATTCCATAGTACCACTGCATATAGTCATTTGAGACCGGATTACCATTGTTGATAGGCGTGCAAGACATGAATGGTCGTCTGTTCCTCCAATAAGTAACCCATTTTTTATGTTTAATGGTCCAATCGCAGCCGGATCTTCCCTGGCGGGTATGATTATGCAACTCCTAGTCTCTACTTTCAACATCACTCGGAATGTTTTGGACCATTCCAAATTGTCTTAACACCCTATTTGGATAATGAAGCTCCACTATCCAAATATTAATCAGCGGACATTGTGACCTCCAATTTTGGGTCAAACAACGAGGTCCAAGACTCGAGATCTCCTCAGCTTGCTCATCATAGGGTTCCCAGATTAACTGTAATGATATACAAAAAAAAATTAATTTTGATCAAACACACTTATATATTTGTGCGGATCATTATAATAATAACTTACTTGGCCATCAGACAAACAATCAAATATGTCGCGATATAAACGAATCGAGTTGCTCGCGCTTTCAATGTGACTGTGATAATGTATCCACCTATAATTTAAGTAGGTATCACAATAAGTATGCATAGCCAAACAAATGTTATGCGATTTATAGATAAATGTGTTTAGAGAAAAATACCTAGCCCCATACGGTGGAAGCCCCAAATTGCGACCATCTACACTCATGATGTGTCCTTCTTGGAGCATAGGATATACGTTCCTTGATTGTATTGGTATTATCCTTGACCATGCCCATATCTGTTGTATTCATGGGTAAATTAGTTTCAACATACAACTAATCAATGATTTGTTTAAAAGTAATTAAAACTAATAAAAAAATTACCTGTAACAAGCATAATGGTCCACCGATAATCTTGCCATTAGCGTGGCAAGCCATACAGAGTTCCCAATATAAAGTCGCTAATACAGCACTTCCCCAGCTGTATTCCCCTGATGTATTCACGTTCTCCAGAAAGTTCAAATACACTAATGGGATAGCATTCCGAGTGTGGTCGGGGATCATTACTGTCCCTAGAAGTAAAAGTGCACACCCCCGTGCATATTGATCAACTACCTCCTGTGGTGATTCGTCGTAAATAGCAATATCATTTCTCAACATATTTTTCAGAGAAGAAAACAGGATCGCACTCCTGCCCCTGATATCAACTTCTTGTACGTTGATGCCCAAAAGCGCATTACACTTAGCTTGCCATTCACCGAAACTATGTTTTTCATCTTTGCATATAATTGGCTCTCCTTCTATGGGTAATCCCCACAAAATGGCAACGTCTTGTAGTGTGATGGTGGCCTCGCCGACGGGAAAATGGAATGTGTGCGTCTCTCGACGCCATCTCTCCACTAATGCAGTGATGAGATGTCGATCAAGTCTGAAGGACCCACAACGAAGTGGACCGTAAAAACCCATCGTCTTCAATCTCTCCACTACACGGGGGTGAAGTACAATCTTTCGAGGATCGGGGTCATCTTGCCTAAATGTCCAAAACACCCCATCGCCTCCTTGGTATGTATGGAGCACAGTTTCACTTGATTCCCGATTAATACGGTCTAGTCTCGAGCGATGTTCATTTTGCATCGTGAGTACAGATCGGCTCGCCGGTCCATATAATAGTGTCTCTTTTGCAGCATCCATCCTGTAAAGAAATATATTTAACTTTTTAATGGTAATCAACTAATCAACATAATGGTAATCAACTAATCAACATAATCAACTAAAATATATCTAACTAATCAACTAAAATATATCTAACTTTTTAATGGTAATCAACTAATCAACATAATAAATATATTTAATTTTCATGTTTAAAATATCACAAATTAAAGATTTCCTAAATATATATGACCATCACATATTAACGCAATGTTTATTTCTTTTAATGAAAAAAAGTGCATCCGTCTTTAATCCTAAACCCAAGGGAATGCCATTTATGAATTGGAGATATACCTATGAAAAGAAGGAATGAATGAATAAATGAGGGGTTCTTGCAACAAAATTAATTTGTGTTACTTTTTATTTTGCCAATGCATTTTCCCTCGTGGTTGTTTAAATATATGAACACAGAATTATGATTCTCTGTTGGATATTTTTTAAATATGCATTTTCATGTGGGACGGTTTAATTTATGAGACGGGTGTGATAAAAATAAGATGGTTATTTAATTAGATATTTTCTTAAACTAGTGATATACATTAATGTTTCTTAAAGAAATATCTACTATTACTAAGCAACTAGAACTTCTCCCGTGCGATGCACGGTTAATATATATATATATATATATATATATATATATATATATATATATATATATTAAATTTACATACTAAAATTTTATGTTAAAAATTTATATACATACATTGTAATTTTTTTTAATTTATGCAAAAAAAATTCATAATTTATAATATTATATAATAATAAATTTATTTAATATTTTAAAATTGTTTCGTAATAAGTTTATCATGAATTATTTTTATATAATACTTTGCCAATTATTAAAACAACTATATATATGTGGTGTATTTTGCAATTTCAAATGAATTATTGTTTATATGTTAAAAGAATAATTATGCAATCATAAAATAAGGGTTACAAACCAACAAAAATTCATTTGAAGATTCTTTATGTTGATGCGTGTATATATAATACATATATATTAGTATTAAGTATGGAAAATTCCCTATTCATTAATTACCAACAATATTATTCTTCAACCAACTGTCAAAACATATATAAATAGCATGATCCTTTAAAATATTATAAATCCAATTTTAATTCTCACACTAAATGGACAAATATTTAAATTGGCATAATATAAATTTTCATTAATAAAAATTGTAGACATATTAAAATATATAGAATATGTGTATTAAATAAGTATTGCACACATATATACGTATTTAAAAATATTATATAATTAATTTATATATTTCTTATATTTATAATTATTAAAAAAAGATTTATAAAAATTAAACTACTAACGTTTATTTTTATTATCTTAAATTATTTTATCATTGTAAACATATTTTATTGACCCACTTACTAAATTGCAAATATTATAGTTATCCCAAACAAAAGGTTTAATTAAAAAAATCACCGCTCTTCTTATAAACATGAAAATATATACAATATTATATAATATGTGTTTATATAATTACATATATACTGTATTTATACTGAAATTATATTATTTATGAAAAATATAATCAATTAATTAAAGATCATTTGTCTAACGCGAGCCAAAAACTGAGAAAGATGAGAGGTATCAATGTGTCAATACCCATGAGCAATCAAATATAACAACTTTGACTCTAAATTCATTAAAATATTTAATAACATTGTTTGTTTCTTTAGAACCAAGAATAAATACTATGTGTACAATAACTTCAATTTACATATATACTTCAATTTCCTTTGCACCGTTATTTAAAAAAATAAAAATAATATATGCATGCAAAATAATTCAAAAAATATTAGTATTAATTATTTTTTTAAGAATTTACCTTTTGATAGTAGTGTCTGTACTCCTCAGGTAGATAGCAAAATACCAACTAGCTTTTATTTTTGTGTATATGTGAGACTGCAAATTGAGAAAAAAAAAATTAGAATAAAATAAAAAACTGTAAAAAATTTAAAAATATCAAAATACTTACATTTTTGTGGGGATTGGTTTATATTTTGGAAGCAGCCCTTGTGTTTTTATTTTTGGCTAAAATTCGGACAGAATAAAGGGGGGAGAAAGAATACTAAAATGATGGATGAATTTTGGTAGGAGTACTAAAATTTTCGGTGCACGGTACTGTTATGAGGAGGAAGAAGTACTGATGAAATATGAGTACTAAAATTATGAAATAAGGAGTACTAAAATTTTCTAACAGAACTGAAATTAAAAGAGGAGGAAGGAGGAAGGAGGAAGGAGGAAGAAGAGAAATGCTCGGATGAAGGAGAAATGAGGAGGAAGGATACTGTTATATGGAAATAAAGAAGAAGAAAACGCCAAATGAGGAGGAATATTGCAGGAGCAGCCGCGGAGTGGCCCTCCCCATGTGCGCGGACTGCACGCGAAGGAATCTCGCCATGTGAGGCTGTCAGGGCTTGTCGAGCCTCGCCTCCCGTAAGGGCGAGCTACGACGTGGAACCTCTTGATGTTGATCGCGCCTGGGGAGCGCGATCCTCTCTCTTGATCGCCTCTGTCAGGCGCGATCAAGAGGTTAAATTGCTGGGTATGTTTAGATCGCGCCTGGTGAGCGCGATCCTCTCTTTTGATCGTCACTCCCAAGCGCGATCAACCCTATTTTCGTAAAGAAAATTCCAGGACCCCTATTTTTACAATCAATTTTCCTATTTGGCCTAAATTAAAAAAAAATTCCAAAGAATTGGGTAAAACAATCGCGTTTTAACTTTATGTGGTAAATTAATTGTGATTTGCAGACCGTCCCTTATTATTTTTCCTTTAAATGGTAACAATCGGCCATTTTTCCACAAAAAATATCAAACGATGTCGTCTCACCAAAAAGTCTATCTGAATTTGTTTTAGTACTTGCACCGTTGCACGTAAAAAAACTCGACCAGCCTCGGTTTGAATCACTACAACCTATTTCTTTTTATATATATAATTAAACTTTGCGAAGGTTTAAACAGTCGAAATTTGCAACCAAACATGTTGTCCTAAAAGATATACAATATATTATAAATAATTAAATCATTCAATGTTTTGCAATAAAATATTATGTCGTAAATTGTAGACGAAATCAAATCGTCGCAATTAGCGACAACATTTACTACGAAATCTGCCTCGGATGGCTTTGAGTCTAGGCCAATTTACAACGACATATCCCATCGTAAATTTACAACGGTTTTGAAAAAATGTGTCACTGATATATATATATGTATATGTATATGTATATGTATATGTATGTATGTATTGTTTTAATGTGCATTTAAGTGAATGGTATGCACTTGAATTTTGAAAAAAATTATCCCAAATAAAAATTAGTAATACCCCAAGAAGTAACTAATAATATCTCAATTGCAAAAAAAATATACAATTTGATATGTTAGTGTGTGTTTTGAAAAATTCAAAATTAAAATTAAAGTTAAAATGCAAATGCAAATGCATGCTAAAATTTGTGAATATATATATATATATATATTTGGTTGTTTTCTAGTTGTAAATCACCGCCTTCTTTTGTATGGTTTTGCTTTCCAAGAAAAATAACTAAATATGTTCGAATAAACATAATTGCATCAATCGTTTACGTCATGGCAACATTTTTTGCCCAGACTGGATGAAATGTATATTTTTTAACTAAAAGAATTTTCACACCCCACCTTACCTCAATTCTTTAACTTGATATAAGAACATTTATTAAAATCAAGATTTAAAGGTAAAGTACTATGTGATACTCACGGTGCCTATAATGTGAATAATAATTTATTAATATATTATGTTGAAATAATTAATATCTTTAGTTAAAATAACTAATACAACTTCAACTAATATCGTTAGTAAAAAAAATTAATACTCTTTGAAACTGATACATTTAATGCAATTCACTGATACCTTTAGTTTAATTCTCTAATACCCTTCAAACAAGTTTCACCGTAAATATCATTCACATAATATCTTCTCAAAATTAAATATTCACAAGTTTTATTTCAAGAATTAAATTATGAATATAGTATTGTAACAGAATCGAATCAAATATTATGATATTTATACTGATAAAGAAAAGATATTTATTCATTTTTGGAAAAAAGTATTTAAATATTTGTATTCTTAATCATTTATTATTCTAATATTGAATGAAATTCTTATTGAAAGAGATATTAGAAAATTTATTTTTGAGTTTCACTTATTTTTATCAAGAAATCGGTTTAATTAATTTTGTAATAATACAAAATTGTCAAATGCATATCTAACACATGGATTTACATATATCTGTAAAACCTAGCAAACAATAATCAATTTATTAACATCACGTAGCAAATGTAGTTCTAAAATCAAAAGTTTGCCGACCATTCAACATAGATAATTATCAAACACTTAATATAAAGATCAATCAATGGGTTCACAGGAGTGGACTAGAGTGATGGAAGAGAAATACAAATACATAAATTAATTCGGATATTCTGAAAAATTAATTCGAATTGATAGTGATGATGTCGTATTGTATTCTTTTTATACTAATCTTGAGAAAATCATATTCTAATTAATTTATGAATTTGAATAGCGAATTGAATAAAAAAAAGTTCGATTATTTTACAATGCGAATTGAAAGAGTTGGTAATGTGTCAAGCGACTTCACCATACAAGTGGTATACAATCAATATCTTTGTAAAGCAACTAGTACTCTTCAAATCATTTGCCATAAATTAACTAATATTATTCAAAATTAATACACATAATATAAACAATTAGTATCACTACAAAAAAACGGAGTTTAGCGACGGAAAATTTGCGACGGCCAAATATCCGTCGCAAATTTCGTGAATGTGCGACGGATTTTGGTAAGCCGTCGAAAAAGATGACACTTTGCGACGACTTAGGAAGACCGTCGCAAAAGTTAGTAATTTGCGACGGAAAAGTCCGTCGCAACAACTAGGGCCCACCACCTTCATCTTAAACCGGCTACATTTGCGACGGAGAGGTCGTCGCAAATTTCAACTTTGATTTTGCGACGGTCTCTTCCGTCGCAAAACATACCCGTTTAAAGGTGACCGTTCGGGAAGCGACCCGTTTGACTGATTTACGACGGAACAGGCCGTCGCAATTTTAAACTTTGTATTTGCGACGGACGAAAGCCGTCGCAAATCTTACATTTATATTCGCGATCTTTCGGGAAACGGTCCATTGACTGATTTGCGACGGAATATCCGTCGCAAATCCGAACCGCTTTTACGCGTCTTCTCGGGAAACGGTGCGTTGACTGATTTGCGATGGAAAAGCCGTCGCAAATCAGACAAAACGACGTCGTTTTTGCTTTGACAGGCAAAATTTGCCACGGATAGGCGTCCGTCGCAAATTTTTTTACACTTATAAAACTCTCATCGCAAAACAGACGGAGAGTGCGAGAAAAAAGAAGAAGATGGGGAAAACGAAAGGAAAAGGAAGGAGAAGTCGGGTTTAGTTGATTGTAGAGCCGTCCGTCCCCACCGAGTTCTCGTTTCGACATTTTCTACAAATAAACCGTAAGTTTTCTTCATTTTTACCTTTTAAAATTTAATTTTAAAGCATGTTTTGAGAATTGATTTTAGTTGAATTATATTAGTAATGAATTGATTTTAGTTGATTTAGTTGATCGAATTTTAATTTAAAGCATGTTTAATTTTTGTTAAGTTTAGAATTGAATTAGTTGAGTTGTTTGAATTATATTAGAAATGAATTGATTTTAGTTGAATTAGTTGAATTATAATTTAATTATTTGATCGAATTTTAATTTAATTTTAAAGCATGTTTAGAATTTCTTAAGCTTATAATTGAATTAGTTGAATTGTTTGAATTATATTAGAAATGAATTGATTTTAGTTGAATTAACTTAGTTGATCGAATTTTAATTTAATTTCAAAGCATATTTAGAAATAGTTGAATTAGTTGATCAAATTTTAATTTAAAGCATGTTTAATTTTGTTAAGTTTATAATTGAATTAGTTGAATTGTTTGAATTATATTAGAAATGCATTGATTTTAGTTGAATTATAATTTAATTAGTTGATCGAATTTTAATTTAATTTTAAAGCATGTTTAGAATTTCTTAAGCTTATAATTGAATTAGTTTAATTGTTTGAATTATATTAGAAATGAATTTATTTTAGTTGAATTAGCTTAGTTGATCGAATTTTAATTTAATTTTAAAGCATATTTAGAAATAGTTGAATTTGTTAAGTTTAGAATTGATTTTAGTTGAATTGTTTGAATTATAATTTAATATTAAAGCATGTTTAGAATTTGTTAAGTTTAGAATTGATTTTAGTTGAATTAGATTAGTTGATCGAATTTTAATTTAATTTTAAAGCATGTTTAGAAATAGTTAAATTTGTTAAGTTTAGAATTGATTTTAGTTGAATTGTTTGAATTATAATTTAATTTTAAAGCATGTTTAGAATTTGTTAAGTTTAGAATTGATTTTAGTTGAATTAGATTAGTTGATCGAATTTTAATTTAATTTTAAAGCATGTTTAGAAATAGTTAAATTTGTTAAGTTTAGAATTGATTTTAGTTGAATTGTTTGAATTATAATTTAATTTTAAAGCATGTTTAGAATTTGTTAAGTTTAGAATTGATTTTAGTTGAATTAGATTAGTTGATCGAATTTTAATTTAATTTTAAAGCATGTTTAGAAATAGTTGAATTTGTTAAGTTTAGAATTGATTTTAGTTGAATTGTTTGAATTATAATTTAATTTTAAAGCATGTTTAGAATTTTTTTTTTTCGAATTATGTTATAGATTTTTAAAGCATGTTTAATTTCATTGATTTTAATTTAATATTTCGAATTTTGTTATAGATGAGCGGACAAGGCAGTGGCAGTGGCAGTCAGCAGCCTCCGAGGGATGAGGAGGCTAGTCGAGGAGGGCGGGGAGGGAGGAGACGACTGGCCTCACTGAGACTCGTGGTTCCACCTATTTTAGACCGATGTCTCAATCAGAGACCTCTTCACATCCTGTATCCTCCTCACAGCAGACTGCTGAGGGCTCATCCTTCTCCCAACAGCATCCGGTTGTTCAAGCACGGATGACTGTTCAACCACATGGTTCGCGTAAGTTTTTTTATTAATTAAAACCTAATTATTTTACTAACTTTGAAGTTTTAATTTTACAGTTGGATTCCTGGTCATGAGGCTAGTAATCAGGTTTCCCGGTCCATCCTTGGATGTGGATTCGAGCCCACCGCTTACAATTGGGGGCTAGTGTCCGATGCAAAGAAACAGACATACTTCAAGGAGTTTAAGATATTAATTTAATTTATTAATTCACCGTTTATTAATATCAAATATATAAACAGATATTTACATTTAAATTGTAATTGCAGAAAGAATGTGTCTGGGCACCGGAGCACGATGACCAGATGTGGAAGAATTAAAAAAAATATGCGGCGGAAAGGTACAGAGACCTCCTTTTTAGAATGAGGGAGAAATGGTACAAGTATGGAGTGGCCACCGACATGGGGACTGACAGTGAAAGGCGGCCGATTTGGGAACAATTCCTCCGGTACTGGGATTCTCCTGAATTCAAAGAGAAGTCGGCGAAAAACAAGGTGAATCGGCGTAGTGACCCTGATGGATAAGGGATGGCGAGACATTGGGCCGGTTCTTGGTCCATTTATGAGCACGGGTTGAGATTTGTAAGTTTCGTCTTTAATTTTGTAGTTTTTGAATTTTTTTTTCTAATTTTTATGAGTGTTATTAATTTTTACTATTTTTTTTTCTAATTAGGCGGCGGAGCAAGAACGCGAGCCCTCTCATTTTGAGAGATTGCAGCTCGCCCACCCACTCGTCGAGGAGACTGGGAAGTCTACCTACGGTCGTACCACCGAGATCCACGTAAGTATTATTTCAATATTAATAGTATTGTTTCAATTTTTAAAATTAAAAGTATTATTTTATATTTTGTGTTCAATTTATTTAATTTTTTTGTATAATTAATTTGCAGAGAAAGATGCTCGAGGACTTTGCCTATCAGCCTCAGCCTGAGGAAACGACAGAGGGGTCGGGGTCGATGCCCCCCACACAGCCTTCTGTTGACGTTCAAAATAAATTGTACTTAAAAAACGTCAAGGCTAAAAAGGGGCGGTTCGCTGGATTGGGCAGCTTCGGAAAGAACTTTTTCCGACCTAGTGGCTCGGGCTCATCCTCCTCTCAGTCTTCCATCGACTCTCATCCCAGTGAGGTCGAGAGGCAGCTTTCCACGGTGGTGGAGCAGATGAAGAACATGCAGAGGCAGCAGCGAGAGAAGGAAGAGTATGAGAGGCAGCAGCGAGAGGCGCACGACTGGTATACAACCGAGATGGAGCGGTATCGGGTCGAGGTGCAGGAGTATACAGCCGCCATGCAGGCGTGGTGGCAGATATTCGCCTCTGATTCAGTGCCACGAGGGCAAATGTCTGCGCCACCGATGCCGTCGATCCCGCCGATCCAGCCATCGATGTCGCCGATTTTTAACCTGGGCGAGGATGAGGAGGAAGAGGAAGACGGATTTAATTCCGACGGTTAAAAAAATTTAATTTTTAATAAATGTGAAGTACAAATTTTTTTTAGTTTGAATTGTTACTTTAATTTAATTTTTGAATTGTTACTTTAATTTATAATTTTGTGAATTTATTTTAGTTTGAATTTACTTTTATTTAATGTCAAAATAAATAATTTTAGCAAAAAAATAAAAATAAAATGGACACAACATTTATAAAAACAAGTGAGAAACGAAAATGAATTAATTTGGTGAATTATGGAAAAAAAAATGAATCAATTTGGATACATATACAATTAATTGCGTACAAATGAACGAGTTATAAAATTATGCATTGTCGAAATAACTAATTTTACAAAATAAAAAAAATTGTTGGGCAAAATATTTTAATAAACAACTTAGATACAAAAAGAAATTAATTTGGTGAATTATGGAAAAAAAAAGAATCTATTTGGATACATATACAATTAATTGCATACAAATGAACGAATTATAAATTTAAGCGGGAGTCGAAATAAATAATTTTACCAAACTAATAAAAATTAAATGGCCACAACATTTATAAAAACAAGTGAGAAACGAAAATGAATTAACTTGGTGAATTATAGAAAAAAATGAGTCAATTTGGATACATATGCAATTAATTGCGTACAAATGAATGAATTATAAAATTATGCATTGTCGAAATAAATAATTTTACAAAATAAAAAAAAAAAATAGTTGGGCAAAATATTTTAATAAACAACTTAGATACGAAAAGAAATTAATTTGGTGAATTATAAAAAAATGACTTAATTTGAATACATATACAATTAATTGTATAAAAATGAATGAAAGTAGCTTGTGCCCTAGTGGTGCGCGCTCCCTTCTCTTGCACAAGAGGTCCCGTGTTCGATTCCCCTTGGCGCAAAATGTGATTAATTGTTCAAGACCTAATAAGATTAATATAGAAGGTGGGCCGCATATAATAAGCAATGGGCCGGGTGGCCTAGTGGTCCGCGCCCGCCCTGGGTGCCCGGGCTCGAACCACGCAAGCCACTTTTTTTTTTTTGTATAGGCTCGGTAATTTGCAATGGCCAATTCCGTCGCAAATTTTGAATTTTGCGAAGGAAAACAGTCCGTCGCAAATTATAACAGAAAAAAATAAAAATATATATATATAAACATTTGCGACGGAATTTGGCCGTCGCAAATGTTGTTGACCAGATCGGGTCTAACCCGAAAGATTTGCGACGGACTACTGTCCGTCGCAAATTCTGTGCGACCCGGCCGGGTCTGACCTGCCAATTTTGCGACGGATTTGTCCGTCGTTAATTTGCGACGAAGGGCAAAATCCGTCGCAAAAATTAGCTACGGCTGTTTTAGGAACGAATACGTGTCCGTCGCAAAACACTGTTTGCGACGAATTTTCCGTCGCAAAACAGTGTTTTTTTTTTTGTAGTGTATCCTTCAAATCAAATTCACGATAAAATTTGTTCACACAAAATTTTATCTAATTTAAATTAACATTAGTCTGGAAAGCATAAATTCAAAGTCTTTGATTTCATTGATAGCTCAAATTAGCAACAAAAAAATATTAGATTCCTCTGTCTCATAATAACTTGCATCTTTTTTCTTATTCGAACATCTCAAAATGATATGTACATTCAAAAATATAAAATCCTCTATAAACTCCACCGTCATAAATATTATACAAAAAGTCATTATTTTTTGTTTCTCACATAAACACAATTTAATCCATTTATTTAGGAGACGTTTGGTTAGCAACTCTTCAATGGTAATGAGAATAAAAATTATTTTTCATCTTTGCCCCCATAATAAAAGTGATATGTTCATAGAAAAATTGTTACAATTGTGACTCAGTTGCTAGTGTCATGCCTCAATTTTGAAGTAGAAGTGTACAACAAATTGTTGTTGGTAGAGGAATAGGGGAGTTATTGAGGAGGAGGATTGTAAGAAGAAAATAAGGTAATTAAAATGGAGTATTGATTATCTTATTTAGGAGAGGAGGTTGTAATTTTGTTCACAGTAACTATTATAATTACATTAATTTTCAATTTTATCCTCATTATCATTGAAAAATTGCTAACCAAGCGCCCTTACTTTATACATAAAATTTGCAAAATAAACTCTGAAAACTATACTCATTACCTCATTTTCTTATGTTTGGTGCAAGTTAATCCTAGACAAAGGAATAATTATTGTTATACTTGTAACAGAACCAAGCTTCATATATAGAGCGAACTATAGCAACTGTACCATTGTGCGTAAATAAGAATTTGTATGAGACAATATTATACATGAAAATGTCTCACGCAAAAATTTACCTCGTGCCTAACATAGCAACAATATTGACGACTTGACGTACATAATTTTCCTTTCCGGAAAAAAAATTAATAAAGAATTTTTTAAATACATAAAAAAGAGAGTGCTGGCATGCACATTTGGTCCGGCTCACAGGTTCAGCCCAAAATATTTAACATTTAGATGGGCTGGCAATCATAAATATAGCCCAACTAGATGGGCAAATATACCTTTCTGGATAGACAAGTTTGGGCCGATATTCAAATAGTATTTAGCATTGTATGGGATGAGTTGGATTATGATTTGGCTCCCCCACCCACCCCACACCATCACCGTTCCTTTTTCCCAACCACAACTAGGAATATTAAACGGGCTGCGGGCTGAGCCCTGAACTGGACAGGATTAGGTTCGAGGTGTATAGTAGAACGATTGAAAATAGGATTTATTTTTGGCCCGGATTCCACCTTTTCTTTTCTTAGTCTCAACTCTTAAGTTAGTCAGCAGTCGACTCAGACTCAATATTCAAAATTCAAAAATTAACTTCATTAATTTCCTTCTCAATTAGAGTTTCTCCGCCACAGTGAACAAACACCCTCCTATTCTTGGTCTTGTTTATATAATAAAAAACTTACCTTCATCATCATCATTATTCTTGGGTCTAGTCTTTGCTAATGGAGCATTGTTAGATTTGGCAATTACAATTTCTCTCTCATTGGCCAAAGTGCTCTTTTTCTCTCATCAATTTCTTGAAATTTTGTAGAGAAAAATGGTTGTACCGTTTGGCTAATTATGTTGGATTTGTAATTATTTGTAATTATGAGGTTGATTTGTTGATGTGATCTAAAAGGGATTACAACAATCTTTGAATTTTTTAGCTTACAATTACAAGTCTATATTTTATATTAAAAAGTAATTTTTTTTTATAAAAAATTCCGGAGCCCGTTAGTGGCCCTTTTAACCATCGGACCGCTAGGGTTAGACTTAAATTTTAAGTGTTAGTTGATCGATAAAAGTGAACCAATAAGGTTTGAAACCGTTTAGGTCCGCAACCCTGTAGGGTTAGGATTAGCCTATTTAGCATCCCTAACCACAACACCTTGTTATCCACCACGGTTGATCGGTTTGTACCAACATATTTTCTTTCTTTCTTTTTTCCTTTTCTCCTCATCTTCTAAACTTCGATCTGGTTTTGTGATTTTATTTTTGAAATTTTCAAAAAAGAAAACTTCGAAATTTTTATCTCATTTCGCAAATATTTGTCGAAATTATTGTTCGATTTTTTTTTGGCGAATTATATCCTTTTCTCGAAAAAAAAAACAGAATATTTTACATATTTTTGAAAGAAAATGTTGAAAAGGGGCTATTTTCCAGAACTGGTTTTTCAAAAAAAGAAAAGAATAGCAGTTTTTTTTATTATACAAAGCTGACTGGGGGGGGGGGGGGTGGAACAGCCTCGCTCCCGTCAATGGTGACGTTTGATGAAGTCAGTCAAACCATAAAAATATGGTTTCACTGCCGGCGATATCATGTTGGCAGCCAAAAGGGTATGGGTGCATAAGTGTTGAGGGGGAGAGTGATTAGGGTATACTACCTGTATTCCTGAAAATTGGTCCTGTTTCTTTGTATGGGGTTTATGTTGGAGGGTGTTACAAATATTTCTGAGGTTCATTTTTTAAATAAAATGATCGATTAATGGAAAATTTGTTTCGCATACTTTTTATAAACGATTATTTTAATAAAAAAAGGACCTTAGAAAATCCCATAACACCCTCGAACATATCGCATTAAATCACGTGCAAAAAACATGACTTATTTTTAGGGACGGAGAGTTATCTTATACTCCCTCCGTCCCTTTTTAACTGTTCCATTTTATCTAAAATTGTTGTCCTTTTAATTGTCACTCCACTAATATTAATGCATTTTTACCTACTTTTTCCAACAATGCCCCTAATAAATTGTAAAACTAATCACCATTTTGTAATAAATAGAAATAGTAATTAGGAGTGTAAGTGTTTTTTCATACCATAATAAATGAGAAAATTGGTATGTATGAATGGATAAAATGAGACAGATAATAAGGGACGGGGAGAGTATAAATCTTAAACTAATTAGTTTGCAGCGTGTGTGCGCAATCAAAAAGTGGATGCATTTAACCTAAGCCTTAAATTAATAAGTGAGCTTCGGGCAGGTTTAATAAAGCTCGTCAATTTAAGCATACATGTTTTAGCTCAATGGTATTTTATTCGTTAGCTCGTGAACAAACTTATTAGTAAACTTGTGTATTGGGTTGTATTAATAATAATGAGTAGTTTAATTTTAATTTATAATTTTCACACTAAATTTATAGAAATATATGACTTTAAATTTTATAATTGATTGATAAATAAACTAATTTTAGATTGATATTATTAAGCTTGCTGCTTGCTGCTTGCTGCTTGCATAAACTCAATTAAACTTGAAAAAGTTGAGGAACATTCAATAAATTAAGATTGATCTCGACTAGATACTAAACAAACCAAACTCAAAACGCCCTAAAATTCACCTCGAGGTTCAACTACATTCCTAGTCATGTTACGTTATGGTAGAACTTATTTTAAAATTAGAGTGGCAAAATGAGAAAATCCCTACCAGTGCCACTTTAGAAAAAACACTAGCTACTCACAAAACAAAAGCACAAGGAAATCATTACAACCTGATCACCTGGAGTTGGGATTTATTACCAAATTAACATACAGAAAGTTGGCCATCAACGAATCATACCGACTAGAGATGTCAATACGACCAAAAACTGAAGGTGTGATCGTATGAGCTCGAAAGCGCATCTTCAATCTGAGGGAACATATTATAAGCACATTGTAGTAACTCCTCATTCAAGCTATCTTCGAGCTCAAACACACGACAAGAATCATCCGATACCTCATTACAAGCCACATCAACCACGGCTTCTCTAAAGTCACATACTCGTGAGTTTTTTGTCTTCTCTGCATCTACGGTAAGTCCATCGCGCTTCAGATGAAAAACCTAATGAAAAGAACATAAATTTGTATTAGAACATCAAATGAATCTCAGTTAGTATTACTCCCTCTTTTCCAATTTAATCATCCTTTTAGAAAAGAAAACTTATTCCAAAAAATATATGTTGTTTTTGTGATAGATCCTCACTTATTGAGATAATGATAACCTGTATATCACAGTCACAGATAATTAATGGTATTAATTAAATGACGTTTTCAATCTAAGGGCATAAGAACATGTGTAAAAAATAGAATCAACGCGAGCAATTATATATCACCTGATTTTTAAGCTTCTGGTTCTCCTTGATGAGGTAATCATAGTCTGTTTTCAAGCTCGTATAGCTAGCTTGAAGGGTTTCATACTCTGTTTCCAGCTGCTTTGTCTTGGAACGGGCCTTACGGTTTTGAAACCAAACGGCAATCTGACGAGGCTGCAAACCGAGTTCATCAGCAAGCTTAACTTTCCTTTGAGGTTCGAGTTTATTCTCATTGTTGAAGCTTGTTTCAAGAAATTGGACTTGGTCCAGTGAAAGCCTCTTCTTCTTCTCCTCCGGTTGATTGAAATAATCGTCTACATTCTGATAGAAAGAGTTCGATGATCCCTCTACACCTCCAAAACTCACCATTGAACCTGAAAATCAACATTTCCACATTCAAAATAAAAGCAACTCGTCCCTCCCAATTGCTCCATAGCTAAATCGCTGTAGTAGACGAATCATTAATAACTCACACTTTTTAGGGGTCACCCATCCTTAGATTACGCTAGGCTAATCATGTAATTTTTAACTGTGTTTGTTTTGGAATTTATCCTGATGGACTAGCAAAATATTTCATCCAACCAAAATCTCATTCAAATTGTTCTGAACTAAATTTCAAAACAAACAGAAAATCACAACTTTAGGATAATAGCAACCCATCGAAGACACCACTCGTTGCAATTTAAATACACCAGAATTTGGGCTAGCTTTAAACTCACCGTGTTTCGAATTGTAATGAGTATTTAAAAGTGTTAATATTGAAAAGTTTGGTTTATTTGCAATCGAAGCAAAAGATTGCGATTTCTGATCTCATTATCGTCATGGAAGATGAACAGTTTCACAAATTCAACAAGTTCATCCACAAGCACACTTTTCAAAAAGATCAACAATTCCTTAAAGAAAAAAACACCTACTCTATAAATCACAAAACACAAATACTAGTATATATCATGAATATGGAAAAGTCAACGCAACCAGATTCTGAAAGCCCACGTACCAGTCAATGATTTTGGAGGAGCACATGGAAACAAAGGCTGATCATCACAACAAATCTTGAGCTTTTTTGCACGATTCGCCATATCCGCTAGATAAAATTTCCTTTTTCTCAAAACCCACAAAAACTCTGCACCTAAATTTAATTTTTTAAAAAAAAGGATTGTATCAAAATTTATGGCGAAAAAAACTGGTGATGATGATGGCGGTAATATGGGAAGTATGGGAACAACGGCTACTCATCACGCCCATCATTTCTCTCCAACTTTTTTTTCTCAGGCAGAGCAAAGTATTTTACGGAAGAATAAGAAGAGATGAGATTTGGGGGAAAGGTGAGTAATTGTTGCTTGATTTTGTAAGGGAGAGAGCAACTTTTGAGATTGAATTGAAGATAGATTCGGGGCTTGAAGATTCTTGAATGTAAGTTCAGGTGTGTATGGTGATTGGTGCATTTATAGGTCCTTACACTTTTATATACAAGGACTTTAATTAGTAAAAAGTTAAATAAACTATACTCCTTTATATATGTTTTAATTTAAAGGAATAAGTGCATCATACTACAATCCCCCAACCTAAAATACTAATTAAAACATGGGAAATTAAAAAATTCAATTTCATACAATTGGTTTGATTTGTATTTAAAAAAGGTGGGCCCAGCTAATCACCCTTGTCTCCCCTCTCTCCTAAAATATAACCTCATTTCATCACTCTCTCATATCCTTTCTCAGTTTCTCCCCCACCCATCTGTACCCCTCACTTCTCTCTCTACCTCTCCATTAATTCAAAAAACATCAAACTCATCTCTAAATATTCCCCACCTCTAAAAACACCAAAATGGAATACGAAGCATCGGCGTCGGCGGCACTATCACGGCGGCAGCGACAGCGGCGGAGGAAACTTCATGGCCTCAGATCTTTCACCGTCGGAAGCTTTATGGCTCAGATCGGAGGAAATAGATCGGCGTCGGTCACTGTTCCGACAACAATGAAGGTAATATTTTTTTAAACAAATCTTGGAATATATTTTCTAAAATCCCTATTTTTATTTTAAATTTTTTCAACCTGCGAAAATGGTGGCATTCCTTTTGCAAATTACCTTAGGGGGTGGGCCTGTGTGTGTCTATTGAAAAATGTGTGCACGAGGGGGAGGGTGAGAGGGGGGGTGGGGGGGGTGGGGTTGTGAGTGTAGTGTGTGCAGAAGGGGGAGGGGAAGGGGCAGATGAGTGCGTGTGTGCTGAGTGCGTGCGTATATTTGGTGTGGTATGCTGAGTGCGTGAGTGTGTGTGTGCTGAGTGCGCGAGTGTGTGCTGAGGGCTGTGTGTGTGAGGGGAAGGGGGTGTGTGCGTGGAGGGGGGGGGGGGGGGTAGGGGATTGGGGGGGGGGGGGAGTGTGTGCAGTGTGGGTTGAGGGTGTGAGTGTGTGTGCAGTGACTTGGGGACTTGGGGGAGGGGGATCTGTGAGTGTTTTTATGGGGAAGATGATGGAAAATAAATTGATGATTTGGGGAAGATGATGGAAATTTGATGATTACTTAAAAATGATTATTATGTTTTTATTGTGATTTTTTTGAGTATTTATTAAAATTTGTTTCACATGTAAATGAGTGTTGTACATGTAGTGAGATCATAATTTTTGTTATGTTGATTTGCAGACATCCAAATTCAAGTAAAATTGAAGATTTTTGGAGTCTCAAACACAAAAAGCATATCTGTTCATAATATTTAGTGATTGTTCAATCTTTTTTAGCGATTGTTCATAATTTTTGTGCGTCTGTGCACATTTTTTTTTTATGGTATGTTCATAAAATTTTGGGCATTATGTGCCCAATTTTGGATATGTAATACTTTGAATTTTTTTTAGGTGTAATTCTCAAATTAATAATAAAGGAGATGTTTTTGAATTTGAATATGCTTGAAATCTCGAATATTTTATATTTTATACGTGTGTTCATAAAAATTAGGGCTATGTTCAAAATTATAAAAATCTGGAAATAATAAATGTTTTGGTCGAAAAAGTGCCTCGGGAAATGTGCAAAAAGTAGCAGCCAGTGTCAGTTTTATGAAAATAAAATACTGAACATGACCCCACCAAATTGTATCAATTTGAGGTTTTTGTTCAAAGATGGGGACCACAAAATGTAGTAAAATGGGGTTTGAGATTTGTTGCCCCCTATTTTGCAATTTAAGCTTTAGGATTGTACTAAACATTAACTACCCCTAATTTAAATCGTTTGTGTAACATTCTTCTAGCGATGGGAAACTACCACAGCACTCTTTTGAGTGATTCTTGCATGCACACTTGATTTTTAAAAATAATTGTAAAAAATACATAGTTTCGTATATACCGTGTGTTTTGAATCAATAATACTTCAAACACTAATCAATAATATTTCAAATAGTAAATAATTATACTCCAAATAATAATCGTTAATATCACGAGTAATAATAAAAAATATCCCAAGTAGTAAACAACAATACCCCAATTTTTTATTATATATTTTTAATTGAAAATGTCAAAATTGATCTTAAAATTCAAATGAGTGACATGCACTTGAGTGCATATAAGAATTTGTGTATTTAAAATTTTCAAAATTAAAAAATATCACTATAAAAAATCAATAGTTTTTTTTTTTTTTTTTTTGGTATTTTAATATGAAATGATGTCGAAATTTCAGAATGAAATATTAAGAAACAATAAAAATTAATTAATTCCTATATTTTTTTACAAGTCGGAACTCATTGAGAAGACGAAATTCTTTAATTTGATGGTGAATCAACCTAACCAATAATTTAATATGATTCCGGACTTAGGTTTGATCTAAATTGGAACTCATCATTTGTCGACTTAATGTTAAGGATGCGGTAACTGCATTTGCATGTGATGTGTCATTGCTACGTAATTTAATAACTTTTGGCATGCCCACTGAATGTTATTGGTTGGCTTCACAGTTGACACATGGACCACTATCTACATATATTAATTTGAAACTATATATAATTTGTAAGTTGTGTGCACACAAGCATTTAATTTGCACTTCAGTCCTTTCATTGTTGTAATATTAATTAAATGACTACGTTCAGATATTTCCACAAGAATATTCATGCATAAATACCCACTTTGTTCTCTGTTTTTATTTTTCTGAATTTCATCCACCACAAGAAATTGATTCACTTCTCCTTGCAATGCATAGAGCCATTTGAGTTGCATATATAATTGCATCTCTAGTACTGATACATTTTAGAGAAAAGTTAATTATACTATTATCCAAGTGGTCCAACGGTTGAGTATAAATTTGAGAAGAATATAAACCAAAGTCGATCCATTAATTCGAGAAGAATATATATATTAAGCTATCCAAGTTATGTCAATGCAATGTCAAAGACATGACATTACATCGAATTATATTATCTCTGCATAAGATGTGATTATTCACTCCACTGATATTAACCTACTCTAATTCACTCATCATCGAATACTTCGTTATTTTCATCTACGTCTACAAATTCTAGGACAAATATACATTTTACCAATATTTAAACCCTCCTCCTCTTTTTTTTTTTTTTTTTTAAAGTTCATCAAAACGTGGAAGGTACTTAAAGGATAAGCTACTAGTGATGTGTTATCTTGAAAAATCACCCAAAATTCTATAATTGATATAACAAAAGGAGGAGAACCTTTAGTCACGTAATTTAAGCGGCGTCTCAGCGAAAAATAATTGTGAGTAATTCATTTTGTTAAATTATACTGTTAGAATTAACTCAATTAATTCTCTCAATCAAAGATCACTCAAGAACTTAAGCTTTCAAATATGGAAAAACTGAGAAATCAACACAAACGATTTACGTGGTTCGATCTTTAATGATCTACGTCCACGGGGATGAAATCACTATCACACTGATTTAGAGTCACTCAATTTACAAGGATTTACACACTCTCTATCCGAATTAGAACAGCTTCCCTTCTAAACAACAATGAAGAACCCTAATTCTTAGAAAATTGTAACTACCCTGTCAACTCAATGAATCACTGTATACAAGCACTACTCCCTTTACAATGAAGAAACAGATCGGTTTTTATCTTCAGTTGGAAACTGCCGTGAGCATCTTCGAGCCTCCTTCAATCTGTTTCTCATAACAGAAAGTTAGTTATGAAACTAACCGAATAAAAGTACCAGAATGCCCTTATGAAAGTATTAGTTTCCACACTTGACAATAACACTCCTTCTTCTTCATAGTAACAGTGTCACAATACATTTATACAACAATTCTCCACCTCAAATGCAACTGTGATCATCCCAACATTTCTGTAACATGGAATTAGTGAACATCCCATGTCTGAAGCTTTATCTTCTTCGAGCAGTACCTGAATTTATTACTTGGTAGTGCTTTAGTTAGCATATCTGCTGTGTTCTCCTTTGTGTCAACCTTTCGTATGATTACCAACTCTTTCTCAATCATATCTCGAACAAAATGTAACTTCACACTTATGTGCTTGGACCTCTCATGGAAAGTTTGGTGTTTCACCAAATGAATGGTGCTTTGGTTGTCACAAACAATAGTTACACTCTTTTGATCTATCCCAAAGTCCTTTGCTATTCCTCTAAGCCATAATGCTTCTTTTACTGCCTCAGTAACAGCAACATACTCAGCTTCTGTGGTGGACAAGGCCACTACAGTTTGTAATGTTGATTTCCAGCTTACTGCAGTACCATATAGAGTGAATACATAACCAAATAGAGACCTTCTCTTATCCACATCCCCAGCAAAGTCTGCATCAACATACCCCATTATCTGATCACCTGCAGCATTTGCTCTTTCAAAGAACAATCCCAAATCTGTAGCTCCATTCAAGTATCTCAGTATCCACTTAAGAGCATCCCAGTGGAACCTTCCAGGATCAGCTAAGAATCTACTTACCATGCTCACTGCATAAGCTATATCAGGTCTTGTGCAGATCATTGCATACATTAGGCTGCCCACTCCACTGGCATAAGGGATCTGACTCATCTTATGCTTCTCAGAGGCAGTCTTGGGAGAGTGATTCACAGATAGTTTGAATTGTTGTCCCATAGGTGTTAACACAGATTTGCATTGGTGCATGTAGAACCTTCTTAGTACCTTTTCAATGTACTCCTTCTGTGATAGGAACAATCTTTTAGTCCTCCTATGTCTTATAATGTCCATGCCAAGGATTCTCTTTGCATCACCTAGATCCTTCATCTCAAAAGCCAAATTCAGCTTAGCCTTCAAGTCTTGTATCCTTGACAGGCTTTTACTTGCTATGAGCATATCATCTACATATAATAGCAAGTAAGTGAGCACTTTATCATCCTTTCTTTCCAGGTATACACACCTGTCATATTGACATCTGGTGAATCCTACTGAGAGCATGAACTGATTGAACTTTTTGTTCCATTGTCTAGGGCTTTGTTTCAGTCCATACAGGGACTTTCTTAGTAGGCACACCTTGTGCTCATCTCCAGGCATTATGAATCCTTCTGGCTGTGACATGTGGATGTCCTCAATGAGATCTCCATTCAAGAAGGCTGTTTTAACATCCAATTGTTGTAGTTCCAAGTCATAGTGAGCAACAGTAGCTAGCAATATTCTGATTGAGCTGTGTTTTACCACTGGAGAGAATACTTCACCATAATCAATTCCCTTTCTTTGAGTGAATCCCCTGGCAACCAACCTTGCCTTGTATCTGATCCTCTCTACTGTACCCACCTCAGTTTTCTTCTTGAATAACCACTTGCTACTCACTACTTTCTGTCCAGGTTTCCTTCTTACAAGGATCCAGGTTTTATTCCTGTGTAGTGATTGGATCTCATCTGTCATTGCCAAGAGCCAATTTTCTCTATCTGAACCAGATATGGCCTCTTTATAGCTCTTAGGTTCACTACACGCAACATTTTCAGCAGTGACTAAAGCATAGTGTATCATGTCAGCATGACCATACCTTTCTGGTGGTGTGATCTTCCTCCTAGCTTTGTCTCTTGAGAGAGCATAGTCTTTCAGAGTATCCTCTTGTTCTTGCTCATGATCTGTTATTTCTTCTTCATCTGCTGTATCATTTCCTTCAGAGTTAGTCTCTTGTTGTTTCTCAGCATCTTGTTGAGGACCTTGATTAATCAGATCAGGTTCATCAGGCTTGTCTTGTCCCTCTGTTGCCTCCACCTCCACTGACACATCTTCACTGGAAATACACCCATCAATATCTTGATTGCTTCCAGTGTGGTTGTATCCCATCTCTTGTTAATTGAAGGTAACATCCCTGCTTACAAAACACCTCTTGTGTCCAGTTTCCAAACACCATAGTTTGTATCCTTTCACACCTTTGGGGTATCCTATGAATATGCACTTTAGAGCCCTAATATCCAATTTATCCTGCCTAATATGTGCATATGCAGTACATCCAAACACCTTCAACTTTGTATAGTCAGACAACTTTCCATACCACAACTCATCTGGTGTTTTCAAATTTACAGCAGTAGAGGGAGATTTGTTGATCAAATAGCAAGCAGTGCTAACAGCTTCTCCCCAGAATGATTTTGGTAACCTAGCATCAGACAAGAGACACCTCACTCTTTCTAATATTGTTCTGTTCATTCTTTCTGCTAAGCCATTTTGCTGTGGGGTAGATGGCACAGTTTTATGCCTTGTGATCCCTTTGTCCTTGCAAAACTTCAAGAACTCTTCTGACATATATTCAAGTCCATTGTCTGTCCTTAGATGCTTCAACTTCAACTGTCTCTTATTCTCTTGCTCAGTTAGCTATTCCTTGAATTTGGTGAATGCCTCACTCTTGGTTTTCAGTATGAGAACCCAGACCTTTCTGCTAAAGTCATCAATCATTGTCATGAAGTATCTCCCTCCACCATGTGATTCCACCCTAGCAGGCCCCCAAACATCAGAGTGCACATAATCTAGAGGGCCTTTTGTATTGTGTACTCCCTTCTGGAATGACATCTTCTTGGACTTTCCAAGTATACATTGTTCACAGAACTTAAGGTTTGTTACATTCTTTCCTGAGAAGACACATTTTCCTGACAGAATCTTGAGCCCCTTTTCACCTATATGAGCTAACCTTTTATGCCAAAGAGGTGTATCAGAATCACTCATAACAGCTCCTGCTTCTCCAGTGACAGTTTCTCCCACAAGAATGTAGAGCCCATTAGTCTTCACACCTTTCATGATGATCCTCTGGTCCTTAGTAATATGTATGAGGCCTTGTGATGTGTTGAATTCATATCCCATTGCATTCAAAGTTCCAAGGGATATGAGATTTCTTTTGAGTCCAGGAATATACCTTACATCTGTGAGAATCCTGTGTTTGTCATCAAACATCTTGATCCTTACAGAGCCAATCCCCTCCACACTGCAGCTCTCATCATTTCCTAATAGGACAGATCCTCCATCAACTTTCTTTAAATCAGAAAACCATTGTTTAATGGGGCACATATGGAAAGAGCAGCCTGAGTCCAGTACCCATTCCTGATACATCTTGGAATCAGTCACATTTAGAACTTCTGCACTGTCATAACCAGTTTCAGCTATAGATGCTTCAGCTTGGTTCTCACCTGATGATTTCTTGCCTTTTTCAGGACAGTTCTTCTTGAGATGTCCAACCTTGTTGCATGAGAAATACTTTCTTTTCTCAACAAATCCAGTGGATTGGTTCTCCTCCCCTTTCTTTGACTTCCATCCCTTCTTTCCTTTCTGGCCTTTCTTGTTCCCAGATTTTGACTTGACATTCAAGCTCTCAGACTGATTTTTCTTCTCAGTGGTATAGGTATTGAGACTTTTTGTTTTGATAGCAATCTGTACTTCCTCAAAGCTGATACCAGTTTGTCTCCCAAACAGTAAGGTATCCTTGAAGGTTTCATAGGATGGTGGAAGTGAGTTCAATAACATAAGGGCCTTATACTCATCATCAAGCTCCACCTCTAGATTCTCAAGATCATCAAGTGCTTGGTTAAACTCACCCAGTTGTTCACCAACAGGCTTATCCTCAGACATTTTAAATGCCATTAGTTTCTGTTTCATGAACAATCTATTTGGTACAGATTTTGCCAAATAGAGTTCTTCAAGTTTCTTCCAAACATCTAAAGCTGTTTTCTCCTTTGAGACCTCTCTGAGTACCTTATCTCCTAGGCACAAGATTATCATGCTGTGTGCTTTCTCGAGAGTTTGAACCCCAGTAGGATCAACCGATGCACCAGCAATGAAATCCTCCATCAAAGCACCTCCGAGATTGTGCTGAATTAACAGTGCTCTCATCTTGATTTTCCAGAGCCCGAAATCATTCTTTCCCGTAAACTTCTCTACATCCATCTTGAACGACGCCATTGTTCTTGAGCCAAGTTTCCCACAGACGGCGCCAATTGTTAGAATTAACTCAATTAATTCTCTCAATCAAAGATCACTCAAGAACGTAAGCTTTCAAATATGGAAAAACTGAGAAATCAACACAAACGATTTACGTGGTTCGATCTTTAATGATCTACATCCACGGGGATGAAATCACTATCACACTGATTTAGAGTCACTCAATTTACAAGGATTTACACACTCTCTATCCGAATTAGAACGGCTTCCCTTCTAAACAACAATGAAGAACCCTAATTCTTAGAAAATTGTAACTACCTTCTCAACTCAATGAATCACTGTATACAAGCACTACTCCCTTTACAATGAAGAAACATATCGGTTTTTATCTTCAGTTGGAAACTGCCGTGAGCATCTTCGAGCCTCCTTCAATCTGTTTCTCATAACAGAAAGTTAGTTATGAAACTAACCGAATAAAAGTACCAGAATGCCCTTATGAAAGTATTAGTTTCCACACTTGACAATAACACTCCTTCTTCTTCATAGTAACAGTGTCACAATGCATTTATACAACATATACTCTCCCAACCCAAAAAATTTTACGTACTAAATTAGGGCAAACATATTAAAAAATTGTGTTTTTTTAGTAAGGAGGGGGCATATAAGTAAATATGTGTATATTATTGTGAGTATGCAGATAAATTAATGTTTCGCTCCTTTTTTGAGTGTACAAATAATTTTGGGATGGACGAATAAGGAAGGTATGCAGGTAATAATAGGACGGAGTAATATTATGGCTTAAACAAACATTCATTTTACATCTGATTATATATAGATGGACAAAGTATAAGAGATTTTTGAACAAATTGGATCAGCTTAGAAATTATCCCCCGTATAGTCAAAATTAAAGAATCAAGAAAAATTTAGAACCATAAAAAAATGTTTTTTTTATCAACAAAATATTTTTTTAACATTAATCAAGTGGGTACAAGAAATACCCAAATTTTACAGATACAATCAACCAATTACCATTCAAGGATTCTTGACCCAATCATCAAAAGTAAATCTAGAACATCTTAAGTCTTTGACATAAAACCAACTCCACACCCTTGTCTTTAACTCATCCAACACCCAATCAAGTTGTGTCTCGCCATTTCTGAAAATAATATCATTTCTCTTCTTCCATAAGATCCACACCATGCCAAGCCATACCGTCGCAGCTGTCTTTTTACCTCTCTTGTCTTGCATCATGTTACAATAAGCCAAAAGATTCAAGGCTGTGTCCGATTGGAGTGCCGTTGAGTAATCAAACCACTTTAGGATCTTCATCCATAGTCCGTATATCTTATTGCATTCGAAGAAAAGATGCTTACTTGATTCATCTTGCTCGTCACAAAATACGTACCTTATATTCTCATTTGGGTTGAGAATGTTTCTTCTTTTGAGGTTCACTTTTGTTGGTAACCTGTCGTGCAAGACCCTCCAAGCATGAGCCGCCACTTTGGTTGGAGCAAAGCTTCTCCAAATCACCTTGAAGCCTTCCATATTTGTTCTTTGATTTGCTATTATGTCTTTCCTTGTCATGATCTCGGTATATGCCTCCTTTGTATTGTAATTTCCGCTCGAGCCTAGCCTCCATGCCCAACGATCCGGTATGCCTTCCTTGGGAGCAAATCTGCCAATTAATAGCAAAAGATCATTAAGCATGTTTAATTCACAATCCCGAAGATGTCTCCTCCACCTCCACGCCCAACACCAACTGCCCCCCTCCCCCCCATATCTTCTACTGACCCTTCTCTCTCGAGAATAAGATTAAACAATCTAGGAAATTTATGTTTAAAAGATTCATCTCCTACCCACATATCCTCCCAAAAAAGCGTATTTCGCCCATCCCCAATCTCCCTCTTGACACTTTCCCTAAACCATCCCCCCCTTCCTCCCGTTCCTAAAGTAATATTTACGACCTCCCTCCACCAACTAGACAGCCCTCTCGCTCTTCCCCCGATAGCAGCCCCCTCTCCCCTCTCCCACGAAGATCCATACTTTAACTCTACTACTTTGACACACAAGCTATTTTTTTTTTAGAAATCTCCACATCCATTTTCCTAAAAGTGCCTCATTAAAAGCTACTAAATCCTTTACCCCCAAGCCCCCCAAAGATTTTTCTTTGCATAACACACTCCACTCGACCCACGGTGTTTTTCTTGCACTCTCCCCGCCCCCCCCCCCCCCCCCCCAAAGAAAGTTTATTTGCAAACTAACTATCTCTCTCAGGGGTTTCATTGGAATTTTAAACATGGATAAGCAATAGGTTGGTAGAGATGAACGCACTGAGTTCAACAAGGTGATTCTATCCCCTAGGGAGAGGTTTTTATCCTCCCAACTTCGAATTCTGTTACGGATCTTACTCACCACTTCCGCCCATAAAATAGCCTATTTTTTACTGCCTCCCACTTTTATTCCCAAGTATTTGAATGGCATACTCTCGACTTTGCAGCCTAGTACATTTGCCAGATCATATATATTTGCGCTCACGTTAGTTCCCACTAGGCCATATTTATCAAAGTTTGCCTTAAGACTGTTGGAGTTATACGTGAAAGTATGTTTTTACTTTGTATAACTCGTGTATCAAACACTCGTTTTATGAGAATAATTCTTTTATCGTATTTGCTTTAGTTATGATTGAATGTTGAATTTCTATTGCAAACCGTTCAATATATAGTACATGTTACATTGTAGTTAATGTGGTGATACCCGATCACGGAAGACAACATTAACAGTTTACTTGTAACTAAACGTACATTTTCACGACCTAGGTGGAATTGAACAATCCGCCGTGAAAGGTCGATGTGTAAGGCTCAGATTGGTCTGTCTTGACTAAGAGATTGCACTAGCACATTTAGTATGTGTTGAAGAGGTCCTACAGCGAGGATAAATTCTTCTGTTCAGAAAGGTGAAGAATTAGACCTCAGTGGTTGTTGATTTCTTAATCTCCGTCACTTAAATAGGACCGTGTGTGCTTAATAGTTACTGCTTTGATTCATGTTGGGTGAGAATCATTGCGACTTCGAACTTTGTGTCTTGGGCAGTAATATTAATCATACGACGATTGCTAAGATTTAATACGGAGAAACGCGTGCGAGTACGGCTCGTGTGATTAGTCCCCTTGGTGGGCTCAGAAGTTTTATTGTACCAAATCTTGCAAGTGAAGAATTAGTTTCTTCGGTACGAATAATAATGTTGAGCTGTCTTTACTCCAAGGTGAAAGATGTTAATTAATTTAGAGCTATTCAGAAGCTTAATTAATTAATGGACTTGATAATCTTAATTAATGGATAGTTCAATATTAATTTATTAGTGGTAATAATTAATATTAATGGATTGAATTATATTGGGGCTCAATATTGAAATTCAGAAATCCATTAGGAGGTCCAATCTTAATTCTCCTTAAGGCCCCTCAAGTAGCCCATTAAGTAGCCCAATAATGATAAGGTGATTAAAATAAAAAGAAAATATTAATGCTGATTTTTCAAGTAATTTTCGAAAATAGGAGAATAAAAAAGAAATAAGATTTTGTTGATTTTCTTGGAAAGATATTATGGAAGATATGTATTCTAGGAATACAAGAATATCTCATATATTCAAGGAGATCCAAATCTTTGGATTTCTTGTTGAAATTTTCGAAACTTAACCCCTAAATATGTAGGGTGAGATTTTTGTGGAATATTTTATTTTGGAGAAAAGAATATATGAGATATATTCAAGATTTCTTAGAGTCTAAGAAAAGATTTCTCCAAGCCCATATTTCACATGATATTTTCGGCCCCTACATATTATAAATAGGGGATGATTATTTCATCCCCAAGTACATAATTCCATGTGTTGGAAAAATCAAGAAGCATAGATATTTTTCTTTTTCCTTAGTTTATTAAATTACTTGAAAGCATCTCCCACCGGTGATCAAGTGAGGTGAAAAGGGAAATACTTGAGAAGGCTTTGGGTTGATAGAGCGAGATTATAATTGTCCCGTATATCCAAAGGTCAATTCTACAAGAGGTACGTTAATCACATATTTACTTGTTTATTCCGCCTAGTTAATATGTGAAATTAATTTAACATGCATGATGAAAATTAGTTGTTGGAATTATTATTTGAATTAATTAGGATTAATTCATGCTAGTAATAATTGTATTTAAATTCGTATTTAAATTTCATCCCGAATAGATTCCGGGCACCCCTATTTTTTCCCAACAACTGGTATCAGAGCCACGGTTTCGGGCTCTGAATTTTAAATTGAAATTTAAATTGTTAAACATTAAATTGAAATTGGATAGTAGAATTGTTAGATCTTTTTTGCAGGTATCCAATTGTCATGGTTTTAATGTTGTTAATTTCATGCGTGTGAATTAATTGTTTTTTAATTCGATTCGTTCGAATTCATTTTTCTCGTGAGAAAATCCACGAGTAGATTAGTTGTTTTTATTTTGATTCGATCATTGTAATAGACTAGTCTAGATCTAGTATTTATTTTTTTGTAAAAATAAATTGTAACCGGATCGTGACGAAGAACGAAGAATTAAAAACGGCGTACCCGGACGATGCATACAAGCGTGGCGCGTGTATGGACGTAGAATCATGCAAGGGGTGAAGAAAACGAGGACGAACGGCGAAAAAAAGGCGCACGGGGGTGCACGGCGCACGCCGTGCGCAACGGGAGCACGGCGCCGCGCGCGCCTCAGGCGCGGGCTGCAGCGCCTCGGGTGCGCCTCGGGACTGCGCTTCGGCGCCCTTCGGGCAGTATTTTTGAAGATGTGTTGTTGTTCGAGTGGGAGCACGTCGAGACGAACGTCGGAAAGCAACAAGGACGATTTTTCGCATCAAGGCGTGAAGAAATTAAACCGTGACAATTGGATTTGAGTGCTCCAATGTGTTTAATTTTGTTTTGATGGATGTTTTATTTCGTGCACTTATTATTATTTGTTAATATGTGTTTGCATGAATTTAATTGTCCAAGAAAAACCTTACTTTCGAAAATTACTAAGTATGTTTTTATAATCGCAATTTTATTCCGGATATTAAAATTGAATTATTTTGACCTCCATAATTTATTTATTTGTGAAGTTCTTTTGGAATACATTTCCCCCTCGGATCGGTCAAAAGAACGGATTTCACATGAATAAATTCCGAAAGGATGATTGTGGATTATTACTAGTGGCGGTATTGACCCTCACCACGAGTGGCTTGCTCAAAGCGAAATAATAATCCTGTATTTAATTATGGTTATTACTTAGGCATAGGGAATTGATATTAACTTACTCCCCTCGGAGTCCCTGTCAGTTTCTATGTGGTCAAAGTGGGAGCCAACTATTAATTTTGAATTAAGGATTTGTAACTTTTAAGTTTGTAATCCGCTTGAATGTGTTTAAATGTATAGACCACCCCTCGTGGCGCATTTAAATTGTTTCGAGATGTTGGCTGATGCATGATTATATTATTTTAAGGTTTCAATATAATTGATGTGATCAAAATTATGTGATAATTTCGTATTTTTCTAGATATTAATATAAATGTATGTTTTATTCTCAGTTCATCATGTCGCAACTTTTAATCCTCTGTATAGTATACTTAAAGATAATAAACTTGTTGGTGAGAACTATGTTGATTGGAAACGTAATATAAACATGGTCCTTCCTGCGCAAGAACACTATTGGATATTTAGCGTTGACGTACCCAAGAAACCTAATGATAAGTCAATTAATGGGGAAAAGGCGATATTCGATGATTGGAAGCATTCCAATGAGCACATGAAGCACATCATCTTGACATTTATGTCTGAGGATTTGAAGCGCATTCATGAAGGTATTGAAGCGTGTTGATGGGCGAACAATGAAGTGATTAGTAAACAAAAAGAGATCATTAGATTCAGTAACAGGATAAAAAACGGAAGGAGCTAACAACTCAGTTGGGCGAGCAGCTTAGCAAGAAGCTCTAATATTGTAAGACAAACTGGGCGAGCAGCTTTGCAAAGAACAGATGTGCAAGCGGCTCAAACCAAGATCAATTCGGGCGAACAACTTCGCAATGAAGCGAGCAACATTGTAAAACGATCCCAAGCAAAGGAGCGAACAGCTCGGAATGCAAAGGACCACGACATCCAACGAAGACGTACAAACGAGCAACCGGTCACCATCGAGAGCATCTCAGTAGTGCCAAAGACCAAGTACAACATGAGGAATTCCAAGAGTCACTAGCTTAGATATGGTCCAAGTGTCTCAACACTTGGCACCCATCCAATGAACAATAGTGTAGATGTTGTACAAGTATCCTAACACTTGGCAAAGATCCAATGGTTAAGCCACCAAGATGGTGACACATGGCCTCTTTGTATGTCTATAAATACTCCCTTCATTTATATGAAAAAGGAAGAAACAATTCAATAAAATAGCCAAACTCTTGCAAATTTACTTCTTGAACATTACTTAATCAAAATTCCATGATTTCTTGATCTTGTTTGGTGATCTTAACTAGAGAAAACAGCCACTAATCACCTTGATTAGAAAATATCATCAACAATTGGCGCTAGAGGGGGGGTTCGAACCTTCGATTTGTAAAAATTGAAGAAAGCTTGAAGATCTTCGTCGGAATCTGCAAAAGTTGGCCGGAATCCGGGAAGACACCACCGGAAATCAAGTGTACACATTATTCGGAGCAAAGTTATCCTTTTACATATCACTTTAAGAGTTTGAATGCATGTGTATATGAACTAGGGTTTTCAAAACCACTATATTCATATATACAAGGCTAGTGACTCTTAGAAAGGTATTTTTTGGAAGCAAGATTACCTCACTCCTTTGCTTATCTCATACATTTTGGCAACCAAGATTATCAGATCGCAAGAAGAACTACATTCGAGTGTATCTCCGAGTCGTAAACCGAGGACTAGGGTTTCGTCCACCGAGGGACATGCACGAACGGTGAGAGCAACTTCGCAAAGAAACATTCAGGTCACCATTGATACAATCCCACCAGAAGTAGAAGCACTTGCTCATAACCCGGAGGAGTTAGCAAAAACGATCGCTGTCCTTCAATCATTACAAAATCGACAAGCAGCAGGACCGTCAAGAGCACCTGTGATGACCAATCGAGCAGGCGAGCAGGGACGAACGGACGAACAAAGAAGTAAAATGAGAGAAGATGCACGTCGGGACGAGGCCAACAGCGAGGAGGTCCGTAGAAATAAAGGGAAAGCTCCATTGAGCGAACGTCTAGGGAGTCGAGGGGAATCATCACCAAGTCAAGCAGATGAGTCAAGCAAAAGTACTTCTCGAACAAGTGCTTTGGAAAGACTTGGAACAAGGAATGAAAATAGGAGGGAGCTATCCCGGAAAAATGAGGAGTGATCACGCCCTCCTGCTCGCCCATCAGTGCATGACCGAATTCGGAGATCAGCTTTTGGCCGACTAGGGCCATATGGAGCTAGCAACGCTGCTAGGAAGACGACTCAGGAGAAACGTCCCGTTGGTAAGGGACTGCATCGTGAAGAGGTCGCTGAACCCAATCACGATGAACAGCCTTCCAACGGGAGGACTCCCCCAAATGAATTGCAGGAAATGAGAAAGGCAATCGAGGAATTACAGAGAGGTGTCGGATCGACTGTTCTCCCTTCTTCACTGTTATCTCCGTCTGTCCTCAATGCACCAATCCAGAAGAAGATACAGTTTCCAGCCATCAATTTGTATGAGGAAACGTCGGACCCTCGAATTCATGTGACGAAATATTCAGATTTCATGATCTCAATGGGGGCAACCGACGCCACACAATGCCGAAATTTTCCACTCACCCTTGGAGACGGCCCGCACAGATGGTTTTCGGCATTGGCTCCCGGCTCAATCAACTCTTTCGCCCAACTAAGTAAAGAGTTTTTATCTCATTTCTCAACTGTCGGGTCCTACTTGACCCACAGACACCGTCTGGCAGATATCAGACAAGGAGACGAGGAGTCTGATAAGCAATTTCTGGAAAGATTTGATAAAGTTTTGTTGGAAGGCGAAATGGTGAGTGAAGATACGAAGATAGTAGCAGTGATGGCTGGATTGAAGAAAGGAACTGATCTGTGGAAGGAGATGCATTTGACCTGCCCAAAAATGTACGCGGAATTCAGACACAAAGCAGGAATCCACGTGTCGATGCAGGAGGCCCTGCACAGAGAGTTGGGAGACAAAGTTGATCCAAAAAAGTTCGGCAAGAAGTCTGGAGGGAGTGATTACAAAGCTCCGAAGAACATGAAGTCGTTCAATGAGGGAGCTGAGTTGAAAGAGAAGTTAAATCAAGTCCTCACCATGTCCGTGGACGCTATGTACGACAATGTTAAAGACAAGGAGATGTTGTCAGAGCCACGGAGGATAAGGCAAGAGAGAGGAAAGCTGAACCCAAACAAATATTGTGCATATCATCATAACATCGTCCACTTCACAAGCGAGTGCCGAGATTTGTTGAAGCAGTTGTGGAGGTTCTATGAGGAAGGAAAGTTGTCCGAGTTCGTGAAAAAGGAACCAGGTAAAAGACCAAGGGCACCAGTACCATCCAGTTCGGATGATGGAGACAGTGATGAACAATCAAGCAAAGCTGGCAAGAGAGGAAGGAAGGTCCCAGCAGCCCCAGCAAGGCATATCCCGGAGATCTTAATGCTGGAACCCACTGGACCAGTAGGCGGTTGTTCTGATGGGAGACCACCTGCGTCAAAAAGAAAGAGGAAAGCGGAACTGAGAGCAGTGTATCAAGTGATGGAAGTGGGTGTAAATCCATCGACCAAACGAATAGGGGACCTGACTTTCTCAGAAAAAGACTTAGACGGGGTACTCACTCCCCACAATGACTCGTTGGTCATCTGTGCCAATATTATGGGGACAAAAGTGCACCGTCTACTTGTCGATACTGGTTCCTATACAAACATCCTGTTCAAAAGCACTGTGGACCAGTTAGGAGATTGCGCCGAATACATCAAAGACTGTGATCACAGAATCGTGGGATTCGGAAATGTTGTGACCGTCCCACTAGGAATAGTTACGTAGGCAGTCGAGCTTGTATCGGTCGAGGACCCGGAAAGGAAAATGAATAGGATAGTATACTTCTTAGTCGTAGACCAACAATCCACCTATAACGGGTTCCTCGGCCGTCCTTTCTTGCATGAATTCAAAGCAGCTGTTTCAACGTACTATTATTGTTTAAAATTCCCAACAAAGAAAGGTGCAGGTACTATCAAAGGAGATCAAAGGAAGGCTCGTGCATGTCTTTTGCAGATACAAATGGAGGACCACCAGGTCAACATGGTAGACAGATGCCCAGGTAAAGACGAAGGCGATAGCGAGGCCATGACATCTATCGACACTGAAGTAATGGAAGTCGACGAGCAGCTATGCACAAACGAACAGCCGCGCATTGACGAACAGCTGTGCATGGGCGCACAATTAAACGAGGACGAGCAAGAACGTGAAGATGGACAGTCTGTCCAAACAAGAGGTAGAGAAGCTGCTACAACCAGCAACGAGGAAGAACAAACAATGGCAATGAACGTTGATGCAGAGGACATTGAGCCACGATTGGGAGCAGAACCGATGGAAACCAAAGATGAGCTAAAGACAGAGGGGCCCATTATTGACCCCAGATGGAAAGGCCAGAAACGAAGGGCTACCCCGGTCGAAGAGTTGGAAACTGTAAAAGTCGACCCGAACCAAGAGGGCTTAGAACTCTTCATAGGGTCCGAGCTACCAGAGCCGTACAGGACCAACATGATTGAGTTTCTTAAAGCAAACCTCGATGTGTTCGCATGGTCGCATGCAGACATGGTGGGCATCAGCCCCGAACATGCCTGCCACAGACTCAACATCGACCCGAGGAAGAAGCCAGTCCATCAGAAGAGGAGAAAATTCGGTCCCGACAAATACGAGGCGCTCGATGTGGAGGTTAAAAAGCTACTGGATAACGACCTAATCAAACAAGCGTTATGCCCGCAATGGGTGGCGAATCCAGTATTGGTTAGAAAAGCGACTGGGGCATGGAGACTCTGCATCGACTTCACATATCTCAACGCCGCCTGCCCAAAGGATAATTTCCCATTGCCTCATATCGATCAACTGGTTGATGGCACCGCTGGACATGAGTTTCTTATGTTCATGGATGCATTCGCAGGATATCATCAAATAGTGATGCATCCCGATGATCAAGAGCATACGGCGTTCTACACCAACAAAAACTTGTTGTGCTGGAAGAGAATGCCATTTGGGTTAATCAACGCTGGAGCTACATATCAGAGATTGGTCAATAAGATGTTTGATGATCACATCGGGAAGACGATGGAAGTATACGTAGATGATATTGTTGTCAAGAGCTCCAAAAAGGAAGATCACTTGCAGCATCTAACTCAAACGTTTGAGATACTTCGAACATACAACATGAAACTGAACCCTAAGAAAAGAAGTTTTGGGGTCCATTCCGGGAAGTTCTTGGGACATCTAGTCAGTCAAAGAGGAATCGAAGCAAATCCCGTAAAAGTAAAAGCAATCATGGAAATGCAGCCACCCAAATCAGTTAAAGAAGTCCAACGGCTAACCGGATGCCTAGCAGCTTTGAACAGGTTCGTCTCAAGATCCGGAGATAAATGCAGGCCGTTCTTCGAGGCAATCAAGAAGGGAAAGTTTCAATGGACTGACGCCTGTCAACAAGCGTTCGAGCAGCTGAAAGAATATCTCGGTGATACGAAAATTCTTGCCAAGCCGATCCCAGGGGAGAAGTTATACTTGTACCTGGCAGCTTCAGAAGTAGCAATCAACTCAGTACTCGTTCGAGCAGAAGGAAAGTTCCATCTGCCCATCTACTATGTGAGCCAAGCCTTACACGAAGCAGAACTCAGATATTCACCAACAGAGAAGCTAGCATACGCACTGGTGATGAGCGTCAGAAAACTTCGTCCATATTTTTTCGACCACCAGGTGGAAGTGTTGACAACGTTCCCGCTCAAGCAAATACTGCACAGACCCGATGCGGCTGGTCGCCTTTTAAAATGGTCATTGGAAATCAGTCAGTTCGGGATTTCATATGCTCCTTGAACAGCGATCAAGGGGCAAGCCTTAGCAGACTTTATAGTCGAACTGACTTTCCCCCAGGATCCGACGAGAGGACATAGCCATCCCTGGCACATGTATGTTGACGGATCGTCAACTAATACAGCATCGGGGGCAGGTATAGTCTTGATAAGCCCAGATAGGCAAGTTTTTACTTCAGCAGTCCGGTTCGAGTTTATGGCGACAAATAACGAAGCAGAGTACGAAGCTGTGATCGCTGGATTACGCCTAGCATTAGCAGTTGGGGTAAGAAAGCTGCAGATTTTCGGGGATTCGCAATTGATTGTCAACCAAGTTCGAGGGGAGTACGAGGCAAAGGACGAGAACATGGCATTGTATCAGAAGATTGTTGCTCACCTGGCCTCCTTGTTCGAACAAATATACATCGAACAGATACCAAGAGACAATAATGCTCAAGCAGATGCATTAGCCAGGCTAGCAACTAGCACAGGACCAGCAGAGTTGACAGGAGTTACGCTAACAAAAATGTCCAAGCCATCAACCGAAGACTACAAAATGTATCAAGTCAACGAAGATTTCGAAGAGGACGACTAGAGGATACCAATCACTGAATATTTACAAAACGACAAAAAGCCAGACAACCCGTTTGAAGCTAACAAGTTGGTCAAAAGAGCAGCAAGATACACCATGATGGACGGACAGTTGTACAAAAGAGGAATTTCACTCCCACTTCTAAAATGCTTGGCTAGGGGGCAAGGTCAAGCAGTACTGAAGGAAATTCATGAAGGCATATGCGGAAATCACGCTGGAGGACGGGCATTAGCGTACAAGACCGTAAGACAAGGGTATTATTGGCCGACCCTCCTCCAGGACGCAATCAAAGTTGCCCGAACTTGTCACAGGTGTCAGTTATTCGCCCCAAACATCCACAAGCCCCCACACGAACTAATTTCAGTCAATAGTCCGTGGCCATTCGCGAAATGGGGAATTGACCTCATCGGGCCTTTTCCGCCGGGAAAAGGAAATGTTCGATTCGCAGTGGTGGCAGTAGACTATTACACGAAGTGGGCTGAGACAGAAGCGCTTGTGCGAATCACGCAGTGTGCGCATTGGCAGCAGAGTCGGACTTGCTTGAAGAAAAAAGAATAACAGCAGAATTGAAAAATGCAATTTATAAGAAAAGAGCGGCGAAGTACTACAACTCTCAAGTAAAAGCAAGAGAATTCGAAATTGGGGACTTAGTACTTCGAAAAGTTTTAACACCACCAGGAGTATTCGGCCCGACTTGGGAGGGCCCATACAAGGTGACGAATAAGTGGCACAACGGCACATATGACCTTCAAGACATGGAAGGCAAGTTGTCCCAATACTCCTGGAATACTACCTTGCTCAAGAAGTACTATCAATGAAGTCCTGTAAGTCTTAGAAGTTTTACGAATAGATCCCTTATGACTTTTTGTAATTTTGAAGTTTTTGGCACAAGTTTATATATAAGCAAGCAGTTATGCAGTTACTAGGCGAGCAGTGTTGTAGTTAACATTTATCCTGCTTTCATTAAAAACTTTTTTTAGCCTTTTAATTCCTGATTACTCAGTTGCTCGCCTAAAACTTGCAAAGCACAAGTCTGTCACAAGACGAACAACTGAGCCTAACAAAGGCAAAATAAGGCTAAGTCCCTAATGGACCAATAGCCCACATTAATGCAAGGCCAAGTCCACAAGCGACCAAAAAAGCCCAAACAATTAAAGGTCAAGTTCTAAAAGAACCAAACGACCAACTTAAAATTTTCACTAAGTGTTTACCTTAAGAAAAAAAGGAACATTTAGACATGCAAAAGTAATAGACGAGCAACTAAGTAAGACAAACAAAGAGGCGTAAATTAGTAGATTAGCAAAAGTTTTCATTTCATTGCCAAAATATGTTTACAATAGGAATGATCAGATAAGTACAAAAAGAGACATCCTATTGTAAATAAAAAGCTAAATCCTTTAAGAAGGAGGAGCATCTGCAACGCTGGTCGCCTGAGCACTAGGCTGCTCGCCCGGGGCACTTGTACCAGCCCCATCTAGAGGAGTTAAAGGAAGTGAAGGCAACCCCTCAAAGACCTCATCAGTGGCTGCCACGCTGGTCGCTGCTGGAGCAGGGTCAGGCTGGCTACTGTAAGTAGGGGCAGCGATGTCGACCTCCTCGCCAAATACATCTAGAGGGAAACCGAGATCGGCTAAATCGGAGACGAACAAGGTTGAACCAGGAGCAGGAGGGTAGTTCTTCACGTACTCGATGAAGTCCGTCTTCACCGCGCCACAAATATCTTGATTGTGATTGTGGGCGAAGTGGACAGACCTCAAGCATTCGGCAAAGGCACAGATGTACCCAAAGTTGGTCTTGTCCAACACCTCTTGCTCGTGGACTTCATAGTCGATCATGCCTTTGCGCTCCTCCTCCAACCTCTTGATATGTTACTCGGCAGCTAGCAGGCGAGCAGCCAAGTCTGCTCGCTCTTTTTCAGCCCTTTCAGCTCTCAGATCTGAAGACTTCACCTCCAGCATCATTTTTTCAGCCTTGTCCAAGGCACTCTTTTCGCCGACCAAGGAGGCCTCCATCTTCCTCTCCATCAAAGCCAGCTCCTTAGCATGCTCGGCCTTGCACTCTTTGATGGCAGAAGCTTTTTCTTCGTCCATCCTCTCCACGCGGCGACCCAAATCACGGTTTGTCCGCTTAAGCCCCATGACTTGGTCGAGCAGCATCTGGGACTGGATCAATTGATGGCTAGCATTGTACGCCACCAAGCGAACATTGTCACTAGCAGATTGGCTAGCAACAATGGTGTTCGCCGATTTCGTCCAGGCTCTTGGAACTGTCTCGGCTGCTCGGCGAACAGGGACATCAGGGATGTCGGAGAACGAAGAGGGTGCATTCTTCACCACAGAAAAATGGTGAATAGTGGTCCCACGGCCAGGATAATGTGCCGGGTTATACCTGAAACAGAAACACAATAGTCAGTAAGTGAGCAACATTGCGCCAAGTGACGAACAACAAACAAATCAAAGACAATTAACTTACTCCTTGATTTTAACGGGATCCCAACCCAAATAAGAAGTATCTTTGGGATTGTCCCCTCTCTTGGTCGCCACCAGGCCAGCAACCACTTGTTGTTCGTCCACTACTTCCAAGGAAGTGGACTTAGAAGCAGGAGACCGGGGAGCAATGCTGCTCGCCTCCCCTACAGTTTTTGATCGCTTTGAGGCACGATCATCTCCGCGAGTGCCGCGAACATCGTCGCCCCGCGGCGCCTTCTTCTTCTCCCTCTCCCGTTCCCTCTCCTTCTCCTTCCTTGCATCCCGCAGAGAGGAGGTAGTTTTGGACGCAGGCTTACGGCGACCAGCTCCGGCGGCTGGGCGACCAGTGGGGTCCTCCCCTGCTCGGAGGCGAATGATGGCAAGGGGAGGGTCCATCTTCCTTCTTGAAGCTTCGGCCATCTGTTTAACTCATCTGACGAGCAAGTAGTAGGATTCAGGCACAAACGGGATAGCAACAGTGACTCGTTGATCTAACAATAACAAGGAATTTAGACGAGCAGGAAAGGATAGGCGAACAACAAGAACAAGAATAAAGAAGACTTACCTTCAGGGATAGCAGCCTGAGCTTCAAGATGGTGGGGACTCGTAATCAAGCCGCAAGCTTGCGGCAGTGAGCTTTTGAAAGATGTTCCAAATCGCGACTAGCAGTGTCGCGAAGAGAAATGACAGCTAACGTGAAGAGGTATTCGTCGCTGAGATCAAGATGCCCCCACTTCAAGATTCTCGGACCTGCAAAACAACGAAGAGGATTAAAATTAGTCCTACTTATGAATTAGCAAGACGAAGTTAGCCCTACGTTTGATGTTTCCAAAGCCTTCAGATGACATGATGCGCTACTGCCCGCCAGCAAACCCCTCAGTTGCTCGCCAATCTCCACCAATATAGAAGAATTGACAATGCCAACCCTTAATTTTATTGGGAACACCTTCAACAAGTTTCACTCCGGTCTTCGCCTTAACATAATACCAGCCAGCACCATCCTCTTGCTGAGCAGAAATAGTTAAGGCATAGAGAAGCTCTGCAGTTGTTATCTTATTCTTGTAACCCTCAAGACCAAAAAGAGTCATGAAGGCTAGAAGAGTACTCCAACCATTTGGAGTAATTTGAGTGATCGCCAGATTCATGTCAGACAAGTAACGGCCAATGAGCGGATGAACGGGGAGCGGGAAACCCGTGTTTAGCACATCCAAGTTGATCGCCGTACAACCAGGTGAGGGGCGATCAGCAGTCTCTCCTTCCTTCGGCACATGAATATATCATAAGGAATCTTGTATGTTACACGGATGCTCGCCAGATCACTCTCCACACATACACTAGCAATTTTGCTCGCTGCATAGTCCCCACCCTGAGTTTTCATAATTACCCTCAATGTGGGGGCAAAGGTCTTCGAGTAGCGAGCAGAATAGTCCGCCCACTCGTCATCACAAACAATTCCTTCCGGGATCCGAGATTCTGGTGTGGTTTGAGAAATGGGAAAATTGATTTCCCTTAAAAACTCCCAAGTGAGAGTAGGGCCTCGCTGCTCGCCAACTCGCTGCTCGCCAGCAGTGTCAGGTTGATCGCCCTCAAGGTCAATTGAACCCTCTATCTCCGCGGCCACTTCCGCAGAATCCTCTCCAAGGTTAGAAGATGCCTCGGAATCGCGGGTAACCGGGAAGACCTCTTCTTGATCGCCTGAGCGATCAGCAGCATACATCTCGACTGAGCGAACAACGGAGCTCGCATCTGAGTTCGTGCCTTCTTCCACCAATAATGTGCACGGGTTGTTCGCCAACGCTTGGCGAACAGATCTGCGCAGAGAAGCCGGATTTACGGGTCGTTTTTCCGGGTTTCGCCCAGGTCCGGATTGAGAAAAACTTGAGGGGGAAAACTCCATTTAAAATAGTAATGGAGGAATTTGGCTAATTATGAGGTAGTATACGGACAATAACGCCAACGGAGGAATTACGGCGGCGACGGTATCAACAGGACGTCGGCGCAACGGCGGTCCACGGCCGGAATTACAATCACAGTTACGAGAAATGCGGAAAAAAGAGAAAAAATTTATGAAATTGAGAGGAGAAAAAGAAATATAAGATATAATTACCTTCGAAGAACAAGAAGCTAAAGGACACAAGAAGATTCGAGCACAAGAATTGCAAGAGGGAAAAGCTTCCAAGGGTTTGTCAATGGCAGAAGGCAAAAGAATCGAAAAGAAGAAGAAGGAAGAAGTCGACGCCTATTTATAAGGATGAGGCCGGGGCGAAAATGCAATACTTACAAAATTCTATAGGCCCCTATGGGTAAATTGGGGGACGCGCATGACTGACGCGACGCCTCGCGTTCCGTGCCTCAGGAATCCAACCGTCGCGACACGAAAGGGCGTTCGCTGTTGGTCGTGCGCGTGAGTTCCCATGCTCGTTTGTTCGCCCAGTCACAGACCAACTGCCCGGATGCTCGCCCATACAAACAACCATATTCCATTTTTGCTCGCCCACCCTCCGTAGATGAAATCGTAGCTTGGTCTCAGTTGATCAATCTGTATCCAACATGAGGCCAAGCTAGGGGGCAATTGTTGATGGGCGAACAATAAAGTGATTAGTAAACAAAAAGAGATCATTAGATTCAGTAACAGGATAAAAAATGGAAGGAGCTAACAACTCCGTTGGGCGAGCAGCTTAGCAAGAAGCTCTAATATTGTAAGACAAACTGGGCGAGCAGCTTTACAAAGAACAGCTGTGCAAGCGGCTCAAACCAAGATCAATTCGGGCGAACAACTTCGCAATGAAGCGAGCAACATTGTAAAACGATCCCAAGCAAAGGAGCGAACAGCTCGGAATGCAAAGAACCACGACATCCAACGAAGACGTACAAACGAGCAACCGGTCACCATCGAGAGCATCTCAGTAGTGCCAAAGACCAAGTACAACATGAGGAATTCCAAGAGTCACTAGCTTAGATATGGTCCAAGTGTCTCAACACTTGGCACCCATCCAATGAACAATAGTGTAGATGTTGTACAAGTGTCCTAACACTTGGCAAAGATCCAATGGTTAAGCCACCAAGATGGTGACACATGGCCTCTTTGTATGTCTATAAATACTCCCTTCATTTACATGAAAAAGGAAGAAACAATTCAATAAAATAGTCAAACTCTTGCAAATTTACTTCTTGAACATTACTTAATCAAAATTCCATGATTTCTTGATCTTGTTTGGTGATCTTAACTAGAGAAAACAACCACTAATCACCTTGATTAGAAAAGATCATCAACAAAGCGGCTGTTGATATCATGAATAGCCTTGAAGAGATGTTTCAACATCAGAACCCCATGGCGAATCTGTTCACCATTCGTGAGAAGCTCACGAAGGAAATGGTGAAGGGAACACCTGTAAGGGATCATGTTCTCAATTTTAGGCGTGAGTTTGAGAAACTCGAGTTTCTTGGTGCCGGATAAAGTGAAGAAAGTCAAATCGATTCCATACTCTTAAAGCTATCGAGTAGTTTTGATGGGTTCTTTTGGGAATACGTGTTATCTGAACACAAGTTCACTTTGGATACCCTGCTCAAAGCCCTGATAAAGGTAGAGTCATACTTGGGGAGTAGGGACGAGGCTTTGGTGATCAAGAGCTTTTTCTCGAAATCTAGGCCAATGGAAGGTGAGATTGAGAAGGAGGTGGTTGATCGGAACCAAACCAGTAGACTCACTTTGGGAGGCAAGAAAATAGCTTTCAAGCCGTACGGCGTGAAGATATCCGGTAAGAGTAAGTGCTTCAATTGCGGGGAAAGAGGACATTGGAGGTCTACTTGTTCTATGCATAAGAAGACGGTAAATAAAGGTAAGTCTCATGCTTTAGTCGTTGAAATATATGTTGCGGCATATGCTGCCCACGTTTGGGTAGTGGATACCGGGGCAACTGATCATATTTGTTTCACTCTTCAGGGGTTCTAGCTAACCCGGCGACTTAGCAAGAATGAGATCACCATCACTTTGGGCGATGCTACGAGAGTGGCAGCCGAAGCAGTGGGAGTCGTGCACCTATCTTTTGAAGATAGAGTTTTAATTTTAAGAGATGTTTTATACGTTCCGAACTTTAGGAAGAATTTAATTTCGATTTCTAAGTTGTTTTTTGATGGATATTCAGTTACTTTTAATAAAGTTGTTACTGTTTCTTTTAAGAATGATGTTATCTGTCATGGAACGTTGGTAAACAATCTCTATACGATTAAGTGTGCACACCACTCAAATAATGAATCTAATAACACGTCGATCATTTCGAGTAATAAAAGAAAGCGTTCTTTGAAGATGAACGAAACACTTCTATGGCATCTCAGACTAGGTCATATTAATCTAAAGCGGATAGAGAGATTGGTGAAAGACGGATCCTTGGAATCGCTCCAAGTCGAGCCGTTTCCAACTTGTGAATCCTGTTTAGAGGGTAAGATGACCAAGAGGGCATTTGGAGCCAAGGGGAATAGAGCCACGGAAGTGTTAGAACTCGTTCATACCGATGTGTGTGGTCCAATGACGATCAAAGCGATAATGGGGTATGAGTATTTCGTTACCTTCATTGACGATTACTCAAGATATGGGTGCATTTACCTTATGCGGCATAAGTTTGAAACTTTTGAAAAGTTTAAAGAGTTTAAGGCCGAAGCCGAGAAACATAGGGAAAAGAGTATCAAGTTTCTACGATCAGATCGTGGAGGCGAATACCTCAGCGATGAATTCTTGAACTACCTATCGGACGAAGGGATCGTATCCCAGTTGACCGCACCGGGAACCCCTCAAAGGAACGGTGTGGCGGAACGAAGGAACCAGACTCTTTTAGAGATGGTCAGATCCATGATGAGTTATTCGGATTTACCCAAGTCGTTTTGGGGTAACGCCTTGGAAACGGCGGCTTATATTCTAAACTTGGTGCCATCCAAATCGGTTCCTAAAACCCCAATGGAATTGTGGACCGGGCGCAAGCCCAGTCTAAGACATTTGCGGATTTGGGGTTGTCCGGCATACGTGCTAGACAAGGAAGCCGGTAAGTTGGATCCACGTTCGGAATTAAGGCTGTTTATAGGATACCCTGCGGAAACGAAAGGGTGTATGTTCTATAGTCCCAAGGATCAAAAGACCGTGATAAGTACACACTTTAAATTCTTGGAGGAAGACTATATGAACAATCGAAAACCTAAAAATGAAATTACCTTAGAAGAATTGAGAGGTCAAACCTCGATACCAAGTATACAAGATGATGTACCACACGTCACATCTTCACAACCGGAACCCCGTCGTAGTGGAAAGGTTCCTAGGCAACCCGAGAGATTCATGGGGATAGGAGAATCTTCAGATTTGGTTCCCGGTGTTGAATCAGACCCATGGACGTACGACGAGGCAATCCAAGACAAAGACGCGGAGTCGTGACAAACGGCAATGGAAGCCGAGATGGGTTCGATGGATCATAATCAAGTGTGGGAGTTGGTCGAGCCACCCAGTGGGGTAGAACCCATTGGATGCAAGTGGGTGTACAAGAGGAAAAGAGGACCGGACGGAAGGGTTGAAACCTTCAAAGCGAGGCTTGTGGCCAAAGGGTATACTCAGAAAGAAGGGATCGATTATGAGGAAACCTTTTCGCCTGTAGCTATGCTTAAGTCCATCCGTATTCTCTTGTCGATCGCTGCACACCTAGATTACGAGATCTGGCAAATGGATGTCAAGACGGCTTTCCTTAACGGAAGTCTTGACGGGATAGATATCTATATGCAACAGCCCAAAGGTTTCATTGAAAAAGGCCAAGAGAATCTCGTATGCAAGCTCAAGAGATCCATTTACGGACTTAAGCAAGCATCGCGTACTTGGAACTAGTGTTTTGATCAAGTGATTAAGTCTTATGGGTTTGATCAAAACGAGTTCGAAAGTTGTGTGTATAAGAAGCGTGACAGAACTGCGGTGGTATTCTTAGTATTATACGTAGATGATATTCTGCTCATTGGAAACAATGTAAAGGTATTGTCAGACGTAAAGGTATGGCTGTCAAAACAATTTGATATGAAGGACTTAGGGGAAGCCGGTCACATCCTTGGGATCAAGATCACTCGCGATCGCAAGAAGCGGATGTTGGGCTTATCGCAAGCTTCATACATTGACACTGTTTTGAAGCGTTTCAGCATGCAAGATTCCAAGAAAGGTTTTGTACCTTTTAGGCACAGAATCCATCTATCGAAAGAAATGAGCCCTAAGATGCAAGCGGAGATAGATGACATGAAAGGTGTTCCGTACGCTTCGGCCGTAGGAAGCCTTATGTATGCAATGCTGTGTACGAGACCGGATATCTGCTTTGCCGTGGGCATGGTGGCAAGATATCAAAGTAATCCCGGGAAAGACCATTGGACTGCCGTAAAGTGCATCTTGAGGTATCTGAAAAGAACTCGGGAGCGGATGCTGATTTACCAGTCAGATAGTCTAGTTCCCGTAGGATACACGGACTCGGATTTCCAATCAGACATAGACTCAAGAAAGTCAACCTCGGGTAGTGTGTTTTTCATGGGAGGAGGAGCCATTTCATGGAGAAGCATTAAGCAGAAATGCATCGCCGATTCGACCATGGAAGCTGAGTATGTAACTGCTTGTGAAGCAGCGAAAGAGGCAGTTTAGCTCAAGAACTTCTTAGTGGACTTGGACGTTGTTCCGAATTTGCCCGACAAGATAACTGTCTTTTGTGACAATGCCCGAGCAGTTGCAAATTCAAAGGAACCGAGAGCCCACAAGGCCAGCAAACACATAGAAAGAAAATACCATCTTATACGAGAAATCGTTAAGAGAGGAGATATAGAGGTGGCAAAGATAGCGTCGGGTGACAACCTAGCGGATCCATTCACAAAGGGTCTGCCTCAGAGTACATTCGAGAGACATGTGGATGGAATGGGAGTCAAGACTATTGACAATCTGCTTTAAGTATAAGTGGGAGAAATTATTAGGTTAGTGTAGGTTGACATGAGATGTCACGGAGAGCTACTACACTAAGACATGCGTGATGTATACTAAAAGCAGACTTTAAGTATAAGTGGGAGATTGTTGGAGTTATACGTGAAAGTATGCTTTTACTTTGTATAACTCGTGTATCAAACACTCGTTTTATGAGAATAATTCTTTTATCGCATTTGCTTTAGTTATGATTGAATGTTGAATGTCTATTGCAAACCGTTCAATATATAGTACATGTTACATTGTAGTTAATGTGGTGATACCCGATCACGGAAGACAACATTAACAGTTTACTTGTAACTAAACGTACATTTTCATGACCTAGGTGGAATTGAACAATCCGCCGTGAAAGGTCGATGTGTAAGGCTCAGATTGGTCTGTCTTGACTAAGAGATTGCACTAGCACATTTAGTATGTGTTGAAGAGGTCCTACAGCGAGGATAAATTCTTCTGTTCTGAAAGGTGAAGAATTAGACCTCAGTGGTTGTTGATTTCTTAATCTCCGTCACTTAAATAGGACCGTGTGTGCTTAATAGTTACTGCTTTGATTCATGTTGGGTGAGAATCACTGCGACCTCGAACTTTGTGTCTTGGGCAGTAATATTAATCATACGACGGTTGCTAAGATTTAATACGGAGAAACACGTGCGAGTACGGCTCGTGTGATTAGTCCCCTTGGTGGGCTCAGAAGTTTTATTGTACCAAATCTTGCAAGTGAAGAATTAGTTTCTTCGGTACGAATAATAATGTTGAGCTGTCTTTACTCCAAGGTGAAAGATGTTAATTAATTTAGAGCTATTCAGAAGCTTAATTAATTAATGGACTTGATAATCTTAAACGCGGAAAATAATAACCGGGAGCCCATATTATCGTAATATGGATTAAGATGGATAGTGCAATATTAATTTATTAGTGGTAATAATTAATATTAATGGATTGAATTATATTGGGGCTCAATATTGAAATTCAGAAGTCCATTAGGAGGTCCAATCTTAATTCTACTTAAGGCCCCTCAAGTAGCCCATTAAGTAGCCCAATAATGATAAGGTGATTAAAATAAAAAGAAAATATTAATGCTGATTTTTCAAGTAATTTTCGAAAATAGGAGAATAAAAAAGAAATAAGATTTTGTTGATTTTCTTGGAAAGATATTATGGAAGATATGTATTCTAGGAATACAAGAATATCTCATATATTCAAGAAGATCCAAATCTTTGGATTTCTTGTTGAAATTTTCGAAACTTAACCCCTAAATATGTAGGGTGAGATTTTTGTGGAATATTTTATTTTGGAGAAAAGAATATATGAGATACATTCAAGATTTCTTAGAGTCTAAGAAAAGATTTCTCCAAGCCCATATTTCACATGATATTTTCGGCCCCTACATATTATAAATAGGGGATGATTATTTCATCCCCAAGTACATAATTCCATGTGTTGGAAAAATCAAGAAGCATAGATATTTTTCTTTTTCCTTAGTTTATTAAATTACTTGAAAGCATCTCCCACCGGTGATCAAGTGAGGTGAAAAGGGAAATACTTAGAAGGCTTTGGGTTGATAGAGCGAGATTATAATTGTCCTGTATATCCAAAGGCCAATTCTACAAGAGGTACGTTAATCGCATATTTACTTGTTTATTCCGCCTAGTTAATATGTGAAATTAATTTAACATGCATGATGAAAATTAGTTGTTGGAATTATTATTTGAATTAATTAGGATTAATTCATGCTAGTAATAATTGTATTTAAATTCGTATTTAAATTTCATCCCGAATAGATTCCGGGCACCCCTATTTTTTCCCAACAAAGACCGGAAAGAAGCTCCAAATTTCTTAGGACCAGTTTAATCGTATAAACATTCTCCAAACTTGCTGTCCCCATTATGATGGTGTCGTCCGCGAATTGGAGGTGAAAAATCTGGATTCTTTCCTTTCCAATCTCAGCTGCTGTGAACTCGCCCCTCTCCGTTGATTTTTTCATTAAAATACTCAAACCTTCCGCAGCTAATAAGAAAAGAGAGGGTGACAGAGGATCGCCTAGTCTTAATCCCCGTTCCAAGGGGAACTCGTCGGTGGGGCTTCCATAGATCAAGATCGAAGCCGATGTTGTAGATAAACATTCCATTATCCATCCCCTCCACATATTATGGAAACCAAACCTCTCCATCATCTCATCAATGAATGACCACTCAACCGAGTCATAAGCCTTTGCAAAGTCTATTTTGAAGACAAGCCTCTCGATTTTCTTCTTCCTTGCCTCATCGATAGCTTCATTCAGTATTACCACACTATCAAGAATTTGTCTTCCATCTATAAAAACACACTGATTCTCCGAGATAATGGATTCAAGGACACAACTAAGGCGTTTTGCCAAGACTTTAGAAATTATTTTATACACTCCGCCTATTAGCGAGATAGACCTATAATCCCCCAGGTTCGTTGCAGCTTCTTTTTTTGGTATTAGGACGATAAAGGAAGGATTGATACCCTTCACCAGACTTCCGTTGAGGTGGAATTCGGTCATCATTCGCATGAAATCGTCCTTGAGGGAGCTCCACAATTCCTTGAGAAGACTAAAGTTAAACCCGTCCGGTGCAGGGCTTTTGGAAGCGTCGCATAACCACAGCGCGTCTCTCACTTCTTCTTCTAGAAAAGACGAAATCAAAAACTGATTGTCCAATTCCGTGACTCTCTTTGAAGTAAAATCATGAGCTGTTGACGGTCACTGAATTTCCTCTCTCTTGAAGTGATTTCTGAAAAAATCCAAAACTCCTCTTTTCACGTCACTTACCTCCTCCAACCATTGTCCTTCAATGTTCACCCCCACAATCTCATTCTTCTTCCTTCTAAAATTAATGAATTTATGGAACAACTTCAAGTTAGTATCACCATCTTTGAGCCATTTATTCCTTGCCTTTTGTGCGAGCATGGAGTTATTCCACTTGAGATTTATGTACAGATTTGCCATGGTCTCATTTCTTTTTATAACTTCCTCCTCCTCCAACCCGAACGTGTCATCAATTAGATCCAACCTTTGAACTTCCTTCTTCTGCTCTGTTATTTTCTCGTCCAGGTTCCCAAACACCTGGCGGTTCCACTCCTTTAGGTCTTGTTTTAACCTTTTCAGTTTCTCTTTCACGATAAAGCCTCCCCAACCTTCCACGGAATAGCTCTCCCACTTGCTCTTTAAGAAGTCCTTGAATTTAGGGTGAGATGACCAGGCGTTAAGGCTTCTGAAGGGTTTCGGCCCCCAGTCTCTTACACTCACGCCAAGAGATATAGGGCAGTGATCTGAGGTGGTTCTTTCCAGGCCTTGTAACACTGAATGAGGCCATCTGGACAACCAATTATTATTCTACCTATTTTTTAAGCACGAATTTCATCTCATCCCAATTAGATAATTCTAAATTCTTGCATATACAACAGTAAAATATTTTGTGTAGTCAAAATTAAAGAATCTAGAGAAATTTAGACCATCAAGAATTATCCTACTCACTTTTGAGGCACGAAGTAAAGAAGTGGATTTGGATCCGGTGATATATAGGAGCGTCTTGTGCAGCACAAATACATAGTCAGACCAATTTATTTTGATTTTATGGGGTTAGACTAATTGGACTGACTATGTGTTTGTGCTGCACACGACGCTTCTGTACAGCACATGATCCAAGTCCGTAAAGAAGTCCATGTCATCCCCCTCAGATAATTCTAAATTCTAAATTCTCAACAGTAAAATATTCCAAGCGAACTCCACAGTAACTAGGCAGTTGTTAGCTGTAGTATATAATTATTCCAAATGCCGACGTGTGTTCACCGAGTGACATGACATCAACAAAACTATGACCGTTGACTTTATATGCTTGAGAAATTATGTGTGGAAACCTTATTTGCTGGTTCATTTCAAATGTCGTGGATAATATTTTCTATTTTTGGATTTAAGTCCGTGGATAATATTTTCTTTTTTTGGATCTAAGTTCAACCAATTATTTAGTATATCTACAAATTAATTCTAGTCAACCATATCTCCAAACTCATTTGTGAAGTTGGTGCTATATGTCCTTGAGTATGAGAACAATTAAAAAAACATTAGTTTTATCCATGCGACTGATTTTTTTCGTGCAATTTACAATACCTCTAATATTCCTATACTTATAAGATGATAACTCTAATATTTTTCAAGGGGTAGAAATCGAAAATTGCTAGTCGGACGGATTTGGAACGCCTAGCGTCTAGACCGTCTAGTCGAAAACTAGTGGGGAACTAGTCGGCATGAGTTTTTTTAAATTTTTTGCTCTCTATATTTCACTAATATGGTCAAATTCATTTGATAACCTTTTACATACGACTTAAATTTTTTAGTATTTATAACTGTATAAATCAATAATTCAACAGATAATAATCAATAAAGACAAAATATAGAGTGAAATGGTTCATGCATGAATCATTGAAGGGTATTAGTTACTTTTACTAAAGAGTATTAATTTTTTTCACTGAAGGGTATTAGTTGTTTATACTGAAGAGTCTTAGTTGTTTACTGAAAATAAACTAAAACTCTTTAGTATAGAAAACTGATACTCTTCAGTGAAAACAATTAATACTCTTTAGTAAAAACAACTAATACGCTTCAATGATTCATGTATGAATCAATTTCACTCTATACATACTCATCAATAAATATATAAACTACAAATTGATAAAAATTAAATGACAAACAAAAATACATAATAATTTACATCAAATTAAATGAAATTCTCTAAACAGCATCATTTCAAGGTGGAATTAAATAAAACAATAGACATCTAATTTGCCTAGGCGAATTATACTTAAAATTGGGTCGGCTGATGACCGCCTAATGCCTAGGCGCCGCTTAGACGGCCGTCTAGAGGAATTTTTACATCATTGATATTTTTACATGCACAACATGTTGAATTCTATAAAAAAAAAAGATAATATTGGGGCGTTGTTATATAGCGTGTGTGTATTGCAAATTAAAAGAAACGAATGGTGAAACTAGAGCATGTAAGAATTATCATTGAATTTGGAATAAATCTCTTATAAATCTTCAATTCAAAATGTATCAAACTAGTATTTCTTATCAAAATAACTAATATGATTAAAAATATATATCTCAACTTGTAAATAAAATTTACTGTAAAATTAATTTACATTATACTTTGACTTAAAATTAAGCTTAAAACCCATCCCTGAATACGCGTGTTTTATACTTTTACGACCCGTTTGGTAGGGGTTATTAATGAGTGTTAAATACACTAACACCCCTAATATGATGTTTGTTAGGTTATATGTGTAAACACCTCGGCCCTTTAAATAGTGAAGGCCCGGTTTCCATTAAACTTAATTCATATGATAGTGGATCCGTTCTATTTGCGTGATATTCATAAAACCACATATTTTAAAATATATTTTTCCATATTTAACCCTCACTTATCCACTTAAGAAATTTATTTCTATCAAATCGAATTTACACAGATTCAAGGATTGAAAACATTACAGTGAATCGCCCATGGAAATTTGAAGAGATCGCTACCATGTTTTTTTTTCTACACAATATTTTCATTAAAAATCACAAAGCTACAACTCCACTTGATAACAGCTAATCAGAATCATTATAAACTTGATTAAATAATAGAGTCTCCTAATAAGACTGTGAATAACATCAGAGAGGAATTATCGTCATCCCTGGTTCCCATCATTATGAGTTTAGAAGGTTAACGTGTTGTTTCAATTAACGACGAGAGATTTGCATTTTTTGTAGGATTGTTGTTTAATATTTCCAATTCGATTTCAAATTTTTTATTTCGATATTTATTCATTAGTTTTCATCAGATTTGAGGTAGTTGTGCTCCGGCCGATTTCTTATATTGGAATTAACTAGGTTAAATGGTTGGTTTCAAATTCAAATTTATTGTCATTGGAACTTTCACTTTCCATCGTGGGTAGTTTTTTTTATATCTTCTTTTCGATTCATATCAGTTCAATTTACAATAGAAAAAATCTAATCTACATATTCATTTTGATTTTTTAGATTATGGTTTCATCGTTCTGCTTCGCAGTCGTCAATTTCAAGGCTTTAAGATTCAGATTGAATGGTTAATTCATTCTTTTGTAAATGCAAGTCGCTGGAAAATTTCAAGCCATTTACTGGATATCCTCAAATCAAATAACACGATTCGCAGTGATCCCTTAATTAACAAATTTCTCTTTGTAGCAAAAGGCGAAGCCCTCGCCCCCAGGGCCCCCAAATTAACAAATTTCTCTAATCCTATGGTAATTTATTCCTTTTCAGATGTTGTATATGCGTACCTTTGAAAAATGAATACATATACTTCTTATGGCTTATGCCTTCTGTGTTATAATTTTCACACCAAGGCACTAAAAACCATATTTAATGGTTAGTTAACTCTTTTATATATAAAGTTGTCGAAGTGAGTGATGAAGATGAGAGGAGTTGGAGAAGAAGGAAATGAACAACAAAAAAGTGGTAAAATTATAAAACGTGGCAATGTGCAGAGGGTATAGATGACAATTACAAATTTATCAGTCAAGTTAAAAAGGTTTAGCAAATGATATACCAAATGAAAGATATACGAGTAAAACTTGTCAAATTAATCATTGTTTACACTTGTTGGTGATCAATTTTTATCGGATGTATTAGTGATTGTTTAAGTTCGGTTTAAAGATCATCAATCAATTACGTGTGATTGGTTACCACCGTAAATGGTAAATCGAGGGTCGGGTTATGAACTTGTAAATGTGAAAGTCGAAATCGTAATAATTTCGTATGTGTGCACGTCTAGGTATTTAAGTGTGTGTTTTTGGAGCATTTGTGAATTTGAACTTGTATTTCTTAAGCTGGAGAACAACTATTTATAGAGACTAGCAAGCATAAGGTGTCTATGACTTTTGGTCTCCCTAGCCTGCATGCTTGACAAGTGTCCTTTGACCACAGTTTGACCTTATCTAAGCTGAATCTTAGTTACAAAGTCTTCTTTGATCTTATCTCGGACTTCATTGTTGTTCGTCCAGGTCGGCTTAGTTGATCCAGGATGGTTTTTTCGTAAAAGTTGTTCGCCTTTTGAGGTTATGGCTCAGAAGTTTTTCGCCTTTGTGTTTTACACAGTTTGACTTTGGGATCTTGGTCCTTTGTTCGTCGACATACACCTCTTAGACTGGTAGATGTACCACCTTTTGACAATGTTGCTCGTCATCAATGACTTGGCTGAATGTTCATACCTGGTCTCGGGCCTTAAAACCTGTTCGCCGATAAGCTGTTCCTCGTTATAGTTGTTCGTCAGTTTATGCACTCCATGGATTGATTTATGCACCCCGACTTGATTTATTTTGTTTAACATCTTTGATGTGAGGTTAATTCTTCATTATCCTGTTCAAGGCTTTAATCCTTGTTCGCCCATCATTGATTTATGTTCGCATATCAACAATTGCCCCCTATCCTGACTACATGTTGCTCCAGACGAGCAACTTTGTGGCGAGCAACTGTAGTTTGGATATTATATCAGTGAGGATTTGGACGATCATCATTGAATACTTGGAAGCACAAGCTGAGGTGCCCCCAGGTATATAAAAAATTTCTAACTTCCCATTGAAAACTTGCTCGTTTTTTTATTTCTGAACTTGTTCGTCTAATTTTACTTTTTTTTTTTAGCCGAACAAGTCATTGTTGCTGTCCCTCCCAGCTTTGCTCTCCTTGAACAACGAGTGTTTGAGATGGTGCCACCAAAGGGTCGGAAGAAGAAATATGACCCGCCAACCAAAGTTCTAGCGATGACGAACAAGGCTGAGGGAGCCAAAGTTCCTCGGTCTGTGGCACCTTCCGGCCATGCTCGGCCAGCTTCTCCGATTTCTCCCCCTCATGGGGGGAAACGTTTAAAGAAAGCTGATGGGACCCCACTGGCCCATGACGTCCCCTGTGGTGGCAAGGGGAAAGAAAAAGTGGGCCAGAGTCATGCTCGCCCCGAGGGGGATACTGTTCGCCACTCCCCTGTCGAGCCTGTGGAGATGCCGGGCAAAGTGGGCAAAAGTGTTACCCCAACTCGCGGCCCTGAGGATATCACCATACTGGGTTGGGACGAATGAAAGTTTCAAGAGTAAGAATATCTAGCTTTGTGGCCAGCGAACAACTTTTAAGAACATCTTGTAACTTGGGTTTTTGTTCGCAGGTATCGGCCTAATGATCATCCTGGGCGAGCAGCCGCGGTCCACCAATACGCCTGCTCAAAAACTCCGGTGAACATTCGAGAGATCTCGGGTGAACATGTTCGTCGGGTAACTGAGTTGATCGCCCGATCGTGGACCCGGCCACTGGAGACGACCGTTTCTGCTCAAAGCATTGCGGACAACTTCCACTTTTCTTTGATGCATCATGCAAACGGCCTTGCTATCGCCCAGAAAGGAATGATCCAGCTCGCCTAGCTCGAAGATGTTGTTCGTCGTTATGCCAGTACAGCTCGGCAGCTGACCGAAGAGAAGGACGGCCTGGTCGGCCAGTATGAGGCTAAAGTTGCCCGTCTTAATAATCAAATCAATGTTTACATTGATTCTGAAAAGAAATACCTTGACCAAATTCAAGGTTTGTCAAGCGAATTGAGAGGCAAAGATGCCTTACTCGGCGAGGGGGGGGGAAGAAGTTGTCCGCGGCTGAACAAGAGATCGCCGAGCTCAAGGCGGAAATTGCTCGTCTTCGGGAGACGGAAGCCAACCTCTTCACACGCGAGTAACTCGAAGAGGAAGTTTAAGCTCGGATTGGCCCCATTTCTAACCTTGGGTATATCTGCGCCTATGCGGACAACATCCGCACGGCCGATGCTTATGATTACAAGGACCTGGTAGAAGAGATGGGAAAGGACCTCTCTGAGTTTATCGAACATTATCCGCCGCCGAACAACATTGAAATTCAGCTGGCGGACGTGGCTGAGTTGGGGGTCAAGATTGATAAGCTTGACCCTAGCATCATTATTACTCACCCTCCTCCCCAAGTTAATGAGGACGAGCAAGAAAAAGAGTCTGCCGCTGTCGACGAGCAAGCTGCTAAAGAGGCGGAAGATAAGGCAGCTGAAGACTTGGCTCGAGATATGATCGTTGAACCTCCCGTCGATCAAACTCAAGATCCTCCTCCCGCCGAACAACAATTGTTGGTCCCGGTACAAGACTGAGGAATACGTGTATGGGGGGGGAGGAATACACGTATACCAATTTTTCAACCTTAAAAGTGACTGAGTCCCCTTTACTCAGAGTGGTAAAGAACTAGGAGCTGAAAACACACCTACTGACTACACTTGGTGCGGGTCAGTTGGCTAACTATCAGTTCAAGTTCAGTGCGGAAATGTTTGAGCCCTGAAAGTTTAAAGTCTTGTTTAGTTTGCTTTCTGAAAAACTTGTTTTACTCAAACCTGAAAAGTGTTTAGTAGGGCAGTGCTCTTTTTGAAGATCAGCCTGATTGATTCAGGCCTGATAAACTTGAATGTAATGAATGAACAAGTAATATAGCAAGTATGCACAATATCAAAGCAGTAAGAACACAAGGAGTTTAACGTGGTTCAGAGTCTCAAGCTCCTACGTCCACGGCCTGACTTAACAGGAAATCCACTCAAGGGATTCTTGTTTTTAACGTGCCAAGGTGCACCAAGACCAGCTATCCTCACTGATCTATACAACTCCACTTACTAACACTCTAACTGACTTACTCCCAACGAGCCTAACTTAGGGTTTTGGTTTCAGTTTGGATTCCAACTAGGTTGAGATTATCCTTACAAGGCAAAGCTATGCTAAGGATTGGATAATCTCTCTAAGCTTAAGATAATTCTAATTAGCTCTTGGAATACAGAATAACTCTCAATTGCTGAGAAACACTTGGGAAATTTAGAAGGTTTCGAGTGCTTCTCTTAAGGGTTGAATGCTTTGAATGCTTGAGAGTTTGAGTAATTACTGGCTTGGAGATTTCCCGTAACCTTGAATGGGGTCAAGGTCTTCTGTATTTATAGGTGGTTTGAAAAACTATCCGTTGGAGAGATAGCCTTTCTTGTCAACTATGTAGAGTGGCTTCAAACGGACATATCTTCATGCAGCAGCCGTCCTTGCATGGATTTGGTATTTGCATTAAATGCGTATTGAATGTTTGCCCGTTGAATATGCAGTCTGAATTCAGTCTTCATGTCAGGTTCCGTACGTGCGTGTCCTTCTCGGATTGGTCCACGTCATCAGGTTGGTGAGAATGTCAGAACTTATTCCTGAGCTTCAGGCTTGTCTTATTAAGTTCATTTTGTCTTGAGCCCACCAGTCTTGTCCTGACGCTGAAATTCCTTTTGCATTGCTTGGCTCTACTCCAAGTCTTTCCATTAACTCAGTGACATCCCGTTCCCTTCAGGACTGAGTTAGTAATGACCTCAGGGTCATACTCTTCTTCACTGACACTTACTCAGCCAGCTTAGAAGACTGCCATAAGTTCAGGATGGTGCTCTTTGTCTTCAGGCTCTGAGTCTTGATTGTCTCCAGTGAGTTCTCCTCTCACTGAGTACCTGTGAAGTGTAAAGTGACTAAGTACTAATCCTAACCAAGACTAGCCTGACAAAGACAGATTAAGACAATCATCTTTTCAGGGGCTTTGGGATCTTAATCAAAACTGACAATGTCCCAACAATTTCCCCCTTTTTGATGATGCCAAAACACTGAAAAGATCCTCAAAACAGTTAGAGGAAACAAGATAAACCTATCTATAAGATAAGACAGTGTTAGAGCAATTCTTGATAAAGTACAGAATTTTAAACAACAGCCAAAAAGACAATGAGTTTTTGTCTGTGGGCAAAAGCAATAGATTTCATTGATTGATTTGGAAATGATTACAATGAAACTAATCTATTACAAAGAAGCCTGTGAACACCTAGACTAATCTCATTTCAGGCTTGAGTCCATATCCTGCATAAACTCTTGCCTTCAGTTCGTCAAGTCTTCCAGGTTGATTCACGTACCCTTCAGCTTTGGTTATCTTCAATACTTCCATCATAATGGCCTTTGTATCATGCTTTTGAGTTCCAGGAACCAAGGGAGGAGCTCGAATGGTGAACTCAGGAGCCTTCACTTGAACTTGAGCTGCCTCAGCCTCCTCCAAGATCTTCTGGAATAGCTCAGGATGATTGTCCATCATGTAGTCAGTGAAGTGGGCATTGATATCGTCAGTGTCGCCCCACTTCTTCACAACAAACCACAATCTAACAAATTCATCCCTTGCATCAGTCCAAAACTCCTTCAATGTCTCTGAGACGAACTCATCAACAAAAGCTTCCCTTGCTCCTGATTCTGGCCTTCTGACTTGAAGAATTGTTGATTTCCTAACTGTTGGCTTCTTCCTGTACTTCCTGGGCTCAGGCTTCGCCTTCTTCCTTCTTAGCAAGCTGATCACTGCATCATCCAGTTCTCGTTGTTGAAGCTCAGTGATATCAGTCAGCTTCTCAACCTTCTTCTCCAAGATGCGCATCTTCTCCTTCTGAGCAATTTCGGCTCTGCGCATAGCCTCCGATTTTTCAGATTGATCTCCCCATGCTTCAGCACATAACTCCGCAACCAACTCACCTGAATAAGTGATGGGATTCTTCCTTGAGCTCATGGGAGACGACCTCTGAACTGGCTCAGGTTGTTGCTTGGAAGGTTCATTAGCCTTTGCCTTTGTTGCCTCCTCTCTCAGCTTGGCAACAATTTCCCCTCCTTCCTTTTCCACCGCCGCTAACCTAGCTGACTTCCTCACCCTTAAAATGTTTCCTTCAGGATTGGCTTCAGGGTCAGCTAGAACGGTTTCACCTTGATTGACTGCCTCCGATGCCTCAGGGCGGGATCTTTTCTTCTTCTTTTCCCCCTTTTTGGCATCATCATTGGCCTGGGATGGGAGTGACTCAGCTCCACTGTTGATAACAAAAGAGGCTAAGGATTGTACTTCCAAAACGCCCTCCTTCAGCATCTCAACTCCCGTGGCAATCCCAGTGCCTGCAAAAGAAACTGAACTGATAGCAGCATTGACTTTCTTCTCAAAGACCTCCATGGAGAGTTGGAGTCTTTGTTCAGCCTTGGTGATCCTTTCCTCCACCTTCAAGGACTCACCGCTGACTCTACTAGCCTCAGTTAGTATCTTTGCCGATTCCTCAGTGGCCTTTGTCAAAGTGTCGGCCACTGACTGAGAGGTGCGATCCATCCTCCCTGACTCCAGCTCCAGTTTGGACGCTGAGTCCTTCAAGGCCTGAGTGACAATAGCTCCAGTCTGAACTGCAAGCCTGTCCACTGCCTGATTCATCTTCTCATCCCTGATCGCATCCCTCTCTTCAAGCTTCTTGAGAGTGTTCCTAAGCATCTTCTTGGTGCGCTTCCTCTCATTCCTCACTGACTTGGCCGTGTCAGTCATCGTTTTCTTTAACAAAATCAGCTCCCTGTTAGCAAGGGTGTTGTAAGCTGACTTTGTCCACCTGATGTGCTTCGCCAGGGCCTTGGAGTTTTCTTCCTTCTCAGCTCGTAGCCTCATTACCTCCTCCTGAAGTTCAGCTAGATTTTCTGAGGTTTTCTCCTGCTTGACCTCCACTATGCTTGTGAATTCAGCACGTCCGACCCCGGTTATGATTACATCCTCATCATCAACGGCCGCATCAGTGATTGGCTGCTTTCCCTTGTCAGCCCCTGCAGCATCAGTCCCTTCTTCAAGGTGCACTGAAGGCAGTTGTGAAGTAGTCATAGCCGCCTCCTCAGGCTCAGCTAAGCTAACTTGAACCTTAGGAGCAAGTCCCTCGGAACTGAGAGTCTCCTTGAATGCATCAACATCTTCCTCTCTTGTCTCAGGGCAGGGAATCCCTTCATCGACAGATGTCTCATTGGCAGCTGAGATGTTCACAACATCCTCAGCCACTGGTCCACCCTTGGCACCAGTGTTCTTATCACCTTCCCCCTGAGCCTGAGGCTCAGAGTTCATCTCATCAACTTCCTGTGCAGTTTCCTCCACTGCCTTCTCCAGGTCTCCACCCTGAGCTCCTTCATCATCCTCATCACCATCCTTCTCGTCATCAGATAGGAGGTCAGCCTTGCTCTTGGACATCATTTTAGCCACTAGCTGCTTCAGGTTGTAAAAGTTCAAGAGTTGAAGCCAGCTAGTAAGTCCAAAGAACGAGCAAATCTTGGCCTCTTCCGCCTCCCAGTGCTCCCAGCCACGAGCATCCACCAGCATATGTTGCTCCTGCATGTTTGATTGTTTGAAGTCCAACCAAACTTTGAGCTCAATCACATACGCCAGCAGCTCAGTATACTTGGATAGCCCAGGCCAGCACTTTCCTGCCCATTCTGTGGCGTTCCCCCTGAGAGTGTTCTCAAGAATCCCACCAGCCATGTGCTCATCTAACTCCTCCTCCTCCAATTCAAGGAACTCATCCTCCTCTGCTGAAATGGATTTGGGACAGTCTTTGGGATTGGGGTATGATGGAAAGTCTGAGGGGTTTGGAAGGTTCGGCTCGGCTGACTGGTCATGCTCATTCGTGTGTGAAGTTGATGGCGCTGACACAGTAGGCTGATTTGGCTCTGAGATTTGGGGTGGTTGGGGAGTTTGAGGTGTGGGGTCAGGGATGGAAGGTGTTTGGGTTTCAGGGTGTGGGGGTGTTTGAGTGGGTACTGTCTCAGGCTGCAACGACTCAGCCGTCTCGACAGTTTTTCTCACTTCCTCCAAGTCAGAGGCTCCAGGAGAGCTTGACTTCTCACTCTCACTCACTTCAGGCAGCTTCTTAGCAGGGGATTTTCTGGTCCCCTTCCTAAGCCTTTTCAGGGGCCTCTCTCCCTGAGCACCCTCCTTTCTGACGTCATCGTCAGTTCCCTCAGCCTCAGACCCGGCCTTCTTGGGATCAGACTCAGTCCCAGATTTCGTGCTCTTCCCTGACAGCACTATCTTCACCCTCTTCCTCTTCTCAGCCGCTTCCACCTCAGGCTGCTCCACCTCCTCAGCTGCAACCTCCTCACCCTCCTTACTCCTCTCAAGGAGCTCATCTACCCGTTCAATGAGACTGGTTGCCACTCTCCTGGCCTTACCAGCTGGCTTTTTGGCATGACCCTTTGCTTTCGCATTGGGATCAGTCAGCCCTAGCACTGAATAGGTATCACCCAGTGAGGAAAACATTACCTTCTTTGAGGAGAGACTGTCCTCAAAGTCGAAGGTATACCCATGGCAAGCATGAGCAATCAGGATGGACATCCTCGTGCCGAATGGCAAGATGGCACTGACGGAAATGTGCTTCTCCTCCTCATCTCGCTTAAGCTTGTCCAACCCAGCCTGATGGAGTTGATCGAGGAAGAACTGCTCCCAGTTCGCTTCCACTCCATCAGCAATTGCCCCCATGAGCCTCAGCTTGGGCAGACTCAACTGCTCGTGAGAGCCAGTTGCTCCCATCACTAACTTGGACACCAAGTCCACCAGCGCTCTGTACTCAGGCTTCAGAGTATTCTTGTTCTGAAGAGCCTTGAACTCCGATGACCATGACTTGGTCCATTTCGCAAGAAGTTCTCCCTCTGAGTTCTCCTTGTAGGTTCTTGGGTTAATGCCTGTGAAAGGCAACTTAAAGACTTCCCTCACCGCCTGCCTGAAGTTGATAGTGACCACCTCTGTGTTGTAAAGAGGTTCGCCGTCGCCGTCCTTTTCTCCCATCGGCTTCAGTACAGTTACCTTCGTGAAAACTTCCCCTTTCCGTAAGAACATATTTAAATAGGCTTCCACCACTATTCTTGGGAGCAAGGAAATGGGGCGGGTGGTGAAGTATGTTCCAATCCGGCATCGGAAATCCATTTAAATACGGATTTGATTTCCTCAACCGTAAGACAGATACCTTCCATGGAGATGACTTGCTCCATGTGTACCAGTTTCTTTTCAACAACATCTACGATCTTGTCGGTTGTCCAGTTGGAATCGAGAAATGCCATTGTTTTGAAAAGAAGAGATTTTTTTTTCGAAAGAATTATCTGTGTTTGAGCAAGAGAAAACTCAGTGTGCAGATTGTGCGTTGTGTTTGCGTAAAAACCTCAAATGGCACTCTTGATTGATAAGACTAAGTCAGTTACTCAAACGTGGGGTTGAGATTGATCCCTGAATTCGAAAGGTTTTGAAATGAGGGGCCAGGATTAATCTCAGCTTCAATTAAACCCCATGTCAGTCATATTCCGTATAAAACGGACACGTATATGAAAAAGTAACTGTAGCATTAAATGCTCCGTGCGCGTGGTTTAAATATGAAAAGGCGCGCTTTTAATGAGAACGGAATGCATTTAATAAAGATTTTCAGGACGAAGGACTCAGGGAGACGCATGAAATTCACAAGAGTCAGGTTAGAACTCATACCTGTCAGGGAGACATTGTAGCACCCTGATACCTCGCTGAGTCGAGTCTGGCCTGAGTTTCCCCTAGAACCCTACACTGACTGCTCTCCCGGATCTAAGAGTCCTAACTCCACTGACAGTTCCATAAACCTCGATTCAGCCAGAGGCTTAGTCAAGATGTCAGCTCTTTGCCTGTCAGTGTGAATCTTCTCCATCCTAATATCTTTCTTCTCCACATGATCTCGAATGAAGTGGTGTCTAATATCCACATGCTTGCACCTTGTGTGAAGCACTGGGTTCTGAGTAATTGCTATAGCACTATTGTTATCACAATAGATTGGAACCTGATTAGCAAACACTTGGTAGTCCCTCAACTGTTGCCTCAACCATAAAATCTGAGCACAACAACTACCTGCAGCCATATACTCAGCCTCAGTCGTGGATGTAGCCACTGAATTCTGCTTCTTACTAAACCATGAGATCAACTTACTTCCCAAAAACTGACATGTCCCTGAGGTTGATTTCCTATCAATCCTACAACCTCCATAATCTGCATCTGAATAACCTGTCAGTTCTAAGTTGTCATCTGAAGGATACCATAGTCCCATATTGACTGCCCTTTTCAAATACTTAAGTATCCTCTTAGCAGCCTCCAAATGACTTCTCTTGGGATCAGACTGATACCTAGCACACACACCAACTGCAAACGTAATGTCAGGCCTACTTGCAGTCAGGTACAATAAAGAACCTATCAGCCCACGATACTCAGTCTGATTTACTGAAGTCCCTTCAGTGTCAGGATCCATCTTCCAATTTGTGTTCATAGGGATCCTTGCTGGATTGCTGTTCTGAACACCAAACTTATGAATCAAGTCTCTTGTATTCTTGGCCTGATTAATGAATATACCTTGATCAGTCTGCTTGACCTGCAATCCTAAGAAGAAGTTCATCTCTCCCATCATGGACATCTCAAATTTACCAGTCATCAGCTTAGAGAATTTCTCACAAAGCTGATGATTTGGTGATCCAAATATTATGTCATCCACATAAATCTGGAACAAGAGAATGTCATCACCTTCAGTGATCCTGAACAATGTCCTATCCACAGTTCCCTTCTTGAACCCATGGTCTGTCAGGAATTGAGAGAGGGTATCATACCAAGCTCTTGGTGCTTGCTTGAGTCCATAGAGTGCTTTCTTCAATGGTATACTCTATCTCCAACCTCAAACCCGGGAGGTTGTTCAACATATACCTCTTCATTGAGTACACCATTCAGGAAGGCACTCTTGACATCCATTTGATACACCTTGAACTTCTTGTACGTTGCATATGCAAGGAACAACCTGATAGCTTCCAACCTAGACACTGGAGCAAAAGTCTCATAATAGTCTATTCCTTCAGACTGATAATACCCTTTTGCAACCAGTCTAGCCTTGTTCCTTACCACAACACCATTCTCATCCTTCTTGTTCTTAAAGACCCACTTGGTACCAATCACACCTTGATGCCTAGGTCTATCCACCAGTTCCCAAACCTGATTCCTTGTGAACTGATTCAACTCCTCTTGCATGGCTATGATCCAGTTCGAGTCAGTGAGAGCTTCTTCAATGTTCTGAGGCTCTTGCTCAGAGAGAAAGCAACAGAACAATGCACTCTCACCATGGAACCGTCTGGTCCTGACTCCCTCAGTTGGATCACCAATGATTTGATCAATGGGATGATCTTCTAGCCATGTTCTCTTGCCAGGAGTTGTTCCTGAAGTACCTGCAATGTTAGTGTCTACAGGCTCATAAAATTCAGGAAATTGAACAGAAGGGGATGATCCTGAGTCTATGCCAAAGGGATTAATAAGTTCAATGTCAGGAACATTGATTCCCCCTTGATGAGGTGACTCAGGAACCGTCTCAGCTGCAACATCATCTTCATAGACGGTGCTTACCTCAGGTTGAGCCTTTTCCTCAGTCTGAGGCTCAACAATCCCTGATGTGCTGGGCTTAGGAGTGGCACCTGATTCATCATCCTGATCATCGTCATCATCCCATCTCGGAATTGGCACAGTCTTGATCTTGGGATCAGGTTGATTCTTCAAGCTCAGCCTTGTCACACTCCTTGTGACCTCCTCAGTGTCAGGATTCAACACCTTTGCCCTAGACTCATTAGCAGATTCATCAAAGACAACATGAGGTGATTCTTCAACAACAAGGGTCCTACAATTGTAAACCCTGAAGGCTTTACTAACTTCAGAATATCCTAAGAATATTCCTTCATCAGATTTGCTATCAAAGGCTTTCCACTGGGTCTTCCCATTGTTGAGGATGAAGCACTTACAACCAAATACATGAAAATAAGAAATACGAGGTTTCCTTTTGTTCCATGTCTTATATGGGGTCTGTGCATGTTGCTTGTTTAGCATGGATCTGTTCTGAGTGTAGCATGCAGTGTTGATTGCCTCAGCCCAGAATTTCTTGGGCAATCCTGACTCAGCCAGCATGGTCCTTGCAGCCTCCTTCAGTGTCCTGTTCCTCCTTTCAGCGACACCATTCTATTGTGGGGTTCTAGCTGCAGAAGTCTCATGAGCTATACCAAGTTCATTACAGAAGTCAGAAATATATGAATTTATAAATTCAGTGCCCTTGTCAGATCTGATCTTAGTAATGGACTGATTCTTCTCATTGCTGAGTCTCCTGAGCAACTCTGGAAGCTTCACCTGTGTTTCCTTCTTATTTAACAAGAAAATAACCCAAGTATATCTAGAATACTCATCAATAACCACAAGGGTATACTTTCTACCATTCATACTCACAGGTGTTATGGGACCAAATAAATCCATGTGCAAGAGCTGAAGTATCCTGTCAGTGGAATAAGAAGCTTTTTCTTTGAATGATGCTCTGACCTGCTTCCCTTCTTGACAAGCTTTGCACACGTGATCTTTGCTAAAAACTTCATTAGGTAGACCATCAACAAGTGACTGTCTAGAAAATTTGTTAAGAATCTTGAAGTTCAGGTGGCTTAATCTTTTATGCCATAACCAACTGAGCTCTAGAGAGCTTTTAGCAACAAGACAAGTATTAGGAATAGTGCTGCTCCAATCAGCGAGATAAACATTACCTTTCCTTATACCTGATAGAAGCACCTGTGTTGATTTGTCTTTGACTGAACATGTATTCGTTGAGAACTCAACACTGAACCCTTTGTCACATAATTGACTTACTGGCAGCAGGTTATGCTTCAGTCCTTCCACAAAGGACACATTTTCCACTCTGACTGTACCTATAATTAGAACACCAAAACATTTAGTAACACCTTTTGAGTTATCACCAAAGGTTACCTGTGGACCATCTTTATCTTGATATTCTTGGAGAAGACTCTTCATTCCAGTCATGTGCCTTGAGCAACCAATGTCTAGGTACCAAACAGCTTTGATTGAGTCTCCTCTCCTCTTGTTGTGATCCACAGCCGCCTGCAAGCAAATCAGGCTTTAGGTACCCATTGGGTGTTGGGTCCTATCGTGTCAGCTGTACCCTTCGGGATCCAGACTTGCTTCACAACCCTGATTGCCTCAGAGTGGTAAATCTGTCTCCCTGAAACATCAACATACACAACTTTCTTCTTCTTTGCCTGAGAGGAAGATGGTGTATGGGTGCTAGACTTAGGCTTCACAGGAGCCTGAGTGGGTGCCTTTTGGGCTGGCTTCCTGTTCTTCCTAGGTCTGGGTGCAGCAGGTCTTGGGCCTTGTTCTTGATAAGGACCCTGATTTCTATTCCCCCTAGGCAAGTGAGGGAATGGAAAGCAGTTAAAGGCCTCAGGATGCCAAAACCACGGGGGTGTCATCATATTTGGCCTTCCCTGTTGGTATTGCCAAGCATGATGGTACCCTCGCTGACCAGTCTGAGGGCTCTTGGCCTGAGTCTTCCTCTGCTTTCGCTGAGGTTTTCCCTGGCCTAAGCTCTCAGGGGCTTCCGTAGGTTGCTTTGCCTTTCCCTTGGGTTTTGGCTTAGCTACCTTAGGAGCAACCCTGACTGTGTCAACGGTTTCCTTGCCCTTATCAGTTTGACGGGCATGGAGCACAACCTTAGGTGCACTCTGGCCTGTCTGAACAAATACCCTCTCAGTGTTGCTCCCTGAAGCAACATGAGACTGACCTTGTGAGGATTTCTCAGGAACATATCCAAGTTCCTTTTTCTTGTTCCCAAGTATCTGGTTGCTATTTATTTCCTCTCTAGCCACTGAGGATTTATTCATTGCTGCAACCTTTTTCTTGAGAGAGTCCTCACTCTTTTTCAGGATTTCATGTCTGGTAAAGAGGTCATCAAACTTACTCTTAAGTACTTTCAGTTCTTCCTTCCTGACCAGTTCTTCCTCAGCCAGTTCCTTCAGAATCTTCTCTCTTGGAAGACGCTCATCATTGATTAAATCAATCTCCTGAGTTAGTCTCACAATTTGAGTTGATTCTTTAAGATCAGACTGAGTGAGTTGTTCATTCAGGTTTTGAACTTCAGTACTCAATTTCTTGCTCTCCTCAACCAAGAAGACATTAGTTTCCTGCAATCTGGAGAAATCAACCATCAATTGATCAAGACAGATCTGAAGATTCATTTCTCTAACTGACTCTGAGCTAGGCTCAGGATTTTGACCAGTGTAAGAAGCGCAAACAGAATTTGATGTTACCTCAGGCTCATCCCTAGCCATTAGACAGACATCATCGTACTCGTCATCTGAGAAGAGTTTAGGTGACCTTTCAGCAGGACCGTCAGAATCTGTTGCATCTTCAGCGACCATCGCTCTCCGATCAGCTGATCTTAGATCCCTAGTGGCTCTCCTTTCCTCTCTCTCCCTCGCACTCAGCTCCGGGCAGTCGTACTGATAGTGACCAATCTTGTTACAGTTGTAACATGCTACCTGCTCACTCACTCTTTCTTTTCTTGGTTCAGGGTTCCTCCTTGAGTCAGGTTCCCTGGTTCTTGGTGAGCTTTTAGTCTTTGTTGGACATCTATCATCGCGAGCACGTCTCTGTTCGTCTCTTCTTTCAGGTTTTAGTTCAGAATATCTCCTTTCATCACCACGTTCTCTCCTCTGGTCAGTATTCCTTCGCTCCTCATATCTCCTTGAGCTTTGGTGGGTTCCTTCAGGTTTCCTGTCACGTGAGTCCTGATAAAACTTTTTATAACGACCAAACCTGGAATTAAGCTTGTCAAATCGTCTGGCCATCAGGCTGTACTCCTCAGCGAGTTCTTCCCTGCTCATCTCCATCAGTGACTTTGATGAAGAGTTTGATGAGGGCTCAACAGGTTCAGACCTGGCCTTGAACGCCACACTTTTCTCAGGAGTTTTCTCCTTCACTTCCTCTTCTGACTGTACTTTCTTCTTTCTTTTGTTAAGATCGAATTCAAGCGCTTTGAGCTCTGAAAAAAGTAAAGCAGAAGTTATGTTACTCATATCCTGAGTGTTCTTAAGCATAATTACACTGTTGTCCCATCTCTCAGGAAGGGCATTCAGGATCTTTGAAGCAACATCTCTCCTTGGGACCTCCTTGTCCAGCATCACCAACTCATTCATCAACTTGATGAATCTAGACTCCATTTGATCTATGCTCTCGTCAGGCAGCATCTCGAACGCCTCGAATTTCTGAATGGCAATGTTTCTCTTGTTCTCCTTGATCTTTTCAGATCCCTCACACATCCTTGTCAGCTCATCCCAGACCTCCTTTGCCGTCTTTAAGTTCATCAGCCTAGCTGACTCCTCGAAGGGCACCGTGTGCAAGATGATGTTTCTGGCGACGTTGTCAAGTCCCACCATCTTGATTTCATCGTTGGTCATGTCTTTCCTTTCTTTAGGAACCTGCACGCCAATCGCAAGATCCTCATATCCCAGTCCTCTGACGTTAGGAATAGTGATCTTGATCGGTCCCTCCCTGAGTACACGCGGCATCTGGTCATGGATGGCATCTAGATGTGCTTCTAATCTGAACTTCCAATAGACAAAGTTAGACACAGAGAATTCAGGTAACGAAGCTTCAAGTCTCCTCGAAGTCATGATGATGCAAGTTTTATGAAAAGCAAACTCAGATCTGTTCAGTGACCACCAACAGTTTCTCCTCTGAAACTATTAGTATTCAAAGTCAGTGGTCTTTCGAACTACTGCTTTGATACCACTTGTTGGTCCCGGTACAAGACTGAGAAATACGTGTATGGGGGGGGGGAATACATGTATACCAATTTTTCAACCTTAAAAGTGACTGAGTCCCCTTTACTCAGAGTGGTAAAGAACTAGGAGCTGATAACACACCTACTGACTACACTTGGTGCGGGTCAGTTGGCTAACTATCAGTTCAAGTTCAGTGCGGAAATGTTTGAGCCCTGAAAGTTTAAAGTCTTGTTTAGTTTGCTTTCTGAAAAACTTGTTTTACTCAAACCTGAAAAGTGTTTAGTAGGGCAGTGCTCTTTTTGAAGATCAGCCTGATTGATTCAGGCCTGATAAACTTGAATGTAATGAATGAACAAGTAATATAGCAAGTATGCACAATATCAAAGCAGTAAGAACACAAGGAGTTTAACGTGGTTCAGAGTCTCAAGCTCCTACGTCCACGGCCTGACTTAACAGGAAATCCACTCAAGGGATTCTTGTTTTTAACGTGCCAAGGTGCACCAAGACCAGCTATCCTCACTGATCTATACAACTCCACTTACTAACACTCTAACTGACTTACTCCCAACAAGCCTAACTTAGGGTTTTGGTTTCAGTTTGGATTCCAACTAGGTTGAGATTATCCTTACAAGGCAAAGCTATGCTAAGGATTGGATAATCTCTCTAAGCTTAAGATAATTCTAATTAGCTCTTGGAATACAGAATAACTCTCAATTGCTGAGAAACACTTGGGAAATTTAGAAGGTTTCGAGTGCTTCTCTTAAGGGTTGAATGCTTTGAATGCTTGAGAGTTTGAGTAATTTCTGGCTTGGAAATTTCCCGTAACCTTGAATGGGGTCAAGGTCTTCTGTATTTATAGGTGGTTTGAAAAACTATCCGTTGGAGAGATAGCCATTCTTGTCAACTATGTAGAGTGGCTTCAAACGGACATATCTTCATGCAGCAGCCGTCCTTGCATGGATTTGGTATTTGCATTAAATGCGTATTAAATGCTTGCCCGTTGAATATGCAGTCTGAATTCAGTCTTCATGTCAGGTTTCGTACGTGCGTGTCCTTCTCGGATTGGTCCACGTCATCAGGTTGGTGAGAATGTCAGAACTTATTCCTGAGCTTCAGGCTTGTCTTATTAAGTTCATTTTGTCTTGAGCCCACCAGTCTTGTCCTGACGCTGAAATTCCTTTTGCATTGCTTGGCTCTACTCCAAGTCTTCCCATTAACTCAGTGACATCCCGTTCCCTTCAGGACTGAGTTAGTAATGACCTCAGGGTCATACTCTTCATCACTGACACTTACTCAGCCAGCTTAGAAGACTGCCATAAGTTCAGGATGGTGCTCTTTGTCTTCAGGCTCTGAGTCTTGATTGTCTCCAGTGAGTTCTCCTCTCACTGAGTACCTGTGAAGTGTAAAGTGACTAAGTACTAATCCTAACCAAGACTAGCCTGACAAAGACAGATTAAGACAATCATATTTTCAGGGGCTTTGGGATCTTAATCAAAACTGACAATGTCCCAACAACAATAGATATAGGACTTGGTTTTTTTTTCTTTTCACCTTCTTTGTAATAGTTATTCGCTCCTTTTGTAGTACTTGACTTCTAGAATCATTGTACTATTTTTTAGGCTTAATGCCTTTTGATTAATGGAATGTATTTCTCATGTTCGCTCATTTTCTTTATATGTTAATTGCCTTTACATTTTTATCAATGCCTTTGCAATTATAACATATAGTATTGGGCTTTTGTTCGAATTGAACTTTGCCTTTAATGGAATCAGGGTTTAGCCTTAGGTTCTGTTCATTTTAAAAAATGAACAACCTTTAAGTGGCTTTGGTCCTCAAAATGGACTGGTACCTCGAGCTTTTGGACTTTTCCTCTTTGACGAACAGCTATTATATTTACATTATGAAAAATTTACAAGTGTTGTAAGACTGCTCGTCACTGATAAATGTAATATGACGAACAACTTTGAACACTAACTAAAAATATGCTCGCTTATAATACTTTTTGCCGAGCAACTCTGTCTAAAATTAAAAGATGAAACAGCACTAAACTATACAGTGTGCCGAACAACTTTGAATTCTATACTTAGCAAAATTTTCAAAAAATCAGGCAAGTTTTTAGTTTGCCCTAGTTGGTTCACTAGCCCCCCAAGAAATTTGTTCACCCAATTAGGAACTTGTTCGCCTCATTGATAGTACTTCTTCAGATGTACAACATTCCAGGAGTATTGTGCCGGCTTGCCTTCCATATCTTTGATATCGTATACACCATTAACGAATTTTTTCCGTTATACGATACGGGCCCTCCCAAGTTGGTCCCAATACACCTGGAGGTTGGGCGAGCAACTTTCTTAGACCCATATCTCCAACTCTGAATTCCCTGACTTTAACATGGGAATTATAATAGTGTTCTGCTCGCTGCTTGTAGATAGCATTTTTTAGCTCGGCATTCAGTCTTTTTTCTTCGAGCAAATCCATTTCAGTAGCTAGAGCAGAGTTGTTCGCCTGCTCGTCAAAGTTGGTCGTCCGGTATGTGTTGGTCTTTAACTCGATTGGTATTACAGCCTCTGTTCCGAAAGCCATTGCAAAAGGTGTTTCTCCGGTACTTGACCTGGGAGAAACTCTATATGCCCATAAGACTTCCGGAAGCTCTGTAGACCAACTGCTTTTGCTCTCTGCTAGCCGTACTTTTAACGAATGCTTGATAATTTTGTTTACGGCTTCGACTTGTCCATTCGACTGGGGATGATAGGGCGTAGAATAATGTTTCTTGATCCCCCACTTCGTACAGAAATCTCTCAACTCTTTCCCATCAGATTGCGGACCATTGTCTGTCACGATGGTTTGCGGAACTCCAAAACGACAGACAATGTTCTTCCAAATTAAGTTGATCATTTTCTGTTGCGTGATTTTCAACATGGCCTCTACTTCTGCCCATTTTGTATAATAGTCGACTGTCACAACGGCAAATCGAACTCCTCCAACTCCCGCTGGGAAAGGACCAATAATGTCCATCCCACATCTAGCAAATGGCCACGGGCTATAAACTGATACGAGCTGTTGGGCCGGGGTATGAATGTTGGGGCAAAGATTTGACATTGATGGCAAGTCTTCGCTTTCTTGATTGCGTCTTGACGTAAAGTTGGCCAATAATAGCCTTGTCTGATAGTTTTGTATGCCAAAGCTTGCCCCCCAGTATGATTTCCGCATACTCCAGCATGTATTTCTTCGAGTATTGCTCGTCCTTGCCCCCTAGGCAAACATTTGAGAAGTGGGATTGATATTCCCCTTTTGTAAAGCTGCTCGCCCAACAGAGTATATCTGGCGGCTTGCTTTGTTAGCTTGGCAGCCTCAAAAGGGTTGTTTGGTTTTTCCCCACTTTTCAAATATTTGACTATGTTTGTTCTCCAGTCTTCTTCTTCAGTTGCTTGTTCATCGAGTTGATTGACATTATAACTTCTCGTTGATGGATCATTCATCTTTGTAATTATAATGTCTGTCAACTCTGCAGGTCCTTCACTTGTTGCTAGTCGGGCCAATGCATCGGCTTGTGTGTTGCTTGTCCTTGGAATTTGTTCAATGAAGACTTGTTCTAACAAGGACATCAAGTAAGCAACAATTCACTGATACTCGATCATGTGATCATCTTTCGCCTCGTATTCACCTCGGACTTGATTCACAATCAATTGTGAGTCGCCAAATATTAGTAACCGTCTTACACCTACTGCGAGAGATAGGTGGAGACCAGCAATAAGAGCTTCGTACTCAGCTTTGTTGTTGGTTGCCATGAAACCAAATTTGATTGCCGAGGTGAATACTTGTCTGTCTGGACTGATTAGAACTACTCCCGCCCCCCGAGGCTATGTTGGTTGAAGACCCGTCAACGTAAAGATGCCAGGGGTGATCAAGTCCTCTCGTCGGATCTGGTGGGAAGGTTAGTTCGACAATAAAGTCGGCTAATGCTTATCCTTTGATCGCAGTTTGAGGAGCATAGATTACCCCGAATTGGCTAATCTCTAGTGACCACTTTAATAGGCGACCAGCTGTGTCGGGGGGATGGAGAATTTGTCTGAGTGGGAAAGTTGTTAGTACTTCAACTTGATGATCAAAGAAGTATGGTCGTAATTTCCTCACACTCATAACAAGTGCATACGCCAGTTTCTCAGTTGGAGAGTATTTGATCTCCGCATCGTGTAAGGCTTGACTGACGTAGTAGATAGGTTGATAAAATTTACCATCTTCTCGCACCAGAACAGAGCTGATAGCCACCTCTGACGCTGCTAGGTATAAATATAGCTTCTCTCCCGGGACAGGTTTTGATAGGATTTTAACATCTCCCAGGTAATCTTTGAGTTGGTCGAACGCCTTTTGACAGTTGTTAGTCCATGTGAACTGTCTTTTCTTGATGGCTTCAAAGAATGGACAGCATTTGTCCCCCGACCTGGATATGAACCGATTCAATGCTGCTAGGCATCCCGTAAGCCTTTGCACTTCTTTTATTGAACGTGGTGGTTGCATATCCACGATTGCTTTGACTTTTGTTGGATTGGCTTCAATCCCTCGTTGACTAACAAGATGACCTAGGAATTTCCCTGAGTGAACTCTGAAACTGCTCTTTTTTGGATTCAGCTTCATATTATAATGTCGAAGAATATCGAACACCTGGGTCAAATGTTGAAGATGGTCTTCCCTTCGGGGGCTTTTGACTACGATATCGTCCACATAGACTTCTACCGTATCTCCGATTTGTTCGTCGAACATCTTGTTCACCAACCTTTGATATGTTGCTCCGGCGTTAATAAGGCCGAAGGGCATTCTTTTCCAACACAACAGATCCTATGTATAATTTGAGATCCGGGTTTTCAGGATTAACTTTGAACGCCTCCAGCTCTTCAACTGGAGTTGCTCGTCGTTTTTGTCCTTTCCACCGAGGATCAAGTATTGGTCCCTCAGAGTGGAAATCATTTTCGATGTTCATTGGCTCTGCCCCCAGGCGGGGATCTAGATCGTCTGTTGGCCTTGATCCGTTGTTGTTAGTCAACACCTGGCTCTCCAAGCCATCAGATGAATGTTGCTCGTCACCATCCCTTTGTTGTTCGTCAGGATGGTGTTCCTCATGGGTGGTGAGGAGTTGTTCGTCCAACACCTGCTCGTCAAGATGTTGTTCGTCAGTATCCATGTGATCTTTCTCTATATCCATCATGTTCTCCAGTATTGACGGTTCATCAGCAGGATAGCTAGTTGTGGCTTCCATCATGGATACTAATGCATGTTTGGCCTGCAACTGTAAGAGACATTCCCTGGCCTTTCTTTGATCTCCTTTGATAGTACCTGCTCCACTTGCTGTTGGAAATTTCAAACAATAGTGATAAGTGGAATGTTTTTAGGGACTCGATAGCTTGTTGCACCGGGTTTCTTGTTATTTTCCTTGGGATCAGTTTTGTTCTCCCCCAAGTTTTATTGTAAGGCCTCGTGCATGGAAACGAATATGCCGGCCTGATTTTGAAATTCGGCATAACTTTTTGGGCACTTCAGACGTACCTCCTTCCATAGCTTTGATCCTTTCTTCAACCTGGCCATAACAGCAACAATTTTTGTGTCCTCGCTGATGGGTTCACCTTCTAACAGCACCTTGTCGAACCTTTCCATGAATGCTCGATCTGACTCGTCGTCATTTTGTTTTAGGTCAGACAACCGATGTTTCTGGGATAAGTATGATCCCGCCATGGAGAAATGGGAAAGGAATTCTCAACTCAGTTGAGTGAAAGAGTGGATAGATGCTTGTGGCATCGCCGAAAACCACTTGTGCACCCGATCCCCCAAAGTTAAGGGGAAATTTCGGCATTGAGTGGCGTCGCTGGCTCCCACCGAAACCATATAATCCGAATACTTTGTAAGATGAACTCTGGGATCAGCAACACCGTCATACTGTATGCTTGCCGGGAACTGGACCTTCTTCTGAATCGGGGCTTTCAGAATGACAAGTGATAATGGTGAGGATGGCAAACTAGTTGTCCCCACACCTCTTTGTTGGTCCAACTGTCCCTGCATGTTCTCCACTGCCCTTCTTAAACTCGATAGCTCATCCAAAGATGCCCCCTGACTCGGAGGCTGTTCGGCGAGCAAAGGTACTACCCTTTCTGCTCGTCGCATTCCCTCACTCGGAGTGGGCAAATCCTGGAGCTGTTTTCTAGGGTTGCTCGCCGCATTTGGCCCTAGACGCCTGAAGGCAGATTGAGAGAGTCTTTCATGAACCGATGGGCGTGGTTGTTCAAACGTTGCTCGCCCACGCTCAGCTTCCTGGCGAGCAACTTTCTCTTGTAGATGAGGTTGGCCAAGTCTGTCTTGGGCACTGGAACGGGTAGTTCCATGGCTTGACATAGTTGTTCGCCCGCGAGCAGATTCAGCCTGGCCCTCTCTTGGTTCGACCATCTTTGCTTTGCCTTTATCCCGCCTGACTTGGGCACTGTTCACCTCGTGTTGTTCGCCCCTGGTTGACCTAGCCCTAACAACTTCTACGGCTCTATCTTTAGGCCTCACTTGTGAAGGCCTATTTTGATCTTGTTGTCTCTGTAGCGCCTGGAGAGCAGCAATGGTTTTGGCTAATTCGTTAGGGTTGTTCGCCAGGGCTTCCATTTCAGGTGGGAGATTATGGGTTACTGTCGTATGCTACGATCTGTTCGCATGTCTGGGATTACGATCTTGGTGGTCAGCCGACGAAGCTCGAGTATGAGATGGTCTCCTTGACAAGCGTGATCCTTGTGTTTCATTGGATTGAGGCATTCTGAATTAATTTTTCTTAATTCTTATAATGAAGAACACCAAGAACACTTTTGTTTGAATCTTCAAATATTTCTTGAGGTTTTCTTTGAATCTTCAAGTTTTCAGCTTGAAGTTCTTGAGTAATCACACTAATTCGAAGGTTCGAACCCTTCTTCTAGCGCCAAATTGTTGGTGATCAATTTTTATCGGATGTATTAGTGACTGTTTAAGTTCGGTTTAAAGATCATCAATCAATTACGTGTGATTGGTTACCACCGTAAATGGTAAATCGAGGGTCGGGTTATGAACTTGTAAATGTGAAAGTCGAAATCGTAATAATTTCGTATGTGTGCATGTCTAGGTGTTTAAGTGTGTGTTTTTGGAGCATTTGTGAATTTGAACTTGTATTTCTTAAGCTGGAGAACAACTATTTATAGAGACTAGCAAGCATGAGGTGTCTATGACTTTTGGTCTCCCTAGCCTGCATGCTTGACAAGTGTCCTTTGACCACAGTTTGACCTTATCTAAGCTGAATCTTAGTTACAAAGTCTTCTTTGATCTTATCTCGGACTTCATTGTTGTTCGTCCAGGTCGTCTTAGTTGATCCAGGATGGTTTTTTCGTAAAAGTTGTTCGCCTTTTGAGGTTATGGCTCAGAAGTTTTTCGCCTTTGTGTTTTACACAGTTTGACTTTGGGATCTTGGTCCTTTGTTCGTCGACATACACCTCTTAGACTGGTAGATGTACCACCTTTTGACAATGTTGCTCGTCATCAATGACTTGGCTGAATGTTCATACCTGGTCTCGGGCCTTAAAACCTGTTCGCCGATAAGCTGTTCCTCGTTATAGTTGTTCGTCAGTTTATACACTCCATGGATTGATTTATGCACCCCGACTTGATTTATTTTGTTTATCATCTTTGATGTGAGGTTAATTCTTCATTATCCTGTTCAAGGCTTTAATCCTTGTTCGCCTATCATTGATTTATGTTCGCCTATCAACAACACTATCCTTACTAATCACATACCACCAAGCAAACGAGGCCTTATGATAATAATAAGTTTTTGTTTCTTTGATGGGGCAAGGTTACAGTATATGAGTATTTTTATACGAGTGTGCATTTTACATAAATTCAACTAAATTTCACATGGAACTGAAGTACACCCAATCATGTATAAATTTGATTTTGCCCAATTGGATCCATATATGATACTTCCTCCGGGTTTTTTAAATGTCACTTTCACTATAAAAAAACACTGTTTTGCGATGGAATTTGCGACAGAAAATCCGTTGCAAACAGTGTTTTGCGACGGATTCTGCGATGGACACGTATCCGTTCCTAAAACAGTCTTAGCTAATTTTTGCGACGAATTTTGTCGTCCGTCGCAAATCAACGACGGATAAATCCATCGCAAAATTGGCGGGTCAGACCCGGCCGGGTCGCACAGAATTTGCGGCGGACAGTAATCCTTCGCAAATTTTTCGGGTTAGACCCGATCGGGTCAACAACATTTGCGACGGACACATTCTGTCGCAAATGTTTATATATATTTTTTTTTTCGGGTTAGAGTTTGCGACGGGCTGTTTTCCTTCGCAAAAGTCAATATTTGCGACGGAATTTTGCCATCGCAAATTACCGAGCCTATACAAAAAAAATAGCTCGCGTGGTTCGAGCCCGGGCACCCAGGGCGGGCACGGACCACTAGGCCACCCGGCCCATTGCTTATTATATGCGGTTCACCTTCTATATTAGTTTTATTATGCCTTGAACAATTAATCCAATTTTGCGCCCAAGGGGAATCGAACACGGGACCTCTTGTGCAAGAGGAGGAGGGGAGCGCCACTAGGGCACAAACTACTTTCGTTCATTTTTATGCAATTAATTGTATATGTATTCAAATTAAGTTATTTTTTTATAATTCACCAAATTAATTTCTTTTCGTATCTAAGTTGTTTATTAAAATATTTTGCCCAACTATTTTTTTTATTTTGTAAAATTATTTATTTCGACAATGCATAATTTTATAATTTGTTCATTTGTACGCAATTAATTGTATATGTATCCAAATTGACTTATTTTTTTCCATAATTCACCAAATTAATTCATTTTCGTTTCTCACTTGTTTTTATAAATGTTGTGGCCATTTAATTTTTATTAGTTTGGTAAAATTATTTATTTCGACTCCCGCTTAAATTTATAATTCGTTCATTTGTATGCAATTAATTGTATATGTATCCAAATTGATTCATTTTTTTTCCATAATTCACCAAATTAATTCATTTTCGTTTCTCACTTATTTTTTTAAATTTTGTGGCTATTTAATATTTTTTTGGTAAAATTATTTATTTCGACTCCCGTTTAAATTTATAATTCGTTCATTTGTACACAATTAATTGTATATGTATCCAAATTGACTCATTTTTTTTAAATTCACCAAATTAATTCATTTTCGTTTTTCACTTGTTTTTATAAATTTTGTGGCTATTTAATATTTTTTTGGTAAAATTATTTATTTCGACTCCCGTTTAAATTTATAATTCGTTCATTTGTACACAATTAATTGTATGTGTATACAAATTGACTCATTTTTTTTTTCAAAATTCACCAAATTAATTCATTTTTGTTTCTCACTTATTTTTATAAATGTTGTGACCATTTAAATGAAACTCACGAGGTATATAAATGAAACCCACGAGGTATATAAATGAAACTCACGAGGTAATAATAGAACAACATGATCTAAGATCATGTATATGTTTGCTACAAGTAATTAATTAATTAATTAACACTGAATTAGTAATATCTTTGTTGAAACACTATTCTGTAGCATCATTCCCAGTCACAAGGTTTCCGCCATTATTACAGAGATAATGAGGGATAATCTAGAGGAGAACGCAATGAAGTTTAAACTCGTCTCGTCGCAGGGGAAGCAGTACTACTTGGATGAGTTTCAGGTATATATATGCAAATATTTTTAAACCAACTTATTTGCATATATATACTCGAAACTCATCCAAGTAGTACTGCTTCCGCTGCGACGAGACGAGTTTGAACTTCATTGCGTTCTCCTCTAGATTATCCCTCATTATCTCTGTAATAATGGCGGAAACCTTGTGACCGGGAATGATGCTACAAAAATTGTTCAAAAAATATAAATAAATTGTTCAAACTGACTTTCTCTTCTCTCTCTCTTCTCTCCCTCTCCACTCTCTCTCTCTCTCTTCTCTCCCTCTCCACTCTCTCTCTCTCTCTCTCTCTCCATGATCTTCTTCTGAATGATGGTTCACTGTTCCAGTGATCCACCAAACCATCCCATATCGATCGTCCGTCTGGTGCTCGACCCAACTCCACCCGATCCCCACGCTCCCACCGCTTCTTCAGGCCGTAGATAATATTTTTGTACCGTTCTTGCGCTTTCGCACATAAGAATTGGTACATAATACTATCGTTGGCAGGGTCCCAAACACACCGCCTCTGCAAATAAATTAAAAATAGAATATTAACGAATAAATTAAAAAATTAAAAGTTAAATTAAAATCATAATAAATAAATATTTTATACCTTGAAGTCATCAAAGTACCCCATCCTCTTTTGCTCGGACACTTGACTCCACGAGTGGGCACCATACTCAAACTGTCTCATCCTAATGATTTGTGAGACGATTGAGCTAGTCTCATGGGCTGGAAGCAGTCTGTGACAACAAAATTAAAAAATCAAGTTAATTATATTAATATATATAATTAAAAGTATACATAATTCATTAAAAAATACTTACTTGTTGTCGACTATGATGACACTGAGAAAATTATCTTGACCTGAGTTCATCTGTAATAATTTTAAATTCAACTAATAAAAGATGATGCTATATAATAATTTACTTATTCACATACATATAATTTCACATACGCACATAAAATCTACACACTATAAAAGATTATGCTATATATAATCTATTTATTCACACGCATATAATAATTTACTTATTCACATACGCATATAACAATGATTTACTTATTCACAAAATATAATACAAACAGTTAAAATAATAAATATGATTCATAGCGAAGAAAGTATTTTTTTGAAAGAGGTGCCTATTTTGCAATTTACTGTACTATTATAAAAATAAAATTCGACATCTCAAAATGTCCACTTCAAGGAAAAATAATAATTCAAAACTCACTAATTTGAGTAACTAAAATCCAGTGTAAAGGTAAAACAACATGCAAGTATTTATGCATTAAATTGTCATACTCAAGTGAAATCAAGACTAATTAAATTTTCTAAACATGCTTTAAAATTAAATTATATTCGATCTACTAATTAAATTAGATCACCTAATTCAACTAAAATCAATTCATTTCTAATATAATTCAAACAATTCAACTAATTCAATTCTAAACTTAACAAAAATTAAACATGCTTTAAAATTAAATTAAAATTTGATCAACTAATTAAATTCGATCAACTAATTCAACTAAAATCAATTCATTTCTAATATAATTCAAACAATTCAACTAATTCAATTCTAAACTTAAAAAAAATTAAACATGCTTTAAAATTAAATTAAAATTCGATCAACTAATTAAATTCGATCAACTAATTCAACTAAAATCAATTCATTTCTAATATAATTCAAACAATTCAACTAATTCAATTCTAAACTTAACAAAAATTAAACATGCTTTAAATTAAAATTCGATCAACTAATTCAACTATTTCTAAACATGCTTTAAAATTAAATTAAAATTCGATCAACTAAGCTAATTCAATTAAAATCAATTCATTTCTAATATAATTCAAACAATCCAACTAATCCAATTATAAGCTTAAGAAATTCTAAACATGCTTTAAAATTAAATTAAAATTCGATCAACTAATTAAATTATAATTCAACTAAAAGCAATTCATTTCTAATATAATTCAAACAATTCAACTAATTCAATTCTAAACTTAACAAAAATTAATCATGCTTTTAATTAAAATTCGATCAACTAAATCAACTAAAATCAATTCATTACTAATATAATTCAAATAATTCAACTAAAATTAATTCTCTAAACATGCTTTAAAATTAAATTTTAAACGGTAAAAATGAAGAAAACTTACGGTTTATTTGTAGAAAATGTCGAAACGAGAACTCGGTGGGGACGAACGGCTCTACAATCAACTAAACCCGACTTCTCCTTCCTTTTCCTTTTGTTTTCCTCCTCTTCTTCTTTTTTCTCGCACTCTCAGTCTGTTTCGCGAGGAGAACTTTATAATTGTAAAAAAAAATTGTGACGGACGACTATCCGTCGCAAATTTTGTCTGTCAAAGCCAAAACGACATCGTTTTGACTGATTTGCGACGGCTTTTCCGTCGCAAATTAGTCAACGAACCGTTTCCCGAGAAGACGCGTAAAACGGTTCGGATTTGCGACGGACATTCCGTCGCAAATCAGTCAATGGACCGTTTCCCGAAAGGTCGCGAATATAAATGTAAAATTTGCGACGGCTTTGGTCCGTCGCAAATGCAAAGTTTAAAATTGTGACGGCCTCTTCCGTCGCAAATCAGTCAAACGGGTCGCTTCCCGAACAGTCACCTTTAAACGGGTATGTTTTGCGACGGAAGTGACCGTCGCAAAATCAAAGTTGAAATTTGCGACGACCTCTCCCTCGCAAATGTAGCCGGTTTAAGACAAAGGCGGTGGACCCTAGTTTTTGCGATGGCTTTTCCGTCGCAAATTACTAACCTTTGCGACGAACTTCCTAAGTCGTCGCAAAGTGTCATCTTTTTCGACGGCTTACCAAAATCCGTCGCAAATTCACGAAATTTGCGACGGATATTGTGCCGTCGCAAAAGATCCGTCGCTAATCTCCGTCTTTTTTGTAGTGTTTGCCTCTTTTTAACAAATTAAGATTATAATATTTTGCCAATAATACCCTTAATTTTTAAAATGAAATGAATCCCTAAATTTGTGGGTAGGAAAGATTTGTGGGAAATTATATTTTTATCTAGATATTAATAGAGGTAAAATTGAAATATACGGGATAAAATACATTAGAATGACATGTATTAAAAAATAGTTAAAAAGTTAAAATGACATTTAAAAAAAACGGAGGGAGTATTAAACGTCGTAAACAGAACATAAAATTAGAAAAAGGCTTCTTATTTTAAAATAACATTGGAGAGTTTACATATTGAACCTTGACTCTTAATTCTTTTTGTCTTCAATACATCACCAATAAAGCTTTAATTATGAAGATAAACTTTAGTAAAAAAATAAATATATATCATTATTTTAGGTTGAAATAAATAATATTTATCGCTTATTACAAATACTGTAACCGTCCATTTACTATATATTCTTTAAATAATATATTTGTAAAACACTATTCATAATGGGGATGTAGCTCAGATTATATTCTTTATATAATATATTTCTAAAATATTATTTATAATGGGGATGTAGCTCAGATGGTATGCGAGAGGTACGGGGATCGATACCCCGCATCTCCATTTTACATGCCTTTAACCAAAAAAATGTTTTTTAACAAAAAAATTAAATGAATGTTAATCAATTTGTGGGCCTTCGCACTAGCTCTTCTACTCTAATAACCTTTCAGCTTAGGATGGGCCTTATTGACCCTTCTTAATGCTGTTATGCATTCTGATGTTTTGTACTTCGAGCCTTTTTTGTTACCTGGGCTGTGATGACATAACTGATTAATTATATGAGTAGGGATATTTTCACCCTACCGTTTGATTTTTCACCCCCAAATTTTTGTTCGAATTTTTTTTAGAACATTTAAATATTTTTATGGGGTGAATAATATTCTAGTCATTTTTTTCGAACAAATGACAAATGTTCTAAGTAAATCGTAATGGGGATGTAGTTCAGATTATATTCTTTATATAATATATTTTGTGAATAAGTAAATCGTTATATGCGTATGTGAATAAGTAGATTATTATATGCGTGTGAATAAGTAGATTATATATAGCATCGTCTTTTATAGTGTGTAGATTATAAATTAATTTAACCGTTCAAATTTTTTTATAATTATATATAATGAATGAATAAGTAAATTATGTGTATGTGTGTAGATTTTATGCGTATGTGAAATTATGTATAGATTTTAGTTACAAATATGACCATAGGATGCTTTTCTGATCTCATATTTTAAATTTTAACAATTTAATGTACATGTCATTTAATTTAGTATAAAAATAAATTATTTTGATTTTTGTGCATGTGCATGTCATTTGCCTTTTATTTAATTAAATATACAATGAATTAATTATTCTTTTAAAAAACGGAATAATTTATTTTGTGTTTATTTATTTAAATATAAAAATATTAATTTATGCGCTAGACAAAAATCATATCAAGAAGTGCACTACACAATTAGGTTAGGAGTGTAATAAAAAGTATAAAATGAAATTGGTTATTACAAGAACCAATTTAAAATGTATGTGTTTCATTGAAAAATATTAGATATTAGTTCTATAATTTGATTATATTGATGAAATGATTAGCTGTTTCACTAAAATTTATTGATTTGATAGTAATATTGTCACATACATCATTCATCATTTAATTTAAGCATACAAATGTTTGTGGGAAATGATTATATTTATATATTATAATTTTCAGACAATATTACATATGTTTGTATAGGATAGTTATATTATAGTTACGTTGATGTTTAATTAGTTGAATTTATAATTATTACAGATGAACCCAGTTCAAGATAATCGTCTCAGTGTCATCATAGTCGACAACCAGTAAGTATTTTTTTAATGAATTATGTATACTTTTAATTATATATATATATATATATATATATATATTAATAACTTGATTTTTTAACAGGATGCTTCCAGTCCGTGAGACTAGCTCAGTCGTCTCACAGGTCATTAAGATGACCACGTTTGAGTATGGTGTCCACTCGTGGAGCCAAGTGTCTGAGCAAAAGAGGATGGAATACTTTGATGAGTTCAAGGTATACAAATTTTTTATTTATTATGATTTTTATTTTGAATTTTTTAAATTATTTGTTAATACATATTTTTAATTTATATGCAGAGGCGGTGCGTTTGGGACCCTGCCCACGATAGTGTTATGTACCAATTGTTATGTGTGAAAGTGCAAGAACAGTACAAAAACATTATTTACGGCCTGAAGAAGCGGTGAGAGCAAGGAGATCGAATGGAGTTGGGTCAAGCACCAGACGAGCGATCGATATGGGATGGTTTGGTGGATCATTGGAACATTGAACCATCATTCTATGGAAAATCATGAAGAGAGGGAGAGAGAAGAGAGGGTCAATTTGAACAATTTATTTATGTTTTTTGAACAATTTATTTATATTTTTTTTAACAATTTAATTATTTATGTTTTTTGAACAATTTATAATATTTTTTGAACAATTTATTTATATTTTTTGAACAATTTATTTATATTTTTTAAAAAATTTATTTACTAGTTTTGATGAAAAAAAAGATTGAATTTGATGAATTTTAATAAATATATTAAAAATATTAATTTTATAAAATTAATAAAAAAAATAGTAAATATGTATATATAAACGAATTAGAAATAAAAAGGATTGAATTTGATGAATTTAAAAAAATGGGAGTCACTTTGGAATTATATAAAATTAAATGAATAAAAACGAATGAATTAATAATTTAGAATAGTCTAAAATATTAATTTTATAAAATTAATAAAAAGTTAGTAAATACATATATATAAACGAATTAGAAACAAAAAAGATTGAATTTGATGAATTTTAAAAAAAGAGAGTCAATTTGGAATTATATAAAATTAAATGAATTAATAATTTAGAATAGTCTAAAATATTAAATTTATAAAATTAATAAAAAAAGTTAGTAAATATATATATATATATATATATATATATATATATATATATATATATATATAAACGAATTAGAAACAAAAAGAAATTAATTTGATGAATTTAAAAAAAAAAATGGGAGTCAATTTGAAATTATATACAATTAGATGAATAAAAACGAATGAATTAATAATTTAGAATAGTCTAAAATATTAAATTTATAAAATTAATAATAAAGTTAGTAAATACATATATATAAACGAATTAGAAACAAAAAGGATTGAATTTGATGAATTTAAAAAAAAATGGGAGTCAATTTGAGGTTATATACAATTAAATGCAAATAAACGAAAAAGAATAGCATGTGTCCTAATTGTTCAGACCTCTTCCGGTCTACCCGGAGGTCGTGGGTTCCATTCCCCTTGGGGCGCATTTTTGTCCATTTATTTCTACAAGCCTCACAAGGGCTTATATATATACTACATGGGTCGCCTAATATGAGCTAGTGGGTTTGGGTTCGAACCCAAAGAGCCACTTTTTTTTACGTTGGATCGCTGATTAGCGACCGCCTATAGGTCGGTCGCTAATCAGAAAATAAAAAAGATTAATTTTATTTCGAAAAATAAATTAGCGACCGTCAGAAGTCGATCGCTAAATCATGACCCGACCAGGTTGGACCCGATTGATTCAATGACCGACTGAAGACGGTCGCTGATATTAGGCGGTTGCAGATTAGCGACCGATTTCAAAAAGCGGTAGCTAATATTAGCTACCCGTTTTTTAACGACCGATTTTTTTCGGTTAGAAATCGGTCGCTAATCACGTTTTGCGACCGAAAATCGGTCGCTAAAATCCATTTTTTTTTGTAGTGTATGCCACTAAAAATGAATTTCAAGAATGTTTTTGTAAAAAAAATTATTAAATGAATAATTATAAAATCATAATGGTTTACATATTTAGTTTTACCCTTATTAGTTATTTGATACTAATAATATATACTTAACTTTTTTTAGTTTTGATATATATTTTTAAAGTCTTTCAATATTTTTTATATTAATTTTAAATACATATTATTTTCAATAATTTCACTTTCAAGCTCAAAAGGTTAATTATGTTAGTCAATGGATAATCAATTAATGTGGTCACCAAATTTGATTAAAAATGTATAGTTTAATGACTATTTTTATGAAGGCTGAAACACAGTGACCAAAAATGAAATTGGGGTAAACTTTAGTGATTAAAAGTGATATTGACCCTTTTTTTTTTATATGATAAGTTGGAGGGTATTGTGATGTGTTGTTTGGTCCATTTATGAATATCGTGATTGATTTTGAAAAATATAAATATCATATTGTTTATAAACAATTATGTTATTTATAAATGAATCTTATAATATTTAATAATACCCTCGAACATATCATATAAAAAAATGTTGCTTATTAATATTGGACAAATGTATTATTTTATCACATTACTTACTGTGCATTTATAATTAGTTTAACTTTATTATTTTACATTTTTTTTATAGATTAACGTTATTTATAGTGCATGTGTCTTTATATAATTTACATAATGTAATTAAAAAATACGAATTCTAACATTTTATAAAAATGTAGAGAAAACGGAGACGTGGATTAAATTATAATAAATTCTTGCTTTATACGAATTACAAGTTAGCACAAATTGATCTCTTTTAAAGTGTTAAAATAGTATTCTCAAAGTATGTTCTATATCACCATGAGAATGTTGTTGAGATATGGTTAACTACACATGTGAGTTGTTCCACATTGAAATATTAAAAAAAGTGGATTTAATTTATAAGTTTAGTAGATTATTCTTTTATCACTAATTAATTTTAAGATGGAATCATACTTAAATGTGGCTAATCTACTTCATTTATTGGTGCATTTAATTTGTGAGCCGGCACTCTCCGAATAATTTCTACAAACGTTGCGCAGTACTCACTCTTAGATTTTTCACATTTGCTTTGTAGCGGTGGGATTGGTATTGGCCCCCTTTCGATCTTTACCCGAGTACAATATTTAATGGAAGAAATATAATGGTGCAAGTGTGTAACAATAAATAAAAAATCATGGAAATCACTACTTTTATGTTGGCCACGACCTTTCCTTTGACAATCGTCTCGACTTAATGGTCTATAAATTTTGTTAATATGAATAAAAAAAAAATTATAAAGGAAATTACTTACAAATTTTTTAAATTATATATGCATCTCGATTTTTTACTATAGTAAATCAATGGACGGGGTTAGAACGACCAACCTCGTAATTGCAACAGAAAGAATAACGAGTCGGTTGGAATTCTTTGTACGCGGATCACGTGAATTGATTCACAAACCGCTTCTTTTTTCACAATATAAGTGTCCTTTATTGATTGAATATCTCGTGATGCGCATATGATTTACTGAATTCAGGAGTAGAGGGAAGAAGACATAACTTGTTTTTCGGTCTCCTCTTTATGAAAAAACATGTAAATATATATTGGTTGAAAATGGAAGTTAATCCATAACTTCCCTCAACCATATACACTTCATGTATGGATATATTATAATAAATAATATTATTATTTATTTACTTTTATCTCCCACTCATAAGTCATACATGAAGTTTGAGACTTAAACTCGTCTACTTCACATTTTTATACCATCACATAATATATTTTCATATAGACAAATATATCGCGTGACCCTCGAAAATATGAGTTTTATTGTTATACACTTGTTAAGGATATTTAGCAACTCAACCAGTTTTATATGAAGAATTCAATTCTCGTTATACTCCAAAACTCTTTCGATTAACATAGGTTGGCATATCTCTTTCAATCCTCTAAAATTATTAGAGCATATTCAACAATTATCAAATCTATTTGTACATAATCAAGTTCTCAACTCGATTGATCGGTCAATGAACACAATATAATATGTAAATAAAGATGTTCTTCCTTTCACACAAATTAAAATTTTGTTTTTTTACTTTAATATGGCAAAAAGTGTTTGATGGATTTATTTTACGAAGATGAAGTGTTTATTTGATCCTCACATATAAGTTGAGAGGTTTATTTGACTCTTTTCCCATTAATATATGCATTCTTGTAAAAACAAATTAATACATGGATGAAAACTAATAATTTGGGTAACTTTAATTTTAAAATGGCATAACATTAAATTAAAAATTATAATTTAAAAATAATATATTAACTCTACAGGTTACAGGTAGGTGCGACACAGTGCGATAACATGTGACACAATTAAAGACGTTGTCTAATATCAGACAACTCAATAAGGTGTCTAACCTAAGAAAATTCCCTCATAGTATTCACATATTTACAGAAATTGTCATTAACTTTTACCTTGTGGGCCCATAATACACTCAATTCAACCAAATTTATTCACTTTATACCTCTAAAAACTCTACTTGTGTCTTAAAATTAAAGTATGCTCACTTCATGGTGCAAATATTAGTGGGATGAAGGGAGCATTAGTTTTGGAAGGTTTAATTGTTTTTACTAAAGAGTGTGAGTTGAAGGGTATGAGTTGTTTCAGTAAAAAATATTATTTATTAGTTGTTTCACTAAAAGATATGAATCGTTTTACTTTTTTTTTGTACTCGATATCTGACTCATTGACCGACTAATTTGGGGGACCCATAACCCAACGTCCACTAGCAGGGGGTCTCACTTTAAGCCAGAGCTTAGTTCTGTATGGACTAATCCATTTTAGGAATTGATCGCATCTAATGAGTTTCAAACTTGAGACCTATAGAGCATTACACTTCTAAATCTCAAGCATTCACCACTAGATCAACTCTTGTGGGTTAATATGAAACGCTTTACTAAAATGTACTTCAAAGTGATTTATGTATGAACAAATTTCATACTACACATTTTCATAAACAAATACTCCCTCCGCGTTTATTATAAAAACAAATTTAAATCACTTTCTCAAGATAACGTCACTCCCCTAAATAACCCTCATAGGAAATAATTACAACGCCAGAAAGTTAAATGAGTGCGTGCAAATGGCTTCATATAGGCGAAACAGCAAGGTCGTGTATGTAACATCATGCTCCTATTTCTATATATATCCTTGCATAGATAACCTCAACCAATGCTTAAACATTTATAACAAGGGCCAGAAATTTCCTGGTTATTTCTTAAATACTAATAATTGGAATATTCCAACAACGCGTAGCTTGGAAAAATATCTTCCAACACCATTTCTCTTTCTTCACGTCCCATTGGTTACCTTTCATTTTCCAAGAATTTTCATTAGGATAAGACCTTTCGCAACTTATTTTAAGTTTTTTTTTTTTTTTTAATAAAAGATCCTGTGTTATAGTTGACTCGGCTTAGTAGACTCTTAAGATGACCTCATATCAATGAGTTCACATATTCTACCTACGCTCTAGATCTCTACTTTTAAACACATACATTCAAACTATAGACTATTATGTTTGTTTTGAGATTTTGGTCGGGGGAAAGTCAAGACTTTGTTATTTTAGGATGTGAAAATCTTGATGAATAATATAAGTGTATGTTTGTTTTGAAATTTTAATAGGGTGAGATTTTTCTTTATGTCAAATAAATGGTTTTTAGTGATAGATGTTGTATTATTTTATTATATTGTGTAAGAGAATAGTAGAAGAGAGATTGAGTGGATGATAAAAAAAATAATGATGTGATTGTATTTAATTATGTAAAAGGTAATAATAGATTTATAAGTATGTATTGAGTTTGAGATTTGAAAACCCGGTTTTAAATTCTAACTAGAATAGAGCGTGAATTGCAAAGTCCAAATTCATCCGTGTGCCTAAAGAAAATTAAATTTGTCCGATGAATATTATTAATGAGATTTTCCTTATCGAATTAATAAAATAAATAAATTGTAATCACGAATGGGCAAACACCTTGATTAAGACCGGGTAAACATTATATTGGTTTGGTCATTATTTAACGAAATTTTATGTCAAAGTGTATGGAATGGAATCTTCATCCGTGCAACTTTCCCACGTAACAAAATCATTATTCATTAAAAAGATTGTATGATTTATTTTATATATTATACGAATGAAGTACGCCGAATATTTTTTAATCTGCAAAGACAATGTTGATAGAGTTAAACCTCCTCCAACTTCTGGCCTTGACAACGGATCAACGTTGAATGTAATGAAAAAGTGCATTAATTTATGATCGATGTTAGTTGATTTCATATCTCTTCAAAAGTTTAAATGCCGGTCTGTTGATTTCATCTCTTCAAATGTTTGAATTTTTGGATAAAATGTAAATTTTTTTATAGTATTAAAGTTTACATTTTTTTATGACTTGGTTCTATTCTCATTTAAATCAACTTCATACATATTAAATTGTTCATTTGTTGAGTGTTCTCTGAAGGAAGAAGAATGTAAGGAAATAAATATAAATATATTAATTCCAAATTTCAATAAAAATTCAGAATTTTTTAGGAGATTGAATTCTTTCAATGGATGCACATATACATTAATGTTACTAGGCTTGAAAATGGGGCGGAGAATCCCCGGTCCCCGTGGGGATCCGCCCCGAATGGGGCAGGAAATCCCCGAACCAAACGGGGACGGGGAATTTTTTTTCCGGTGAGCGGGGACAGGGCGAGGACTGGGACTGTATTCCCCGCGGGCCCCGCTTAATTTTATATATAGATATAAATATAAATAAATATAAATATATAAATTATAAATAAGGAAAATAAATATAAATATATAAATTATAAATATAACTTCATGCTTTTAATTTGTATTTTGGATTTTAGACATGATTTTTATAAATTTTTATGTATTTATGGTGATTTTTAAAAAAATTTTGGAATTAAAAAAAAAAAAATGGAAGCGGGGAACGGAGAATCCCCGTGTCGATGGATTTCCAGGTAGGGAGAAATGGGGACAAAATTTTCCCCGTGAAATTCGCGGGGACGGAGATTCCCGCGATTGCGGGGCCGGAGATGGGGATTAGGCCCCGGCCCCGCCCCGTTGCCCAGCCTAAATGTTAGGCACAGTTTTCACCTTTGCCAAGTTGTATTCGTGTGCGCGGTCAAATATCATTGGCCAGATGTACTTTATTTTTAGCATGATGTAAACCACTAGAATATCAACTTAACTTTTTGATAATGACTTGTATGATTCAAGTTTTCACCAAAGTTCTACGATATATTAACTAATCAAAATTAAAAATATAGTCCTCACCAAAATAAATTTATTTCTTGTAGAACAAGGTATATAACTATTTTTTCTTTTTTTAAAAGTATATAACTAAATAATGTATAAAGGCAAATTAACTAAAAAATAATAATATTATAACTTATAAAAGTATACATGTTTTGAAAAATAAATTCAAATTGAACTATGAAAGTAATAGAAAATCTACTAATCAAAATAATATGGATAATATCACCAAATGGAACTTTCATATTTCTTATTATGAATAAGTTTTTTACATGAAAGTGACTCTTCTTCTTCTATTTTTTTTTTTTTAAGACAGGGAGTGACTATTCTTATAGACTAAGGTTATAATAAGAATATAGATGAATAAATCATATTTCAATTAAAAATATACAATTTTTAGAAAAACAAACTTTTTTTTTTTCCATTTTAGTCCATCCAACTTTTTTTTAGAAAAATCATATTGGGAAAGGTTCTGGAGTCGATTATTTCTTATCAGCAAAGTGCTTTTATTGGAGGAAGGCAAATCCTTGACAGCGTGGTTGTTCTTAATGAAGCCATTGAAGACGCTAGGCACCGGAAAAAAAGTAATATATTCTACAAAATTGACTTCGAGAAAGCATATGATACCATTGATTGGGGCTTCTTAAAAAGGATGTTGTATGGTTTCAACTTCCACCATAAGTGGATCAATTGGGTCATGGAGTGTGTGTCTACTGCTTGCGCATTGATTTTGGTCAACGGAAGTCCGACGGGTGAATTCAGGTTGGAAAGGGGTCTCCGGCAAGGAGACCCATTATCCCCGTTCTTATTCATTATTGCTGCCGAAGGAATATCTCTGCTGATGAAGAAAGCTACGAACACAGGCTTATTTGTCCCGGCATCGGTGGGAAGAAATCGGGTGCAAATCTCGCATCTACAGTTTGCGGACAACACGATTTTCTTGGGGGAGTCAAAGATGGAGAACGTGCAGTTTTTAAAACAGCTGTTGAAGCTTTGGGAGATCACATCAGGTATGAAAGTAAATTTAAACAAGTGTGCTCTATATGGTACCAATGTACCTGGTGGAGAGTTGGGAGGTATGGCTAGAGAATTGGAGTGTGCTGTTGGAAATTTTCCATTTAATTATTTAGGTGTTAAGGTGGGATTCAATTCAAATTGTGCTGACCTCTGGGGAGACGTGGTGAAAAAAATCCGCAACAGGCTGAAGAAGTGGGAAAACCGTAGTATCTCTTTTGGAGGGAGGTTAACTTTACTCAACGCAGTCTTGAATTCGATTCTGACGTATTACTTGTCCTTGTTTCGCATTCCAACCTCAATTAAGAAAGAAATCATTAGTTTACAAAGGAATTTCTTCTGGGGAGGGTCAGGGGAGTCGAGAAAAATAGCTTGGGTTAGGTGGGGTTTCTTATGTAAGTCAAGAGAGTGTGGGGGACTTGGAGTGAGGGATTTAGAGTGTTTTAACAGAGTTCTCCTGTGTAAGTGGCTTTGGAGATTTTTGAATGAGAGGGAGAGTTTGTGGGCAAGGGTAGCGGAGTCAAAGTTTGGGGTAGGCTGGTGTGGGGGTTTGTTGGGCAATATTTCGACTAGGGGAGGGAGAGTACGAGGGTGGTGGAGAGAGGTGGTTAAGGTGGCGGGTGGGGGGGGGGGGAAACGAGTGGTTCTTCAAAGGAGTTGAAAAGAAGGTGGGGGATGGGAGAAGTACGTTTTTCTGGGATGAAAAGTGGGTAACAGAGGGAGTTAGGTTGAGAGATTCCTTCTCGAGGTTGTTTTATTTAAGCAATCAAAGGGAGAGTTTGGTGGGTGATATGGGGGAGTGGGAGGGAGAGTCATGGAGATGGAGATGGGAGTGGAGGCGTGAGTTATTTGATAGAGAAATATCTCTTGTAAATAATCTTGAATCTTTGTTGTACAGGAACCGGCTTAAACACGGAATTAAAGACAGTTGGAAGTGGAAGGAATCGAAGGAAGGAACGTTCAAAACAAGCGAGGTGTACGAGTGGTTGCGGAGGAAAGAAGATGAAGGAGGCTGTGATACGGAATGGGAGAAAGGCTGTAAAAGCCTGTGGAATAAATTAATCCCCCAAAAAGTGTCTATTCATGCTTGGAGAGTCATTTGGAGAAGGCTACCAACAATGAAGAAGCTGAGGAGGAAAGGAGTTATTGGCTCGAACGAAAGCATAAACTGTGCTCTTTGCAGCGAGAAACCGGAAACGGTAAAACACGTTTTCTTCGAGTGCAACAATTCCTATTCGATTTGGATGGAGGTGATGAAGTGGTTAGGTCTTAATTCAGTTCTATCCTCGAATCCCCTCTTGAATTTTTTACATTTCTGTAGAATTCTTAAAGGGAGGAGAGGGAGACTTGTGGCCATTTGCATTTGGGAGTGTATTATCTGGCTAATTTGGAAAGGGAGGAATGAATCAATTTTCAGGAGCATGGAGTTCTCGTGTGAAAAAGTGGTGGATGAAATGAAGAGTCGAACTTGGAGTTGGATAACGTATAAGGAAATGCGGTATCAGGAGGTCAAATTTACTGACTGGGCTGCAAATCCTAGAGTTTCCCTTTGAGTGTAACTAATTTGCGACGCTCAAATTCAAATCTATACTCTGTAAAAGTAGTATTGCAATAGGTATTGCTTATACCTGTGTAATCTGCCATTCTCTTTTATGAATGAAAGTTGGTTTTATTGATCAAAAAAAAAAACTGTATGATTTTGTCAAAGACAAATTATTTATAAATTTATATCACATTTTGTGTCTAATAGTATCATTATTTCTCCTCTCTTCATCACAACACTTGTAATATACTTCTTTTGTCCGCTAAAAGTATACTCATTAGCGTTTGACATGTTTAAAAAAAATGTAAATAAAATATGTAAAGTAAGGGTATTTTAGTGCATTGACAGTATTGTGTCATTTATGAATTAAGTGGTTGTTTTTTAATGAAAAATCATAACATGTAAAATAATTAAGTAATAAGTAAATGGAATAGGAAAAAAGATTATTGTAAAAAATAGTTTGAGCTTCCTATTAGTTGACAAAGGGAGTATCAATTACTCCCACCGTCCACAAAATTTGATCCTGTTATTTTGACACGATTATTAAAAATGTTGATATAATATAAAAAGTAAGAATATTATATCACATCAAATACAAAATAAATAATATTAAAAATATTATGTGTGTATATTAAAAAGTATAGATAAAATTTATTTATTTTAAATAACAAGACTGTTTTTTAGTAACGACTTGTTGAGATAATCAAAATTATTTTTTGGGGGAGGGGAGTATTTTACTACTTGTCTCAAACCAAACAAGTAAATAAGGGAAACAGAGTTAGTATATAAATTTCAATAAACTTTTATATTCAAACTTTTTTCTCACACGTGCAATGAAAGTGGTACTATCCAAAGTAATAAATAATACATTGCCTAAATAATTTACCTAACAGCAAATCGATAAATCCACGGGTTTAGTTACTTTGGTATAACGATTTAAAAAACGAAAAATTCAATTTTGAGTAAATTCCCGAATAAGATACAGCTAATTAATAATTATTACTCCACCTAATATAGATAGCATTCCCTTGTTCGTATACCTCGGGTGATTCTTCCCAGGAAACAATTTGTTATTTATTTATTTGATTTAATTTGATTTGATTAGTATATAGTGATAAGTATAACTCTATATAATATCGCAAATTCCCAATTCGGCCAGCCTACACCCTTGCAAGAAACACACTGCAAACTGTAAGTCTTCTCTCTGAGTCTCTCTTCTTCCATCTTGAATCTTGATCGTTGAATTGTTCCTTTCAATGAGAAATAATTCTGGGTTTTGTTCAAGATTTGGAAAATTCCATGGAAATTTTGATTATTGATATGAAAATCGTGTTCATAGTTCTTCTTGAACAATTGTAACATTAAATTCGGTTTTATTTAAACATTCATTTAGCTATGTGTGTTCTGATGGGCTCAATTTGAGAGATTTAGGACTGGGGTAGGGTTAATTCATGTGGTTGAATATATTTTGTTTTTTGACAGAATTAATCTTGTATGAATTGATTAACCCTTTTCTTGAATGTATGATCAAGGGTTTATCTCTGTTATACTATACTGCCCTGTGGTAAAAAAAAAAAAATTAAATGTTGGAAATTCGATTCATTAATGTACGCAAGAATGTAAATATATATATATATATATATATATATATATATATATATATATATATATATCCCTCTGTATGTAACCAGGTGGCCTGGCCACCGGGTTTCTCACTCTAGTGAGTGACCTGGGTTCGATTCCCTTTGGGAACGAATTGGGAGGGAGTTATAAGGTAGGCTTGGAGATTTCTGGGAGTGTGTGGAGACTTGGTGAACAAATCTAACTACTAACAACTAACATTTACCGATCAAAAAAAAAAATATATATATCCCTCTGTATGTTTTAGCTCTTAAGAGGAGTCCCTCTTACTTACTTGCAATTTGTGTAGAATATGGGTAATTTACTTTGCTGTGTACAAGTGGACCAATCCACAGTTGCTATTAAGGAGCGGTTCGGAAAATTTGAGGAAGTGCTACAGCCCGGGTGCCACTGTCTGCCCTGGTGTTTTGGGAGTCAGCTGGCTGGCCATCTCACGCTCCGTTTGCAGCAGTTGGATGTCAAATGCGAGACCAAGACGAAGGTTCGCTTGTCTACTGATTAGTTGTTTCATTAAAACATATTATTAGTATTCAAAAGTATTAGTCGTTATAGTATAATAAAGTGATAGTTATGAATCAGTTTGTACGGTAGAAGTCTTTAACATGAGTCCAACTCTGCCTAATACTGTTTTCAGGACAATGTGTTTGTGAACGTTGTGGCATCAATTCAGTACCGAGCCCTTGCAGATAAGGCGAACGATGCTTTCTACAAACTCAGCAACACGAGAAGCCAAATCCAGGCCTATGTGTTTGATGGTAATTTAGTTTATGTTTGTTCATACACTTGAGGATTACGTTTCTTGGTTGATGCCTAAGTTTGTGATTTCTCATAATGCAGTGATAAGAGCCAGTGTTCCAAAACTCCTCCTTGATGATGCTTTTGAGCAGAAAAACGAAATTGCTAAGGCTGTTGAAGATGAACTTGAGAAGGTAAACTACACTTTATAGTGATGCTATCTGACTCCGATAAACCTAATATTATATAATGGTTTCTTGTTCGTGTTTGCAGGCTATGTCCGCTTACGGGTACGAAATTGTTCAGACGCTAATTGTCGACATAGAACCAGATGAGCACGTTAAGAGAGCCATGAACGAGATCAATGCAGGTAAAGTGTCACATTTCTTAAAGATCTGATATTTCAGAGATGGGATTGTTGTAATTTATATGAGACAAAAACTTGTATAAACGTGGTTCACACAAGTTTATGATGAACTCGGTAAAAATGTTTAGCATACAAAGTATTACTTTGTATAGTAAACAATGTTACTTAAAAAAACAGAGTTCATGTGAATATGGTTCCACTTACTCTGTATGAGATGATCGATTTTGATAAACCGTCTCAACATGACAGCTGCAAGGATGAGGGTGGCGGCGAATGAAAAAGCCGAAGCTGAAAAGATTCTGCAAATCAAGAGAGCAGAAGGTGAAGCCGAGGCTAAATACTTATCGGGTTTGGGTATTGCCCGTCAGCGTCAGGCAATTGTGGATGGACTACGAGACAGTGTGCTCGGTTTCTCAGTCAACGTCCCTGGTACCACCGCCAAGGACGTTATGGACATGGTCCTTGTGACCCAGTACTTCGATACAATGAAAGAAATCGGAGCTACTTCCAAGTCCTCTGCTGTGTTCATCCCACACGGGCCTGGTGCTGTTCGTGATGTGGCGTCCCAGATTCGCGATGGACTTCTTCAGGGTTCGCATACGTCTTAACTGGTCCGTTCGTCTCTAATAAAATCACTTATCTATGTTGCTTTTTGTCTTTGTCGTGTTGAATATTGTTTTCGAGTATCTTATTTAGTGGATATATTAAGGCAGAATGTGTTGCTTCTAGAACTCTATTGTGTTATAAATATTGTTACATAATATGTACAGTATGTTTCTAAGAATCGTAAGAATTTTCGCAATTTACATCAAGATCGGTTCGTTCTTAAGGCTTGGAATCTGTGTTTTTCTGTCAATCTTGGCCAACTTTGTTGCTGGATATCCTTCTTATTTTAAGGATGATGATTCTTCTTCGTCGTCGTTGAATACGCAACTTTGGTTTTCTTGTCATTACTCGTCTCTTCGTCTTTCTCATCCTCGATCGTGAGGTTATCTTCCTCTTTCGTTTTAGGCTTCTTCTCTTGGCCTTTTTCTGCTGTGTCATTTTTCTCTGATATCTTGGCTCACATTCACCTGAATTTGACATGAAAAATAAAGAATGCAATAAAAATGTCGATTATTTCAAAAAATTTGTTATGAAAACCTGTAATTTCTTTGCTGCAAATGCATTCTTTCAGGATCATTCACACATCCAACAGAAAGAAGATACTAGACAAACCTGAATACTCTCTCAATCTTTGTGCCTTGATAAAAATTGAATTTAAGTTCCAATTTTAGTGATTATTTATGCTTTAGCTGAAACAAAACGTTGGACAAAAATACATGGGAAAGTAATGGCCTACTTTTCTGCATTCTCAACAAATTTATTGGTATGCAATCTCATGGTTGTTTATCCTTGAAAATTTTAGTATATTTATCCATAACCAGTGATTTAATTTCACTATTATCATATCTCTATCGAATTAACTGGCACCAATTATAAAACGTAGGCCACCTTTAATAGAATGAAAAATAAATGTCTATACTTTTGGGGACAAAATTACATAATAAACATCCTGGCCTGCTCAAAATTTCCTCTCTTTTTATCCCCAGTTGGTCAATAAACTCAATTGCCACAAAAAAAGTCACAATTGAATCCACTTTTCACTTCCTTCAATGTTATTAATCAAACCCCTTTTCCCCTAAAAAAGGGCCTCAAAATTCCTCCCCACAATTCCTGCTAACTTTCAACTACACTACAGCAACCTATCAGACAACCCTGGAAGCCTTCTGAAAAAACTCAAACTGGCCGGCGGCATCGGGTCCCGGAACATCGGGTGGCGGAGGAAGTAGAATCCGAGCGCCACGGCCGCCATTTTAGGCGGCACCGCGTATAAAATTATCGTTATCGCAAGACACAATCCAATGAACAATTTTGTAGCCCTAGGATCCCTCCAACTAACCAAAGCCTGGATTCTTTCCCCTTGTGTTGCAAAATCACCCAACACTGTTTGGACCCGTGCTGCCAAGATCCGTAACCGATCATACCGGACCCGGATAATTTCGGGCGGTCGTGAAGTAGGAAACGTGTCGAATTCCTCGTCTAACTCATCCGGATCAACCGTATCCGCTTGCGAGAGTTTGATATCCATTCCCGCGGGTATCTTTGGCTTGAACCGGTAATACCAGACTCCAATTAGGAACACGTATAGGAACCCGGTTGGGACGATTAAATCCGGGTACCAAACTAGGACCAAGTAGAGAACATGGACTAATATGGTCGTAACCGGGTTCTTCCACCTCCGGATATGATCCAACCATTTCGCTAACCCGACCGCCCAAGCTAAAACCGCGACAATCCGGAACCAATTAGCCTTGCTCTTCCTCATGCTCCAACTATTCGAATCCGCATCCAACATGAACCGCACCACCTCCGGCCCCAACGGCGGCTCCGACCGATCCAACCATGCTGCCACCATTTTAGTGGCGGCACTACGCAGCGCCTCCTGCTGAGCCACCCCGAGAGGGCGAAGATAGTGCATTCTGGGCAGCAATGGCTGCCCATACACGCCGCAAGTGTCGGGCAGCAAAGATGGGCAAGCAAATCGGACCGCCAACTCAATTTCACCCATTTTCTTCAACCCGCTCCGAGACAACACCATTAACGGATACGAATTCATGTACACTTTATTACTCTCCAATGTGGACACACGAATTCGTATCTTTCCAACCCGGCAATCCGGCCTCTCCTCCCCGGGCTCCGCAAACATACGCCAATTGTCGAACACCCCTATCGTCATCACCGTGCACGGGTCGTACACTTGCCATGTATATTGCTCGTTCCACCTCGGGTCGAAACTATCCGTAACGGTGCGGGTTCGGACCCATTTCTTGCCATACTTAGCCACACAATAAGCATCCGTAGACCCTTTCCCATTGCCCTTAGCTTTCATAGGCAATAATCCTCTGCAACCAAGTATACCCAGCTCCAAAATCCCAACTGCAGGTTTCCATAACTGTTTGGCAGTAGGCCTGAAATCACTACAAAGATGGGCAGCTTCATCCAAAACATGATACCCTCCCTCCAAACACATCCTTAAATGGAGCCGGCCAGAGTAGGACCCACTCCCACCGGGCCCACCTTCCACACCGTACCACTTCGCCGCCACGTGGCGCTCATCAATTCGCTGCTCGATAATTCCCACGGGGATTAGGACGTGCCCGAGAAGCACTGGATCTTTACCCGTGCGATCCTCCACTAGCAAAATTAGGCTATCTTCGAGTGGCTCCCCTGCAACAAAGATCAAGTCCTCGTTCCAGTGAAACGCGGCAGTATGGTGGCTCATGGACCCTCTCCGGGTCCGGACCGATTGAAACCCGAGTTGCCCCTTGATCCGAATCTCGGGAGCCGTTAGCGGGGGCAAATTGGGAATTATGTGGAGATCCTGGGCCTCGATGACGGTTACTCTGAGGTACCACAGCTTAGGGGACTGGTACACCTTCGGGCGCGTGTACGACACGAACGGCTGTGGCGCGTCGGCGCTCCACGACTCGGGGAACGCCTCATCGGCCTGTGTGCCGATCCAAACTGACAGCTGTAGATCGCCAGATACCCTGTTCTGATCGTCGGCAGCGCCGCCCTCCAGGTGGTACCACTGTGGGGCCAGGGGGCTGTCCGGCGGGTCCCGCACCGGCACGTCGGAGAGATCGAAGCAGACTCCGCCGAGGAATTTCTCCGATGGGCCACCGTCCCAAACGGAGATTTCGAGCGTCGAATTCGCCGCCGTTTCCTTGGTGTAGCCGAGAGCGAACACTTGATTCCACTCGGGATTGGCCGAATCGCTGCCCGGGGGAGGATTTGCAGGCTTTGATCGGACGATGTGGCCCGATGTGCGGATTTTGACGTGTGAGCTTTCGTTCTGTGACAGCCCGCGGGCTTTAACTATTCTAACGAATAAGTACTGCATAGGCTCCACTAAATCGAAGGCATGAATTCTCTCCGATTTATCTCCGGGCAATTTCCCGGAGATTATTCTCGGCGAATAATCCCCGTTCGATGGATTGCGTAGTACCTTCACCCTCTCTCTCTCTCTCTCTCTCTCTCTATCCCTCTCTCCAGGCATTGGGCCCGCCATGCCGTTCCCTCCTCCCATCTGCATTCTCCTCACGTCCGGCGGCGAGAATCCCGGCGGTGGAACATTCTCCGTCGGAGGGCCGTTCTCCGGTGGAGGCTCATGAATCCTGACCACAGAAGGTAAATGGTCTCGATTCTCTATCGGCACGTGGCACGGATGCTGCATCGGCATATGGTTCGGATACTGCATCGGCATATGGTTCGGAAGCTGCATCGGCGGAGGCTCTTCCAAAACCACCAACACCGGCTTCTTCATCATCTCCTCCGGCGGCTGCTGTTGCTGTTCCTGCGTCGGAGGAGGCTGCTCCTGCGGCGGTGGCGGCGGAGGCTCCTCCTCCACAATCTCATCATAGTAATAAATCTTCAAACCTAATTCCCCTTTAATCCAACTAAACACGCTCTTCTTCTCCAGCGTATAATACACCAAACCCTCTTCCCCCCTCTTGGCAAACTGCGACCCGTACAATTTCACCCTCCCTAGAAAATGATTCTTCCTCGCATTTCCATTGCTAAGCTTCTTATCATTGAAAACCTCCACATTCAGCTCCTCGAATTCCATCGTTTTGGGATCGGAAACGATGAACTCCAAGGCCTCATTCCACACCGGGTTCAGATTCCTCTGCACGGTAGATGTTCGACGTTTTGCCCCATCGAAATCTGCAACCACGTAGGGGCTAGAGCTCCCCTGTCCGTCTTTTGGGAGAAGGTCACGCGCCTCAATCACTTCAACAATAAGTTTCCGGACGGTGGCGGACGGCGGCGGCGGAGGGTTGTCTGAAGGCATCGTCATTACTTCATAATCGTGAGCTTTTTTCCTTCAATATTCTCTGATTTACAAGCTTTTCTTTGGCATTATATTATTATCATTTCGAAATACTCCGTATAATATCTCTCTGCTTTTTTCGGTTTTGGTGTTTTCCTGTTCAGAAATGGTGGGAATGTCTTAGATGCAGAGTGACAAGTGAATGTTTGTTATTATTGATATATTTAAGTATATCTATTAGTAAAAAAAAATTATAAGTTTTTTAATATTTATATTTCGATGTACTACACATGATTACACCTGGATATGTGTAAAATAATAATGGGACAAGAGAGAGAGAAATTGGATTCCATTCCATTCTCTCTGATGAAGTTTTCTCCCTTTTTCATATTTTATCACTCCCACTTTCTGGATTTGGGACCTCGATTTAGGTTCTTCTTTACAACTTCCTGTTTACACTACAATTTGATATTACTGGTTATCAACATTTAATCAAATCAAATTCTTTTGTAGATTTTTTCAATTTTGATCAATGGCAATACTTTTGTTATTTATTTTGCATAATTATAGTTAGAGTTGTTATTCGAGGCAACTTGAAGTTCGAACTGAACTTAATTATTTATCGAGTCAAGCTCGATAACATTGGAGTTCGACTCGACTTGCAAACAGTCTTTAATCGAATTACAAAAGAACTCTCAACAATCGAGTTTAACGAGTCGAACTCAATATAAGCAAGCCGAGTGAGCCGATCTCTCGATCTTGTTTATATTGATAAATTATTGAAAAGGTTAGCAGTAGGAGATGGATTTTGTCTCAAGTTATGCTTTAGTACTCTATTTTAAGTAAAAAAAATCACTAATCCAACATTAAAGTTAATTTAGTTATAGGATTATTGCGATAGTTTAATCTCAAGACAGTAAAAAGATAAACTCTTTGTTTAGAAAGAATGATTCATTGCCCTCACTAATAAGCCTCGCCTTAAATTCTCTGGTTTGCATCAACCTTTTTTTCTTCTCATTTCAAATCTAGACTCTTGTAAGAGCTCGCGACAGGGGTATTTTTTATGTGAAAATTGGTATTTTTTTTTCCCGTAATATCAATATTCTTTATATTTTATAACGTTCTAAAGAATATTATTGTGACACGCTAGACGGTTTCCCATAATCTTTTACCAAATATTTTAGAATATTTAACTTATTGAATTTTTTGTGGGTATAAAATACTTTTGCAGCTCTAAGTGTATACCAAATGCACATGCTCGGTACCGGTACAGATATAAATTGTTGTATTGATCTAGGTGTATACTGAATCATTTGGCTCGGTTCTAATAAAAGATTTCATTCATGTCAAATATGGTTTTTGAATAGTCGTGGGTTATGGAAGTAGGTTTTTTTATTATTTTTTTAACAACGGGATTAGAGTCATTTTATACAAAATGAGTAAAAGAATTATTTTTCAAATTTAAAATGAATAAAATTATTTTAAGCTATGAAAGTGAGTGAAAAAATAATTTCTTCCCATAATAGAATGTGTTTGCCGTAAATTCCAAGAAAGATAAATATATGTTGGACATTTGGGTGAACAGTATTGACCCCAATCTACCCTTTTTTTGTACGTATTTGATTCTTTGAACATAAATTCAGATTTACGGAACTCTGCAATTGCTTCATCTAATTTTACCCATAAAATCATGCTCATCTCTCCTTTTTGTCAAAAGTTTCCAGAAAAAATTAATAAAGGCATCTTCTTTATTCATTCAGGTTCCTATTCTTCAAACCCCATTTGTCAACCACTGCATAACATTCTCCCAGTTTTCTCACTTGCCCATTTACATCACTAAAATAATCTCATTATTATCTTCTAATATCTCCATTAATTATTATCAATTATTCAAGATTACCATTTTGGACTTATCTCATTCTTAATTACTTTGATTTATATGATTTAAGCTCAATCCACTTCTTGATTAGTGTCCAGCTTGGGAAGAACATTTATTTTGGTTGAAGATCGATGTTGTTGAATTGTGTTGGCTTAATTTATAATCGGATATGCAAATCGTAGTAAGTCTTCTGTGCATCGTGTGTATAGTAATTGTCAGTGGTAATAATTATAATTGTTCAATGATAATATATGATACTGATATGAGCTGGATACGAGGATCAATAAGTTGACTTCTATCAAATGAAGTGACCACTACATACTTAAGTTTTATTAAAATTCAATTTATCTTATATGAAGAATTTTTTTTTTTTTTTGACTTATTTATAAGAAAATCTAATTGGATAACATTATAATTCAACTACAAAATGACGTGGTTTTTACATGGGATGTGTCATTACCATATTAAGTTAAAATATGTTATGGTGGTGTTAGTATGTGTCTTTTGAGTCATTGGACATGCATGTTATTATAATCTCCCCAATGACCATAACCTACCTTTTTAATTTCGTATCAAAATCACAAATAAATTTATCGCATATGTAGCTATTATTCTTTGATTCTTTTCTAGCTTGAAGCATACATCTTTTCTGCATTTTGGGAATGCTATTATTGCTTAGTTTCATTCCATGCTTACAAGAAGCTTCTTCATAATTGTAATATCTCATCACCTTTTGTGAATTGGTGGACTTGTTTAACTTGGAATCTGATCCTTGTAAGATATAAAGGTTTTTCACTTGTAGGATATATATGTGCTTTTGGCTTGTTTGGACATATCTCCCTTTCTATGTATGATGTGCTATTTTCTAATGCATCATTTAGAGGTCCATTTTGAAAAAAATTGAATTAATTGAAAAAGGAAAAAGTTGATTAGTTTAATTGGGTATAGACTGTATTTACATTAAACTTTAATTGATCATCAAATGTAGAACATAGCAAAATATTAAAGATTTATGACAATGAAATTCATCCTTTATTATTCACATCTTTTGATCTTTGTTTAGTTGAGTAGTGATGATAATGAGATACAGCAACTCCTAAAAAAAATGCTGACAATGTTGACAAAACAAAGCATCGATTTTTCTTTAAATTATTCGATATTTTATTGAGTAGGCTGCTCTTGGACGGCTCCTCTGCTGAATCAGTACGATCAACTTCTTCTTTTTCTTCGCCTTCTTGGGACGTCCCTTTTTTATTTAGAGTTTCATCTTTCTCAACAAGAGAGGTGGAATTTTGAACTCGAGGAATATCATGTTCTCGTGTAGATTGTCGTTTTGGAAGAGTAACGTAAAATGTATCATCCTCTAAAATACCACTTGTGTCCTCTATGTTACATGTTTGTGGTACCATGAAAGATTGCTCGAAATGAATGATTTTGTTGTCATCTGTTTGCCTATCTCCGCTTACTATTATTTTCTCATAATTATGGTCAGCTCGAATCCTCACTTCGTCATTCTTGAATCCTTAAACATTTAGAACCCACTATTATTATGTGAAATCAAACGAAAAAATAGTTATTTTTAATCTGATATCATGTTTTAAGCTATTAAGGTATTTTGATTAAAAAATGCTATAAATAATATCTAAATTCTATATTTCTAAAATGCATGATATATGCTCTCCATAAGTCGCTAAAATAAAATCTGGGCCTTATTTATTGGGTATATTATTAGACAGAAATGTACATTTATTGAGTTGGAAGATGCATGAGGAAAGTATTGTATATTTATTATATATATTTTTAAACTGTTGCATTTAATTTATTTGTATAAGATTCAATTGTTCTTGAAATTCTGATATTTAGCAATTCTATAATATTTGAGATCATCAACTTCGGATATCTTTCTACTATGTACTTTTTTTTTTTTTTTTTCATAAACATCATTTCATTTATTTTGTATTAAATGAACTCACAGCTTCTATTTGAGAATTATAAAAAGGAAAAAAAATTCACATGTATATCAAGTTATCAACACTTTCATGGAAAAGAATCATGAAAAGTTAGTAAAAACTATGCCTTTTCCTTGCAATGTTTGGAAGCACATATTCCTTTTTTTTAGTTGGGGAAAAAAAGAAGATAATACTGTGAGATGCTTAATTCATTTCCAAGTTTAGATCTAAAGGTTATTGTTATGCTATTTTGCGTGTTAAAACAAATTTCGATATTTAATAACATTAACTCTTACATTATAAACATTTTATTCGACTAATGAACCAAACAAATTTACCAATGAAAAGATGTTTTAATTAAGTAAACTTAATCTATAAGCGGAGTAGTAATTTACTAGTGTGTATTAATCTATTGAAGCTTAATTAAGATGAGATCAAATTAGATTTTTATTAAAATATAGATTAATATTAATCATACATAATTTTGATAGAATATCCTAATAAGGAAATGTTCTGCGAACGTGCGCATGAATAGAATTAGCCTATAATATGTTAACGGTTTTGTCAGTTTATTAATTTATGTCATCAATGAAAACATCTAACTATACACATGGTTATCATCTTATTATTTTATCCATTTTATAAATTTAATCAAAGTAATTAGAAGAGTCGGTCTCTTGTACATCAATTGCATCGTGTAACTGGATACAAGGATAAAATGTACTATTAATATAATTGAAACGTGCATGTTATATTTGACTGAAAACGTGAAATAGAGTATGCAAACTAATAACTGAAACATTCAAATGTGAAATTGAAACATAGATAAACTAATGTAAATGAAAAATGTGACGAGTGTGCATATAAATTTGGTGATTTAAAAAATATTTTTTTTAAATACAATTTATACTCGTGAAAATTAACCAAAAAAAAAAAAAATTATATATATATGGTTACCTGGAAGATCAATCATCAAACAATGAGAATCATCATACTCAGCCCAGCTGGAAGAAGGCGTCATAGATTCAAAAATCATATTTCTGGGATGCCTCCTCTCATACTCCATTTTTCATACAATGCAAATGAAATACTATTTGATGATAAATAGAAGCATATATTATAATTTTATATAAAATATATTAAAAAAATCCACGGGTATTACCCTTTACTTAGTAGACCATAAATGAGTCTATTCTTAACTTTTCTTCTAGTTTTTGGCCAACTGATTCTTTGCTTTGCTTGTTAATTAAAAAAAGACGCAATAATTACAGAAGCGGCCTTTTTTGTATTTAATTTATTCACAAAAACAATTATTATATGTGAGTGTAATCTGCACAACAAGCATATGTTATATGTGCAGATTTTTTTTTTTTTTTTACTGGCTTAAAAAATATATTTGTAATTAATTTATAAAGTGAGTTTTATAAATGTGCAGCTTTATAGCTGGTTTTGCACGTTGACCCGCTGAAGTAGAAATTGTTACCTTTCTTTTTTCGGTTTATGGTCATTGGTCAAAAGGTGGTTGCAGATCAATTGATCGCGGTTTTGAAATTTTAATTTTTTAAAGAAATCAGTGTGTAATGTGTATAAAAAAATTATTTTCTTGACAAAATTTAGTAGTTTGAACTGCGTTGGCCAAGTAATAACCCTTTCTTACCAATAATTATATTGGATATACAATTTTTCCTCCATAGCCGATTAGTGGGTTTTATATAAGTATTCCCGTTCCATTTTCAATTGTCCTCCTGTAAAAAATATTAGTCTTTTTATTCATTTTCTTTAAAGAATAGTCCACTTTTATTTACCATGATGTCACTAAAAAAAGTTTATCAATACAAATACTGATAAAAAAATTATTATATTAAAGTCCGTATCAAAAGCAAAGAAACAATCGAAAGTGGAACATAAAGGAGAATTATTGATTAGTGATTTATAAAAATATATAAAATTTTCGAACGTTTGAGTTGGTACAGTGATATCCATACTGATGTTGGTGAACTGATTTTATTTTTAAATGGGTTTCAAATTTAAAATAAATGATTTGATTCTTTTACAGTGTAAGTCAAAGATCCAATTTAGACCTTGAAGTATAATGAGTTTCTCACTTTAGAGCCTGATATTTCTGTTGGTCCTCAATGGACATCTATGTTTTTCTAACGATAATAGCATTCGTAGGTCACATAGATCATTTCATAAGTTCCGTTCCTGTATTATAATTCACAAATTATTCGAAATTGGTAAATCATAATAAACAAATATATATCATAATTATAAGCTCGCCTAATATAAACGGTATTATTTTCAGTAAATTTTCAAATTTTTACTTTTAAATTTCATAAGTTAATAAGTTGCACGATATGCAATTGAATTCATTAAGTAATAATATTATATTAATTCAATATTACCACATCACTTATTAGATAAATATAACTTCAAATATAAAGTGATACCACACCACTTTTTCACACAGTTTGACGTGTTTTGTGCATATGAAATGTTGTGGTTTTAAATGTGTAATGATATTATTTGATAAATTATGCGGTATTATTTGATAAGTGATGTGATACTAGTGAATAAGTAATGTTATATGCACTAGGTGTATCGTGTAATTAACTCAAATATACTTTTAAAAAATCACCTATGTTATCATTGAAAAATTACTTTTATTTTTACTGAAAAATTACTCATGTTACAATTTAGCAATGTGTGATTTTTCAATAAAAATAAAAGGGGCTCTTTAGTAATAACAACTATAGCTTTTTAAAAATGCACTTAAATTACACAGTGCACTTGGAGCACAAGAGACTAATGGCTCGATTTGATATAGTTGAATGGAATTGTGGCCCGAACAAAATGAACTTATAAATGGAATGAAGGTATGAAAGATATGACATGTGAATGATCATTCTTTTTATTGGTATTGATTGAGAATGAATTTAAAATTATTATTATTATTATTATTATTATTGGTAGTTGAAATTATTGATGGTAAAAAATTTGTATGTATAGATAGATATATATATATATATATATATATATATTAAATAATAAAATAACAATATTATTAATATTTTTTTATGATTATAATAATAATAATAGTAATAGTTTTATAATTCTTGTAATTATAAAACTAATTTTACTGATTTTATTATTGTTGGAATTATTTAATATTATTAATGGTGATTTTTTTCTATTATTATTTCTAATAGTATTATTTTATAATATCTAAAATAAGAATAACATTTATATTGTAATAAAATAATATTTTTATAAATAATGTTGATAAATATTATATTTCCTATTTATTGTGTTGAAATATAATTGTTGATAGGCGAGCAAAAGTGGCATATGGGCTACCAAAATTAGCAAAAAACACCCCAGGATTAAGATGAAATTAATCCAAGAACTTAATGAGATATCTGACGAGCAAAACTTGTATGCTACCCAAAGGCAAAGGGGCGAACAAGGACCAATCAAAATGTATTGAAATCCGGACCAAGGCCGAACAGGTCCACCTACTGCATGGCCGACCAGATTCAACCTCAACCCCGAAGCCACTTTTTGACAAAGACAAAAGACCAACAAGAATCAAGCTAAAGCCTCCTCAAGGACAAGTCCAACAGGACGAGCAGCTCTTAACTGCGGGCAAGTCCAACAGATAATGATAGAATGTAGTTTAGATAAGGTCAACTGAGTCAAAGTCCAGGTGTCGTGCATGCAGGTCTGGTAGGCCAAAGGTCATGACACCTCCTGCTAGGCAAATGTCTATAAATACTTAGATTTTTTCAGCTAATAAAATAGGCACAAATTATTATACACGTCCAAACTTCGTCTACGAATCCAAAGCAGCTCGTTTATCTTACGATCGTATTTATCACGTAAGCTTATAAACGTTCTTAACAAGCTTTAAACCAGAGATTTCGTATTCACTAATTACGTTAGTGATCAATTACACGTAATTGTTTGATGATCGATTAACCACCAAAAGCAGCCATTAATCTTCAAATTAGAACTGATCATCAACAATAATAATATATAATTTGTTGATAATTATTATATTATTTCACTTTGTTAATTTTATTCATATTGTTATTAAGTAATAGTAATATTATAATTATAAATTATTATCGTTGTTGATGATCGTCGGATTGGAAAATAATATTATGATAATACAATGTAGAATTACTATTTTTTTTTAGAATGATCATTTCTTATGGGATGGTGATTACTTTTACAATTTAGGAATTATCATTCTATTCTCATACTATTCCACCATATGCTCTGTAAAAAAAAAATATCGAGAACAATAACAAACATATTTGAAATGGAGTATGCCTCTTGTGCAACTGGTATATTATGCACTTATTCAACCGTTGGAGTTGTTTACACTAGAAAATATGGATTGATTATCCTAAAAAATGTAAGTTAATTACCCTGAATAGTGTGGTTGATTACACTAGAAATTTTTCAATATTATCAATTTTCAATATAAAATTTTCAATGTAACTATTCACAATTTTCAATATAAGCAGTTTAATTGTTGAATGAATACACCGTGCATCAAGTGCATATGAGACTTTCGCCTTGACCAGAACCAAAAAAAAAAAAAAAACACACACACACACTTTGCCAGCTCATCAAAATATAATTTCTTTATAAGTTTCCATTAAACCCAAAAGCCATGTTGAGCATCCTTAAAATAATAAGTTTCCATGTGATTTGAAAGATTGAGATCTTAAGATAACATATACATATTTAGGGGGCGCTTGGTTAACGATTCTTCAATGGTAATGGGAATGAAAATTTATTTTCATCTATGCCTTCATAAGAAAAATGATATGTTAGGAAAAAAAGTGTTCCAATGGTGACACCATTGCTAGTGTCATGCCCCAATTTTAGAATAGAAGTTTACAACAAATGGTTGTTGGTGGAGGAATGGGGGAGTGATTGAGGAGGATGATTATAGGAAGAGAATAGGGTAATCAAAATAGAGTAGTGATTACCTTATTTAGGAGAAGAAGTAGTGATTTTGTTCTCATGAAACAGACTAATTACACTAATTTTCAATCTCATTCACATTACCATTGAAGACTTGTAAACCAAGCGCCCCCTTAGTTGTAGCGCATAAACTAGTCGCGAAGTTCAATTTATTACTTAAAGAGGCTAATTAAACTTTAAAATTGCAAACGCCTCTTACATTTATTACTGTTCTACAAATTGCACCAATTATGGAGGGTGCTCAATTTTTAAAACCGAAATGACGTGGAGGAAGTGCGTCTAATTTCAAAATGTAATACACGTTTTATTCTTTCAATAAAAAAATTATGTAAATTTTTTGTTACTTTTGTATGTAGCCCATTCAGAACACAACATTGTAAACCACATTAGGTATATATATAGAGATTGGGGAACTTCTCTTTAATGTTGGGTTACATAACGGGTCACATAGTATAATACGTAATGCGACCGGTATGAAATCATTTTATACAAATTTTATTATAAGAAAAAAAAAAACATATTTTGAAGATGGTATTATTTTTGCTGGAATTATACGTTGCCAATAGAGAGTATGCACCGAAGGAAGGCTTTGATATGATCAACCCCAAACCTTGAAACTTTCGCCCTTTATATTGAAACAAAAAAAACAAAAATTAAGATTAGTCTTCTATATATCTTCACACCAAAAATAAAATAAAAATGAATTTCTTGATTTTTTTTTTTATAATGAGAGCATATATATCCTGATCCAAGAAGGCATTAAAAAATCCAGTCAAATTCGCGCAACTAGTGCAATTTACCCTTCATATGAAAAAAAAAAAAAAAAAACTAAAATATATAATGAGAAATATAAGTTTGTAAAATATATGAGAAATGTTAGTTTGTAAAGTAAACAATATTAATAATTTTTTGATATACAACTAATATTTTTTAATAATACTTTTCATTACATGAATTAGCACTTTTCAATTATTTTTACTATAATTCGCAGAAAAAAAATTGAAAATCATAATTCGGTTGAAATTTATTTTAGCCTTGATGTGTTACTCAAAAATCCGCTGATAAAGCTTTGATATAGTACATTATTTTATATTTACTGCTACACTGTTGAAGGAATTAAAATGATATATACAGAGTATTAATTCTATCACAAAGAAATTGTACCGTTCGTCCCTATAAGTGTATATACAGTTGAACAAATAACGGCTGATACCTATATACAGAAAAATGGACACCTTATTTTCATCATGAATGAATTTATAATATACCATTCAAGGGAACCAATATGGTGAATGATCCCTTGAATCTTTTCTTTGGCAATCTGTCACCAAAAATGTTCCAGAAAAAAAAAAATGCATTCAGACACAAATGTCGTTGATGGGAGCTTACGAAATAAACGAACCAATGACCAATCAAATCAATGATATAAAAAACGGGGGATGAGAAAATAAATCCAATTGCTATATGAAATAGGAATGCAGGTGAGTTATTGAGAGTTACTGACCTTTCAAGTTAATGCTCGACTTTCTCTCTCATCGCCATAAGAGGTGTTTCAGTATTCATCAATTTGGTGAACTATAATAGCACACGAAACAAAATATTTATCAGAGTGATTGCAAATGAAGTTACGATAAAGCCCGTGTAGTGGAAGTACAAACCTGTGAAGTCTTGAGCTCCAACTCTTGCCATTCCATGGCTGAATTGCTTCCTTCTACTATCCCCGTTCCAGCATAGAGCAATGCACCAGAACCCTTGTCATGCAAATCAATATATTTTATCAGTAATTTACCTAAGATGATTTGAAGTACCAAGAATTGTATCATGCATAAAGATGTAACAGAAAATCAAGTCGTTCGCAAACTATTTGGGACTTGAATAAAAATGTTTTGAGCTCATTTAAAAAAGCTCGACAACATAAACAAATAAACTCAAACTCAATGATATTTGATTTGTTAGATCACTCATGAACAGGCTCATTAGTAAGCGTGTGAACTAGCTTGTATAAATTTTAATTAATAGTTCGACTTCAATTTATATTATTCACACTCAGTATTCATGGTAAATATTAAAAATAGGTTATTAAACTTATTTAGGGGGCTTGAAAACACCTCTAGAAGTTAAAAGCTGCCAGGGGACAAATTTATAAATAAGTGATTTTTCCCCCTCCACTTAAATCTGCCAACACTCCCTTAACTAAATGAAATTATAGAATACAGTAGATATATATATATATATATATATATATATATATATATATATATATGATTTTTAGAAATATATAATTATATTTTCTGTAATTAATTGATGAATAATCTAATTCAAGATTTGATATTATCAAACTTGTGTCATGAACCAATAATACATTTTCGATAATTAAACTTGAGCTCGCCTCGATAATGAACAAATTAAGTTCAAACACTCTAGAGTTTGGTTCATCTTTATATAAGTTATTCCTAATTCTTGTTCTTTTTTTGGTATTAAAAACTAAAAAGGTAGTATTATATTATTGAAAACACCTTATAAGAAGTCACAAACTACTATATTGTATGTAGTGGATAAGAGATGCTAGTAAACTCACCTTTCCAACCAATGCAGACCTAATTCCCACAGCAAACTCACTCTCAGCACCACCAAACCACCCAACAGGGCCAGCATACATTCCTCGATCGAACATTTCTGCATAATCTCTCAGCTATTAATATCAAAAATATGTTCCTGGTCCTAAAACTCTATAGTATGACACTTTTATAAAGGAACATCAAATATTATGGAGGAAATGAGGGAAAAAGTCAAAGTGAGGAAGACAGCTAATTAATAAAATAGTATGGAATATGCATACCAGTTTCTGATATTAACATTCGTGCCTCTTCCATAGGAAGCCCACAAACAGCAGGGGTAGGATGAAGGGCAGACAAAATCATATACTGAAAACAGGTAAATTACCATTGATGTTATTGTGACCAAAGAAACTAATACGTACTGTTATAGTCTAAAGCAGAATACAGTATAACAGCTAGGTTCCATTATCTTCTGCCTTTTCGTAAAACTGTAAATTCACTAGCTGTCATAGATTTGTAAGAGGTTACACTGTTAATATGAAACCTGAATAAAGATACCTCGTCATCTTCTTTCTGCAGTGCGCCTGTAAGTTTAGCATAAAGATGTTGAACACGTGGAAGTTTGCGTAGAACTTTGCTTGGTTCAACAACTGTTTTGGAACATATGCTCTGAAATGCAAAATTGGGAAAGTAGAAATGAGATCAGTCTAGAAAAGATTAAACAAGAGGCACAACGAAATGCTTCTCTAAGGTGCTACACTATTTAAGGCGTCATTAAGAAAAAATATAGCTTCACTTGCCTCCATTTTTCGTCTTATACTTTCTCTTACTATTGCGAACTCATTGTGGTCTTTAGCACTGCAAATGAATTCAGAATAATTATGGTCGAGTCTAAGTTTAAGACCCTCAGACTATACTGGGACTCTCAATTTCAATAGTAATAACCTGGAAAGTAAATCATTTCCTATCTGCAAATCTAGAGCCGCATTTCCACCTCTAGCTCGTGTTCCGGCCAAAGCCTCGCTGGAGACACTAAGTCGATGTCGATAGAAAAGTCGCTCGGGCTATAAACAAGTTTCATAACAAAGAAATCAGTGAATAAATTCCTAACAAACAAAAATGTGTGCACTCAATGGCTCAAAATTCAAAAACAAATATATCAAAACCTTGTCTAACATCACAAACTCCTAAAATGAGGATTGGGATTTGGCTTAACCAATAATATTTCAAAATAGTTAGTTGTTTAATCATGTAAAAGGCTTAGAATGTCCTCAAAAGTACAGAATAACCCTTTGAAATTTCAGATTTCAAGCCTAACTAACTACAAGTAACTAAGGAAGCAGTTGATGAAAGAAGAAGAGATCATATGGCAACAAAAACTGTTCCACACACTTATATCTAAGGATCTCATTGCTGCATCAATATGCAGCAATAATAGTTCAGGTATAGCTGGCATACCCTAATTCATATAAAATATCTTTTTTCTTCAAATTTGGAACTCATAATTAACTATAAGAGGATGACAAAAAAATGATTGAACTGGTAGTCTGAAGGAGACTGGAAAAGGTTTATTCTACTAATACTTGCCCCTATATCTACAAGTGCTCCTCATGAGGAAAACTCTATATTAACGTTTTTCTAGTATGGATGCATGAATTAGTCGATGTATTAACCATACTCACCACCTGAATGTACTCTAAAATACCATCATCCAGGCTGTTTGATTCAATTCTAGAAACAACTAACCCTAATTCATATAGATTACATTTTTCATGAAGAGCTAAGCATTGACAATATAACAGGGTTTTTTCAATAGATAATGTAGGAATTACTTACAGTGTTTCCAATAAATGCAGGTGAATCAGGAGGCTGAAGACAAAACTGGTAAGCATTAACACCTTCAATCTGCAAAGGTTCCGAATTGTAGATTAAATAACATAGAATCCTGCAGATTTCCTTACACAACAGTTGCTAAGATATAATTTTAAATCACAAACGAACCTGCAAGCTTGTCAGCCACTCTAAAGGGTCAATCTCTACTGTGGTCAGTACTCTGCTGCTTCGTGCAAGGACAACCTGTATTTTGAAGACCAAACAAGCACTTAGAGCTGAATCATGCAAAGACATCACCGTCAAAAAGAAAGGTCAAGCTGAAAGAAAAAAGAGTAGTTGATAATATAAAAAGGAATTTTAAGATCAATCAATTCCTTATTATTATAAATGTCATTTTTTATGTTATATTAACTGTGCATGGGCAGTAAAGCAGCTCTGATTACAGAAAAAAAATGGTACTCCGTTTATCCCATCTTAATTGTCTCCCTAGAGAAGAATTTTTGTCCCAAAAATAATTGTCATTTTGCTCTAATCTATGAGTAGTAAATATCATATTCCAATTTTATCCGTCTACTTGTTACTATCACTTTTTTTTTTTCCTTTTTGATCAGTAAAGTTGTGACTACTTGTTACTATCACATTATTTCAGCAAATTTACTCCATGTTAATTGTTAGGTAAACAAAAGGGTAAAAATATCACATTAAACATATATTTATTGCTTTTTAACGACTTTCTTAATTCACAGAAATATTTTTAAACGAAACTTAAAATGGGACGGAGGGAGTATTAATCTTCTACCTTAACAAGCGACGAATTTTTCCTATTTATCAAGTCCAAAGCTCGCTTAACAGCGGAGTCCCATGATGCTTTGTTAGGAACATGAGTCTGGTGGAGCATAGCAATACGGCGAGTGCTACCATTTAGTCTCCGGACAATTGATGAAACCTGTAACACAGACTTAAATGTTGATCTAGGGAAGATTCAGACTGATTAAAGGGAAAAAAAAATTAAGTCAAACCTGCCACATTGTAGCCTCAAGTGCAGCTATTGCTTCACCATAGGTTCGTGACAAGCGTTTGTCCCATGCAACAGTTGCAGCAAGCATCGAACTTCCTTCAAACTCATCAAATTCGACCTGCAATTAGCGTCACAATATGTCATTAGTTCAAAAAAAGAAGGCCAGCATTCATATGCCACGTGCATACGAGAAACTTCCTCACAATTATTCAAAATTTTACATAAATATATGTACCTGAGGGACCATAAAATAGAAAGAACCAAACTCCTTCCACTCAGGAGCTACATTAGACCTCGCATCAAATCGCATTCCCCCATAAGCACGAATCAATGGACACTTTTTGGATAAGAACCTAGGTTAAAACACAGGCACAATTAGGATCCAGAAGTTTGTAGGGCAAGATATGGTTTCCATTTTAATGTTAAACTATTCAACCAGGTGAAACGATTAGAACTCTGTAAAAATAAGTTCAAGAAGAATGTGACTATGAGTTCCTTTCAGAAAAAATGTGATTACAAATGTTTTAATGCAAGTTAATTTGTTTTTGATCAATTCCTCGATCCTCTGTATCACAGATCAATATTAAGATACAATTTCTACGTTTAAATATAATCTTCATCATTTTCTTCTTTGAAGATGGCAGGGTAGATCGTACTTAACATATTAAGGTCGTCATATCGAACTATTTGAACTCATGGATTTAAAAATAAGAAATTCAAATCTGTAATATCAAATCAGTGGAGCTTGTTGGATATATTCATGATTCAAGTCCTTTAACTCCCATTTAGAACCATTTAGAAATTGACAACTCAACAAATATGAAACCATTTCACCAAATCTTCCAGTCCACCAAGTACTATGCTCATCGAGGTACTTTGTGAAATATCACGCACATAATAACAATAATAATCTACTGGAATCGATAATATCAAGGGTACTAATAACAACTACTGCAAACAAACCAAATACTCCATTAAACCCCAATTTAATTGCAATCGCCTTCTGATAAGAAAGGAATCAACATAAATTTAGAAGGAGCAAACGAATTACCTTTTGATGGAATGCCAATCGTCCAAGGAGAATGGATGGAGATTGCGGAAGGAGACTGCAGAACCCAAGCCAGCAACACTGACCAACTTTTTTTGCTGAGATTCATTTTTATCGGAAGAAGCATTGGTGTTCTCAATTAGGGGAACGCTGCCGGGATCCCTGCCGGAGAAATAACAGCGGGGAAGAAGGCTTGGGCTCTGCGATCGAAGCCAATCTAGGGCCTCTATCTGCTGCTGGATCGGCACCTGCACATTTACATTCACATTCTTCAATTATTTCTTGTATGACAAACCATGCATTTTGCGGTTTTTCTTATTTCGTAATCGTATGTTCGTCTACTTTTGAAGTAAATAAAGAATATGTTTGGGTATATTGTATGGTAGACGAGTAATTACACGATAGTTGGATGGTGAGAAAAATAAAATTGTTAAAGAAAATCGAAAATCATATTTGCTATTTCATCCGTTCCAAACTCAATTTCTCATTTACTATTTGCACGAGTTTGAAGAAAATAGTTGTTATAGTAAAGTAATAAAATAATAAAGTAGATATTTTTGGTTATTAGTGTATGAAGAATATAATATTAAAAAATATTGTTACGTTTTTGCCAAAAGTAGATGTAGCAATCGACTATGAGACATACATTTTTGGCAATGTAGCAAACGAGTTTGGGACGGAAGGAGTACTTATACTGAGCTATTTAAAAGAAATGTCTCGCTTTTTAATCGATATTTCTATAAATAGCAAATAAAATAATATTATGTTTTTACAATTATATCATCACTACATTAAGTATACTTTTATTATTTTATATGTAATAATTGACATTTATTAATTAAAAATATTATATATCATTTTGAATGAATACACATATGTTAAGAAAATGATTGATTTCTTATTGTAATCATAATAAATGTTTGCCTCTTTTATTGAAACAACATATTAATCTAAATATTTAATAATTTCAAGGGTAAATTTAAAAAAAAAAACAATTAATTAATATTGCGAAAAGTGTAAAACAACATATAATTTGCAAATGAAATGAAAGATTGAAGTCACTCATATTGAAGAGACATGGCATATGGTTAATTGATTATTAAATACACCTTCACATGATATTCATGTTGTGTCAATTTAGAGCTTGAAAGATAATACTCCCTTCGTTTCAATTTTATTTTTCCGTTTGATTTTACATGCAGTTTAATGTAAGAGTTGAATTGTAGTATTTAAATGAATAAAATAGTTTTTTTGTGAGGTGAAGTTTAAAAAGGTGCGTACACTTTATTTCTATTTTGGGAAATGAAAAATAAAGTTGGAACATACATTTTTTGGCAAATGAAAAAATAAAATTGGGATGGAGGGAGTAATACTATGAATTTAAAGTCTAGAAGATTTTTTCTATCGATTTAGGATTTGAAAGATAAAAAATCAATTTAAACCTAAAAGATATTATCTGTCAATTTAGGGTTCAATATTATTAGAACTAGGTTTGACATGTTAGAGTTTATATTCTTATTTATTTATATAAATTATTACTCACATCATTTTTTATTATAAATTTCACATTTAATTGGACACCCTATTTAAGAAATGTTGAAAAGAGGTCTTTAAAGTGTTTATTTGAATATAAAAAGATATTGTGAGAGAATGTTATTTCTATTTTAGGGGTGTAAGATTAAAATGTGAAATTTATTGTGGGATGAAAATATTTTTTTTATTATTATTACTCTTTTTTTTTTTTCAATTACGTAAAATTAATAGTATATCTTTTTTTCTTAAAAAATATATGATTTATAAAACTATAATTGGATAATTAGAAATTATAAAAGAACAAACATGATATTAAATGAATAAATCCTAACACCTAAATTAAAAGTTTCTATTTTTCAAATTTTTAATGGATAATTTCCTATGTTTAAGACCCTAAATCAATGGAAAAAAATATTTGTAGATGTTATATTGATAGTTTTAATATCTATAGAGCATAGACTCTAAATTGATAAAAACTTTTTTTTGAAAGTGTATCAAAAGATGTTGCTATATTGCCTAGTAGAAGATCTCAACCGTTAATTTAATTAGCTGAGTTATCAAACAAATTGTTTCTCTATAGATGTTTCTAGTATCTCCTAGCTTGTATTAAAATAATAAGGCAAGTTGTGTCTATAGTTTGAATATTAATGCTGTCACGAAAAAAAAAAAAAAATTTAAAGTTGGTCAAACTTTATACAAATAAATTTAGTCAATTAAGTGGATAGATGAGAGGGGCGTAATAAAAGATTGATTCCTATGTTCCCTTTTTATATTTCATTTTCATTCTTGGATTTTTAACACATGAATTTAGTATTAAAATAGTTTTTATGAATTTTTTTTAAAAAAATTTTACGTGTTAATAATCCAACTATAAAACAAAAAGTGAAACATAAAAAGTGGAACAAACTATTTCATTTGGAATAATAATGCTTAAACAAAAATTTGTATTAGAATATAAGACTGTTTCATGTCATTAGACAACACAAACTAATATCCACCTATACCAAATTATTAATGCGTCAATACCCTAGTTTATTCAATTCCATATAATCTCATGTCATAAGACGATCTCATACAAAACTTACTCTAATACTTAAAACTTATCCAAACGTACAACACTAAGCTTATTCTTATGTGAATATATGCAAAATGTGTTCTATGCGACGGAAAAAATAAAAATATTTTGAAAATAAAAATATATGATAGCAAGAATGCATTTTTTGAGGCAGACTCATATTACTCATGAACAATATTACATGAACAACAAATTAATACTTTCTTTTCTATACTTAGTTAACGTAATACTTTATAAATAAACAAATAATACCGTTATGGTGAACAAACAATAATTATCTTCAAAAGTTACAATGCAGTATTGCATTTAAATTTTTGCACGTAATATATTTATGAGCTAGAAAGCAAGACTATATACCTATATCCACCATCGCAGTATAATATCTATTTATAAATGGATATTAACGAATAGTTGACAATATTTTCATAATATAGCAGTTAATTCAAATAAATATATTCTCGGTATTATATAAATTTTAGACTATACTAGAAATAAATCTTACCAACGATGTATATACAAAGATGATTATAAGTAAGTCATGTATGAGACTGTCTCATGTTATGATATGGTGGGATGAAGTATAAACTAAGCATGACGCATTAACATTTTCATAGAAATGTGATACTAATTTGTATGTCATGAAACGATCTCACACCTGTTCTTTCCGGCAATTAATGTTTCATAATAGAGCAATTATGTTTGTCCGACCTCGAACTACAATAGAATTTTATTTCTTATTTTCATATTATCTCACACTTGATCTATGTATTTAGTATAACATAATTAACAATACGCATAGTACAGCCATACACTAGTTAGCTATGCATATCAAACAAGAATTGAACTTATACTAAGGCCAATACTATACTAAGTATATATCTAATAATAGAACTTATTAAAATACTTCTTATTTTTTCATTTTTGGTGTTCCATTAGAAGCTTTTGTTTCTTTTTTTTCTTTTTTACCTTTAAGTCACTACATCTTCTAATCACATCTTTTTTTCCCTATCAAATCATATAATTTATATTTTATACTACATTTCATTTTATGTTATTTCCTTAAATGGTGTGAAAAAAGAATCAAAAGTTTTAAGTTGGACGGACCGAGTATAACTATATACAAATTTGTAAAAAAAAAATCACATTCGTATAACTAATCCACTTTTTTGAATCAGTGTAAATTCGTGTGATCTAGTTTTTTTTACGAGATTCGAGTATCCATTTACTCTTTACGTTATTAATACCATCTCTTTGACTTAAAAAAAAAAAAAAGTAAAATCTTGAGACGCAAAGACGTTGCATGGCTAGCTAAAAACTCTTTTTTATTTTTATTTTATTTTTTTCCTCCCTAGTTTATAGTCATTCGACACATGACTTCAAGAAAATGTCATTCAGTATTTTGCATTAATTAACCAAAGAAAAGTTCATATCAATTATCTCTGACCCGCAGATTTTAAACAACCCGAGTGATCACTTTGTAATTAGAACATGCAATATTATTCCCAATCCCATAATCTTAACCCCAAAATTGTTGTAACCAATGTACGTAGGATAAGATTGAAGATTGGACAATCATGTATCCCCTCTCAACCAACCACGTGGCACATACCCACAAAAATTTGAATTCATCTCTCATTTTTGCATGCCCCATTCATACTCCAAAATCCAAATTTAAAAGAAAAGAAAAAAAATCAACAAATACTCCTACAATTCAAGTAGCTAGGATCAAGAATCACATACCTCAATCCGAATAATCCCGGAATCCGAGGGTTGAGGATTCAACTTGAGATCATAGATGGCGGAGTTGAGGCGGTCGGCCGCGAGGGCAGGCGTAGGCGCGATAGGGAAGGTGTGCGTCTCGTTTATCCCGAGACGGGCTCTGGGATCACCCCCACACCCATTCATGTTCATGGATAAGGAGCTGAGTTCTTGATATTTCTATTATACCATGTGCACCCATATATGTGGTTAGCAAAACATAGCTTTAACTACTGTTTGTACCTTTCTATTAAAGTGCAAAAAGGCAAACAAAAGAGTCATTTTCTTACATTATTTGGAAGATGGACTGATTGTCTTGCAATTGCAGTTGGAGATGAGAAAGAAAATTTGATGGGCTCAATGTCCATGAAACGAGCAATGCTTTGTCTAGTTGTACCTACACCCATCTTTAATTTCTAGTGTGTATTTTTCGTTTTTTGTTTTTTGTTTTATGGGCTTTGAAGAAGTTGTAACTTTAGGATGTGCAATAAGCATGTCACACTGCCTTGTATTTATATCCACTGAAATTAAGTCTATGAATTTGGCCACAGTACGTAATTTAATTAGGATTAATAATTAATATTTGACTATAATAATTAATTATAAGTAATTGTAGGCAATGCATACCTAAGTGTTGAAAAGAAGTTCTAAATTATACATTCAAGCATGATGCCATGTTATTGCTACAATTTGATTTATTTGTCATATATACATAACTATTGTAGTGGCATGGTTATTGACTTATTGCTAATTTTTATCACACGTAACTAGTGTAGTGGCATGGTTGAGTGAGTTTGGATAATACCTCTATACGTGCAGTTAGTTGATTGTATTTATAACATATAGACGGGGTTCACATGACTTTTAATTAGATGGGTGACATAACGTTTTATAGATTCTCTTTTTATATATAAAAAAAAAAACGAACAAATTCATCATTCAAAAAAAAAAAAAAAATCATCATGAAAATAACTCGTAATTATCACTTTATAGTAAAGAGAAAAAAAAAACTAGTATTTCCTGAGCTTAATTCCGAATTAAATCACGATTTTTAGCTAAATTGCAATCAGATTTAAAATTTTGGAATATTGCAATTCACTCTCCAACTTTAAATATTTTTGCAAATTAGTCCTCAGGAAAGTCCATTTCTAACCGGGTAAATTGCAAGGATGGTCCCATGAGAATTTGTACTTGACAAATTTGGTCACATGTTCTTTTTTGGTCCCAATTTTAGCAGAAAATGTCCCATCCGTTAATTTTTTTACAGTTTTCTATGGAATACTAGATGGAAAAACCTTTTAAACTTGATTTTTGGAGGGAAATTGGCCAGCTTTTGCTATTAACAATCATTTCAATGTAAAATGCAAGTATGGAGGCGATTCTGCAACTTTAGTTCGTAGAGTTTTAAGAAGTTGAAAATTAATTATTTTTAAGTTGGGAATTATACGAGCGAGTTTTTGGCAGAAAACTAACGGGTGTGTGAGCCTCATGCTCGTTAATCCATTATTCTTTACGGAAAAATCGTATGGGACTATTTGCGCTAAAAAAGAACCAAATTCATGAGGACCAATTCTTATGGGACCATTTCTGTAATTTCCCCCTTTCTAACCGGATATGATGTGGTTGCTGACTGACGACAACACCTCAACTAAATGGAGTCGTTTTATATTTAATCTAAAAATTGGAAACGAAATATTCACGCCTGAAATCGGGTTACACCTTGGAAATTTAAAAAAAAAATCTTTTTTTAAAAAAAAAAATAATAATAATGATTTGAAAATATAAAATTTCATTGAAAATAATGAAATAAAATATAAGTTGGTACATTGACTAAAGTTAACATCGTCATGTCAAGTGTTGGTAGTTCAATTGGTTGAGAGACCACCACCTAAGATTCTAGAGGTTTTGGGTTCAAAAGTTAAAATGTGTTTTTTCAAATAATAGGAATATATAATTCAATTAAATGTTATAATTAGGAGTAGTTGAAATTTTTGTAACTATTTAAATCAATTCATTACTATTATATATAAAAGTTATTTTAATATATTGAATTTATTGTTTATATTTCTCCCCAAATTAAATTTTCTTAAACGTATGACTCTCAAATAAAGTGAGATCAAACATTTTAATCAATTTTTTTGTAATATAATTAATCATATTGTTTGAATTACTTCTAAATTATAATGAGATAAAATAATTAAATAACCAAATGTTTTTTTATTTTTATAGAATAACGTTAACTAATAACTATTGATATCAACTTAACTCGGGCGCTAGACAAAAATAATTATATTTTTCAGTTGTAGTACTGTACACATAATTCAAAGCTTAATGCATATTAATATGCTAAGATATCAAACCTGAGTAGGTCTTCTATGAGACCGTCTCATGGCATGACACACTGAGAATGCGTATAACTAGAATATTGACTCATTAATACTTTAGTAAGGGTGAGTGTTAATTTGAGTGGTCTCATAACATGAGACTGGCTCATACAAGTTTTTACCAAACTATTTTATTTTCAAGGCAATTTAAAATCTTAATTAAATTTTAAATTTTACATGATTTGAATTGTTAATCCAATTGATCGATACATCAATATAATAAATATATTTAATTCTCTTATATGATATAATAACAAATTGAGATTTTCTAAAATATGATTTTTTTTAGAGTATGTATAAAGTGAAATTGGTTTATACATGAATCAACGAAGGGTATTGGTTGTTATCACTAAAGAGTATTAGGTGTTCTCATTGAAGAGTATTAGTTGTTTTCACTGAAGAGTTTTAGTTTGTTTTCACTGAACAACTAAGACTCTTCAGTGTAGACTAGTAATACTTTTCAGTGGAAGCAACTAATACTGTTTAGACAAATCAACTAATATCCTTCGATAATTCATATATGAATCATTTCCACTCTATACTTTGTCTTTTTTTTTTATATTATAGTGAGATGCATAATATCACAATAAATTAAAATATAAATTAATTACTCTCCACTATCATATATACTACTCCCTTCGTTTTAAAATAATTGTCTCATTTTATCCAAAAATTTATTTCATTTTATTTGTTACTACGTCAAAACTAATGTAACTTTACATTTTTTTTTTCAACAATACCCCTAATAAGTACATTTTTATATATCTATTTAATAAGGGTATAAAAGTTTTGTATTACCCCAATAAATGTAAAAATTGATTTGTACGAAGGAATAAAGTGGGAAAATTATTTTGAAACGGGCTCCCCGCTCTCATCACTTTTTTTTATTACTTTCCCCTCACTCTCTTCCTCTAAAATTGTTCCTTTGTCGTTAACGCTCTAGTCAATAAGCTCAACCTCCATCGCCATCATAGTCCATTGTTCTCAACAATGGATGAAAATTAAAGATTCTAGCGGTGGCAATTTTTTAAAATCGAAGAGTAAATTGGTGAAGAGACTGTTGCCAATCGATGGCGATGGAGGTGGTTGTTTTTGCCGGTGGTGGCAAAGAGGAGGGTGGAGAGAGGTCGGTCCAGACTAGATTCATTCAATCCTTTGAGATCTGTCTAGATTTGTCCAACACCGTTGTGCGCAAGTCTGGCGCCGTCGTGCACAAATCTGAACCATCATGCGCAAATTCAACGTTATCGATGTCAAACCTCAAGATGACACATAAACAGGAAAAACTCAATTTCTTTTTTCATCCGTCTCCAAATATTGCTCGTCCTATAAATGGAAATTCCTACTTAACTTTATTTTCACAATATTTACATATTTATCAAAATATCATTACTTTTGCCACTCACCCCAACCAATTTCATTACTTTAATAATAAAATTTTACATATCATCCTCAATACTTACTCATTACACACATTTTTTCAAAAAAAAAAAAAAATGTCCGTGAAGAGTAATATAATAGGGGGTTATCTATTTAGGGCAATGAGTTGAGACCAGGGGAAATATGAGAATTATTTCATGTTTGGTTAGATTTAGAGAAAAGGGATAGGATTGAAGGGATAAAAGAATGATTGTGCAATGATGTGATTTCTCTCAATTAATGAGGAAACAAACTCATTCCTCCTAATTTATCAAGAACCCGAGTTCTCTGTAAAGCTATTGAATTCCTTTTTAAAAAATACCAATTTTATGATATGACAAAAACTTTAAATTAAAGCATTGGGCAAGGGGTGCTTGGTATTGTAAAATTGGGAATAAGAATTGAATGATCATTGAATTTTTGGTTGAAGAAATTTTGGATAGTGATTATATACACGATTTTGCATACGTGTTTGCATTACTCGCGACTTGATTCTAGAATGTAAATGAATGGGTTCTACAATAATTTGATCTAACATATATCGAGTTCCAGTTATTTAAAAGATTATTGATGGGAAAACATAGTTAATTTCTAGGCAAAAATTAGTGTAAGATGGTCTTACGTTAAGACATTTTCATAAACTAGCACAAACTAATATATCCATTTTAAAGTGTTAATATGTCATGTTAAACTTATGTTTCGTGATATGGTCTCCACAAAATTTACTTTAATTTCTATATTTAAAAAATCTAAACACATAGCATTTAATATATATATATGTGTGTGTTAGTTTAATTTGGTTAATTTCCCTACCTAGCTAAAGCCTAGTGCAAAATAGAACACTTAATTTAAAAAACAGTTTATCAATATTTTGGATCGGGAATCTGAATTACACGTCAGAGATGGTAGGGTTGGCTAAGATTTAACATACACACAGATGGTCATGATCCGCGGTCTATATATTAAAAATACACACTACATATTCGAGGGAATTCACATGCAATATTAGGCTAAGATAGGAAAGTAGTTGGAAATCTAAAAAAGTCATAAATTAGCGGATTTAAGATAAGGAATGACCACTATAAAAAAAAGACCTTCCCAAAAAAAATATTCACAGCAAACAAAAATATGCACTTGCAAGTTATGTGTTACTGGATAAGTATGTGCTATTATAAGTATGGTAACATATTTTTCTTTATATAATAATATATATTTGTTTTTATAGCAACACATGAACAGTGATATTTTGTTTTAGGTTCTAAGTGACTTTAAAAACCAACTGTTAAATTTAGAGAATTTTCCTTCATGGTATATTAAATTGTAGGGAGAGAAAATTGAGTGTACTTGAAAGAATATTGATAAGTTTATAATTATAGGTGTTGTGGCAGTAGTTTTTTAAAGCGGATTTTCGGTTTTAAATTTGTAAACCTTAATAAACAAACATTATTGTGAAGTACTTAATTGTGTTGTTATATGAAGTAAAAACGTGCATGTTGCCACATCAATCTTACAAAACACAATTTTTTATTTTAATTTAAAAAGATAAAGAGTCATAAACACGAAGAAGAAAACAGCGGCATGGGAAGAATGCGGGACAAAAAGTAGGAGGAAAACATATTATGAATTCGGATGATGTTTAGTTATTTTGAATGAAAAATAATTTCGGTCAACTTATACGTACAACTTGACAAATGAAATTACTAGACTTTATTGGCAGCAAACCCGACGAAATAAGTATACAATTTGTTTGACAGCCAAATAAGTATAGGTAAAATGGTTATTCGAGTGATGTACTATCGGTTATATGTGGTGGAGCTCAATCACTCAATCGAAAAAGGGGTAGATTGCTAATTAATTGGTTAAATTTTTGTAATTATATATATTCACAAGTGTTATATATATATATATATATATATAATAATTTAGTTATATGGTTTCGTTAATAAAAAACAAAACATGTTCTTTGTAAATCTTTCGAAATTGTTTGAATTAAAAATTTATATCCATAGTTCTTCAACCCAACTAACCTCTTATCATCACCAATCTGAATTGAACGTCTTGTACTTTTTTCTAAATGTCTTTCCTCAAAACTTGGAATCAACTTCTTAATATAAATGTAGAGTATAATTAAACTCTAAATTCAACTAATGATAAAAGGAGATGAATTATATGTATCTTAATCAAATCCTTTATATTGGCATAACAAATTTTGCTTATGTGGCATCCCTCTTTTTAACCAATTCCATCATCCTTTGCTCCATATTGATTTTAGGTGTCCAACTTTCTTGGCCATTGATTCATTCTAGCTTTTAATCTCGGCCGTAGATCTTTGTCATCTTTCCCTATAAATTTGTTCATTTGTCATCCATATTTTTCATCCTCATTGCTCTCATCCTCTTATATTTCCCCTTTTCTCTTTGTCTTGCGATTGTGTTTCCGTCTTGGCGATTTCGGACGATTAGTCGATCGATCATTCTCCCATCCTCTTATATTTCTCCTTTTCTCTTTATCTTGCGATTGTGTTTCCGTCTTGGCGATTTTGGATGATTAGTCGATCGATCATGTCGTTGTGTATTTCCTTTTTTTTTTCATTTTTCATATTCGTTTGTACCGTGTAATTGTTTGCCGTGCCTCTATTGCCGTCGAAAATGGATGTAATATAATGTATTTATCTTCAAATTCTAATGAAATATTCTTATTTAATTTAATTGATGTCTATGTACACAAGAAATATGTGTGTGGTGTTCTTATTTAATTTAATTGATGTCCATGTACACAAGAAATATGTGTGTGGTGTTCGTCAAAGGCCATCTATGAGACATATTATTGAATCTTTGAGGACCAATTTCCGTGAGGTTTGATGCTCATTGCCTTTGACGTGTTTTTGGCGCAATGACTTTTTTTTCATAGTGTATCAACGATTAACTTGGTTAAGAATCGGAAAATCAATCCGTCGTGATTGTTTGATAATGTAATTTCCGTGTCGATCGTGCCACGTTCCTTTGTTTCTGAATTTTGATCATCGTATAAATATATTGTTAGAAATGAATATTTTGATTTTGAGAATCCACTCTCGATGAATGTCAATCGGATTGTCCGTGGCACACCATCGTATTCATGATAGTCATATATACTCGACACCAATGTATTGCATGTTCCAACGTATTTGCGAAGTTGCTACAATCGTATCTTTGTGTGTTGGCACCGGTTTAATAAAAAAAATTATGTTTTGTATGTGTGCTATTCAATCAATATTGTTTCCGTATCTAAGTCTATCGCCGCAATCTTGGATAAAAAATTAATTGTGTTTAAATCTCCTAATTAGAATAAATATGCAATTAATTTTGTTTAAATCTCTTAATTGGATTAAATGTGTCGTATAGAGGTAGTTGAAACATATGTTTGTTAATGGATGTGGTCGTTTCCATGTTTTTCGAAATTGATCCTCTATTTTTTTTTCATTTTCGCATCAAGGTCTTGTGCGACTCTGTTCACAACAATGGGCTCATGCTCGGAGTAATCCATAACCTAATTAATATGCATTATTTTAATTTAATTAAATGTGGCAATTAATCCTTTTAAATTTAATTTAATTAAATGTGGCAATTAGTTATGTTATTTAATTTTATTAAATGTGGCAATTAATCCTGTATAAATCTTCTTATTGTTTTAAATGTGCCTTTAAGATGTATTTGCGGAATTGGTCCTCTGTGAATGAATGTGGTCCTTTCCTATTTGAGGAATTGGGTCTATATTTTTTATTATTTATTATCGTTTTCATATTTGAGGAGTTGGTTAATATACATTATTTTAAGTTAAGTAATATAAACATCTATTTTGTGTCATAAAAATGTTTAAAGTATGATTAATATGGGTGAATTATAAAATTGAGATTGAATAAAATTTATCTCATCCTAAATTATTAGTTTGTTTAATTTTATTAATTGTACAATTAATTGTATTTAAGCCTTCTAATTCGACTAAATGTGTCATATAAGTATAGTTGAATTGTTTTAAAGTCTAATAATTATTAATCATTTCTATTAATTGTGGTGTTAAATTCGATTTAATTTGAATGCTTCATAAATCGGATTTAATTAATTTTTCTATTTTCCGGCTTTTTAATAATTTGGTCCTATAATCATGAGTGTGTATTTTTTTTTAATAAATGTGATTGTATTCATGCTTGTGTAATTGATGTTTAACCTTAGTGTATTCTACAAATAACATTAATGATAATGATAATAATTTATCCAATGGATGTTTTTTCTTCTTTATATTTAATTAAAATGCTCCACAATTAGAAAATCATTGGATTGTGCGAATATTGCTACTTTCTGTCGTTTTATTATTTTGGTCCTATAATCTTGATATTGAAAGTTTCATTGGTTTCGTGAGTTTAGTGTGTATGGTTGTTAATGAATGTGGACGTGTTCATGCTTGTGAAATTGGTGTTTAATATTAATGTATTCTATAATTACCATGAATGATAATGATAACAATTTAATTATTATGCTCCATACATTGTATTTAGCTCAATGAATTGTTTTATAGGTTAATAGTTACTAAATTTTGAATGTTAAATTCAATTTACTTTTGAATGCTATTTAATGATTGATTTTATTAAAAATTAATTGAGTTTAAGTCTCCTCATTATTATCATTGTTGTTTTAACGAAATTGGACGATATTTGTGTGTGATGTATCCAGATTTTTTTTTGGTCCTCTAATTTTTTTTATTCTATTTTTTCTGTGGTCCTCTAATTTTTGATATTTTATTTCAACGGCTCATATTTGATATTCTATTTCAACGGCTCATTTCTTGTAACATTTAGTACATGTGATGTGTAAAGGAAGATTGAAACCAGAATTAAGTGTAATTTAATAGAGGATTACAGCCGGCAAATAATCAACGAAATTATTGAAATTTAAGTGGGGGACTTTGAAATTTGGATCAATCAAATACTATTAAAAGAGAGAGAAATGCAAAATTTCTTAAGGGTCAAATATTTATATAAATTTATAGAGAAAAACGAGTGGATAAATTAAAAGGCAAAATAACAGAATTTGCTTGAATATTTTACAATATGCTCTTCCACGAGGATGGCATTACAGGACTTCACAGCATTGGAAGTTTGATTTCTTTACATCAATCGCTATCACATATTATCGTCTTCACATGTAATATATGAATTACAATAATAGTAGAATGATAAAATATTTGTGTGAATTAGATTTATTAAAATTTATAATAATCTATATATATTAAAGATTTTTAAGAACATGATAATAACCAAAATTATTTAAAAATGAAGTTGACCCCATCTCAAGCTGTTATTCAAAAACCCGTGATATTATTACATTGTAAAAATTAATTTTGTTTAAACCTCTTAATTGGATCTATGAATGAATGTGGTCGTTTTCATGTTTGCGAAATTGGTCCTCTATTTTGTTTTCTTCTAGCATCAAGGCCTTAGCCGTCTTTGTTCACAGCAAGGGACTTAAACTCGGAACTAAGATGGGTGAATTGTAAAATTGAGAGTAAATACAATTTGTCTCGTCCTAAATTATTATGTTATTTAATTTTATTAAATGTGCAACTAATTGTGTTTAAATCTCCTAATTTGACAAAATGTGTCATATAAATGTAGTTTAATTGTTTTAAAGTCTAATAATTAATAAGCATTCCTATTAATTGTGGTGTTAAATTCGATTTAGTTTGAATGCTACATAAATTGGATTTAATGAATTTTGCTACTTTCTGGCTTTTTATTATTTTGGTCCTACAAACTTGATATTTTGGTGTTTAACATTAATGTATTCTACAATTAACATGAATGGTAATGATAATAATTTGATTAGAATACTCCATAAATTATATTTAGTTCAATGAATTGTTTTAGGGGCTCATAGTTGCTAAATTCTGAAAGTTAAATTCAATTTATTTTTTAATACTATTTAATGATTGAATTTATTAGTAAATAATTGATTTTAAGTCTCTTTAATAAAAAAATATTGTTTTGGACAAAATTTATGTGTAATTTATCCATATTTTTTTTGGTCCTCTAATTTTTACTTTTATTTTTTTATTTTTTTATTTTTTTGCTATGGCAATATGGTTATTATATGTTGGTTTCTACTAACATTGAATTTTTCTTTAAGCCATCTTGTACTTGGTTCATTTGATTAATTTATATGTGTGATGCCTATATAAAATTGTCCCCTATATAAATTACACTTTTCCATTGTTAATCTCCATTGATATTTTATTCCATGGATTCAATGAATTGCTAATTATTAGGCATTTCTAAATAATTATTTTGCTACTTTCCGGCTTTTTATTATTTTGGTCTTACCATCTTGATATTGGAAAGTACACTGGTTTCATGAGTTGAGTATGTACGTTTGTCAATGCTTGGTAAATTGGTGTTTAACATTAATGTATTCTACAATTAACATGATTGGTAATGATAATAATTTGATTAGAATACTCCATAAATTATATTTAGTTCAATGAATTGTTTTAGGGGCTCATAGTTACTAAATTCTGAAAGTTAAATTCAATTTTTTTTAATACTATTTAATGATTGAATTTATTAGAAAATAATTGATTTTAAGTCTCTTTATTAAAAAATATTGTTTTGGACGAAATTTATGTGTAATTTATCCAAAAAAAATTTAGGTCCTCTAATTTTTACTTTTAATATTTATTTTTTTCTTTTGCTATAGTAAGATGGTTATTATATGTCGGTGTCTACTAACATTGAATTTTGCTTTAAGCCATCTTGTGCTTGGTTCATTTGATTAATTTATATGTATGATGCCTATATAAAATAGTCCCCTATTATTTGGATTTAATTTGAGGGCTACATAAATTGTATTTACTTCAAATTAAACGTGATTAAATCTTATAGTTATTGGGCATTCTTATTTTTTGGAATGTTAATTTCGATTCATCGTTAGGCTCCGTATCGTGGTTGTTGTTTAATTTTATAATGGAGTAGTAAAATTGATTTGGGCAATTAACTTTTCAGCTTTTTTTTATTTTGGTCCTTCAATATTGATAATCTAATGTCCATTGATATTTAATTCTCCTTAAAGATTGTTTGTTATTCTAAAGGTGTAATTATAATTTAATGATTATAATTCAATGTCTCTTGATAATTTAGTGTCCCTTGATATTAAAATCCCCTTGGTGTTGGTTAGGTCTTAAAATAGTATATGACCAACTAATTTGTGTAATTGCTCTTTTAAAAATATAGTTTTTTCTGTTTTTTTCCAAATTAAAAAAAAATCGACAATGGTCCTACATGGATTGTATTATAACTTAATGCCCACTAATTATTAAGTGTCACTTGAAGATAATTCGAATGAATATAATCTTGTAAGGTCCCTTCACAATCGTATAGACACCTTTTAATCCTTGGATTTATTTGAAGACATCATAAATTGTATTAATTCCAAATTAATTGTGTTGAAGGCTAAATAAATTGTATTAATTCCTCTTATTTAGATTTAATTTGAAGGCAACATAAATTGTATTTAATTCAAATGAATTATGGTTAAATTCTCATAATTATTGGGCATTCTTATTTTTTGAAATGGTAATTTGATGCATTATTAGTGTTTGTGTTCTTTTGGATTATGATAAAATAACAAGTTCACAAATAATTTAGTTCCAAAAGGTTATGTAATACTAAAAGAAAATTGAAACTACACACTTTGTAATTTAGATTAAATTATCGCTCCACGCTAAAAAATTGATAAAATAAAATAAGTTTTAAATTCATTAATTTAGATGATAATTAAAAAAAATACTCTGATAGTTAAATAATTTAACTCCACGACCAATTTTTAACCCTAGGAATTCCAACAATTGAACACAAGCATACATTAGGCCTTTTAATTTACAAGTTCAGAGTGCATGATATTAGGCTTTTAAATTTTAGTGTGCATATTATTAGGCTTGGCAAATTATTGGGCATTCTTATTTTTTGAAATAGTAATTTGATGCATTATTGGTGTTTGTGTTTTATTGGATTATGATAATTTTTATATTTGATCAAGGTTAATCTTTAAAATTGTGCGCTAAATAATATGATATGATGCATGTGTTGGTTAAATGCTTTATTTTTAAACATGAGCTAAAATATCGGTTCATATTTTAATTAAACCTATATTTATATATTTTAATCCAAGATAGTGGACCATTTTTTACAGGTGTGTGCTAAATAATAGTGGATATTTTAGATCGTCAATAATATATTTATGGTAACAGATAATTATCCATCACATGTCTAAGGAGCTAATGTCTTTGATAGTTTAATATTTTAATTTTAAACATTAGCTAAAAAATCGGTGCACATATTTAGGTAATAATAAAAAGTTACAGGACCATACTTTAACCCGGATAAGTTAGCGGGCCATTTTTTTTCTGGCAAGTATGTTTAAGTTGCAATAAGGCAAGTAGATGCATGCATTCATCATATATGTTGTCAATTTCTTATTATTTTTAGTCCTATAATTTTTATAATTGGATAATTTTTCCATATTAGTTTTAGTCCAATAAATTCTCATATGTAGTGTCTCCTTGCATGTTAATATCATATTAGTTGTCATTGCATTTTTCCATATTTATACAATTTAGTGTACACATTTTTAATATGAATAAGGGGTCATATTTATTTAAATTAGGTAACTAGGCAATAATAATATGTCAAATATATAGTTTAAAAATTGAGTCAAATTATATTCACCTTTATATTATATTCTATATTTCTTTGGTCAACTGATTTTTAAGAATGTGCCCTAAATAATTATCATCTATTTTTTATTTTTCCTGACAAGTGGGTTTAAGTTGCAAGAAGGCGAGAAAATGCGTTCATTCATCATATATGTTGACAATTTCTTATTAGATTTAGTCCGATAATTTTTATAATTGGATAACTTACCCATATTTTCCCATATTAATTTTAGTTTGATAAATTCCCATATGTTGAAATAGTAATTGCATGTTAATATCCATATTTAACTGTCATTGCAAATTTCCATATTCATACAAGTTAGTGCACACGTTTTTAATATGAATAAGGGGTCAAATCTATTTAAATTAGGTAATTAGACAATAATAGTATACCAAATATATAATTTAAAAATTGGGTCAAACCTTTATATTGTATTCTATATTTATTTGGTTAACTGGTTTTTAAGAATGTGCTCTAAATAATTAACAGGTATTATAATTTAGGACCTAATATACTACTATTATATATTTTAATTGAACTAATCTAAGTATATATATTCTAATTAAATTAACACTACTATTACATATTAACCTAATATTATAATTAAGTATCAAAGTGTAACTTCTTGCAATATTGGATTTGGTCAACTGGTTTTTAAGAATGTGAAAGAAGTGTTTTAGATCATCCTGAATATATTTTTATTAACAATTAATTATTAGCTACTATAATTAAGGACCTGATGTACTACTATTATATATTTTAATTGAACTAATACTACATATGTATTTGCATTAAACTAATACTACTATTACATAAATAAACTAGATTTTTTTTATATTTGAAAATAATAGGAAAATAATTAATTCTCATTACAGTGTACTCAATTTATTTGATCAAATCTGGCCTTTAAAATTGTGCGCTAAATAATATGATCTAATGTATGTGTTGGTTAAACAACAACTAAATAATCGGTGCATATTTTATTTCAATTTATATTTATATATTTTAGTTCAAGATATCGGACCATTTTTTATTTTTCCTGACAAGTCGCGTTGAGTTGCAAGTAGGGATGTAGTTGCAGGTATTCATCATATATGTTGCAATTAAATATTCGCCAAGATTAATGTTGATCCTTTTAAAAAATTCTTAACTTTCAATTTATAGAAAATGATTGTTATTTGTGAGTAGGCAAATTCAACATAAATTTATTTGCGTCTATTTAGATAACATTTTACTGTCGATTTTAGCGCCAATAGTAAAGATACTATACATGTTTTTATATTGGTCCTCTAACTTTTTCAATTGATAAAAAAATTGAAGGACCAATATCGAACGATTTGGTTATGGATTTGTGATTAGATAATAGATTCTCTTCACTATTATGTCAGGTTAAGGGGCTGAGTTTTTTAAGCGGAATACTATTAGTTTTTAAAAAACATTATGTTACATAAACCATAATTAGTCCAAAATTTATTTAACAATGTAATAATTTGAATTTAGGCCAATAACTTTTATTTTCTGAAGATTGACTTTGTGTCTTGAAGTCCTGAATTAATACAATTTTTTATTACAATACTCTATGTGGCACACTTGTGGATATTTATTTCTCAACAGTTGTATTTTTTGTATACTTTTGTGATGCATCATTTTGTGCATTTGATAATAAATTTTTTTGTTTTTCTTCGCTATTGGTGTGCTATACATTTTTTGAGTTGCAAGGTTGGAGTTGAATAATTATTATGTTCTTTTGTACGTGTGTTCTTGCACGGTGAATATAAAAGGTTGAAATATAAATGATGTACTTGGTTTGAATATTATTTCGTGTGTAAATACAATTGTTATTAAAATAAAATCAGAAATTATGTTCTACTACCAGTAGAAAATAATATTGCAATTTGGGTTAATCATTTTATTTAAAAAAAATGTTAGAGTTATACTAATTAATTAACTGATATTTGTCAAAACTAAAAATTCTAAATTGTTATATTTATGTAAGGATGAAATATCAATGTACAAACCAAACTATACTTATAAGATTTTATGTACCAAACTACACCAATGTTGAATAACTACATCAAACTACACTTATTAGATTTTATGTACCATATGAACAAATTAAAATTTTTAGGATGATGCCCAATTATATAATTTTAAATTAGTAATGTATGCCTAAAAAAAATAGAAGTCTGGTGAAACTAAGCCATATATTATAAATGTACAATGAGTACATCACAATGCACTCTTTATGTTTATTGTACCATATCCAATTATATAATTTTAAATTATCATTTACACATAGATTATCAAAGTTTTTGGCGTGGATGAGACTCAAAGTCTCGTGCTAAAGAGCGTGGAGGTTCGAGTCCTCTTCAAGGCATAATATTGAGTTGACTCTGTCTGAACATAGCCTTTAGGGCTTATTCCCCATCAACTGCAGTTATTGTAAAGAGCGGTAGACACCTCTTACTCTAAAGTAAGGAGTGAGACATTATTCCCATTAACTGGCAATGCGCATTTCACAATAGTTATAGAATATAGAATAGCTCTCATAAGGTCTCTCTTTCGTCCCATTAGGTAGCGTAATAGAGGTGATCATAATGCAAAAAGTCTAACGTATATGGAGTTTCATTTGAAGTATGTTTGGGACAATAAGAAATACTCTTGGTAAAAATGTGTGACAGTAGATTTGCATTGGGGAGATTGTATAATGTTCCACCAAGTGCTAGCGAATTTTTTTATTTAGGGATCCTGCTACCGCACAACAATGGGACTGAGTCGCATGAAGAGACCCGAACCATCAGTGGTGTTGTGTACCCTACTTTCAAGGATGCATGTTATTCTCTCGGATTATTGGAAGATGATCAGGAATATATCGATGGGATAGTTGAGGCAAGTTACTGGGCATCTGCCCATTATATCCAAAATTTATTTTTAATTTTGTTGTTGTCGTCGTCTATGACCTCTCCTGAAAATGTGTTTGAAAGAATATTGGATTGTTCATCCGACGATATTCAGTTTAGGCAGCGACAACTACTAAATCAGTCAAGTATTCGTACTAAGTTCAAACATCTAAATTTGTTTTCTATGTATGTTGAATTACATTTGATATGGTATATTTTTCTAAAACATACTTGGTATTAGCTGACAAAGGGTCGAGAAACCATACTTTGGTTGAGATTGAAAAGTTACTACAGATGAATAGTAGTACCCTTGCAATGTTCCCTTCTATACTTCAGCCAATTCAGCATTTGGTGACAAGTGGTATCAATAAATTAATGCGTGAGGAACTGTGTTATGATCGTGCGGTGTTGAGGGGTGAATTTTATGGGTTGAGTGTAATGCTTATGCCTGAGCAAAGAAATGTATTTCAAGAGATACTTAATGCAGTTTTGCATAGCAGTGGTGGAATTTACTTCTTGTATGGCTATGGTGGCACTGGAAAAACATTCATCTAGAGAACATTGTCCGTTTCTATACGGTCAGAGGGCCATGTTGTTATGAATGTTGCATCCAGTGGAATTGCAGTGCTTCTTCTACCCGGTGGTCGCACTGCGCACTCTATATTTGCTATTCCAATAAATATTGAAGAGACATCTACTTGTAATGTTAATTCTAGGTCTGAATTATCTGAGTTATTGATAAAGGCAAAGCTAATTATATGGGATGAGGTCCCGATTGTTAACAAGTTTTGTTTTGAAGCATTGGATCGTACTTTGCGAGATATTGATATGAGGGCTAACGGTTCAATGAATGATTTATCGTTTGGAGGAAAGACAGTTGTTCTCAGTGGGAATTTTAGGCAGATTCTACCAGTTATACCAAAAGGGAGTAGAGAGGATGTTGTTCATTCTACGATTAATTTATCTTACCTTTGGCAATATTGCAAGGTGAATTAGTTTATTACAATATATTTGGGCAAAAATTAATAGTACATACTATTCCTTTGATATATTCTTTATTTGGTTATTTTTCAGGTACTCACGGTAACCAGAAATATGCGGTTGGAATGTGGTGTACACGGTGTGGATAGAGGCTTGGAGATTGCTGAATTTTCCAATTAGATTCTCAAAATAGGCGATGACAAACTTGGAGAAGGTAGGGATGGGTTTTCTGAAATCGAGATTCCTTTGAATAATTTGATTTATGATAAAGTTGATCCTGTTTTGGCTATCATTAATAGTAGACTTTTGATGAAGTTGGTCCTATTTTGGCTATCACATAAATACTTTAAAGATAGGGTTATTCTTGCACCTACACACAGGGATGTGGATTGTATCAATGATAAGATCATTTGCATGATTCCCGGAGATACAAAAATTTATTTGAATTCGGACAGCGTGTGTAAGACAGAATTTCATCCAAGTGGTCAAGGAGAATTGATTTTAGTTGATTTTTTAAACTCCCTAAGGTGTTCTGGAATGTCGTGTCATCGTTTGGTTCTTAAGGAAGATGTTCAATTGTTCTTCTACATAATATCGACCAGAAATCTGGATTGTGTAACGGTATAAGGTTGATTGTCGTGAGGCTTGAAAATCATGTGATCGAAGCTGAAATTATATCTGGTCGAAATATTGGGAACAAGGTTTTACCTTCCAAGGATGACTTTGATTAATTCAGATATAACCATGCATGTAAATTTTACTAGAAGACAGTTTCCTGTTTTGTTTTACTTTGCAATGACTATTAACAAGAGACAGGGTCAATCTCTTTTCAATGTTGGATTGTAACTACCCAAACCAGTGTTTGTCCACGACCATCTATACGTCGCAGTTTTGAGGGTTAAGAGGAGGTATGGCTTGAAGATTTTATGTCTTGATTCCGAATGAAAGCTTCAAAGTACACTACCAATGTTGTTTACAGAGGTTTTTAGAAATTTATGAAATATTATTTTATATTACATATCTTGGTGTTGTTTGTCGTTTAGGTGTGTGCGTATTTGGTTGATTTACTCTGGTGTGTTCGAAATTCTATAGTTGATAATATACAATGTTTCAGAAATATTATTATTAAAGGTGTTGTGAAGTGCATCTTGCGAAATAAAGCAGTGAATATGGCGATTGTTTAATAAAGTGGATGGTATAAAAAGAAAGGTTTTTTTATTGTTTGTACAAGATGCATTTGTAGTTTATTAATTACATATATATTGAAGAAATGATTGGTGTAGAATTAAATCAAAGTAGTTTTTTTAAGTCCGCGAAATTTCGCGGGTCTGTGACTAGTTATATATATTATTGGGGAATCAACCCCCACCTTCTATAAAATCTATATTTCGAATTCTTGGAATTCTATGATTTTTTTAAGTAAAAGTTAATTTTTTTTTTATAATTAACTAATTGATTGTATTGGGTAAATTCAAATTTAACTATAATCAATAAATATTTATATTTTATATCATCTATTTTTAATTAAAATTTATTAATTGACTTTATCTAAGAAATAATGTTGGACGTTCATGCAAAATGTATTAACTAGTTTTTCTAATTAATCTTTTTTTTAATTCTAACCACAAAATTAATTAGACAAAGTATAGAGTGAAACTGATTCATATATGAATCATTGAAGGGTATTAATTACTTTAACTAAAGAGTATTAGTTATTTTCACTGAAGAGTATTACTTATTTACACTGAGGAGTCTTAGTTGTTCAGTGAAAACAAACTAAGACTCTTCAATGAAAACAACTAATACCCTTCAGTGAAACAACTAATACTCTTTAGTGAAAACAACTAATATTTTTCAATTATTCATGTATGAACCAATTTCCCTATATATATACTCTTTTAATCAAGACAATTATCAATTAAGGACCATAAATTTAAGGATCAAAATTGAATTTTATTAAGAGCATAACAATTATTCCAAAGAAGTAAATTGAGTTTATCGAAATGAATAATTTTATGAGAATGTAGACATAATTATAACTAAATTGAATTAATAGAATAAAATAAATATCAGAATATTCAATTTATAAAATTAATTCCTTTTTTTAAACCCGCGTTGTGCGCAGTGTTTAAGAACTAGTATATATATATATATATATAAATGTATTGTTGGGACAAGTCAGTTTTGATTTAGATCCCAAAATTCTGAAAAGATGAATTTGCCCAAGTGTCGAATTGTTAGGATTAGTCTTGATAGGTTAGATCAGAGTTAAAATTATTTTATATTCACAGGTACTCGGTTGAGGGGGAACTCACTAAAGTTCATCAAGACAGGTCCCTGATGTTGGAGTTATACGTGAAAGTATGCTTTTACTTTGTATAACTCGTGTATCAAACACTCATTTTATGAAAATAATTCTTTTATCGCATTTGCTTTAGTTATGATTGAATGTTGAATTTCTATTGCAAACCGTTCAATATATAGTACGTGTTACATAGTAGTTAATGTGGTGATACCCAATCACGGAAGACGACATTAACAGTTTACTTGTAACTAAACGTACATTTTCACGACCTAGGTGGAATTGAACAAACCGCCGTGAAAGGTCTATGTGTAAAGCTCAGATTGGTCTGTCTTGACTAAGAGATTGCACTAGCACATTTAGTATTTGTTGAAGAGGTCCTACAGCGAGGATAAATTCTTCTGTTCTGAAAGGTGAAGAATTAGACCTCAGTGGTTGTTGATTTCTTAATCTCCGTCACTTAAATAGGACCGTGTGTGCTTAATAGTTACTGCTTTGATTCATGTTGGGTGAGAATCATTGCGACTTTGAACTTTGTGTCTTGGGCAGTAATATTAATCATACGACGGTTGCTAAGATTTAATACGGAGAAACACGTGCGAGTACGGCTCGTGTGATTAGTCCCCTTGGTGGGCTCAGAAGTTTTATTGTACCAAATCTTGCAAGTGAAGAATTAGTTTCTTCGGTACGAATAATAATGTTGAGCTGTCTTTACTCCAAGGTGAAATATATTAATTAATTTAGAGCTATTCAGAAGCTTAATTAATTAATGGACTTGATAATCTTAAACGCGGGAAATAATAACCGGGAGCCCATATTATCGTAATATGGATTAAGATGGATAGTGCAATATTAATTTATTAGTGGTAATAATTAATATTAATGGGCTGAATTATATTGGGGCTCAATATTGAAATTCAGAAGTCCATTAGATGGTCCAATCTTAATTCTCCTTAAGGCCCCTCAAGTAGCCCATTAAGTAGCCCAATAATGATAAGGTGATTAAAATAAAAAGAAAATATATTGCTGATTTTTCTTTGATATTTTCGAAAAAAACATATTTAGGAGAAATTAGATTTTGTTGATTTTCTTGGAAATATATTATGGAAGATATGTATTTTGAAATACAAGAATATCTCATATATTCAAGAAGATCCAAGTCTTGAAATTAATCCTTATAATTTTCGAAAATTTCATGCTTACTTAGGTGGGTGAGATTTTTGTGGAATATTTTATTGTGGAGAAAAGAATATATGAGATATATTCAAGATTTCTTAGAGTCTAAGAAAAGATTTTCTTCAAGCCCAATAAACATAAAAAATTCGACCACCTTACACCTATAAATATGGGGTGATTATTTCATCCCCAAGTACATAATTCCATGTGTTGGAAAAATCAAGAAGCATAGATATTTTTCTTTTTCCTTAGTTTATTAAATTGCTTGAAAGCGTCTCCCACCGGCGATCAAGTGAGGTGAAAAGGGAAATACTTGAGAAGGCTTTGGGTTGATAGAACGTGATTACAAGTGTCCCGTATATCCAAAGGCCATTACTACGAGAGGTACGTTAATCGCATATTTACTTGTTTAATTCCGCCTAGTTAAATATGTGAAATTAATTTAACATGCATGATGATAATTAGTTGTTGGAATTATTATTTGAATTAATTAGGATTAATTCATGCTAGTAATAATTGTATTTAAATTTGTATTTAAAGTTCATCCCGAATAGATTCCGAGCACCCCTATTTTCCCAACAACTGGTATCAGAGCCACGGTTTCGGGCTCTGAATTTTAAATTGGAATTTAAATTGTTGAACATTAAATTGAAATTGGATAGTAGAATTGTTAGATCTTTTTTGCAGGTATCCAATTGTCATGGTTTTTAATGTTGTTAATTTCATGCGTGTGAATTAATTTGTTTTTTTAATTCGATTCGTTCGAATTCGTTTTTCTCGTGAGAAAATCCACGAGTAGATTAGTTGTTTTTATTTTGATTCGATCATTGTAATAGACTAGTCTAGATCTAGTATTTATTTTTTTTGTAAAAATAAATTGTAACCGGATCGTGACGAAGAACGAAGAATTAAAAACGGCGTACCCGGACGACGCATACAAGCGTGGCGCGTGTATGGAGGTAAAATCATGCAAGGGGTGAAGAAAACAAGGACGAACGGCGAAAAAAACGGCACACGGGGGTGCACGGCGCACGCCGTGCGCGACGGAGGCCGGCGCCGCACGCGCGCCTCGGGCGCGGGCTGCAGCGCCTCGGGGCGCTCCGGGCGGCGCCTCGGCGCGCCTCCGTGCAGCGCTTCGGGTGCGCCTCGGCCGCGCCTCGGGGCTGCGCTTCGGGGCGCCTCGGGCGTTTTTCCAGCGCTTCTCGGGCCGGGAAGCGCGCGGGCCCACTTCGTGGGCCGACGCGCGCTGTATCTCAGGCCGTGGAATTTTTTCGGTTCGTGTTTTTTTTTCGTGTAATTTTAAACATCGTCCCGAACCCCAAACGATGTTGTTTTTTAAGAAGTGTTGCTGTTCGAGTGGGAGCACGTCGAGACGAACGTCGGAAAGCAACAAGGACAATTTTTTCGCATCAAGACGTGAAGAAATTAAACCGTGACAATTGGATTTGAGTGCTCCAAAGTGTTTAATTTTGTTTTGATGGATGTTTTATTTCGTGCACTTATTATTATTTGTTAATATGTGTTTGCATGAATTTGATTGTCCAAGAAAAACCTTACTTTCGAAAATTACTAAGTATGTTTTTATAATCGCAATTTTATTCCGGATATTAAAATTGGATTAATTTGACCTCCATAATTTATTTATTTGTGAAGTTCTTTTGGAATACATTTCCCCCTCGGATCGGCCAAAAGAACGGATTTCACATGAATAAATTCCGAAAGGATGATTGTGGATTATTACTAGTGGCGGTATTGACCCTCACCACGAGTGGCTTGCTCAAAGCGAAATAATAATCCTGTATTTAATTATGGTTATTACTTAGGCATAGGAAATTGATATTAACTTACTCCCCTCGGAGTCCCTGTCAGTTTCTATGTGGTCAAAGTGGGAGCCAACTATTAATTTTGAATTAAGGATTTGTAACTTTTAAGTTTGTAATCCGCTTGAATGTGTTTAAATGTATAGACCACCCCTCGTGGCGCATTTAAATTGTTTCGAGATGTTGGCTGATGCATGATTATATTGTTTTAAGGTTTCAATATAATTGATGTGATCAAATTAATGTGATAATTTCGTATTTTTCTAGATATTGATATGAATGTATGTTTTATTCTCAGTTCATCATGTCGCAACCTTTTAATCCACTGTTTAGTATACTTAAAGATAACAAACTTGTTGGTGAGAACTATGTTGATTGGAAACGTAACCTTAATATTGTCCTAACCGCTCAACACCACAAGTGGGTACTTACCACTCCTAAGCCCCAAGAGCTTGCCGAAGATGCCACGAAAGCGGACAAGAAAGAGCATAAGAGTTGGTTAGACTCCGATGAGATGGCTAGGTGTACTATTCTGGCTTCAATGTCAGATGTGTTGCAACACCAACACCAACACATGGAGACCGCCTCTGAGATAATGCAAAATCTTGAAGCGATGTTTCAACATCAGAACCGTACGGCTAGGCAAATCACCATGCGAAAGATGCTTTCGTTGAAAATGGTGGAAGGTACGCCCGTAAGGGATCACGTAATCGAGATGATGGGTTATCTCAACAAGTTGGAAGTACTTGGTGCGGAATTTGACCTCCCTACTAAGGTCAATTTCATTCTCCATTCTCTACCGAAGAGCTTTGAGCAGTTTCAATTGAACTATCAAATGAATGACCGGGCAAATAGCTTGCCCGAGCTCTTGCAAGCTTTGGTATCGGCGGAGACTCTAATGGATCACCAAACCGTTGCTATGGTGGCAAACGGTCCGTCTTCCTCTTCAGGTCCCAAGGGAGGGAAGAAGAGGAAGAGGACGAAGGGCCAGACCCAAGCAAATCCAACCGTTGCGAAACCCAAGGCAAATGGAGAAGGAGGTGGAAAGAAAGCTGCTAAGGGTAAGTGCTTTAATTGTGGTGAGAATGGACATTGGAGGGCGACCTGTTCTAAGCCTAAGAAGGGTGGAAAGAAAGGTAAGTCTCATGCTTTAGTCGTTGAAACATTTGTTGCGGCGTATGCTGCCCATGTTTGGGCAGTGGATACCGGGGCAACTGATCATATTTGTTTCACTCTTCAAGGGTTCCAGCTAACCCGGCGACTTAGCAAGAATGAGATCACAATCACTCTGGGGATGCTACGAGAGTGGCAACCGAAGCAGTGGGAGTCGTGCACCTATCTTTTGAAGATAGAGTTTTAATTTTTTTAAGAGATGTTTTATACGTTCCAAACTTTAAGAAGAATTTAATTTCGGTTTCTAAGTTGGTTTTGATGGATATTCAGTCACTTTTAATAAAGTTGTTATTGTTTTTCTTTTAAGAATGATGTTATCTGTCATGGAACGTTGGTAAACAATCTCTATACGATTAAGTGTGCATACCACTCAAATAATGAATCTAATAACACGTCGATCATTTCGAGCAATAAAAGAAAGCGTTCTTCGGAGATGGACGAAACACTTCTATGGCATCTTAGACTAGGTCATTTTAATCTAAAGTGGATAGAGAGATTGGTGAAAGACGGATCCTTGGAATCGCTCCAAGTTGAGCCGTTTCCAACTTGTGAATCCTGTTTAGAGGGTAAGATGACCAAGAGGGCATTTGGAGCCAAGGGGAATAGAGCCACGGAAGTGTTAGAACTCGTTCATACCGATGTGTGTGGTCCAATGACGATCAAAGCGAGAATGGGGTATGAGTATTTCGTTACCTTCATTGACGATTACTCAAGATATGGGTACATTTACCTTATGCGGCATAAGCCTGAAACTTTTGAAAAGTTTAAAGAGTTTAAGGCCGAAGCCGAGAAACATAGGGAAAAGAGTATCAAGTTTCTACGATCAGATCGTGGAGGCGAATACCTCAGCGATGAATTCTTGAACTACCTATCGGACGAAGGGATTGTATCCCAGTTGACCGCACCGGGAACCCCTCAACAGAACGGTGTGGCGGAACGAAGGAACCGGACTCTTTTAGAGATGGTCAGATCCATGATGAGTTATTCGGATTTACCCAAGTCGTTTTGGGGTAATGCCTTGGAAACGGCGGCTTATATTCTAAACTTTGTGCCATCCAAATCGGTTCCTAAAACCCCAATGGAATTGTGGACCGGGCGCAAGCCCAGTCTAAGACATTTGCGGATTTGGGGTTGTCCGGCATACGTGCTAGACAAGGAAGCCGGTAAGTTGGATCCACGTTCGGAATTAAGGCTGTTTATAGGATACCCTGCGGGAACGAAAGGGTGTATGTTCTATAGTCCCAAGGATCAAAAGACCGTGATCAGTACACACTTTAAATTCTTGGAGGAAGACTATATGAACAATCGGAAACCTAAAAGTGAAATTACCTTAGAAGAATTGAGAGGTCAAACCTCGATACCAAGTATACAAGATGATGTACCACATGTCACATCTTCACAACCGGAACCCCGTCGTAGTGGGAGGGTTCCTAGGCAACCCGAGAGATTCATGGGGATAGGAGAATCTTCGGACTTGGTTCCCGGTGTTGAATCAGACCCATGGACGTACGACGAGGCAATCCAAGACAAAGACACGGAGTCATGGCAAACGGCAATGGAAGCCGAGATGGGTTCGATGGATCATAATCAAGTGTGGGAGTTGGTCGAACCACACAGTGGGGTAGCACCCATTAGATGCAAGTGGGTGTACAAGAGGAAAAGAGGACCGGACGGAAGGGTTGAAACCTTCAAAGCAAGGCTTGTGGCCAAAGGGTATACTCAGAAAGAAGGGATCGACTATGAGGAAACCTTTTCGCTTGTAGCTATGCTTAAGTCCATCTGTATTCTCTGGTCGATCGCTGCGCACCTAGATTACGAGATCTGGCAAATGGATGTCAAGACGGCTTTCCTTAACGGAAGTCTTGACGGGATAGATATCTATATGCAACAGCCCAAAGGTTTCATTGAAAAAGGCCAAGAGAATCTCGTATGCAAGCTCAAGAGATCCATTTACGGACTTAAGCAAGCATCGCGTACTTGGAACCAGTGTTTTGATCAAGTGATTAAGTCTTATGGGTTTGATCAAAACGAGTTCGAAAGTTGTGTGTATAAGAAGCGTGACGGAACTGCGGTGGTATTCTTAGTATTATACGTAGACGATATTCTGCTCATTGGAAACAATGTAAAGGTATTGTCAGACGTAAAGGTATGGCTGTCAAAACAATTTGATATGAAGGACTTAGGGGAAGCCGGTCACATCCTTGGGATCAAAATCACTCGCGATCGCAAGAAGAGGATGTTGGGCTTATCGCAAGCTTCATACATTGACACTGTTTTGAAGCGTTTCAGCATGCAAGATTCCAAGAAAGGTTTTGTACCTTTTAGGCACGGAATCCATCTATCGAAAGAAATGAACCCTAAGACGCAAGCGGAGATAGATGACATGAAAGGTGTTCCGTACGCTTCGGCCGTAGGAAGCCTTATATATGCAATGCTGTGTACAAGACCGGATATCTGCTTTGCCGTGGGCATGGTGGCAAGATATCAAAGTAATCCCGGGAAAGACCATTGGACTGCCGTAAAGTGCATCTTGAGGTATCTGAAAAGAACTCGGGAGCGGATGCTGATTTACCAGTCAGATAGTCTAGTTCCCGTAGGATACACGGACTCAGATTTCCAATCAGACATAGACTCAAGAAAGTCAACCTCGGGTAGTGTGTTTTGCATGGGAGGAGGAGCCATTTCATGGAGAAGCGTTAAGCAGAAATGCATCGACGATTCGACCATGGAAGCCGAGTATGTAGCTGCTTCTGAAGCAGCGAAAGAGGCAGTTTGGCTCAAGAACTTCTTAGTGGACTTGGACGTTGTTCCGAATTTGCCCGACAAGATAACTGTCTTTTGTGACAATGCCGGAGCAGTTGCAAATTCAAAGGAACCGAGAGCCCACAAGGCCAGCAAACACATAGAAAGAAAATACCATCTGATACGAGAAATCGTTAAGAGAGGAGATATAGAGGTGGCAAAGATAGCGTCGGGTGACAACCTAGCGGATCCATTCACAAAGGGTCTGCCTCAGAGTACATTCGAGAGACATGTGGATGGAATGGGAGTCAAGACGATTGCCAATCTGCTTTAAGTATAAGTGGGAGGAATTATTAGGTTAGTGTAGGTTGACATGAGATGTCACGTAGAGCTACTACACTAAGACATGTGTGATGTATAGTAAAAGCAGACTTTAAGTATAAGTGGGAGATTGTTGGAGTTATACGTGAAAGTATGCTTTTACTTTGTATAACTCGTGTATCAAACACTCGTTTTATGAGAATAATTCTTTTATCGCATTTGCTTTAGTTATGATTGAATGTTGAATTTCTATTGCAAACCGTTCAATATATAGTACGTGTTACATAGTAGTTAATGTGGTGATACCCGATCATGGAAGACGACATTAACAGTTACTTGTAACTAAACGTACATTTTCACGACCTAGGTGGAATTGAACAAACCGCCGTGAAAGGTCGATGTGTAAGGCTCAGATTGGTCTGTCTTGACTAAGAGATTGCACTAGCACATTTAGTATTTGTTGAAGAGGTCCTACAGCGAGGATAAATTCTTCTGTTCTGAAAGGTGAAGAATTAGACCTCAGTGGTTGTTGATTTCTTAATCTCCGTCACTTAAATAGGACCGTGTGTGCTTAATAGTTACTGCTTTGATTCATGTTGGGTGAGAATCATTGCGACTTCGAACTTTGTGTCTTGGGCAGTAATATTAATCATACGACGGTTGCTAAGATTTAATACGGAGAAACACGTGCGAGTACGGCTCGTGTGATTAGTCCCCTTGGTGGGCTCAGAAGTTTTATTGTACCAAATCTTGCAAGTGAAGAATTAGTTTCTTCGGTACGAATAATAATGTTGAGCTGTCTTTACTCCAAGGTGAAATATATTAATTAATTTAGAGCTATTCAGAAGCTTAATTAATTAATGGACTTGATAATCTTAAACGCGGGAAATAATAACCGGGAGCCCATATTATCGTAATATGGATTAAGATGGATAGTGCAATATTAATTTATTAGTGGTAATAATTAATATTAATGGGCTGAATTATATTGGGGCTCAATATTGAAATTCAGAAGTCCATTAGAAGGTCCAATCTTAATTCTCCTTAAGGCCCCTCAAGTAGCCCATTAAGTAGCCCAATAATGATAAGGTGATTAAAATAAAAAGAAAATATATTGCTGATTTTTCTTTGATATTTTCGAAAAAAGCATATTTAGGAGAAATTAGATTTTGTTGATTTTCTTGGAAATATATTATGGAAGATATGTATTTTGAAATACAAGAATATCTCATATATTCAAGAAGATCCAAATCTTGAAATTAATCCTTATAATTTTCGAAAATTTCATGCTTACTTAGGTGGGTGTGATTTTTGTGGAATATTTTATTGTGGAGAAAAGAATATATGAGATATATTCAAGATTTCTTAGAGTCTAAGAAAAGATTTTCTTCAAGCCCAATAAACATAAAAAATTCGACCACCTTACACCTATAAATATGGGGTGATTATTTCATCCCCAAGTACATAATTCCATGTGTTGGAAAAATCAAGAAGCATAGATATTTTTCTTTTTTCTTAGTTTATTAAATTGCTTGAAAGCGTCTCCCACCGGCGATCAAGTGAGGTGAAAAGGGAAATACTTGAGAAGGCTTTGGGTTGATAGAACGTGATTACAAGTGTCCCGTATATCCAAAGGCCATTACTACGAGAGGTACGTTAATCGCATATTTACTTGTTTAATTCCGCCTAGTTAAATATGTGAAATTAATTTAACATGCATGATGATAATTAGTTGTTGGAATTATTATTTGAATTAATTAGGATTAATTCATGCTAGTAATAATTGTATTTAAATTTGTATTTAAAGTTCATCCCGAATAGATTCCGGGCACCCCTATTTTCCCAACACCTGAAGACATTGAGCACCATCACTGATATTATATATATATATATATATATATATATATATATATATATATAGTTAGCTTTTCTAAGTTAATTAATTATGAGTCAGGGTGAAGAGTCTGATCTTGAGGATCATGACTAACTCAGTAGACCCTGAATGAGTCAGACTACTTTGAGTATTTTGGAAGACTTGGAGTAGGAGCCAAGTATGAACAAAAGGAATGTCAGGATACGACAAAGCTGGAACATGTACTTCGAGAGGATGAGGACAAAACTGAACTCTGAAAAGACAAGTCTGAACTGAAGAATAAGTTCTGACATTCTCACCTAATTGAAGACATGGACCAATCAGAGGACGACACGTCATGTACGGACTTGACACTAAATCTGACAGTTCATGCAGATTTTCAACGGGCATGCATTTAATGCACATACCTAATCCATGCAACTGGTTGCATATAGTACGGATTAATATCGTTGAACCTTCTACGAAAAACGGATATGAGAAGGCTATCTTTTCCAACTGATAGATTTCAAAACGTTTATAAATACAGAAGACCTTGTCTTAAACAAGGTTATGGAAAATTTCGAAGCCAAAAAATTACTCAGGCTCTCAAGCATTCAAGAAGCACTCGAAAAAGCCTTTAATTTTCCAAGTGTTTCTTCTTAGTCTAAAGTCATCTGTATTCCAGAGCTTAACATATACATTCTAAACTTAGAAGTGATAATTCATCCTTAGCATAAATTCGTCTTGTAAGGATTATCACATTAGTTGGAAATAAATACCAAACCAAAACCTTAAAGTTAGTCAATAATAGGTTTGTTGGTGAAGTGGTTAGCGAGGACTAAAACTCAGTGTAAAATCTAATGGTCAGAGAAGACTGATCATTATGTACATTGGCACGTTAAAAACAAGATAATCCTTAAGGGATTCTCCTATTCAATCAGGATCGTGGACATAGGAGCTTGAGTCTTTGAACCACGTTAAACTCTGTGTTCTTTATTGCTTTGCTTATTATTCTTGAACTATCGTATTCATAGAAGTATTGCATATTTCATTAGGCTTGAATCAATCATTCTGACTGCATAATTCAATCCACAATCCCTAACCACGGCTTCATAAGAAAAGTGTAACTCAGTTTTCAGAAATCATAAAAGAAGTCTAAACCTTCAGGGCTCACACTTCCGCACTCAGGCTTAATTAGATAGTTATCCAACTGATAAGCTTCGGAGTTGTTAGTAGGTGTGTTATCTAAATGTAGCCTCACTGAGCACTTAACACTGAATTGTTTGAATATTATGCTTAAGCCTCTAATAAAACTGACTCTCAGTGTTACCCTCAAATTAGTTGAATCAGTGTTAAGGAGGTCTTTCTTTTGAAAAAGATTTGACACACGTGTACTCCTCCCCTCCCTTATACACGTATTATAGACCTGTTCGGGATCAACATGTACCATTCTATTCATTTATCTATCTAGACTTATATAGCTTTATTGGCAATTTTTAAGAAAAATGTGAAAAAGAAAAGGTAAAATTATATAAAATTTTCTATATTAGTAACTTCATGTTCGTATAAAGTCGATGATGACTATTGAATTTTGAGAGAAATTGAGAATTTGAATTCAACTCCCGTCAACTCTACCTCCTCCATACAAAAAGAAAAAGAAATAAAAGATGTATCCTATTAATATATTAATATTTGTTAATATACTTTTCAATAAAATAAATTCAAAATATTTCTATTGAAAAAAATATAATAAAGACACTCTCTTATGAAATATTTCACATGTAAAATATCAAATATTAAAAATTCGCAGGTCGAAGCGCTTCAGATCAAAATTTGCGGATCCTAAGCGGGTCAAACTGGTTTTTTTAAAAAAAATCGCACAAGGCTTATTTCAGGATTTTCGCTCCTAAATTGTGTTACTATATAAACAAATATGTATTATTGTAAGGCAAAATGTATGTTACTAATTCTTAAAAAAGGGATTTTTGTACTTTAAAATAACAATAAAGACAAATATATATTTTTTAATTTATTTCTCATCCTTTAAATCTAGACTTATTGTTTCTTACATTAACACACAATTGCTCCAACAATAACATACATTTGCTCTAACATTAACACACATTTACTCCAACAATGTACATTTTTGTTCCAACAGTAACACGCATTTGCAATTACACATATTTACTCTAAAATTAACACATTTTGCCTAAGAAATTATCTTGATCTTCCATTTTCAATGTATTTTTTAATTTTTCTAATTAATTTATTTTTTAAAAACAATAATTAAAATTTTAATTAACACAATAATTAATTAAGGATCATAAATTTAAAAAATTAATTAGAATAAAAATTTAAGTAGGAGTATAATAATTATTTTAAAAAAATGAATTGAATTATTCTATAAGAAAGTGAACATAATTATAACTGAATTGAATTTATCAAAAAATAAATATAAAATTAATAGTATAATATTTTTTAACCTGTGTAAGATGCAGAATTCAAGAACTGGTGACATATATTTTATAGGGCTAACTAAACATAGATCTTGAAAGAAGAGAGAACGAGAGAGAATAATATTGAGAAAAGATGGTGCTGAGAGAAAAGAGAGCAAGAGAGAGAAAATTCGACAAAGAAGAAGATAGTGAGAGAAAGCAGACCCTGAGAAAGTGAATTTGTGTGATTAGGTCAAATAATTTTAATAGAGCTCTGTCTCACATAATGAGATACGTGAAACAATCTCACGCACAATTATCTAATGGACAATAAATTCTCAATTATTTGTAAATGTTATCCTTGCATAAATTTAACATTTACATTGTTAGTATACCTGAATTTCAACCTACATAATAGAATCCCCAAATTATTGAATTCTAACTTATATTTTATTGTATCTAATCTCTTGAACTAGACATAGGTATAACAGACCTCGTCAATCCAAAATTCATCCTTAATACTTGTTTCTCTGTTCTACTGTTTAATTTGCTATTTCCTTTCAATTGATTGCTTTTTTGAATGGGGCAAATTCTTTTTTAGCCATGGTGTATATGTCTTATATCAAAAATGCCCTACCCATTTGCAAAATTTCTTTTCTATCCATTTCAAGGGTATAATGACATTTTTACCCCCAAAACAAACATTTTATTCCCTTTGACTCCCCTGCCCTAAGCTAACCGATTGGTTAGAAAAGAATTTTTGCATTAATCGATTTAGTTTCAATTCCCCCTTGAATTGTTGCAAAATTCGGTCTTTTCATCCAATTTTCCCCTCAAATGCAATTTCCCCCATTGTTAACGGAAAACGTGGGTGGGTTGTAGTTGGCTTTTGAAAGCAATCAATCGAATTGGAGCTGTGTTTTTTTTGTGAATGTGAAAACAGAATACGTGTTTTGTTGAAAGCTTACGCGAATTGTTACGATTGACTTCAAGTTGAAAGCTTTCGTGGATTTGAAGGTATGTATTCTTTTTTTCGACTCTCAGTTTTCGGGCTCCAGTTTTTTCTCAAATTTCTTTCGTTAACCATGTACATTGATTGGTTTTCTTCTTGATATTCCTTGTTATTTGGGCGTTGAATTTAAGTCTGGTCAGTTATTTTACACGGTATTTAACTACCCCTATTTTGCTTCCGGAGTTCTTGTAATTGTCATTTGCATCACCTTTCCCTTTTACTGTAACTTAAGTTTGTAGCATTAATTTATATCTTCATTGTTTTACATGAATAGATATAAAGACAAGGAAATTTTTGGGTGTACATTATAATGGATATTTTAAAGATTCGAAATATGTTGGTGGTAGTTTTGGTGCTGTAAGGATATTTGAGCAGAAGATGAAGCTCACTAACTTTAGTTGACTTGTTCTTGAATTCTGTGGTCCAACTAGCTGCGGGAAATATTATACATTTATCGAACTTGTAAAATTCGGATCTCCATCTAAGGGTAAAGATATTTTTGTTGAGATTAAGAACGATGATGATGTCGAGTCGTTTCTTACTTGTTCAGATGCCCCCGAGGTTTATGTGTGTAGTGAGTCATTTGAAATCCCCATTTGTGAGGATTTAGGTTAGCAGGGCACGACAAGTTCATCTGTTCAAAACAAAAATGTGAATGGTTTGGAGGATTTAGCTTCTAATAATTTTAGTTTTCCCCCAAATCTTCCCGATCACGTAGTGTCTATAGATAGTGACAAAGATTTAAGTAGTCCCGCTGTTCTGAATCTTCATACTCCTCCTATGAATCAGAGGATGAAGATGACTGCCCACCCCCCGTACCCTCACATCCAGTACCTAATCTGCCTATTCCTAATCCTTGGTTGATCCCACGCATTCCCAAAAATTTACATCCCAAGGAAATACATTCTCCACCAACCTTCCAAAAGTACGTTCCTGGACAGTTATCCACAAGAGACGTATTTTTGTCCAAAGCAGAAATGGTTCACTCTGTTGGTCTCCACCATCTTAACAATCACTTAGATTTTCGTATTGCACAGTCGTGTACTGAGAGATGGGCTGCGGTCTGTCCTAATTCGGATTGTTCCTTTGCAATCAATGCAAGGTCCACGAAAGGGGTGTGGGGGTTCAGCCTTTGTAAAAGTCACACATGTCGTTTTGATCCCGATCACAATCGACCAAGAAGGCTCCCTTCAAAAGTGCTTGGGTCTATATTTGCTAACAAACAGAAGGACAGGGAGGATGCCTACACACCCAAGAGTATCCAAACTGAGTTGAGTAAAATGTATGGGATGGATGTGTTGTATGGCCAATCCTTTAGGTCGAAGCATCGCATGGTCGACATAATATATGGAAATCATCTCGAGTCATTTAAGATGCTTCCTTCTTACCTGGAAATGCTAGGTACTGCAAATCCCGGATCTCAAATGAAGCTTTTAAGGGAACATGATGGTAGGTTCAAATATTTTTTTTTGCGCTTCGTGCTTCAATCGAGGGTTTTAAACACGCAAGGCCTGTTATAGTTGTGGATGGAACTCACTTGAAGGCAAAATACAAGGGTATTGTATTTGTTGCTGTTACCCAAGATGTGAACCATCGAGTGTTTCCCCTGGCTATGGGCATTGGTGCTGTAGAAAACAATGAGTCATGGACGTGGTTCCTTTATCGATTAAGAGAAGCCTTTGGTTCACCTCCAGGTCTTTTGATTGTGTCTGACCAACACTTGAGCATAATACAACAGTTACATGGTCGACTTGGATAAGCGTACCTGCTCATGCTTTCAGTTTGAAAAAGAAGGTATTCCATGCGTTCATGCACACGCTGCCATCAGGTACGATGTATATTTGTCATACAGTTTTATTTTGTTGATATATGTGATTAGTATGTTTATTGGTTCTTTAATAATGATGACATGTGTTTAGAATTTAGGAATTTAGGTTGTTTCTTGTGTTACGTTCATTGTTTGCTTTATTGGTGTTTTTACAGAAAGCGTAATTTGAAAGTGAGTAGGTATGTCGATATTTGCTACACATCTGATAGTGTGCGACGAATGTGGGCTGGTTCAGTAATGCCCATACCCGATCCGAAAAACTGGTGTGTTTCTGAAAATACGAAAGATGTTGTATGCAATCCACCACCTATACACAGGCAAGCTGGTCGGCCAAGGATGAGCAGGAAGAAAACCAAAATAGAACTGAAGCCTAAGAAGAAGCGCAAGAGACAGCAATGCGCACGCTGTCATGGGTTTAACCACAATCAAGCAACCTGCCATCTGTTCATGCCTTTAAATTCTGGGAAAATGTCAATATTCATTGGATGAACCAGAGTCATCATGTCGTCCTCCTCAAATGAGTCATTCCTAATGTACTAACATTCAACTTTGGAATATTAATTAATGATCTGTATTCTGTTATTTGGTATATTTTGTAATACTTTGAGAAATGTTGTAATGTGAATGGGATGTGGCATATTCTAGCTTGTATATATACATTAATTTCATTATTATTTGTCTTAGTTTTTTTAAGTGGTGGTAACTACGTAGTTGATGTGGAATGGGACGGAGTGTACTGGAGTGTATTGTTAAGTTTGTGGACTCTAATGGAATGTCGTGTATTCTAACTTGTAGATGCATGTTCATTTCATTATTATCTGTGTTCAATTTTTTTAGTGGTGGAAACAACGTAGTTCATGTGGAATGAGGCGGAGTGTAGTGGAGTGGGTTGTTAAGTGTGTGGAATACAGTTATTAATTATTTTTCCCCCTATTTGCACATAATTCCATTAAATATTATATTTTCATTATTGACAAGGGAGAAGAATATGTTAATAAAACTTCATCTTCTTAGAAGAACCATTTCTCCACGTTATTTAACTGTATTTCAATTTAATACACATTATTCCACATTTAGACCACACTATTCCACTGCAGTCCACACTATTCTACATAGCGGTAGTTTATTTGCAACCCAATATACACTATTCCACATTTAGACCACACTATTCCACATCAGTCCACACTATTCTACATAGCGGTAGTTTATTTGCAACCTAATATACATTATTCCACATTTAGACCACACTATTCCACAACAGCCCACACTATTCTACATAGCGGTAGTTTATTTGCAACCCAATATACATTATTCCACATTTAAACCACACCAGTCCACACTATTCTTCATAGCGGCAGTTAATACCTTCGTTTTTAAACCAAACCCGAATAATCCCAATTATTATTAAATTAGGGCCAGCAAAAAAAAATGACTAAATAATTACAGTGTGGCACCAATTTCTTATAAATGGCGGCAACACCTATTCCCCCAAAAGAAAATTCTGACAACCGAAACCAATCACAGTCTAGTCGAAGAAGCGCCTTCAGCCGTGCCCAATCCCAGTCCAATCCAAGCGGCGTTCCCAATTCGACTTCAATTAGACCCTATGGTTATTTAATCACCCAAATGTCATACCAGAAACTCTACCTTTTCCTTTTCCAGTGCAAAATTTGTCCAGTAAAATATCATCAAAATGGAAATCACTGTCCATCTTCCCCCTGAAATCATAGATAGGTTGCCTTCTAAGCCCGTTGTTAGGTGTAAGATCCTGTCTAAGGAGTGGTTTCGTATAATATCAGATCTCACTTTTGTGAAAAGGCACAGAGCCCAAATGAGGCTCCAGAATAAAGTCTGCATACTCCTTCAAGAAGAGGATCATTTCATGCCATTCCAATACGAATCACCAGTCCATGGTGGTCCTGTATTGAGGCGCCTCGTTCGGGGGTATAGAGATTTTGAATACCTTGGTTCATGCAACGGTCTAGTTTTGGTGTGCGGCGGGGATTCTATTTTTTTCCTACTCAATCCAACTACAGGGATGCGTACCTATGTGCCTCCTGAACCAATCAATTTCCCTGCCCAGGTGAATGGTGCACGCACACTATTTGGGTTGGGCTACAACGAGAGGAATGACGATTATCATATCCTCTGGATCTCTCTGTTCCACAGTAGTATTTGGCTCTCAGAGGCCAAGATATTCTCTAGAAATGCCTCTCAGTGGATGGATCTTGGTCAGCATCCTCACGAAAGTCTCATGTCAGGAAATGGTGTCTATGCCAATGGATGTCTACACTGGAAGGTTTATTCTCGACACCTATCAGTTTTTAATTTGGAGCACCAACAATTCTCGCTCATCACTGTACCTGAGTGCATCTCCTAGAGCAATTTGTATTACAATTTATCCTCTTTAAACAATGAAAAATTGGTTTTGTCCAGGTGGCTCTACACTCCTAACGAACCTGTTGATGTTTAGATTCTGAAAAATTACCACTTTCCTAATTCCTGGACAAGATATGAAGTTACTCTAGATGTACCCATTTTCATACCGCATTATATTAACTTACAACCGCTCTATCTTGTGGAGCCACGACGAAACAATATTGTGTTTAGGTTAAATCCTATTGACACTTTTGGCTACTGAGACACCTTGCAGGGGAGGTTCTTCTTTATTGATGATCAACCAATAGTTAATGTTTCATCCTCTGTTTTCCCATATCTTGAGAGCTTCGAGTAGCGATGCATAGAGTGTACTAGTAATTTTATTCGTGTAATTTTATTTTGGGTTTAGTTTTTAAACAATCATGCTATGCTTTTTATTAATACAAGTTGTTTTGCAAATATGAGTGTTGTCTTTGATCAATATGTAATTTTTTAAGATTCAAACGGACTCAATATTTTAGGGTTGTGTCCAATATATAGGACTAATATTAAGAAAAAAATTATGTCTAGTACGTGTCCTTTTTTACTAGAAACATATCTATACTAATATAATAACAAATTTTTATACTAAAAATAGAAAGAAACTTTTAACACAAAAAAAGTACTACTATTTTTATCATGATATTTAATAAATTACTTATTAATTAATATAATAAATATTATTTAACACATACTAGAAAAATAAATGCTATGATTTTTAAAGACTTTTCATTTGGAAATGTAAAATTTTTAATCTTCTATTTATTGTTCTATAAAAAAAATTAATCTACTAATTTTAATTATTTACTTTCTCAAAATATTTAAGAAAAATAAGTTTAAACAAAATTTTTAAAAAATGTGTATTCTTAAAGTCTGAGTTGTTGAGTTATTCACGTGGATGATGTATGTATTATACAAATGTACACATATATATAATTAATGTTGCCTAAACTAAATTTAGAGTTCAATGATCTTTATTTTAATTGGTCTATATATATATTTGATTTGAAAAGAAAATAAAAAATTGAGCATCACATCAAAAGAGAAAAAAATAATAATAGTGATATATATATAAATATAACAAAATTTCGAAAATGAAAAATAAACAATACACATGGTGTAATAGTTCTTTCTACTTTATTTAATACAAAAAATAAACATATAATTTTCTCAATTGACATAACTATAAAAAAAATATCATTATATTTATTTTATATTTACAAACCGTGCGAACGCACGGAGTGATATACTAGTTAATCTAAAAAAAATATGTTAAAAATATAAGTTCATTTGAGAATGAGATTAATCAAAAAGTATAACGTTCTTTTATTTTTACATGTATGTTTAGGATTTAGAGAGGTCTAGAATTGGATAATGAGATTAAGAATCAAAACTAATGTTTTTGGTGAGAAGATTTAATTTTTTTTAAAGTGGAGCGGGGTTTAGGCTAGGCTCATTCCTTCCAAAAAAAAATGAAGACTTATTAGATATTAGCCTTTTAAAATAAATTTTAAAAACAAAATTAATTTTCTTGTGTAATTAAAATTGGTCTTTAATATATAATACTTCGTTTAATTTTTTTAATTATTCCTCATTGTTCTGTTCTATAGTATTAGGGTTTAGGGTTTGTTAAGTTTTATACTGGTCCGCATTGCTTTAATTATAATTATTTTTACATAACATTACCACAAACTAATATTGGGCACATAATCAGTCAATATTCGAATTATATTTGTTTAGGGTTTCCCACTACCATTGACCAACCACTCCTCAATATCAATATTCCTCCACAATCCCCAAACTCAATCTCACGTACTCAATCTACATAAAATCCACCTTTTGTCTCAACTATTTTTCGGAAAATTAAAAAGCACCCCTCTTAAAATTCTTGGGAGATTAAAAGGACGCAACCCTTCACCAACAGGGAACCTGGTCTTTAAATATCCAACCATTGGTTAGTTATTTTTCATCCATCTAATCATCTGTAATTTGCCCTCTTCCCTCATTCAACTACAACAAATGGAAGATACATACATGATAGAGCTAACTCATCAGCAGAATCGGAAGTTTGCCCGACTAGAAGATTTAGGCCTTGTCTGCCAGCAAAAAATTGACGAGGTATAAATTTTTTGAGAAATCCCTTTTCTTTCTTTAGGGTTTACAAATAGTTTAGGGTATATATGTTTGGTGTCTCCGTATATGTGAAATCTCATCATCAAAATTTTATTGTAGGCGGCTCATACGATGCGGGAGATCGAAGAGATTAATTTGAGTTTGTTTAATGATCGGGTGATGGTGTTTAGCCATTTGCTTGAGAAAAATCGAAAGAAGATTGACTGTATAAAAGGCTATGTTTCAGACGAAATGATCACGAGTATCGAGGACGACATTACCGAATACAAACGGAAACTGGATATGGCGACACGCGATTACGAACGTGAGGCCAAACTTTTCCGTTCAAGATGGGAATCCTAAGTATTTCTCGATTAATTGTACTTTTTATTTATTAGAATGTAAGGGAAATTTTGTTATTAATATTAACCCCAAATTCTACTTTATCGTTGTTCCTTTTGAATTTATTGTAATTTTCTTCATAAATTTTACAAAAGCTATTATTCTTGAAAAAAATTAATTTCATTGGTTCAAAACAATCTATAAGCTACTTTATATGCATTGAAAAGTGTTTCAAATGCTAAAAAGACATCTATTTTACAAAAAATACAAAGAGCTAAAAAGACATGTACTGTATTTTGAAATGGAGGGAGTATAATTTTTTTAATTTAATAATCACATTCAAACAATACACCATGGACCATTAAAGCAGATCCATTGGCGAAAGCTAAATAGCTACAAAATCAAAGTCCATAAATCTTACCCTCCATTAACCCCTTCCTTAAATAACCTTTTTTAATAAGTTAACAACAAATGGGATAGTGTTTTGGGTTTTGAAATAATTATAAAAAATACTTGAGTAAAGGGTTGGTAAAAATATGTCAAATACACCTATAGATGTAGGGTGGTGGCTATGCCATGATGATCACATTTCCCGGTATATAAAGTTAGTTGGTGGGGTGGGTATTGTGTGGAATCAAGTAGAATTATGTGTTTTCCTAAATAGATTCGTTATATCAAAAAATTCAAATTTTGTATAGCATAAATAAATTCTTCTAGTATAACCAAGGTTCAAAATATCGGTATTGGTAGAAATATCGAGACCTTGAATTTGTGGAAATATCGATGGATACTTCGATATCGAATATTGATATCTGTAAATTTAAAAAATTATGAAAATTTAATAACAAACTTTTAATTAATAAGTTGAACAATAAAAATAGAGAAAATTTTACATTTGTGATATTAATCGATATTTATTGAAATGACCGATATTTTTTGATATTTTCCCTTTTTTTTCGATATTTTACAAATATTATGCTCAAATTTTACAAAAGTACAATTGAAATTGATATTACATACTGATATTATCGTTATTACCAATTTTTTTAAGCTTGATGGATTTAGAAAGTGTTATACATTTTTTTTAATGAAGGTAAGCATTTAATTCGAGTCACAACAACTAAGGTTAGATTATTACAAAGTAAAATAGATTTTGAGTCAATTTTCAGCAGCATCATTTATTTTTGTATAGAGAATATAAACTAACACTTTTTCAGTTTAAATATTATCCACTTTTTCAATATTTAGTTTAGGATATTAATTAGGGTTTAGGGTTTAGGTTTTAGGGTTTAGGTTATTTAGTTTTTATTATGTATACGTCTTTATTTGCTATTTTCCCCAGAAATCCACATATGTCCACATATAATAAATGTATAAACTATTGTTGAATATGTGAATTGCTTTGTTGTTGTCATAAATGTTACTTTAACGGAAAACACAGAACAAACTCTCGTAGAAATGTTAAAATGAGCACATTTTAACATTTTCATTTGAATAAGATCAATGTGTCGAAATAACACATTATTCCACATAAATCCACTAGTTTTTTATTTGGAAAGCGTAATTTCCACATGTTTCCCCAATTTGCTTTAATTTATGAAGTATCCATACATGTCATTTTAAAATGAGGACTTTCGATGTTCGAGTTTCAATGATAAGAACATAAATTGATTCGTAAAAGAGTATTCCACATCATCAATCCAAAGTTTTCTTAATTTGAAAATTGTAATTTCCACATGTTTACATCCATGATTTCCTACAACTAATGAACTCTCCATACTTGAAACGGTAAAATGAGAACGGCTGATTGCTCGCTTTTTAATATTAACATATGCATGTAGAAATAAAATATATTTCCACATCAATCCACACAATTCTACTTCAGTCCACACAATTCCACATCAATCCACATGTCTTTAATCAGAAATAAAATGAGAACGTTTGATTGCTCGCCTTTTAATATTAACATATGCATGTAGAAATAAAATATATTTCCACATCAATCCACACACCTCCACATATATATCCACACAATTCCACATCAATCCACATGTCTTTAATCCACATAAAATGAGAACCTTTGATGTTAGCCTTTTAATATTAACATATGCATGTAGAAATAAAATATATTTCCACATCAATCCACACAATTCTACTTCAATCCACACAACTCCACATATATATCCACATGTCTTTAATCCACATAAAATGAGAACCTTTGATGTTAGCCTTTTAATATTAACATATGCATGTAGAAATAAAATATATTTCAACATCAATCCACACAATTCCACATCAATCCACACAGTTCCACATCAATCCACATGTCTATAATTCGAAAAATATAGTGTCCACGTGTTCCCACGATTTCTTACAACTTATGAACTCTCCATACTTGAAACAGTAAAATGAGAACGTTTGATGTTAGCCTTTTAATAATAACATATACATGTAGAAATAGAATATATTTCAAATTCAATCCACTTGTTTTTAATTCGAAAAATGTAATTTCCACATGTTTCCACATTTTCTCCACAGTAACATGACATGAAATATTGTAAAATTTAACCAGTATTAAATTTAGACTTTATCCATTTAATCTAAATCATGTCTTAAATACTTAACATATGTCTAATTGCAAGATAGAATCAGAAGAAAATTAAATTTAAAATATATTAATCATCATTACAACTACAATAGATAATAATGTCATCATATCATTTGTTCAGCTGTGATATCCTATATATATCTAAACACAAGTACTGACGATAGAGGGCAGTTTTTTTCACATCAATTTCCCGGAATGAAATACCAGAAATTAAACACTAAAAAAACTTGAGGCACATCACACCACAATCGTTGTTATTCAACTGACCAGGGGAGTCAGGGCTAAGAGCAACACGGTAAACTTTATTACCACCAGACATATCTCCGAGAGCTGAAGCAAATAATGTAAATTCCTCCCTCTTATTCTAATTCGGAAAAGATACACACAACGAATCGTACACTTTGATCATGGACTCTCGAGACTGAATTTCAAAAAGAACTCAGTGGTTATCATTTATACGAGTAATACCGAAAACACTGGCTGTTTCTGCCCAACTTAGTCCCCGTCCGTAAATGGGCAGTATTCCCTCTAGGTAGGGCATGAGAAGTCAACCCCTTGAACTCCAATCAAATTTGTTTTTGCTTGTATATTTCCCCGGTACCCTGGATTCTAATGCAAGCCTAAGCAAGGAATCCTGCCAAACAAAACAAAATGGATTACCCAGGAAAAAATCTAAAGGTATAAGTGTATCGAAGAAAATGTTGCATTACACCCTAAAAAATTATGAAATTTTCAAGTAGAAAATAGACTGTCTTACCCAAAATGCACCATCTACAATTGTCCATTTAGGTTTAAACATTTATGGTCATTTTCTAACCTTCAGCATCACAACATGCATCAAGATGTCGAGGTTCTACAAGAATGACAACAGAAGATTTAATGGGGTTAAACATCTTATAACAAAAACGTAAAAAATAATAGCATAGACTAAAGAGAGGTTTGATTAATACCCATATACTCAACCATCCTCTTGGAGACCAAATATTCTTGAACCAAATAGCGTCGAACGATCTTCGGCTATCGGGGAGGAGCAGGACACTAAATGAAATAGGGTTCTTCCTTCGTCTAAGAAGAGCACCAAAATCATTTAGTTCCGACTTACTGTACGTGTAAAACGGCCAGTATTTCCCATTCTCTCCAATTTCAGAAATAATGTGTTCCATCCTATCCAACACCATGGAGACCTCCTGTGCGCTAGGCTAAGCGAACAAAAAACAAACGGTATGAAATCAATATGAAACTATTAATTACACTATGTCAAAACCACAAAAAAACATTAAAGGACCTGTTGCGGCCAAGGAATCCTACGCTTCGTCGGGTCTGTGAACGGGGAGATTGTGCATTTACCAGGCAGCTTATGGCGAGGAGGTCGTATTGCAGTTTGTTTCTTTAAAAAAATTACGAGCTTGAGTGGAAGGACAAATAGCATCTTCATGAAGGGAAAACTGAAAATGCAGATATGTAATCATCATTTAGCTAAAAATATCTGTAAATTCAGTGAACATAAACGGTTTAAACAACGTACCTCTATTCCATCACCGGATGTATCCACCTCCAATTTACTACGACCTGTGACATCCACCAACGTACTCGCATCGGCTCCATGCACAACAGGACTCTCATGTGCTACATTTTGTGCTTTGGAGGATGGTTGTACGATGTTGAAACAAAATTGGAGTTTGCCTCAGAAACAATCATAAATATAAGTTAGAAATAATATGAAATTATCAAACCTCTGATGAAATGTTGTCTTGTGCAGTAGTGATCGGTGGAGAGAACAGTACAATTGCTTTGCATGGTGACACCTGCCGCAATTTAGTTAGTTGAAAGTTTATGAAGCCAACATAACTATTTGAAGAGGTAAATTGAAACTTAGAAACATTTTACGCTAACCCGTGTTGATTCAATCTCATTCCCTGGGGCTGTGGCAGCATCTACAGGATGTGGAGTTTGATCATCCATTCCAAATTCAGTCTCCCTCGCATCTCCAGATTGTGATTGTGGTGTCTCATTGGAAACTAGATGTGGAATTGGATGGTCATTTGATCCTTCATCCATTTCAGCAACTCCACAATCTTTGGCATCTCCGCTTTCCAGGGTCTCGTGTGAAAGTGGTTGTCTTGTTTGATGATCAAGTGATGCCTCATCCAATTCAACGCGGCCACAGGGTTCTGCAAAACCACCCTCTTCATTGGAATATGATTGTGGAGTTTGATAGTCAGGTGATATTACTTCATCATCATGGGAAACTGACTTTCCCTTGTCGTTTCCAAATAAGGTGTTGGGTTCCACACACTAAAGAAAATTTAATTTATTTAATAGTTAAAATAGAGAATAATATAAAAATGTTAACAGAAATTGTTAGTTGAAATAGAGAATTAGATCAAAATTGTACCTTATCAGGTGTGTCTTCACTGTATGTTGCCTCCGCAGGATTCACCGAAAACTGTTTTGTAAAACTTTTGTAATTCCCATCACTCTGTTTTTTATTGCTTTTGAGAAATTCAACTGCAATTTTAATATCCTTCACCGACTCTTCAAACTTCTTCTCCATGTTAACTTGATAAGCCTTCATGGACTCTTCTAACTTCTTTTCCATGTTAACTTGAAAAGCCTTTATGGACTCTACAAAATTCTTTTCCATATTAATTTGATAAACCTTGATCTCCTCCAGTATTTTTTTATTTTCAACACTCGAATTCTCCAGCTTCAACAACACAGACTCAAACCTTTTACCAAATTCACCTTTGGACTCAGCCTCAAACAATTCTTCGTCTTCTGACTCAGACTCGGAAACAGCTCATTTATCTACAGATGGCCCAACACTAACTACACAGTACTTTTGCTCCCACTCTAAAGCACTAGTATACTGTGTACTCAAGTTCTCAAAATCTGTAGGCATCAGCCTCTGATGTACAACCTATAAAATGATGAGTAACATGTAGGTTAAAATTAAATAATAAAACATCAATATGTGACCAGAAAATGAATTTGCATATTGCATACCTCTTCCGGAAACCTTGAACTAGCATCCAACCGATTACTCAGCAGATTATACTTGGGGTTACCAATAGGAGACCAGAGTAGCATCCTAGGTCGCAAATCGGTATCAATGGTATCACGTTGAACAGAATTAAGATTAGCAACTCAGGGCATTGTTTCAAACGCCCAGTATTGAATTGCAGTAACGAAACCATAACAGTCTATTACACAACCACCAACACTTTTGTCACATCTTTTTCTCTTCTTCTCCAACTTCCTACTTCTGTATTTATCAATATTTACCTTTACAGACAACCTGCTCCTAACATCTTCAACTAAAAAATTATAAGCTATTGTCCCCCATGGGAAATCATTAAACAAACTGAGATCATCCACAACATTGAAAAATGACATGTCAACCTTAGCATTTTGCCTATGTTTGACAAGGAAGAAACCGTACACAATCAATAGGTAAGAAACTTTCAAGGAATCTTCAGATGTTGGGTCTACTTCTTCAACAAAAATTGTTTTGATCGTACTAAGGAAGACGTTTGACCCATACTCCCTAAAGTACTTGTCATACAGTACTGAGTGAGATGGGAGAGATGCTGGTCTTACCCCAAATCGTAAACCAGTTACTAGAGCAAATTCAAGAGGTCAAAATTTACATACTACGCCACCGACATTTAAATTTACATCGTTTGTTAGCATACAAGAAGAATCAACACACTTTAAAAGGTGCGTGATTAGATGACCATGGAAATTTTGCTTCTTCAAATGTAAGAAATGTCCAAAGCAGTTTTGTTCAAACCTCATAATGTTATCGGCCGATAATCGTCCTTTGATAAGATCTATTAGCGAGAAATCAACTCTAGACTTTAAACACAAGTTCGACATGAAATGTACCTATAATATTTTTAAAATAAACGCATTAACATATGTCAAAAGCAAGCAAGCAGTTCAAATGAATATCAAACAGAGAGTAAACTGATATTGCAAACAGATGATATTGTAAACTCATTTTCAGCAGTACAGAGTACAATTGGAATTGAGGTTACAACTAACATTCTATTCATGGACTTAATTGGGGAGAAAATAAGTTGAAAAAATACAAATAAAAAATCACACAATTGTGTAACCTAATTTCATAGAGTTCCCGCAAAAATTCACAAGTAACCCTAGTTCAAGAATAGGCTAATGAGTATTCAAAGTCGAATTATACACAACAAGATATCAATTTCACAATACCATAGAATAAAAGGTAAAGAAAAACAAAAGGACAAGAATCAAACGTGCCTTGATATCAACTACAGCAAAGAAGCAACGGAAAAGAATCACACAGCTGGGGGAAGCTTTTGGGACAACTCACTCAACTGGTCGGAGCTCGCGCAGAAGCCGGAGATGGATTACCGGAAAAAAGCGCCGAGCAAGCAAGAAGAAGGAGAAGAGCGAAGAGTTTTTTTGGTTCAAGAATTCAAAATTTAGGTCAGGTTTGATTATGTTTCGGGCATGGACAAAATTGATCCAAGTTAATTTGATTAAGGGCATTTCCGTCTTTTTACATGTGAATTGGCTAGGAAAGAGTTTTTGTAAATGGTTAGGGCATATTCGATATATTAGGTATACACCTGGGGCTTTTTTCACAATTGCCTGTTTTTTAATTCCAACTTATACTCTACTGTATCTAAGTTCTTGGACTGTCACGTATTTAAAAGAGCCACTAGTAACCCGACATGACATGAAGATATAATTTAGAGTCCATGTTGTAATATTTATTTTAATATCTTATAAACTCTGTTAAAAAAATAATTAAATAAATTAATTTCACACTTCACTATAAGTTCGATTTTTTAGATGATATAAAAAAATCTCATGGTAACCAAGTCAAAAGGCTCATGCCCAGACAAAAGATCCTCGGTTCGATTATGAAATTCTTTCAAACTCTAACATTATATGAGTTGTTTTTATAGTTTATAAGATGTAAATTTTAAATAACTTATAAGGTGTTAAGTATTTTTAACATATAAAATTTATACGTTTGTTGATAATTTATAGTATTAAATAATTTTTAACTTCAATTTTAATATAAGTTAATTATTTTCTTTATGTTGAGATGGGGTAGTGAGGGCCGGGATGATAAGTTGAGTTATCTCAACTTATTTTTGAAACTTATAAGTTGCGAAAGAACTTAATTTAAGGTCTTATAAATTATTATATATTTTATTTTACTAAACATTTTGAAGGAGCTTAAGTAAGTTATTTTAATGAACTTACGAATTCAGCCAAATTGACTCTTAGCATTCAATTTCCATCCAAGAAAATAAATTTAAGTGAAGTCGAGGTTTAACTCTGTTCATGTAATTCTACAAGAAACGAAAAAAAAAAAAAAAAAACTTCTTCAAAAGCATCATTATTTAACAATATTTATATCAAACATTTTCTGATTTTTCTCTGTTCAATTCCGTTGTGTCATATTTTATATTTCAAATATGTATTCCACATCTCCTGAATTTTAAGTACATAGACCTAAAATCATTGCGATTATTCAACTATCTTTAAATATTCAACATGTCATATATCAAGTATGAAAATACAAAATCGAACACCAACAATGACCTATAATATCATTCGGGTTTCTCTCGCCGCTTCCCAGGGAGTAGGAAAAGACAACTTACATAACTAAGAATGAAGAGGGTCACCTTTAAAAGCTTCCAAATTTGTGATATAAACTAATGCTAAACGTAAATAATTAACCCTAATTCGCATTTCAATGCTCTCTTAAACAAACCCGGCACGCATGATTTATCTAAAATGATTTGTTGTATAATTTACGAGCTATTGCACTAAAGTAAATATTATATAAACTGCAGGCTCTCTTGTCGTTTAAAAAAAAATGTGTACGATGTGAGAAGCTGTACAAATAAATTTATACAAAAATAGAATTCAATAAAGTAAACATGAAACCCATAATTGATTTGGGTCTCACAAAAACAAAATCTTGGAAAGTAGTCCCTCACATTCTCATTTGTTATAAACATAAAAACATGATACTATGATTTACAACATACATACCAAAGATTAAATGAGCCAAAGCACTGGACAACGCGGTCGAGAGCTAAATACGAAATGTTATTCATCGTCTGCAACAAGCCCACTAATTCGATGTTTCCTCTTATCAAAAACAGCTCTGAACGACTCATGCTCAGCACGCAATTGTTCTTGGAATATGTTTCGCCTTCTTGATTCCCCACTATGTCTTTGGGTGAGTTTCTCTTCTTCGGGTAGGGGATTCGACTTCTGCATATGATGGAAACTAATTAGAAATGTACAATAAAAGGGTAACTAGATCAAATTCTTGAAACTCAAAAGAAGCAATGATATGTCAAGATTGTTTGTGGTATGTTTGATTTGAGAATTCACTAAATTTTAAAATCATGATAAATAGTAATGGTGAATGTTTATTTTGAGATCGAATAAGTTTTATATGAAAATGGTTCATAATAAGTTTATCATGAAATTGTTTTAAAGTATTGAATATTTGACCAAGAGTATCGATAATCTCATAGGAATATCATTAATCTGGGTTCAAATTTTTTTGCAACAATTACAATATAATACCACCGACCCTGATTTATGATACTCCTGGTGAAATTATTGATACTTCTGGTCAAATATTCAATACTTTAATATAGTTTCATGTTAAACTTATCATGAACTATTTTTATATAATATTTTGCCTTTGAGATCTAAGCAGAGGGTAAAATTTAACTGATCAAAATCTTCAATCATAGTGGCAATAATGGGTCATCAGGGAGAGTATGATGGAGAAAAAGATGGTGTGTGTAGAATTTATAGGTATTTGTAGAGTAAGATGTATTGAGGGTTTAAAAACCGGATTCTAAAATCCCAGAGTAGAACCGAACTAAGATTTAGAAATCTCAAATCCAATTTTGTAATCCCGAATCAAACATACATATGCATTCTTCGAGTAGAACCGAACTAAGATTAAGGTTGGTTTTGCAGGTGAGACGAGAAAATCACTAAGTTATAGCAGAAATCTCACCGAGTTGTATCCTGACCCAGGACCAATGACCAAAGATACATTAGCATTTTTCCCAGCACCGATTGAAAAACCAATTCTGCCAATCTGAAAAAGGCCAGAATTCCACAACATTTAGATCTAAGCCTGAAGACTCTCGGGAAAGCAAATAATTATATTGCCAAGATATAATATATACTATGTTTTAACTTTGAGTGTGTGCATATATATATACACATAAAAAAACAAAGTATAGGGTAAAAATGGTTCATACATGAACCATTAAAGGGTATTAATTGTTTTTACTAAAGAGTGTTAGTTGTTTTCACTGAAGAGTATTAGTTGTTCACATGTATGAACCAATTTCGCTCTATACATACCCATATACATATATATATAGATGAATAATAAGTGTACAGTAATCACATTCATAATTACTGTGTCAATTTATAAGTGTACAGCGGTAAGGCTGATACTTCTTTTAGAAAAGGCAGAAATCAACTACTAAAAGGATTATACTGATAATCAACATTTATACTCAGGCAAAAAGAAAAAAGGGTAGTAGCATACCTGATCACCCCAACGCACAGATTTACCTTTCTTCTTGTATGATTTAATTAAACTAGAGAGGGCACTTGAATTTCCCCGGGGCACTTCAGTCCTGTAGGCATCATCATCTTCCAAATCATTTGACCACTTGCTCTTTCTGAGTTCTTTCATCACCTCCACTGCACATTCTTCTGCACCATCCTCTATCTTCTCATCTACAGATGGACCTAAATCCCCAAAGCAAATGTACATTATTGTACAATATGTAAACAACAGTCATTTTTGTCATATAAGATTAGATTACAGAGAAGAGAAGTGCAACTAGTAGGTGTGGAAGTGAGTTTTACCTTAAATATGCTATTTTTAAAAGATATACTCTAATTATAAATAATATAAAAATCTCTATTTATGAAAGTTATCGAGTCGAGCTCCAGTATTTCTAGCTTTAAATCAAGTTGAGCTTGAGTTTAAAAGATTTGAACTTGCTCAAGTTCGATTCGAGTTTCCAGCTTCGAGTTTTTTAATCGAGTCAAGTTCGAATTTGACACTACTCAACTTGACTCAACTCATTTACACCTCTAAGTGCAAGTGAAAGGCAATAAAGCTGACTCAGCTCCCTATTCACCCAAGTAAAATGAGTAAATAAAGAAGGAAAAAAAGAATATGCCAGGTATTATTATTGATACATAACACAAGTGATAAGCACAACAACTAGGAAAATAACAAGGGAGGGAGGGAGGGAGGGAGAGAAAGATCCAGGAAAAGAGGAAAAGATATCTGAAGCAATTGACAAACTACTCTATAAAAACCAATTGCTTGGATAGCACAGTACTATACATAGAAATTATTGCCATCCAACAGAAGGCTAACATTGTTGTATGTGAATACCACCATAATCATCAGCATACAACCCAATGCAACTTAATTATTGAATAATCATAAGACAAGTAAACAAATAACTCTTGTTTCTATCAAAAGAGACTTCATTTGGAAAGTGAGAAGGAAAACAAACGGATTAAAACATACCATCACTAGCAAGATCACCTTCAGAAGGTCTTGGAACCTTTCGAATGTGTGTATCTTCCGAACCAGAGGGATCACCGATATAATTGCCATCTTCTGTATCCATGTCAACCTGCCAGGTCGATCAGCAGTTATCACATTTTTCACATTTGACTGAACCTTGGGAGAGAGTTTCCTCTCTTTCAAATCTACCGTAGGTTCTTTTATAAACCAGCTCTTCATAGGATGAAGGTATAAGTAGAATACGGAATATGGCATCCATATATGCCCATGAACTTACCTCTTCAATTCCATTTTCTTCCAAATCATCTCCATGGAGCAATAACTGCCATGTAATCAGTTTATTAATGTCACAATCCAGAAGTTGCATCATAAAATTTGATCAATTTTGAAGAATTCTGATTTTTCCGCTCCTTATTAGACCATGGAAAGCAAATTAAACAATGAAAACCTTGATATCAAGCTTCATATACAAGGATGGAGCTTCCTCCCATTGATTAGCCATGTTGTGTATGTCACTCTGCGTAAAACCATGAACATTCCGTGCAGCACAGCCCTGAAATCCACAAGTGTGTAGAATATCTTAAATTATATCACCAATTTAGGATAATTCTCTGGTTTAGGTGGCAGAGTCCATTTTTGTAAAAAATGGGACATAAAGTGGATGTGACATAAAGTGCAACCTATAAAAAGTACTAGCATTAAGCATATGTACTCAACTCAACAAGGACAAAGTTTATATACCATTCTTATCGAGGATATCAACTCAAAAGACTTATTCTGATCAAGGATACAATATGTGATTCCCTGCCCCTTTACTACACGTGGTTTCTTCAAAGTTAAAACACCACATTTCATGTTATTTAGGTTAAGTCTTTGTTATAAGTTTCACCACTTATGATTTATTCATCAGTCTCCTTCAGGTTTTACCACTTAGGCTACCTAGTCTAGTTAGAACATGAACAAACAGGTCCCATTTCAAAGACACAATAACTCACCACAGGATCCTTGTAAGTGGCTTCTAGTAAATAGACTTCATATCCCGACCTCTGCAATAAAGCAAATAAAGATGAGCAAGGCCAGAAACAGTAGAAGAAACCACTTTATTCGATACTCAGCCACGGCTTTAAAAGCTAACTAAAAAAACTAAACATTAACAGACACTAAAAGCACAAGCAGTAAGAGAAAGTTAGCATCTTCAAGAATGCAAACCAAATGAAATGCTAAATAGATGCAACAATCTTAATCCAAAAGTATTTGTATGTGATGCATACATCAAATACAGTCTGCATGGAGCCTACATAATGTCATGCAACTAGTGTGAATAGAAAATGAGAAACTTGTGAACAGAAGAGGACTTGGGTAGACCAAAATATGCCCAAAGGAAGGGCATGGTCTCCTGACTCTCCCAAGACATGCAAATATATTTAAAGTAAATAATATAATTGAAATTGGATATTACATCAAAGTTACTACCAAGTGAAAGGAAAATGATACATGAATAGCAGATTTTCCACATTCAAACTACATTAAAGAAAAATTAGATATAGTGATCCAGAAAACTGAGACCCCAAATTCGCGATCACAAGGTATAATGTGCATCCAGAAAATATAATGAGAACCAGATGTCAGAATCAGCAAATGGAATAATAATATGCTGAAATACAAAAAAAAAAAATCAAAACAAAACATGATAAAATAATTATATACAAAAATCTAACATGAAATGACCCTATAAGCTCATAAGGGTGAAATCAGAAACCGTGCAGTAATACTTACTGATACGGATCTAAAATTAATTATTAATCTTCTTCAACAACCCACAACTGACTCAAAAAATGAAAATCTAAATCCAAGGAAGCCTTCTTAGATTGACCAATGTAAAGATCAGCAACTGGATGCCAATCACTAAATCTGATCATTTGATCACAATATAATAATAAATGGGAAACAAAAGAAAGATAACACTTTAATCACGCTTTAATATAACTGGGATGTGATATTCCTCAACTACGGGAAATTAACCATCTGATGGGATAAATAAATTTTAACACCAATACACAAAAACGTAAAGCCAGCTTTTGAATATGGCAATTTAATTATCACAATAGTTGCACTAAAATTTATCAAATATTCACTTCGTCAAACAAACTGTTATAACAGAAAAATATGGTAAATATAATATGAGGTACATGAAGCAACACATTAGTAAACTTTTTTATTGATGAAATAAATCTCATTAATTCCCTTCATGGCAAGTTCTCCTAAAGAGGACGGCAGATGACAGACAACTTATACAGCAAAAGCAATTACAATATACATGAAACTTCACTTTCAAACTAACTTCAAGTCTTCACAAATTAATTCCAAGTTGTTCCAACAAACTTCAAGATACAATATTCTGCACACTATCAGATGTATGTTCATGCACACGTGTTTTAATTATTGGAGCCATGTGATAAATAGATGAAGAAGAGCTACAAGAGCTCAACTTGCAATGATACATTATAAAACTTGACCACCAAAATTCTAAATACTAAATGTTAAAATAAGAATCCGGGAAGTCTTGCCTGAGCCCATCTTATGTATAAGACATGATACTTCTGCAGGTTTTTGTAATACTCAAGTCAAGCGTTAAAAGTATCACATCTTATGCACAAGACCATAACAGTTATTGTGATAAGAATCTACACGAGAAACTTTGGTACTGACATGGTTTCTAAGACCTTTTAATCTGTTGGATTCCCTGGGAACCAGTAGAGATTGAAGGAACTGGAGGAAATTACTTAAGTCCAAGTGGTATGGTTAGTAAAATACTCTGTTCACTGAATACATTCATTGTGCATAACAGATTTAGCTTTAAATGTAAAATGCTGCAAACAGATGTTCACAACAACATCGTCTATAATACTTATACAAAATATACAAATAAATGAAATTAGACCTTTAGGTTATTTTTTATTTGCGATTGCAATATCTAAATACCGTTCTACTTTAGGGTTTTAGTATCTGGTTTTTAAAAATCCAATTCATTCACCCAACAAATACCATTTTTTTCAACCCCATTCCCTCCAATGACTCATTAATGCAAATATGATTTTTTTTTCTCTTCTTCTATTTATAGTTTTCCACACTTTTTTCCTCACTGTAACAACTTCCACTGAAAGACACTAATAATTACACAATCATCCAATCATTACAGTTACAATAAAAAATAATATAATAATACAACATTAACACATCAATTTTACATATAATTAACCCTACCCTGCTTAAATCTCAAAACAAACACGCACCATTGCTATTTATCAGGATTTTGAAATCTAATCCACCACATTTCAAAATCCACTAAATCCCAAATCAAACATACCCTTATATTATTCCCAAAAAAGAGAACTAGAATACACACCGAGAGGCCGCCTTATATAGAAATTGAGGGTATACCTTTGCAGTTGCCCAAAACTGAGCAAAATCAGCTACCCGCAGATTGCGGTCATCCACTAAGACGAGGCACAAATACCAGCAAGAAAAGAGTCAATTGCCGAATAAACTGCATCTGTTGTTAGTGAAACTGAAGGCGGTGCAAAGGCACTGCACCACCACTTAACTTATAATTGGATTATTATGCCTTTCAACTATTTTGTGTGCATACTAAATCTATGATTATCAGATTTTCTTTTTAGATCATCTTCAAGAACTTGAAAAGCATTTCCGTAGAGAAACATCATAGTCATGTCCATACATGCATAAGCTAATCTGACAAGTGGCACCATGTAAGAGCTACAACTACAACAAAAAGCATCAACATGACTTCTGTTATAAAAAGAAAAGCAGCATTATCAGCGAAATAAAATCTAAATGAAGTGCACACCGTTGCATCACAAAGAAAATGAAGAAACCAATGATGCCAATGCAAGCTATGTCTTAATAAACATTATAGGAAGCAATAGTCAAGCTTTTATGGCCCAGAAATAATTAAAAATTTAGAATTTCAATTGTGGTCCTCCACAGAAAATTCATACCAATTACAAAGGGGAAGGCCCCGTCATCGAGGGTCTTTTTAAATGCCTTCAACATGCTTGACCGGTAAGCCTGAAAGGTAGGAACAATATCAGAGAAAAGCTCAAAATATGAATGCAACTAACAAACAGGTCAGGACAAACTATAGAAACTACAGCTCCTTTTGAATGAAGTTTTAGTCTGATAACGAGAAATCTCGTATGGATATGCAGATCATAGATTCTATCCTTGTGCAAGCTCTGCAATGAGTCAATGAGTAACCTTTGCTCTTGCAAATAGGTACAGTCAAAGGAATCTCATCTCTTTGGTAACTATATTTTTTATTTCCCTAATAGAAATTTGCATGCTATTTCTTTAGGAGATAAAACGGGAAGGCATTAGTCACAATACAGCTAAGGCAAAAATATCTGGTTATTTAAGAAAAACACAGACCCAGCAATGAAACCCCACTCCAGTATATTCATGCTACAGTCGAACAGACCTAAGATTACCAAAACCACAGAAATTGCATTTTAATTGAATGTTTACTTCATTGCTAAATGAGTAGAGTATCAGAAAGAAAAAAAGAAATAAAAAGTAAAGGGGCCACATCTCGGCCCAAAAGGAGGAAGGGCCTAAGTCCCAAGTCAAAAACTGAGCTGTAACCCAACACAAAGAACTAATCTAAACAAAGGCCAAACTGCTCCAAGGTATAGGCCAAGTCGTGGCCAAAATTCAGAAGTCAAGAAAAAAAAAAAAACAACCACCACCACCTGCATGAGAACCAAGAGAGCCCCAACCCATGCAAACTAGATGGCTGCATGTAAAAGTGCCCTTATCAATCTAAGGGGGTTTTCACATTAAGAGAATCATAACCTCATATCATGCTACAGATGTGATCTAGCATTTTTTTTGTGGGGGGTGGAGGGGAGCAATTTATGGATATTACACTTGTCACTTGCAATAGATTAATTATGCAGACTGCATTGAAATCTTAACAGAAAAGCCAAATCAAATGACTAGTCAGACATTCACAACAGTATGATTTCAAATTAGACCAAATTGGAGAAGTTAAACTAAAGGATAGCTCTAGCACTTCAAAGGAATTTAATGGTCAGTTGCATTTCTGAACTATGTACTGCCCCAGCTAAAGGCCACAGCTGAATATTACTCCCTAGTGAACATTTGAATATTAGCTCACCTCAGTTCACGTGCTATGAGGTACAAATGCTCTCACAACTTAGAATCGTCTAAGTGAACACACAGCAAACTAGAAGGTCAATTTCTGCATCTTTAATATAAAACTAAGTGCTAAATTATGGACCACTGATACTTGAAAACAGTATTCAATAGAAAATCAGATCATTGGTTCACCTCTTCCATCTCAGGTTCATAACAATACTCCATCACCTTCTTCACAACTGGTTTTTTCCCTCTCGCTGAACCAGATGACCTTGAACCCTCATTCTCCTCAACCTGTAAACAGTAAACAGAATATGTATATTTGAATCATGCAAACATGTCACCACTGGATTTTGCAAGTCAAGTAATGTATAATGCCATGTAAAGGAGATTCAGTAATCAGTAATACAAGAAACCAAAGGAGCTTCTTTTATGACAAATACAAAGACATTAAAATCACCTTTTCCACCTCAGCCATGAAATACTCATCCATGGAATGAATCCGGGGAGCAGTGCCACCATTTTCAACCTCAAGGTCACGCAAAATTTTTGCCAAGTAGCTTTTACCACTCCCTGAAAGTCAAGGGTGAAAGTGTCCACATAATTAATTTATGTGCACAGTGAAAAAAAAAAGCAGTAACAGAAGAAGCTAAGCCATTATAGTGTATCTAAATCATATATTGTCATTGTGTTCATCAAGACAAATGCTCTCATTAATATTTAGATTTAATGTGAAAAGGCCAAAAAAAAAAAAGAGGTGGCTGAATAATGAAACAGTTATGTTTATTGAATGATTCATTATCTTCATAGATAAACAAGAACCTGGAAGTCCACGCAGAATAATGACAATATGATCTGGGCGGTTCGCACGATGTGGATGCTTTAAAATGTGAGAGGCATCAATAACTTTTGGCTTGTCTAATGAGTGATTCCTTGAACCAAAGCCTTCACTTTCTCCATTAAAAATCTTGGGTGAAGCCATCTTAGCGGCTTGAATTTCCTGAAAGTCAAATTATTAGAATCTACAGAGAGTATTTCAATGTATCATCCAAAAGAATATAAATCATCACGTTACATGTAAAAAAATGTGAGATATACTCCCAGTACTTCAAAGGAAACCCATATTCCAAAACAACATGTTGCAGCCAACTCAAGAAACTAAATTGATTTACATTCTATGGAATCCCCATCAAACCTTCTGCTCCTAACTATTATAAAAGCACAGGAGAATTCCTGGTCTAATTCCCTGCCCAGAATTGGAAAAGTTTTTTCCTTTTTTCTTTGTCTCACTAAAATCATCAAACAATACAAGTTAATAAAAGGATAAAGGGGATTCCAGTACACCAGAGGGAAGCTTTACATAATCACAATTAGGGAGAGAACATGCAGTAACATGTAACATACGGAACTAGTATACAGAAACCCAAATAGTTCATCAAAAAACGCATTGGTCGTTAAAATCTCGCCCAATATGTTAAAATAGTGCTGTAATACAAATGTCAAACACACAATTACTAAAATTCAGCTGAGTAAGAGATACACAAAAAAAACAGACAACGCTATAAGTGAGTGTCTAATAATTACAAATGGATCTAGGCATCTAGCTTAATAAAGTTAAATATCAATATAAATCAATAAATAGTAGCAACAGGTGCTTTAGGGAATTTAAAATAACAAGGTGCAACAAGCATGTTCTTAAAAAAAAAAAGGTAAAGAATGACCAGTTTCAAACAGTGCATCTAATGGTTCAAGTATTGACTCATAGTTTACAATTAGACCATTATTATTTCCAGGTTTGAAATCAGCCAACAAACCAATCATAATCAGGTGGTGAGTTCAATTAAAATCAATTTAGCTCCAAATAAAAAGGTCTAAATCATTCATCATTGACTAATGAAAATTATAATTCCCAAGAAGAAAGGTGGAGCTTATCGAATATTTCTAGGTGATTTTAATAACTCCATATACTTTAACCTGTGGATATATTAGCATCTTAATTATTCACTGATACCACTTTAATAACATAATTTACTTGAGCACTTAGTAAAAAATACTTAGCCCATTTGACTACAAAGAGACTCATCATCCTTATTCCATGCACAAACATTTGAATTTAACCAAACAAATTGAACCATAACCTATAAGTTCTGATTATGCTTAATAAAGCAGCTGAATCTGAATAAGCAAAAAAGGTCTTGATCAGTAGCACACCTGTGGATAATAACCTCTCGAGTTCGGAGCTTCAGAAACCATGGTATATGGGGATTGGAATGAAGATGGAACAACAGACTCTGCGAAACGAAACCTTGGTGGTTCCACAGGAAGCGGTGGCGGAGGGGAAGTGGGAAGCGGAGGATGTGCCTTAAACCCCTGAAGATCGTGCAGAGGACGCCCAGTATCACTCTGATTGGGACTATAATAAGCTGATTTAGGCTCCATTCGATGTTGTTGTGATGCAGGGGATTGCAAGAACTGATTGTTGAACGCCCGGCTCTCCGTGGAAAAACTTCTTCCCCGTTCTTGGTAAGCTGCATCATCATATGACAAAGTTTCATGATTTCCTCTTGGCCGTTTGATACTATTATACCCATTAACTCCGGAAACACAATCTCCATAACCTTGATCGCGCGCCACATTACTCTCGTTTTGATTATGAAGTGGTCTCCCGAACTCTACACTCTTGTTGTCTACATAATTCACATCTAAACCATGACTCATAGCTCCATGATCACGAATCAGTTTCAATCTCCTCTCATCTTCCGCCAACGGAGCCATAAAACCGTCATTCACACTATCGATTCGCATTCTCTTGACGCCAATTTGACAACTATCATCGTAGTTCAATCCAGGATTTGAGTTGATAAAGTAATCCTTGCTAAAATTGTGGTTGGCATTCCACGGCTGAGGTCGAATATGGGTCGGAGGCAGCGGCGGGTAAGGATTAACAGTCGGAGGCCCTATATGGTCGACGAACGGATCATAAGATGGTGGCGGTGGCGGCGGCGGGGGAGCGTGGAAGAATTGATCTGGAGGCGGCGGAGGGGGTCTAAAATATTGTGGAGGAGGGGGAGGGCAGAATGGGAAGTGGGAATGTGAGCAAACGGGACAAAAATTGCCAACTGGAGGTCTCGAACGCCATGGATACTCCATGTTTCAGCTTATAGGTAATTGAATTTCGGGAATTTTGCAGAAAGATAGCTAGGGTTTGATGCGAGGAAGAAACGTAGTGCAAACGATGGATTTTCAAGAAAACGTGAAAACTCGTAGAAAATTTCGATTTTATTTTTCTTAATCTTTCTTTTTTAGCGCGATCTAAGAATATTCGAGTAAAGATTTCAACGCCCAAGCCCTTTGCAATATCACTCTATAAAAAATATCGTAAGTCGTAACCACAGTTTAATGGCAGACCAAGAATTTTATAGGTGGGAGTACGATTTGTAGATAATTTTAAGGATTAATTGCAAATAAAATTACAATATTTTCACTAATTGCAATTTAATTCAAATTTTTTAATCTCAAACAAAATTCCAACTTCACATTTTGTTGCAAATTTAATCAAATTGTAGATTTCAATTTGCCAGAAAATGATGATAAATTATGTGTTGTCACTCGAACCAATCTAAACATATTAATATTATTAATTATTTATTGTCAGGTAAGTGTAACATTATTTTCGGACAATAAAAATTTTATTTGTTGGTTCGAATTGCAAATAAATGTTAAGTTCAATTTTTGTTTGTCAAGATTTAAAAGTATAGATTATATTGCAATTTGCGAAAATGGTGTGATTTAATTTGCAATTAACCCAAATTTTAAAATCTTAGTATATAAACAACATTTTATTTTGGGAGAAAAATTATTTATCATAGGGCAACTTTTTTTTAATCTTCTTTTTTTAAAATAAATTTATTTTGCCTAAAACGATTGACTTTGGGGAAAAAAATAATTGTCGAATGGTAACAAAAATTTGTCCTATAACTTTTGAGGTTTAGGATCACCGAATAGTTATTCTATTTCGGCCCGCATGGGCGTAGCTCAGCTGGTTCCTGGGTGGCAGATTGCTACAAGGACGTAGGATCGAGCCCTGGCAGCCGCAGTGTGGGAATTTTCACCATGATTTACTTCCTCCACCCAATCCTGTCGGGCCAGGGGGTGGGGGCCCTGGGGGCGAGGGTTTCGCCTTTTGCTACAAGTTATTCTATTTCGAATAAATATTTTATTAAATTTATTTTATTTATTATTTTTTACTTTTATGTATTATAAGCATTTATTAATCACTAGATTGGATATAATTTTATCTAATTTCTAGTTTGATTGGAAAGCAATAAAGGAAAAACAAATTCCATACCACCAATATATGTTTCATGATCAAATAAATAAAAAATTAAATTAAAACCAAGAAAGTGGTCGACATCTAGAAAATTTATTAACTGTCCTCTTATAACCAAAGTAAGAAACCCTACGAATTGCATAGTAAATCTACTACATCAGTGAGAATGCAGATGTGTCGATTTGTGGTTAATTTCATATATATGTCATTTAAGTGATTAGATTAGAACTCAAGACCTCATTAGCATTATTTATTATGTTTTTCAATTAAGCTAAATTACAAAACTTTACGAAACTTGAATATTTGTCGTAATAAGTATATAACTTGAGTTAATATCTTTTTTTATTCTTATTTTTTTTCACAAGATTTCAGTATTACTCTCCGATTATATGTCCACACATAAATATATAATGGTTAATATTCAGCTATTAAATTTATTTTCAAAGATTTTTTTTTCTTTATGTAAATTCTACTTTCTTTCTTCTTAAATTTTGGCAATATTATGTTTATTTTCTATGTATTGCAAATTGAAGCGTTCCAATTTTCAACGAGATTTTTTAAACTCCTAAAAGTTATTTTTGGTTTTTTTTTTCAAAGTTCATTTCGACAGATGATCTTTTTTTTTTTCTCTCTCTCTCAAGAATCCTCTCATCTTTCTTGTGGTATAGCGTTTATTGCATTTTGAAGGTGCATATTTAACAGGGGATGATGTGTCAATATAAATTATATGTTAAAATTTTAATTTTACAAACAACCCGCGTTTTCGCGGGGTACTTATCTAGTAGAATACATATACATCAGACACACAATGCAATTGTAATAGGGGGTTGTACCCCATGTCACTGGACCGAGTCCGTCTCACAGACAATGGCAACGGGTCGGATTTGAAACAGATTTGTCCAGTTATAGAATTTGTCTTTATTAAGTTGTTATTCGAATCAAGTAACTCGTGAGTTTAAGAAAGTATAAACTCACCTCGTGAAATAATCGGTTTAATAATAAATTAGTTCGAGCTCTACACATTAAGCTCATATTTAAGAATTTTCTTGTTATTTCATAATAGAATGATAATGACTAAAGAATACTTTTTTTTAACAGAAAAAAGAGAATTTATTTAACTCCAAGTAGGCCATAACTATAAGCAGTAGTTCGACCTATTAATACATGATTTTCTCATACAGAAGCTTTTGATAATAGCAGAAATGAATCACAAAACTCCTATGCTCTTCTCCCATCTTATGTGCTCCTATACAGTTAGCAGTTTACTTCTCCACTAACTTAGACCTACGGAATACAGGAGGATGGATTTTTAATCCACGCCTGGAATGACTTTACCCGAACATGTTCTGAATTCACTGATAACCACGACCAGATTCATGCTCGGGTTTCCTCCCATGTTTTATTGACATCTGGTATAATAGCGTTAAAGATGCAGTCGTTGCGGATGTTCCAAATGGCCCATATAACCCCAATCCAAAGTGTATCAGCAAACTTTGTCTCCTTTCCTGTACCGAAAATCAACCCATGTTGTGCGAAATGAGCGAGAGGTTTGACATGGGGCACCATAAGGATACCTAACCATTGGTAGCATTTTTCCCATATAGCAGCTGCAACCTTACATTGAAAGAATAAATGAGATATGTTCTCCTCTTCCAGTGAACATAAGTCGCAACTATTATTCCCTGACATCGGTAAACATCTACGCCTTTGCAGATTATCCTTTGTTGCCACTCTACCTTTTAGAATTTCCACACGATCGCCTGAACCCGCCTTGGTGCATAATTTTTCCAAAGTCTAGTATACATTTTCTTCCGTCCTGCTGCAGAATGTGAACATACGCCGCTTTTGTTGAATACAGTCCGTTTTCCGCCAAGCTCCATACCCATCTGTCCTCCACATCCTTTTGGGGATGAAATATGTCAATAAGAAACAGATTCTATATCCCTACTTCTAAGTTCCCTGCCCCATTCAAGCTCCCACACCCAACCTCCATCACCCCATCTCCCCATTTCGCTAATCGACTTCTCCTTTTGCGTACTCAATCTATACAACCTAGAAAACTTATCACACAGTAACGAATCCTCTAACCAACGATCCTCCCAAAACAAAGTATCCCTCCCCTCTCCCACTACCTTTTTAAAATCCTCGCACATTCCCCCTCCTCCCTCCGATTTTTCGTAAATCTCACACACCTCTTTCCACCAACCCGACAACTTATTGCAATTCCTCCCCCTATTTACGCTCACCCCTCTAATCCCTGATTCACTGCACCTCCCCCTCACCTCCCCATATTTCGATTTCACCACCCTTGCCCACAACCTATTTGGTTCGCTGTAAAACCTCCAAATCCACTTTCCCAAGAGAGCCTTGTTAAAAGACCCCAGATCTTTAATCCCCAACCCCCCAGATGGTTTTTCCTTGCACACCTCCGACCATTTTACCCACAGAATATTACTTTTATTCTCACTCCCACCCCACAGAAAATTGTTGTAGTTATACGTGAAAGTATGCTTTTACTTTGTATAACTCGTGTATCAAACACTCGTTTTATGAGAATAATTCTTTTATCACATTTGCTTTAGTTATGATTGAATGTTGAATTTCTATTGCAAACCGTTCTATAAATAGTACATGTTACATTGTAGTTAATGTGGTGATACCCGATCACAGAAGACAACATTAACAGTTTACTTGTAACTAAACGTACATTTTCACGACCTAGGTGGAATTGAACAATCCGCCGTGAAAGGTCGATGTGTAAGGCTCAGATTGGTTTGTCTTGACTAAGAGATTGCACTAGCACATTTAGTATGTGTTGAAGAGGTCCTACAGCGAGGATAAATTCTTCTGTTCTGAAAGGTGAAGAATTAGACCTCAGTGGTTGTTGATTTCTTAATCTCCGTCACTTAAATAGGACCGTGTGTGCTTAATAGTTACTGCTTTGATTCATGTTGGGTGAGAATCATTGCGACTTCGAACTTTGTGTCTTGGGCAGTAATATTAATCATACGACGGTTGCTAAGATTTAATACGGAGAAACGTGTGCGAGTACGGCTCGTGTGATTAGTCCCCTTGGTGGGCTCAGAAGTTTTATTGTACCAAATCTTGCAAGTGAAGAATTAGTTTCTTCGGTACGAATAATAATGTTGAGTTGTCTTTACTCCAAGGTGAAAGATGTTAATTAATTTAGAGCTATTCAGAAGCTTAATTAATTAATGGACTTGATAATCTTAAACACGGGAAATAATAACCGAGAGCCCATATTATCGTAATATGGATTAAGATGGATAGTGCAATATTAATTTATTAGTGGTAATAATTAATATTAATGGGCTGAATTATATTGGGGCTCAATATTGAAATTCAGAAGTCCATTAGGAGGTCCAATCTTAATTCTCTTTAAGGCCCCTCAAGTAGTCCAATAATGATAAGGTGGTTAAAATAAAAAGATAATATCATGCTGATTTTATCCTTGTATTTTCGAAAATTTTGAATGTTGGAGAGAAAAGATGTTGTTGATTTTCTTGGAAAGATATTATGGAAGATATGTATTCTAGGAATACAAGAATATCTCATATATTCAAGAAGATCCAAATCTTGGATTCTTCTCTACATGAATTTTCGAAAATTGACCCTAAATATGTAGGGTGAGATTTTTGTGGAATATTTTATTTTGGAGAAAAGAATATATGAGATATATTCAAGATTTCTTAGAGTCTAAGAAAAGATTTTTTCCAAGCCCAAATATACCTCAAAAATTCGGCCCCCTCATATTATAAATAGGGGATGATTATTTCATCCTCAAGTACATAATTCCATGTGTTGGAAAAATAAGAAGCATAGATATTTTTCTTTTTCCTTAGTTTATTAAATTACTTGAAAGCGTCTCCCACCGGCGATCAAGTGAGGTGAAAAGGGAAATACTTGAGAAGGTTTTGGGTTGATAGAACGAGATTATAATTGTCCCGTATATCCAAAGGCCAATACTACAAGAGGTACGTTAATCGCATATTTACTTGTTTATTCCGCCTAGTTAAATATGTGAAATTAATTCAACATGCATGATGATAATTAGTTGTTGGAATTATTATTTGAATTAATTAGGATTAATTCATGCTAGTAATAATTGTATTTAAATTCGTATTTAAATTTCATCCCGAATAGATTCCGGGCACCCCTATTTTCCCAAAAACTGGTATCAGAGCCACGGTTTCGGGCTCTGAATTTTAAATTGGAATTTTTAAATTGTTAAACATTAAATTGAAATTGGATAGTAGAATTGTTAGATCTTTTTTGCAGGTATCCAATTGTCATGGTTTTAATGTTGTTAATTTCATGCGTGTGAATTAATTGTTTTTTAATTCGATTCGTTCGAATTCATTTTTCTCGTGAGAAAATCCACGAGTAGATTAGTTGTTTTTATTTTGATTCGATCATTGTAATAGACTAGTCTAGATCTAGTATTTATTTTTTTGTAAAAATAAATTGTAACCGGATCGTGACGAAGAACGAAGAATTAAAAACGGCGTACCCGGACGACGCATACAAGCGTGGCGCGTGTATGGACGTAAAATCATGCAAGGGGTGAAGAAAACGAGGACGAACGGCGGAAAAAAACGGTGCACGGGGGTGCACGGCTGATTAGGCGTGAAATTGTCATGATTTGTAGCTAGAAACGCCCTAGTTTTGGTCGAATTTATTGAGTTTTTAGAGTCAATTGAGCATTATTTCTATACATTGATGAATTTTTCTCTTTGATGCTCATAGGTGAATAGAGGACGAAAAAGGGAGTTCGTAGGACTTTGAATCGACTCAAACGGATGCCCGGATGAGAAGATATTGAAGAAATACGATTGGTATTAGTGCGGACGAGGAAAAGTATTAGTTGGGATGAGTTGGAAGTCACTCGAGTGACTAGGTCGAGCGCCACCGCTCGAGCGCATTGCTCGAGCGCCTAAGACTTACAGAACTTTTCTTGCGCTCGAGCAGCTCGAGCGCCCAAAACATACAGTGCAATTTCAGCGCACGACCGGCTCGAGCGGAACCGCTCGAGCGATTGTGTCATTCGAGCTACACTACTCGAGCGGGACCGCTCGAGCGTTTTGCTCGAGCAACTTCGGATTTTTGCCTCCGGATGTGTATTTTCGGCCCACGAGTTCCCGTTTCGACCCGTGCCTATATATACCTCTTCCAAACACGTTTTGAAGGATCCCTGAACTTTAGAAATAATTTTAGACTTAGTTTTTGGAGAGGAAGGAGAGGAGCAAGCTTTATTTTACGTTTTGTTGAGGTTTTGCATACGAATTCTTAGTTTCTTTTCTTTCTTAGTTTCTTTTAATTAGCTCGATTACTTTTAACGCTTTAAACTTCGTTTTTATCAATTCAAATTTCAGTTCTTAGTATTTATTTCTTTAAACCCTAGTTCATGTTTGATATTATCGTTCTTCAATTCTTTATGTTTATGTTCGTTGTTTCTTCTGTTGCTTTTGTGTTTGTTAACGTCATGTCTAGCTAAAACCCTTGCATGCTTAGGGTAGGATGAACTCGTAGAAGTAGGTTGTGGGTACGTAATTAGAGTAACTCGTGACGTTAGGTTTTAATTCTCTTGGTTAATGAATTCTTATAATTAATCTGAACTTTACCTTTGAATTTAGTACGAAAGTGTTAGAGAGAGGACGACTGCATCACTCAATAACAATTAGTAATCTTAACGAGAAGGTTTAGGAAAGGTTAATTCATCTACCGGTTTAGCGAAGGAGGATGACTGCATCACCTTAGTTAAATTAGGGTCTCATTAATTGAGCACAATTCATTAACTTGTTAGTGGATTAGTGAAGTCGAGTGTTAGGGTAAAGTATTAGGGTTTAGAATCTTGAGCTTTCACCTTGCATTCTTAGACTTAGGTTAATTCTTGTTTGTCACATTTATTCTGATTATGTACCTGCTCCGTTAGTATACGTAGGGATTCTTATCATAAGCATCATCACTCATCATTAGAACACAACCCTTAGTTAATTTGCTTTCTTTAGTATTTAAGTTTACTTAGTTTATTTCAGTCTTTAATTTATTTTTTCAAAAAATCCAAAAACACGTTACTCATATTAACTACGACGCGTACATCTTCGGGGATCTATTCGCATATACACTATCCCCTGGGTTCGATAATACTTGGCCATTATACTTACTCTTACTACAGTGAACCCGTCCGCTTGCGGGTAAGCGACTAGTAGAAGTTAGTAAAATCGCTTCAAGTCAATGGCGCCGTTGCCGGGGATGGCGTTGTATGCTTTTGAATAGGACTTGTAGATAGCTTAGTAGTTAGTAATGGGTGATTTATTTTCTGTTTTTATTTGTATTCAATCGGCAGTTGCGTTTTGACCCTTCTGCTAGTGTGTCAGGTTTATGAAAACACGCTCACAAGGCAATACGAGCGAAGAGAGAATACCGTTGGACCCTGAGACAATAGCCAGAAGGAACCGAGCCTTCTTGAGAAGGATGAATGCTACCGACTTAGGAAAGGAACCAATGGATATAAATAATGAGTTGGACGATGCGGCCAACGATTTCAATCAGGCAGTAGACCGAGTTGAAGGCACTGGAGTTAGTGGTAGCCAGAATCAAATTCCATTAGGGGATAGCCAGAGCCTAAACCCGGATACACGAAACGTAGGGAATCCAGCTCAGAACCTTGTCCATAATCCTCATAACAACCCTGCTTACCCACAAAACCCAAATAACCCTTTTAACAACCCAGTATACCAACATTACCCATACCCACCTTATCCTTACCCACCATATCCATATCATCCACCTCCTGTCTACAACCAACCACCTGTTTACCCACCACCACCCCAACAAGTACCAGTACCTGCTGCTAATCCTCAACACGTTCCTCAGAACGTCGATCACAATATGGCTATTCGAGGGAAGTTTGCAGCGCAGCCACAGCGGTACTATGATGGAGTGGCTTTGCCTCCTGTTGAGGCAAACAACTTCTCGATATCCCTGGGGATTTTAAAGCTGCTCACCGAGAATCAGTTCAAAGGGGTGATCGGGAAGGAGAACCCTCACACTCACTTGAGGAGTTTTCTCATGATAGCCTCAACATTTAATTACAATGGCATGTCTGAAGATGCCAAGAGGCTTAGGCTGTTCCCATTCTCATTGACGGGAATAGCTAAGGAGTGGTACGATAATACGCTCCCGCGGGGAGGTATTACCACTTGGGCCGAGCTCGAGCGTCTGTTCCTCGAGCGATTTTACCCTCCATCTAGGACGATCAAGGCTAGAATTGAGATCTCATCCTTTCGCCAAAAGCAAGGAGAGGACCTACGTCAAGCGTGGGAGAGATACTCAAACATGCTGATTGAGTGCCCGCAGCACGGGTACAACGAGGGAGACATTATGGCATTCTTCTATAGTGGTGCCAACAAGGCGGGGCAAGACCATTTAGACGCCTGTGCGGGTGGAGCATTCCTCAATCAAGGCATAGCGAGGTGTAGAGAGATCGTGGACAATATTGTCACGAATGCCGGTGCTTGGAGTGGAGATGCAGATTTTCAGAGAGTGCATCAGGTTGAAGAGGGAGAAGGAACGAGAAGGCTACTGATGGCCATGATGGAAAAGATCAACAACCTCGAGTTGGGAAAGAGTTTGGGTGGAGAGCATGCAGTAGAGAATGAGAGAGTAGACCAGCCCAGTGGACAGCAAGAGGTAGCCAATTACATGGGAGGTCCGTATTACAATCAGCATGGCTTCCAAGGTGGAAATCAGTATGGAAGACCTTCTTATGGTCAACCATTTGTACCTCCAGGCCCTCAGCCACTTCAAAATCAATGGAGGAACACACAAGGAGTTCAAAGAGGCTAGCAGCCTCCTCAAAACACATGGAGGAAGAATGAGAACTTTTCTTATGCTAACCCAAAAGCTGGTGTTACTGTTCCTGCAGGTGTTGATCCGGGGTCTAAACCTCCTGGTGGAGAAGGCGGTGCCTCAACCGAAGAGATGTTGAGAACGATCCTTCAGAAGGTGGAGGAAGGGAGCAAGCGGTTGTCATCCTTGGAGTACGATGTGAAGGAATTGCACAAGAAGGGTGATCATCGTGATCAAGAGCTCCAGAAGATGAACGTTGAGTGGACTAGAACTCAACAAGAGAATAATCGAAGGTTCACTTCTTTAGAGTTCCAGATGAGTCAGATTGCAAAGTCAGTGAATAGAATGCCGGAGGGGAACCCGAAGGAGCATTGCAAGGCTATCCAGTTAAGAAGTGGAACCAACTATGAAGGGCCTCAGATGCCTGCTGATTCTGATACACCCCAAGTTGAGAAGGGGATTGAAAGTGAAGGGATTGAGAGAGTTCCTAAGTGGAAGAAGGCAAAGGAAGCAAGGGAGAAAGTGAAAGTGATCGAGCGAGATGAATGGGGGTACCCAAATCTGTGATTCTCGTCCCGTATCCACAACGCTTTATGAAGAAAACGCTTGATGAGAAATTCGCTAAGTTCCTTGATATTTTTAAACAATTGCATATTAATATTCCTTTTTATGATGCTTTGGAACAGATGCCGCACTATGCGAAGTTTTTGAAAGACTTGATTGCGAAAAGGCGGCGAGTAGATGAGCCGAAGTTGGTGCAGCTGAACCACGAGGTGAGTGCATTAGTGCACAAGGCGCTTCCACCGAAGCTGAAGGATCCCGGGAGCTTCACCATTCTTTGTGACATTGGGAACGGGATCAAGAAATGAGCGCTATGTGATTTAGGGGCGAGCATCAATCGATGCATAGCCTCCAGGAGTTATTTGCCTTTTTAACCAAGACTGCGTTGGCCACCCACTGTGGCTCATCCTCGGCTTGCTCAATTAATTTGTTGTCGAGTAGTTTCTTGACCTCCTCGGCTAGAGCTGCATACTTGTCTGGACCGAACTTTCTCCTTTTTTGGTAGACTGGACTCTTCCTTGGATCAATTTTCAGACGGTGGCATGCATGTTTTGGATCAATACCAACCATGTCTTGGTGAGACCAAGCAAATACGCCTATGTTTTCCTTGAGAAACTCTATCACTGCCCCCCGCATTTCAGTTGGGATCCGCGAGCCAATTAACACTTCTAGCTCTGGTCTTGCGGGGTCGACTGGAATGTGCTCAAGATCTTCTATAGCAGTTGCCTGTTCATGACTTCGTCGATCTTGTGTGTCGAACCTAGGGTCCAAGTCGAGCTCCGTGGGCTCAAAACCGATCCGTGGCTCAAGGTCATCTCCTTGAGGGGGATTGTGGATTGCAGCTCCGGCAGGGGTGTGGTCAACTATTGGGGTATCAGCATGGTCGGCCAGAGGCCTATCTAGATCCATCATGTCTTGGTTGGCCTCTGCTGGGACGTCGGGGGGCTCGAGGTTTGCTATGTTCTGAGAAATTAAAACATTTGCGGAAATTGAAATTGGACAAATATAGTTCAAACATTTCTTTGCCATTGCCTGATCACCCTTTACAGTACCAACCACCCCCTCGGGTGTTGGGAATTTGACACAGTAAAAATAAGAGGAAGCTACAGCCTCAAAGGTTTCTAGAAATGGACGACCTAGGAAGCCGTTATAGATACTCGGCAGGTCAACAATTACAAACTCTAGGGGCCTAGTGATTCTAACACTAGGGTCTGAGCTACAGATGAGCTCGACAGACAGCTTAATTCTTCCGTAAGCAGCTACGGTCGCATCCCCAAATCCTCTCAGTTGTGTATCAAAAGGCTTGATGAAACTAGCCAAGTCACCCAACTGATCCAGTGCGGACTTAAAAATGATATTGCAGAAGCAACCGTTATCAACTAGAATCCGGTGAACTTATTTTCCCAAGATTTTGGTAGTGACTACCAAGGCGTCCCCCTTGGGGTATAGTATTCCTTCTCGATCTTTGTTGGTGAAGGTAATTTCTAAATTTTTGTGGATGGTCGGCTCTGGAGGTTTGACGATGTTCACATTGGCAAAGGCTCGGAGCTCTGCTTTTCGCTTCCTGTTGGACAGGGTAGACACTGGGGCTAGGCCTCCCAGTGTTCCTCCGCTTGCTTGGATCATGCTCACTCTTCCTCCAGCATTCATTGGGGGGAGTGGGTCATCCTCGTCATCCTCCTCTTCGTCAACTGCGGCAACAGGACGTCGGGGTCGGCCATCCTCTTCCCGACGGGGGGGCCTCTGGTCGTTCCGTGGGGCCGGTCTCTGGACTAGGTCATTCAGACGCCCTTCCTCAAACAGCCTCCATAGCTGCTTGAGGATATCACGGCATTGGCTCGTATTATGGCCTATACTGTCGTGATAGGCACAGAACCTCTTAGGGTCTAGCTTAGACCGGTCCCCAGCGTAGGGCTTGGGCCTGGGAAGGATATCTTTATGCTGGATGGCACTGAACACGTTGGCAGGTGATCGCTTCAACTTTTGTGTGAGGTGCACCTCCACATCCTCAAAAGACTTGAAATTTCCAGGTGGTTTGGCCACCCTCTTTGCCTTTGGAACACCCTTCGAAGTAGACTGTGAAGCCTCCGCCTCTTTGTCTGTTGTCTCCGTTTCACCAAGCCTGAGGGCGAGTAACTTCTTACGGGAAAGGAAATCTGCAGCTCTAGACCGGAACTCTGCGTAAGTTTTCGGGATGTCCTTGGTCAGATGTTTGAACATGGGAGACTTTCCGTGGAAACCCCCCAAAGCGGAGTGGAGAGCAAGTTGGTCGCCTACGGGTTCGCCAGTGAGAATGACCTCATCCACCCGATCTATGTACTCCTGGTCCGTCTCCCCCTTTTCTTGCCTGATGCGCATGAGCCTATGCCAATTCTCAGGGCGCGCTATCTTAGCAGCGAAGTAGGCTGAGAATTGACTGCTCAACATAGCAAAAGAGTTGATCGACCTCGAGGGGAGGGAGACATACCATTTATGCGCCAGATCCCCGAGAGTGAGAGGGAAGAGACGACACTTTGTGGCATCAGTGGCACCACGACCGGTCATGTAGATCCGGTACTTGCTTAGGTGAGTTTCAGGGTCGGTCTTTCCCTCATAGAGAGGAGTCGGGGGAGGTGCGATCTTCAGCTGTACAGGGGCAAGCTCAATGTCCACATCTAGTGGTTCATTTGCTACTGTCACCCCCTTTGGACGGTTCTGGGCCTCCAAAAGGGTACGCATTTCATCAAGTTGCCTCTGCATTTCCGCCATGGCGTGGTTTTGTCCTTCTGGCTGATTTCTGGGAATGACCGGCCCGAGGCGGTCATGCACGGCTCCGCGCGGTCCATCGTGGTGGTCAAGCACGGCTCCGCGCGGACCATTGTGGGCAAGGAGTCCACTTTGGGAGAAGCTTATCTTCCTTCTTGCCGAGTTGGCGGGAGCCAAGCTAAACTCAGCCAGTCTTTTGGGAGTTTGGTAGGCGGAGCTCCTAGTGCAGGACATGGTCTCCGTGTCGGGGTGGCCAGATTGGCCACTGGGACGCCATGATGAGTCTGACCCCAAACGACTAAAAACAGTGCGAGAGTGGCTTTGTTCAGAGTACCGACTCCTGTAAGACCCAGAGGAGGCGGAGTGAGGATGACTCTCCCCTTGTTGTTCAAAGACTTTCGCCTTTCCCCGGGCGGACCTTGTTCCATACCTCCTCCTCGAGGCGGAGGGAGTGCTCAGGCTAGTGCGCAACTCTCTGGTTTGTCTGCGGGCCAAATCCGCTCGTTGAGGAGTTACGAAATTTCGGGCAGGAGTCGGTTGAGATTCCTCTGGGTAGCGTATTAGCGATGCCCGGGCTTTTCCGGATCCTCCGGCCGATCTCCACATAGCGGCCTCCTGGGTGGTCGGAGCGGCCATGGGATTTTGGACCGCACCTGATTTTGGGGTAGTTGCCTTGGAAGTAGTGGTAGTTTTCTCCATAGAGACTTGAGAAGTGATGAAAGGTTTAAAGACTTGAAGATGTGAAGATTTGGGAACAAATTTCTGAAGAACAGTGAGTGTTCTTCAGGGTTTAAAGATTTTCTGGGTTTGATACCCTCCTTCTAGCGCCAAATGTTATATGCCTAAATATAAGTGGGAGTAAATGTGGATTTTATGTGGCTAAAATAGGCAAAAACATCAAATAAAAGCTATGAGATCACAAAAAGCCATGAATGATCTCATATTCTAATGATTAGCTGATAATGATTGCAGAAAGTAAGAAAGCGATAAAATGCGAGAGGGATTGCCAGGGTTTGTTGGGCCCTGGACTTAATGATTTTTCTGTGTATATTCACTTTTTTTTGGAGCTCTTAATAGCTCTCTATATATAGTAGTATACATGGGGGGTACAAAAGGGAATTTAGGGCCTGCAGCAAGGTGCTCTGTCCTCCGTATTGTGCTGTCCTGCGGGTACAGAGCACGAACCAATGAGATTTTGGCAGCTTGATTGGTATCGGAGGCGCGGTTTATTCCTTGGGCCCATGACACCTGGACGATTTTATTCTTATCCGTTGGGATGTCATATGCCTTTATTGCCAGCTCATCCATATTTCTGCAGGTCCTACGAAAATGGGTGTATTTACTAGCTATTTGAGTGTATGGAAGGTGTGGATGATCAACCCGAAATGACCGATCTCCTTGGATGGATTCTCACTCTGGATTCTCTGATCATCCATTTTTGGGTGTATTTTCCATCAAGATGGGTGTACGAGGAGTTGTTCTTGGTGGTCATACAAAAATAGTGGGACGTATTTGTCCTTGTGATAAATATGGTTACAACATTTGCCCCCCAGTCTGTCTCCTATGTGTAGTAGGAGAGGGACTGGAATTCGTGCTTGACAAACTTGAATCTCCGGGATCATAACACTTGATAGGGCAGCCTACTATGTGACAAAAATAAAATAATAACAAAAAATTGAAGGAAGTATATATATATATATATATTTTTTTTTTTGAATTGGCCAACTTGGCCAGAAAATAACAAGGGGGCCGTGCCAAAAATGGCCTGATCTGGGATTGCTGCCACTATTAAAAAGTGGCCTACCTGGGCTATTCTAGAAAATGCCCAAAAATGAACAAATGGACCGACTTGGCCCAACAGAAGTTGGCCGATCTGGCCGAGAAATAAAATTTGGCCGACCTGGCTATTTTAGCCGACCAAGAAATTGTCTTTTTTTTTTTTTTTTTTAATTGAAAATGGCCGAGCTGCAAGTAAAAAGGGGCTGACCTAGGTGGAAGAAAGGAAATTAACCATGCTTGGCTGACTTGGCCTGGGCTGAGAAGGCCCATCTTCTATATATATATTTATACATATATATATATTTTTTTTTTTTAATAAGTAATGGCCGAACAAGATTAGACAGAGGCCAACATAGTCTAAACAAAAAGTGGCCGACCTGGGACTTGCCCCTACCATTTCCCCTTTTTTTTTTTTTTTTTTTTTTTTTTTTGAGAATTAAAGAATGGCCGATCAGGATTTGAAAGGAGGCCAACATGGCCTAAACTTAAATACGGCCGACTTGGAACTTGGCCTTACCCCTTTTTTTTTTTTTTTTATAGAAATCGGTTGACTTGCCAAATGAGCAGACCTTGGAAGTATGAAAAGGGGCCGATCTGGCCAGAACAAAACCCACAAGAGTTACCGCAGCCGAAAAACAAAAGGACCGACTTGGGAGTCCATCCCCTACCCCCTTTTTTCTTTAAAGACGCTATTTTGACTTGGAGGCTTTCAATTTTGAAATCATAAATTCAGATTTCTTCAAAAAAATGGGGGAAAATCTTATTCCACCTTGAAAATTCAAAATCCTCTCCTCTTCTTCTTCAAAGAGACGATCGATAGCTTTGGGGGTGAGAACCATTTCATGTTTTCTTTCTTCATCTCCTCCACACCATTGGCAATGGCAGCAGCTTCTAAACGGTAAGCAAAATTTTCTCCTCGTTTATCCTTCAATTATTTTCAGAAAAGAGGGGAAAAATGTATCCTTCCATTGGACTCATTGTTTCTTTTTTCTTCTTCCTCCAAAAACGCAGTAATCGGCGGCTTCAAAGGTGAGAACAAAATTTCCTTTTGCCTTCTTCAATATTTTCTTCAGTTTTTCTTTAAATGGTACGGTATAGAGGTGGGGGTAATTCACGAAGGAGTGGAGGGAATGGAGGTCGGTCGGGCAGCGGTTCCTTGGGCGGTGTGACGCCGGGACGCGCGCCCGGTGGTGGGGGTAGGGCCGCGGGGCCGCTCACCCATGGGGCGGGTATTGGGGCAGCGGTAGTGGGGTGGGGCGCTGTGCGCCGTGGCTTGACGCCGGGTGCGAGTGCACTAGGCAAGGGTGCGGCGCGTGAGGGTTGTGCGTCCGACGCCGTTGAGCACGGTGGTGTTAGTCGTCGTTTATCTTTTGGTGAGAGTAATTCCGGTAGTGTTTTTCGGCCTAGGATGATTTTTGGGAAATATTGTCCTATTGATGATGATGGTTTAGGAACATGTTTTCCCGCCGCTGGGCGGTTGGTTGATAGTCAAAGGGTAAGTGACGATTGTCAAAGTAGTGATGTTGGGGAGCCTTTAGATGATATTATGGAAGAAGATAGAGAGGGTGATCTTTCTGTTGATTGTGAGGAAATTGAGAGTGTGGGGGAGCTTGGAAAAGGTAGTCTTGAGGAAGGGTAAAAAAGAAAATCCACTTCTAAACAGAAATTTGAGATAGCATACAGAATATGGGAGGAGTATGTGGATGGGTTGGCAGGGGTACCTTTAACCTTTGATTTTGCTGATTATCTTGAGACACACCCGTACATACTGCCCCCTCGGGATCCTGAAACAATTCGACGTGCCACCCCTACCGAGAATGATTGGTGGATGTCAGGGTGTAAAAGTGTAGTTACTGCTAGTAAATTGGCTACATGGAGACTGAAGTGGGATGTTCCTCAGGATGTAGACCTCTTTGTACCGGAACCGGGAGAGCGGGCGAACCAGCCTCCTGAGGGGATGGTTGCTATTAGTTTCTCCATAATGCAGGCCGGCCTTCGTTTCCCCCTACATCCGGCGATCTCCCGTCTCTTCAATTTTTGGGGTTTATCGCCGCTCCAGATCCATTCGAATGGATGGTTGCAGATATTAAGTGTGATGACCCTGTTTGGCCTCCACCGCCTTTATCGTTTGCCAAATCCGGGTGAGATGACTAGCATGTTGAAGATTATTGGTGAGAAAAATCGATTTGGTAACGTGTATCTTCAGTCCAAAGGAGCTAAACTTATTGGCGGCTTGCCAAGCAAGGCTCGTTTATATTGGGATAGATGGTTCTTCGTGAGTGGGGCTTGGAAGACCACATCCGGTGGGGTTGAAGTGGATATTCCCACTGAGCCGCGTGTGAAACAACCAAGTAAGATTTTTCAATTTGTAATGGAAATGCGTACTGATCTAATTTCCTTTGTTGTTTTTGCAGGTTATGATTTTCCTTCAGGAGATGATCACAACTTTGATTTCTTGGTAGTCCGTGGGAAGATTTTGCAGTTGCCGCTCAGTGAACGAGATCAGTCCGTATTGAATACCCCTGAGTCTCGATTGAACGCACGTCTCTTCAGATTTCCGAGACATCTTGTGGAGTTTGGCCTTTCAGGCTCAGAATTTCCCACTTATCAAGATTGTCCTCCTGCTCTCCAGATTAAAATTCCTAAAATGTTGTCCATGCTTGGAGGTGCGACAAAGAAGAAGAAGAAAGGAGCTTCTCGTGAGAAGCCGTCAGCCCCCGAGTCCAGGCCGATCGTCCTGCAGGACACTTCAGCTGAGAAAGAGGCCGGCGGGGATGGCTCTGATCTGCATACGGTAGGACCGGACCATGGGGGATCGCCTGGGATTGGCACATCATCCCCAATTTCGGGGAGGAAGAGAGTTCGAGAGGATACCGGGGAGGCTTTGAGCTGGTCGCTCGTCGATCTGACTGATCTTCCAACCCCTGAACATGATCGACCACAACTTGCCCCCCGAGCCGATCCTACTAGGGACGCTTTTGATCGCACATTCTTTGGACGCGACATGGCTAAATTTCAAAAGTAAGATTCTCAAATATATATTATCTTCTATTGTTACACGGATGTACGAATATTCTCTTTTGTTGCTTGTATACTTTGTCTAAATATATACTTTTCCATTCTTCAGGTTGGTCAGAGAAGACCCCGGCCGTCCACCACTGGTCTTGGACTATATGTCCTCTCGCACTCCTGATTCTTTTGCGGAGATGCCCGATCACCTTAATAGGTCATTGAACTCTATTCCAACAGCTTGGACTACGGAACTGGAGGATATTGCCGATCGTCGGCCGGACGATGCCTTTTCAGCAGCCAGTGCTCTCGCTAGTCAGACTCTATCCATGTTCCATCGGGCCGAGAGTCGGCATTATTTTAGACTTTCTCAACTCCGGGAGTTGGAATCACAGCTTGTGAAGGAGAGAGAAGAGAAGAAGGTGCTGGAGGGTAGATCGGCCGCATTGGAGGGTGAGATTGCTTCCTTCTTGAAGGAGAAAGAAGAGTTGGCCCTGCAGGTCGAGAGGGTCACGAAGGAGAAAGATGAGTTTGTTGCCCGGGCTGAGGCAGCCGTGAGAGAAAAGGAGGCTATGTCCGCTCGGGTCGAGGAGGTCGCCAAAGAGAAAGATGATGCGGTATCTCGAGTGGTGTCGCTAGAGGCTATAGTCAAAAAACTCAACTATGACCTTGAGGCTGTCCAGAAGGAGCTGTCTGAGGCTAAAGAAAAATTGGAGGAGGTAGACACTGATGACCCCGCGAAGAAACCCGAGTTTTTTGCGGATTTTTGCTACTACATGGCATATGCTAATGCTATCCGGGATGCGAAGAAAGCTCAGCTTGACTCTACTTGCTTTGAGGCTTCACTCAAAGACTATGCTGGGAAGCATCCCCTTCATGAGAGTTTTTATCTTCATATTCTGGATTTGGAGACTGTGCACGGAGTTAGCCTCTCTTGGTATCCTGATCGGTCAAAGCTGTTTCTGCCTGGCCAAGACATCCCTGATGATGACGAGGTGTCCTCCCTGCTCGTGGATGGTCAGCCCAGCGTGGATGTGGAGGTGGGAGATAGGCAGGACATGGTGTGATTGGCCTTGGCCACCTTTTTATTGTTGAACCTGATGTAGTTGGCTCCGGCCCTTTTCATTGATGTAATCCGTTGTACTCCTTTAGTGTTTATGTTTTGCATTTTTATTTGTTTGTTTTGAGCTTAGATTTAGATGATAGACCGATCATTTGAAATCTGTCCATCCTGCACTAAGTGTGGTGGGTCAATTCCTTGAGTGAGACCACACTTTGAACTTAGATTTTGGGATAGGCCGACCATGTAAGGCCTGTCTATCTTATACTAAGTGTGGTGGGCTGATTATTTGTAATCAGCCTACACATTGAACTTAGATTTTGGTGGTAAGCCGACCGCAAAGTCTGCTTACCCTATACTAAGCGTTGTTGGGTCGGCCATGTAGGCAACCCATACTTGAGAAAAAATTCGGACGACCACTAAATGAGAAACTTTTAGGGAAAATAAAAACTTAGACTTGACAGTCCTTCATTCAATCACGTGATTTTCTTAATACAATAAACTACTGATAGTACTTTTTCAAGTGTACCGCATTCCAGGGGTATTGGTCCGGAGTGCCGTCCGGGTGTTCGAGCTCATATGCTCCTTTGGTGAGCCACTTAGACACCCTAAATGGGCCCTCCCAGTTCGGGCCAAATACCCCTTTAGGGCCTTGAATCTTCTTTAGTACTAGATCCCCGACCTTAAACTGTCTCGTCTTGACTTTAGAGTTGAAAAATTTCTCAGATTTTTGCTTGTAGGCGGCATTTTTGTGTTCGGACGCAAGTCTTCTTTCCTCTAGCATGTCCAGGTCCACCCTTAGAGCAACGTCATTATCTTCATTAATTGTTTGGGTAGTTCTGTGACTTGGGACGGCGACTTCAGACGGTATGACCGCTTCGGTGCCGAACGCCAAAGCGAAAGGGGTCTCGCCCGTGGAATTTCTGGTTGTCGTTCGATATGCCCATAACACATCTGGGAGCTCGGCGGCCCACTTTCCTTTCTTCTCGTCAAGCTTAGCTTTGATGGTATGCTTCAGGATTTTGTTAACTGCCTCAACTTGACCATTCGTTTGTGGGTGGTACGGGGTGGAGAAGAGTTTCTTGATCTTCCACTTTTCACAAAATTGAATCAACTCGAGGCCCTCAAATTGTTTTCCATTGTCAGATATGATCACTTGAGGAAGCCCGAAACGACAGATTATATTTTTCCAAATGAATTTGATGATATGTGATTGGTCAATCTTGTTGAGGGGTTCCGCTTCAGCCCATTTCGTGAAATAATCTACTGCTACCACTGCAAATTTGCGGCCACCCGGCGCAGTGGGCATTGGACCAATTAAGTCAATGCCCCACTGCGCAAAAGGCCAAGGACTATACATTGAGGTCAACTGCTCTGGTGATAGCTTGATGTTCGGCCCCAAAATTTGGCATTTGTGGCATGCCCGGGCATAGGCGACTGCGTCCCTACGGAGGGTAGGCCAAAAGTAACCTTGCCTGATGGTCTTATGGACGAGCGCTTGCCCTCCAGCATGGTTCCCGCACACCCCATCATGGATCTCAGATAACACTCTTTGGCCCTCTTCGGGTGTGATGCATTTAAGTAAAGGTAAACAAAAACTTCGCTTGTAAAGTTGATCATCAATGAGAGTGTACCTGGCCGATCGTAACTGTAGTTGTCTAGCCCGTACCTTGTCCTCTGGTTGCTCTCCGGTCTTTAGGTATTTGATGATCGGGGTCATCCAGTTCTCTTCAATATTGAGGACAAGTGCTAGAGCTGCCCTATCGATGGTCGGCGCCTTGAGTGTGGTGAGCTGGATATTTGAGAAATCTACTGCTCCCTCCGCAGTTGCGAGCTTGGAGAGGGCATCGGCTTGTGAGTTTTGTTCACGCGGGACTTGCTCGATGAAGACTTGGTGGAAATTTTCACATAGAGTAGCGACAAGCTCTTGGTACTTGGCCATTTGCCCACCTCGGGCCTCGTATTCACCTTTGACCTGGTTGACCACCAATAGGGAGTCCATGAAGATGTGTAGGCGGCAGACTCCAATGGCGATGGCGAGCTCCAAACCGCCGACCAAGGCCTCGTACTCTGCCTCGTTATTAGTCGCGGCAAAGTTGAAACGAACCGCATAGGTGAAGCATTGACCATCTGGTCCGGTTAGAATTATCCCAGCGCCCGCACACGTGTTTGTTGAGGAGCCATCTACGTGAAGCTTCCAAGGGGGGTGGTCCAACCTTGAAAGTTTTGGGGGAAAAGTTAATTCCACCACAAAATCAGCAAGGGCCTGTCCTTTGATGGCCGTTCGCGGAGCGTATGTGACTCCATATTGGGCTATCTCAAGGGACCATTTTAAAAGTCTCCCACTAGTGTCTGGTCTGTGTAAGATTTGCCTTAGTGGGAGGGTGGTTAGCACTTCCACTTGGTGGTCAAAGAAGTAAGGTCTTAGCTTTCGGACACTCATTACCAAGGCATATGCAAGTTTTTCAAGTGGGGTGTACCTGAGCTCGGCATCATGGAGAGCCTGACTGACAAAATAGATGGGGAGGTGATCTTGACCCTCCGCCCTCACGAGCACGGCACTGAGAGCGACCTCAGAAGCGGCCAAGTAGAGGAAGAGTTTCTCTCCTGGCACTGGCTTGACAAGGATTTGAGGGTTAGAAAGATACTCCTTTAATTTGGCGAAAGCAATCTGGCTCTCCCTATTCCACGAAAATTTTCCGTTTCTGATGGTGGTGAAGAAAGGTTTACTCTTATCACCGAGCCTGGATATGAATCTGTTTAGAGACGCTAGGCACCCGGTCAAACGTTGTACCTGTTTGATGCTCCGCGGCTCCTGCATGTCGAGGACTGCTTTGATCTTCGAAGGGTTAGCTTCGATTCCTCTCTGGCTCACAATGTGTCCAAGAAACTTTCCTGACTCGACCCCAAAACTGCATTTCTTGGGGTTTAACTTCATGTTGTAAGCTTTAAGGATGTTGAACGTCTCAGCGAGGTCTCTCAAGTGGTCCTCCTTTTTCAAGCTTTTCACGACGATGTCATCGATGTAAACTTCCATGGTCTTCCCAATTTGATCAGCGAACATCTTGTTCACCAATCGCTGGTAGGTTGCCCCGGCGTTGATCAGACCGAAAGGCATCCTCAACCAGGAAAACATGTTTTTCTCAGTATGGAAAGATGTGTGTTTTACATCCTCTACCGCCATAGGGATCTGATGGTATCCTGCAAAGGCATCCATGAATGACATCATTTCGTGGCCAGCTGTGCTGTCCACCAAGTGGTCTATATGCGGCATTGGAAAATGGTCCTTTGGACAAACAGCATTAAGGTCGGTAAAATCGATGCATAGCCTCCAGGAGTTATTTGCCTTTTTAACCAAGACTGCGTTGGCCACCCACTGTGGCTCATCCTCGGCTTGCTCAATTAATTTGTTGTCGAGCAGTTTCTTGACCTCCTCGGCTAGAGCTGCATACTTGTCTGGACCGAACTTTCTCCTTTTTTGGTAGACTGGACTCTTCCTTGGATCAATTTTCAGACGGTGGCATGCATGTTTTGGATCAATACCAACCATGTCTTGGTGAGACCAAGCAAATACGCCTATGTTTTCCTTGAGAAACTCTATCACTGCCCCCCGCATTTCAGTTGGGATCCGCGAGCCAATTAACACTTCTAGCTCTGGTCTTGCGGGGTCGACTGGAATGTGCTCAAGATCTTCTATAGCAGTTGCCTGTTCATGACTTCGTCGATCTTGTGTGTCGAACCTGGGGTCCAAGTCGAGCTCCGTGGGCTCAAAACCGATCCGTGGCTCAAGGTCATCTCCTTGAGGGGGATTGTGGATTGCAGCTCCGGTAGGGGTGTGGTCAACTATTGGGGTATCAGCATGGTCGGCCAGAGGCCTATCTAGATCCATCATGTCTTGGTTGGCCTCTGCTGGGACGTCGGGGGGCTCGAGGTTTGCTATGTTCTGAGAAATTAAAACATTTGCTGAAATTGAAATTGGACAAATATAGTTCAAACATTTCTTTGCCATTGCCTGATCACCCTTTACAGTACCAACCACCCCCTCGGGTGTTGGGAATTTGACACAGTAAAAATAAGAGGAAGCTACAGCCTCAAAGGTTTCTAGAAATGGACGACCTAGGAAGCCGTTATAGATACTCGGCAGGTCAACAATTACAAACTCTAGGGGCCTAGTGATTCTAACACTAGGGTCTGAGCTACAGATGAGCTCGACAGACAGCTTAATTCTTCCGTAAGCAGCTACGGTCGCATCCCCAAATCCTCTCAGTTGTGTATCAAAAGGCTTGATGAAACTAGCCAAGTCACCCAACTGATCCAGTGCGGACTTAAAAATGATATTGCAGAAGCAACCGTTATCAACTAGAATCCGGTGAACTTATTTTCCCAAGATTTTGGTAGTGACTACCAAGGCGTCCCCCTTGGGGTATAGTATTCCTTCTCGATCTTTGTTGGTGAAGGTAATTTCTAAATTTTTGTGGATGGTCGGCTCTGGAGGTTTGACGATGTTCACATTGGCAAAGGCTCGGAGCTCTGCTTTTCGCTTCCTGTTGGACAGGGTAGACACTGGGGCTAGGCCTCCCAGTGTTCCTCCGCTTGCTTGGATCATGCTCACTCTTCCTCCAGCATTCATTGGGGGGAGTGGGTCATCCTCGTCATCCTCCTCTTCGTCAACTGCGGCAACAGGACGTCGGGGTCGGCCATCCTCTTCCCGACGGGGGGGCCTCTGGTCGTTCCGTGGGGCCGGTCTCTGGACTAGGTCATTCAGACGCCCTTCCTCAAACAGCCTCCATAGCTGCTTGAGGATATCACGGCATTGGCTCGTATTATGGCCTATACTGTCGTGATAGGCACAGAACCTCTTAGGGTCTAGCTTAGACCGGTCCCCAGCGTAGGGCTTGGGCCTGGGAAGGATATCTTTATGCTGGATGGCACTGAACACGTTGGCAGGTGATCGCTTCAACTTTTGTGTGAGGTGCACCTCCACATCCTCAAAAGACTTGAAATTTCCAGGTGGTTTGGCCACCCTCTTTGCCTTTGGAACACCCTTCGAAGTAGACTGTGAAGCCTCCGCCTCTTTGTCTGTTGTCTCCGTTTCACCAAGCCTGAGGGCGAGTAACTTCTTACGGGAAAGGAAATCTGCAGCTCTAGACCGGAACTCTGCGTAAGTTTTCGGGATGTCCTTGGTCAGATGTTTGAACATGGGAGACTTTCCGTGGAAACCCCCCAAAGCGGAGTGGAGAGCAAGTTGGTCGCCTACGGGTTCGCCAGTGAGAATGACCTCATCCACCCGATCTATGTACTCCTGGTCCGTCTCCCCCTTTTCTTGCCTGATGCGCATGAGCCTATGCCAATTCTCAGGGCGCGCTATCTTAGCAGCGAAGTAGGCTGAGAATTGACTGCTCAACATAGCAAAAGAGTTGATCGACCTCGAGGGGAGGGAGACATACCATTTATGCGCCAGATCCCCGAGAGTGAGAGGGAAGAGACGACACTTTGTGGCATCAGTGGCACCACGACCGGTCATGTAGATCCGGTACTTGCTTAGGTGAGTTTCAGGGTCGGTCTTTCCCTCATAGAGAGGAGTCGGGGGAGGTGCGATCTTCAGCTGTACAGGGGCAAGCTCAATGTCCACATCTAGTGGTTCATTTGCTACTGTCACCCCCTTTGGACGGTTCTGGGCCTCCAAAAGGGTACGCATTTCATCAAGTTGCCTCTGCATTTCCGCCATGGCGTGGTTTTGTCCTTCTGGCTGATTTCTGGGAATGACCGGCCCGAGGCGGTCATGCACGGCTCCGCGCGGTCCATCGTGGTGGTCAAGCACGGCTCCGCGCGGACCATCGTGGGCGAGGAGTCCACTTTGGGAGAAGCTTATCTTCCTTCTTGCCGAGTTGGCGGGAGCCAAGCTAAACTCAGCCAGTCTTTTGGGAGTTTGGTAGGCGGAGCTCCTAGTGCAGGACATGGTCTCCGTGTCGGGGTGGCCAGATTGGCCACTGGGACGCCATGATGAGTCTGACCCCAAACGACTAAAAACAGTGCGAGAGTGGCTTTGTTCAGAGTACCGACTCCTGTAAGACCCAGAGGAGGCGGAGTGAGGATGACTCTCCCCTTGTTGTTCAAAGACTTTCGCCTTTCCCCGGGCGGACCTTGTTCCATACCTCCTCCTCGAGGCGGAGGGAGTGCTCAGGCTAGTGCGCAACTCTCTGGTTTGTCTGCGGGCCAAATCCGCTCGTTGAGGAGTTACGAAATTTCGGGCAGAAGTCGGTTGAGATTCCTCTGGGTAGCGTATTAGCGATGCCCGGGCTTTTCCGGATCCTCCGGCCGATCTCCACATAGCGGCCTCCTGGGTGGTCGGAGCGGCCATGGGATTTTGGACCGCACCTGATTTTGGGGTAGTTGCCTTGGAAGTAGCGGTAGTTTTCTCCATAGAGACTTGAGAAGTGATGAAAGGTTTAAAGACTTGAAGATGTGAAGATTTGGGAACAAATTTCTGAAGAACAGTGAGTGTTCTTCAGGGTTTAAAGATTTTCTGGGTTTGATACCCTCCTTCTAGCGCCAAATGTTATATGCCTAAATATAAGTGGGAGTAAATGTGGATTTTATGTGGCTAAAATAGGCAAAAACATCAAATAAAAGCTATGAGATCACAAAAAGCCATGAATGATCTCATATTCTAATGATTAGCTGATAATGATTGCAGAAAGTAAGAAAGCGATAAAATGCGAGAGGGATTGCCAGGGTTTGTTGGGCCCTGGACTTAATGATTTTTCTGTGTATATTCACTTTTTTTTGGAGCTCTTAATAGCTCTCTATATATAGTAGTATACATGGGGGGTACAAAAGGGAATTTAGGGCCTACAGCAAGGTGCTCTGTCCTCCGTATTGTGCTGTCCTGCGGGTACAGAGTACGAACCAATGAGATTTTGGCAGCTTGATTGGTATCGGAGGCGCGGTTTATTCCTTGGGCCCATGACACCTGGACAATTTTATTCTTATCCGTTGGGATGTCATATGCCTTTATTGCCAGCTCATCCATATTTCTGCAGGTCCTACGAAAATGGGTGTATTTACTAGCTATTTGAGTGTATGGAAGGTGTGGATGATCAACCCGAAATGACCGATCTCCTTGGATGGATTCTCACTCTGGATTCTCTGATCATCCATTTTTGGGTGTATTTTCCATCAAGATGGGTGTACGAGGAGTTGTTCTTGGTGGTCATACAAAAATAGTGGGACGTATTTGTCCTTGTGATAAATATGGTTACAACAGAGTTATTCAGATTGAAGGAACCAACTTGAGACAAGGGAGTGTGCAAAGCTATTGAGAGAAACATAATTATTTGGTTGAGGTAACCCACAACCCCAAACTTAGACCTCAAGCAAGGTCGAAGTTTGGGGGGGTGGAGTTTTTTTTTATGTTTCTTGTTACATTGCACATGCATGCACGCCCTTATCTTTGAGTGAGTTTTATTGATTATTAGATTGTTGAGATACTCCTTGGGGTGATTTTGATTTGACTCGCGATTGCATATTTCATGCCTATCAATCATCTTATGCTTGTTGATTGCTATCTTTGAGTATGATTTGATGAGTAGAGTGAGTTGTAAGGGTGAGTTAGAAATTCTTTTGTGTGAGTGTTTGAGTTTGAGCTGATTTGAGAAAGAACTTGTATGTTTGTGAATTTTTTCTTTTGAGTATTTGTGTGATGAGAGTGAGAGTGCACTAGGACTAGCATGGATGTGAAAACCGTGAGAGTTGAGCCTTACGAGATTTAAATGCATGATTTAATCTCTTCGTTTGTGAGTGAATCATCACCTTAGAGGATGCCAGAACTTGTGTGTGCTCTTGCTTCTTGATTGTGTCCAGTTTGGTATGTCGAATGTGATCTTAGGCCATCTTTGATTTAATTGAGTCACTTAGCCAAAATTTTCCTTACCAATGACATTGATCCCTTGTTAGCCCCTTTGAGCCTAAAGCCTATTTTATTTGCTAGCATATATGAACACTATTCCAATTCCTAAGCCTTTTTGTCCCAATTTGAGTGGAGAATAGGAAAGTGTGAATGTGAAGGGGGTGAATTGAGTGAAAAAGGAAAAGGTTGTTTGTTGAGTGAATATGAGAAGAAGGTGTGATGAAGTTATGAGATGTGGGAAAAAGAGAAAAGATTGAGAATGAGCAAAAGAAAAAAATGAGCTCATGTGTTGTGCGAAAAAGAAAAAAAAAATGATTGAAAAAAAAAAGTGAAAAGGGTGAGAAAGAAAAGATTGAAGTGTTGAGAGAAGTGGAATTGAAAGAGTGTTGATTGAATATGTTTGAAGTAGTCTGTTCCTAATCTCGAAGTGCCAAAGTTTGACTTTCTATTCTCCATTCACTTAAGTCACTAACCCATATTGTTATCCCACTTGTCCAAAGAGCCGACATTACAACCTTGAGAAAATCCCTTTTTGATTCGGCATTGATTTCTAGAGTATGGTCGAAGTTAAGAGCACTTACAAGCATATGGCTGCCAATTTGTGTGATTGATTGTTTGAGTGAGTCCCTTGACCATTGTTATACACTTGTGAGGGAGCGAAACACATCGTTGAGTGCACGTCCATGCTTGATCTTGGTGTTTCTTGTCATTGTTGCATGAGTATGATAAAGGAAGGAGAGTGAGTTTACTTGTGATGCATCTTTGAAGCTCGAATTTGTGTACTTGCATGATTGGATACTTTGACTCATTCCTAACAATTTCACTTGACTTATTATTCCATTGCTTGAGGACAAGCAACATGGTAAGCCGTGCGCGACGGGTGCACGGCGCCGCGCGTGCGCGCGAGGCTGCAGCGCTCCGGGCGGCGCCCCGGCGCGCCTCCGTGCAGCGCCTCGGCTGCGCCTCGGGGCTGCGATTCGGCGCGCTTCGGGCAGCGTTTTGGCGCCTTTTGGGCTGGGAAGCACGCGGGCCCACTTCGTGGGCCGACGCGCGCTGTATCTCGGGCCGTGGAATTTTTTCGGTTCATGTTTTTTTCCGTGTGATTTTAAACGTCGTCTCGAACCCCAAACGATGTTGTTTTTGATGAAGTGTTGATGTTCGAGTGGGAGCACGTCGAGACGAACGTCGGAAAGCAACAAGGACGATTTTTCGCATCAAGACGTGAAGAAATTAAACCGTGACAATTGGATTCGAGTGCTCCAATGTGTTTAATTTTGTTTTGATGGATGTTTTATTTCGTGCACTTATTATTATTTGTTAATATGTGTTTGCATGAATTTAATTGTCCAAGAAAAACCTTACTTTCGAAAATTATTAAGTATGTTTTTATAATCGCAATTTTATTCCGGATATTAAAATTGGATTAATTTGACCTCCATAATTTATTTATTTGTGAAGTTCTTTTGGAATACATTTCCCCCTCGGATCGGCCAAAAGAACGGATTTAACATGAATAAATTCCGAAAGGATGATTGTGTATTATTACTAGTGGCGGTATTGACCCTCACCACGAGTGGCTTGCTCAAAGCGAAATAATAATCCTGTATTTAATTATGGTTATTACTTAGGCATAGGGAATTGATATTAACTTACTCCCCTCGGAGTCCCTGCCAGTTTCTATGTGGTCAAAGTGGGAGCCAACTATTAATTTTGAATTAGGGATTTGTAACTTTTAAGTTTGTGATCCACTTGAATGTATTTAAATGTATAGACCACCCCTCGTGGCGCATTTAAATTGTTTAGAGATGTTGGTTGATGCATGATTATATTGTTTTAAGGTTTCAATATAATTGATGTGATCGAATTATGTGATAATTTCGTATTTTTCTAGATATTGATATGAATGTATGTTTTATTCTCAGTTCATCATGTCGCAACCTTTTAATCCACTGTTTAGTATACTTAAAGATAATAAACTTGTTGGTGAGAACTATGTTGATTGGAAACGTAATATAAACATGGTCCTTCCTGCGCAAGAACACTATTGGATATTTAGCGTTGACGTACCCAAGAAACCTAATGATAAGTCAAGTAATGGGGAAAAGGCGATATTCGATGATTGGAAGCATTCCAATGAGCACATGAAGCACATCATCTTGACATTTATGTCTGAGGATTTGAAGCGCATTCATGAAGGCATTGAAGCGGCTGTTGATATCATGAATAGCCTTTAAGAGATGTTTCAACATCAGAACCCCATGGCGAATCTGTTCACCATTCGTGAGAAGCTCACGAAGGAAATGGTGAAGGAAACACCTGTAAGGGATCATGTTCTCAATTTTAGGCGTGAGTTTGAGAAACTCGAGTTTCTTGGTGCCGGACAAAGTGAAGAAAGTCAAATCGATTCCATACTCCTAAAGCTATCGAGTAGTTTTGATGGGTTCTTTTGGGAATACGTGTTATCTGAACACAAGTTCACTTTGGATACCCTGCTCAAAGCCCTGCTAACGGTAGAGTCATACTTGGGGAGTAGGGACGAGGCTTTGGTGATCAAGAGTTTTTTCTCGAAATCTAGGCCAATGGAAGGTGAGATTGAGAAGGAGGTGGTTGATCGGAACCAAACCAGTAGACTCACTTTGGGAGGCAAGAAAAGAGCTTTCAAGCCGTACGGCGTGAAGATATCCGGTAAGAGTAAGTGCTTCAATTGCGGGAAAAGAGGACATTGGAGGTCTACCTGTTCTAAGCCTAAGAAGGCGGTAAAGAAAGGTAAGTCTCATGCTTTAGTCGTTGAAACATATGTTGCGGCGTATGCTGCCCACGTTTGGGTAGTGGATACCGGGGCAACTGATCATATTTGTTTCACTCTTCAGGGGTTCCAGCTAACCCGGCGACTTAGCAAGAATGAGATCACAATCACTTTGGGGGATGCTACGAGAGTGGCAGCCGAAGCAGTGGGAGTCGTGCACCTATCTTTTGAAGATAGAGTTTTAATTTTAAGAGATGTTTTATACGTTCCAAACTTTAGGAAGAATTTAATTTCAGTTTCTAAGTTGTTTTTTGATGGATATTCAGTTACTTTTAATAAAGTTGTTACTATTTCTTTTAAGAATGATGTTGTCTGTCATGGAACGTTGGTAAACAATCTCTATACGATTAAGTGTGCACACCACTCAAACAATGAATCTAATAACACGTCGATCATTTCGATCAATAAAAGAAAGTGTTCTTCAGAGATGAACGAAACACTTTTATGGCATCTTAGACTAGGTCATATTAATCTAAAGCGGATAGAGAGAATGGTGAAAGACGGATCCTTGGAATCACTCCAAGTCGAGCCGTTTCCAACTTGTGAATCCTGTTTAGAGGGTAAGATGACCAAGAGGGCATTTGGAGCCAAGGGGAATAGAGCCACGGAAGTGTTAGAACTCGTTCATACCGATGTGTGTGGTCCAATGACGATCAAAGCGAGAATGGGGTATGAGTATTTCGTTACCTTCATTGACGATTACTCAAGATATGGGTACATTTACCTTATGCGGCATAAGTCTGAAACTTTTGAAAAGTTTAAAGAGTTTAAGGCCGAAGCCGAGAAACATAGGGAAAAGAGTATAAAATTTCTACGATCAGATCGTGGAGGCGAATACCTCAGCGATGAATTCTTGAACTACCTATCGGATGAAGGGATCGTATCCCAGTTGACCGCACCGGGAACCCCTCAACAGAACGGTGTGGCGGAACGAAGGAACCAGACTCTTTTAGAGATGGTCAGATCCATGATGAGTTATTCGGATTTACCCAAGTCGTTTTGGGGTAACGCCTTGGAAACAACGGCTTATATTCTAAACTTGGTACCATCCAAATCGGTTCCTAAAACCCCAATGGAATTGTGGACCGGGCGCAAGCCCAGTCTAAGACATTTGCGGATTTGGGGTTGTCCGGCATACGTGCTAGACAAGGAAGCCGGTAAGTTGGATCCACGTTCGGAATTAAGGCTGTTTATAGGATACCCTGCGGGAACGAAAGGGTGTATGTTCTATAGTCCCAAGGATCAAAAGACCGTGATTAGTACACAGTTTAAATTCTTGGAGGAAGACTATATGAACAATCGGAAACCTAAAAGTGAAATTACCTTAGAAGAATTGAGAGGTCAAACCTCGATACCAAGTATACATCTTCACAACCGGAACCCCATCGTAGTGGGAGGGTTCTTAGGCAACCCGAGAGATTCATGGGGATAGGAAAATCTTCGGATTTGGTTCCCGGTGTTGAATCAGACCCATGGACGTACGACGAGGCAATCCAAGACAAAGACGCGGAGTCGTGGCAAACGGCAATGGAAGCCGAGATGGGTTCGATGGATCATAATCAAGTGTGGGAGTTGGTCGAGCCACCCAGTGGGGTAGAACCCATTGGATGCAAGTGGGTGTACAAGAGGAAAAGAGGACCGGACGGAAGGGTTGAAACCTTCAAAGCAAGGCTTGTGGCCAAAGGGTATACTCAGAAAGAAGGGATCGACTATGAGGAAACCTTTTCGCTTGTAGCTATGCTTAAGTCCATCTGTATTCTCTTGTCGATCGCTGCGCACCTAGATTACGAGATCTGGCAAATGGATGTCAAGACGGCTTTCCTTAACGGAAGTCTTGACGGGATAGATATCTATATGCAACAGCCCAAAGGTTTCATTGAAAAAGGCCAAGAGAATCTCGTATGCAAGCTCAAGAGATCCATTTACGGACTTAAGCAAGCATCGCGTACTTGGAACCAGTGTTTTGATCAAGTGATTAAGTCTTATGGGTTTGATCAAAACGAGTTCGAAAGTTGTGTGTATAAGAAGCGTGACGGAACTGCGGTGGTATTCTTAGTATTATACGTAGACGATATTCTCCTCATTGGAAACAATGTAAAGGTATTGTCAGACGTAAAGGTATGGCTGTCAAAACAATTTGATATGAAGGACTTGGGGGAAGCCGGTCACATCCTTGGGATCAAAATCACTCGCGATCGCAAGAAGAGGATGTTGGGCTTATCGCAAGCTTCATACATTGACACTGTTTTGAAGCGTTTCAGCATGCAAGATTCCAAGAAAGGTTTTGTACCTTTTAGGCACGGAATCCATCTATCGAAAGAAATGAGCCATAAGACGCAAGCAGAGATAGATGACATGAAAGGCGTTCCGTACGCTTCGGCCGTAGGAAGCCTTATGTATGCAATGATGTGTACGAGACCGGATATCTGCTTTACCGTGGGCATGGTAGCAAGATATCAAAGTAATCCCGGGAAATACCATTGGACTGCCGTAAAGTGCATCTTGAGGTATCTGAAAAGAACTCGGGAGCGGATGCTGATTTACCAGTCAGATAGTCTAGTTCCCGTAGGATACACGGACTCGGATTTCCAATCAGACATAGACTCAAGAAAGTCAACCTCGGGTAGTGTGTTTTGCATGGGAGGAGGAGCCATTTCATGGAGAAGCGTTAAGCAGAAATGCATCGCCGATTCGACCATGGAAGCCGAGTATGTAGCTGCTTGTGAAGCAGCGAAAGAGGCAGTTTGGCTCAAGAACTTCTTAGTGGACTTGGACGTTGTTCCGAATTTGCCCGACAAGATAACTGTCTTTTGTGACAATGCCGGAGCAGTTGCAAATTCAAAGGAACCGAGAGCCCACAAGGCCAGCAAACACATAGAAAGAAAATACCATCTTATACGAGAAATCGTTAAGAGAGGAGATATAGAGGTGGCAAAGATAGCGTCGGGTGACAACCTAGCGGATCCATTCACAAAGGGTCTGCCTCAGAGTACATTCGAGAGACATGTGGATGGAATGGGAGTCAAGACTATTGCCAATCTGCTTTAAGTATAAGTGGGAGGAATTATTAGGTTAGTGTAGGTTGACATGAGATGTCACGTAGAGCTACTACACTAAGACATGCGTGATGTATACTAAAAGCAGACTTTAAGTATAAGTGGGAGATTGTTGGAGTTATACGTGAAAGTATGCTTTTACTTTGTATAACTCGTGTATCAAACACTCGTTTTATGATAATAATTCTTTTATCACATTTGCTTTAGTTATGATTGAATGTTGAATTTTTACTGCAAACCGTTCTATAAATAGTACATGTTACATTGTAGTTAATGTGGTGATACCCGATCACGGAAGACAACATTAACAATTTACTTGTAACTAAACGTACATTTTCACGACCTAGGTGGAATTGAACAATCCGCCGTGAAAGGTCGATGTGTAAGGCTCAGATTGGTTTGTCTTGACTAAGAGATTGCACTAGCACATTTAGTATGTGTTGAAGAGGTCCTACAACGAGGATAAATTCTTCTGTTCTGAAAGGTGAAGAATTAGACCTCAGTGGTTGTTGATTTCTTAATCTCCGTCACTTAAATAGGACCGTGTGTGCTTAATAGTTACTGCTTTGATTCATGTTGGGTGAGAATCATTGCGACTTCGAACTTTGTGTCTTGGGCAGTAATATTAATCATACGACTTGCTAAGATTTAATACGGAGAAACGCGTGTGAGTACGGCTCGTGTGATTAGTCCCCTTGGTGGGCTCAGAAGTTTTATTGTATCAAATCTTGCAAGTGAAGAATTAGTTTCTTCGGTACGAATAATAATGTTGAGCTGTCTTTACTCCAAGGTGAAAGATGTTAATTAATTTAGAGCTATTCAGAAGCTTAATTAATTAATGGACTTGATAATCTTAAACACGGGAAATAATAACCGGGAGCCCATATTATCGTAATATGGATTAAGATGGATAGTGCAATATTAATTTATTAGTGGTAATAATTAATATTAATGGGCTGAATTATATTGGGGCTCAATATTGAAATTCAGAAGTCCATTAGGAGGTCCAATCTTAATTCTCCTTAAGGCCCCTCAAGTAGCCCATTAAGTAGCTCAATAATGATAAGGTGGTTAAAATAAAAAGATAATATCATGCTGATTTTATCCTTGTATTTTCGAAAATTTTGAATGTTGGAGAGAAAAGATTTTGTTGATTTTATTGGAAAGATATTATGGAAGATATGTATTCTAGGAATACAAGACTATCTCATATATTCAAGAAGATCCAAATCTTGGATTCTTCTCTACATGAATTTTTGAAAATTGACCCTAAATATGTAGGGTGAGATTTTTGTGGAATATTTTATTTTGGAGAAAAGAATATATGAGATATATTCAAGATTTCTTAGAGTCTAAGAAAAGATTTTTTCCAAGCCCAAATATACCTCAAAAATTCGGCCCCCTCATATTATAAATAGGGGATGATTATTTCATCCCCAAGTACATAATTCCATGTGTTGGAAAAAAAAATCAAGAAGCATAGATATTTTTCTTTTTCCTTAGTTTATTAAATTACTTGAAAGCGTCTCCCACCGGCAATCAAGTGAGGTGAAAAGGGAAATACTTGAGAAGGCTTTGGGTTGATAGAGCGAGATTATAATTGTCCCGTATATCCAAAGGCCAATACTACAAGAGGTACGTTAATCGCATATTTACTTGTTTATTCCGCCTAGTTAAATATGTGAAATTAATTCAACATGCATGATGATAATTAGTTGTTGGAATTATTATTTGAATTAATTAGGATTAATTCATGCTACTAATAATTGTATTTAAATTCATATTTAAATTTCATCCCGAATAGATTCCGGGCACCCCTATTTTCCCAACAAAAATTTCTCTAAAGTCCTACAATAATCTTAAGGGTTTTCACTGGAATTTTGTAGAATGAGGGGCAGTAGATCGGAATCGCCGAAAGAACCGCTTGAACTAGAGTAATCCTTCCTCCAAAGGAGATTTGTTTGCTCTCCCATTTCATGAGTCGATTTTTAATTTTCACCACCAAATTCTCCCAAGCCTCCGCCTTTCCGTGGTTGATGCCCACATTAATCCCCAAGTATCCAATTTTACCAATGCCAATCGAGCAGCCAAGAATCCTAGCCATATCGGCCAAATCTGTGCGCTTTGTGTTAAAACCCCATAAGCTGCACTTTTGAACATTAACTCCCAGGCCTGATAGCAGTTCGAAGTTCCTAAGAATATATTTTTGAATCCTAGCCATATCGCCTTCATGTTGCTCCTTTTGCTTGGGCATAGAAACAAAGTGTCATCTGCGTACTGGAGGTGAGAAACATCTACCTTATCCTTGCCAATTTCGAGGGGCTCCAAGAGATTCAGGTGTATCGCCCTTTTGATCAGTAAACTTAGACCCTCCGCCACAATTAAATATAGGAAGGGGGACAGAGGGTCCCCTTGTCTAAGACCCATTTCCAATTTGAACTCACTAGAAGGACTTCCGTTTACTAGCACATTAGCCGAGGCAGACGACACGCATTCCATTATCCACATTGGCCATTTCTGGCAAAAATTTATACCGGCCATCATGTCATGAAGAAACGACCAGCTGACGGAGTCAAAGCTTTGGCGAAATCAATTTTAAAAACTGCCTATTATTTCCTTTTTATCCTTGCTTCATGTATAACCTCATTGAGGACTGCAATTCCATTCGAAATTTGCCTACCGCTGATAAAAACAGACCGATTTTCCGATATGAGCAAGTCCATCACTTTACTAAGTCTTACAACCAGAATTTTTGCCAAGATTTTATACAGAGAACCAACTAGCGAGATGGGACGAAATTCGTCTAAAGCTAGGCTGCTCTCTTTTTTCGGTAGAAGGACGATGAAGGAATAGTTAAGGCCTTTAACTATCCTTCCGTATTTGTGGAATTCCTCCACCATCCTGAGAATATTAGCTTTAATAATGCCCCAGTTCTCTTTGAAAAATGTGAGGGAGAACCCATCTGGCCCCGGGCTCTTCCCCAAATCACAGCTCCAAATGGCCTTTTTGATTTCATCCTCTGAAAATGTCGCCGTAAGGAAACTATTGTCACACTCATCCAGTTTGCAGACGAACATCTCATCAGAAACCATGAGGCCCGGACTAACACGTTCGCTGAAATGATCTTTGAAATGCTGAAACACACCATTCTTTACTTCCTCAACAACTTCCACCCATGTATTACTGATTGAGAGCCCCACAATCTCATTTTTCTTGTTTCTCCTATTGATCCACCCATGGAAATAATTTGAGTTTACATCACCCTCCTTGATCCAACGAACCTTTGCTTTCTGATATAGCATTTTGTCTTGCCAAATGAGGGCTCTAAGTAGTTCAGCTGAGTACTGATTTCTCCTCATAACTTCATGCTTTTCCAGACCCAAGAGATCATCTATTTTGTCCAGACTCTCATTTTCCAGCTTTTTCTCCTCAATACTTGTACTCAGCTCTCCGAAGACTTCCTTGTTCCAAATTTTGAGATTTGCCTTTAACAACTTTAGTTTCTCTTTCAGTACAAATCCTCCCCATCCATCAATCTTGTAGCTTTCCCACTTAGATTGGATAAACTCCTTAAATTTCGGGTGAGTGTTCCAGCTGTTGTAGAACTTGAACGGCTTGGGACCCCAATCTTTTCTTGGGAAATCGAAGTAGATAGGGCAGGGTCCGACGAGGTTCTTCCCAGCCCTTTCAACTCAATATTCCGCCATTTGCTAAGCCAACTATCGTTCACCAGTGCCCTGTCTAGCCTACTCTTACATGTTCCATCCTTTTTAAGTAAAGGATCGACCGCACAGTGGTAAATCAATAAGCTGATTGTGGATGATAAAATCATCGAAGGCCAGCATGTCCATTCTGTCTTGTTGCTCCCCTTTTCCCACTCTCTCGTCTGGATATCGAATAGAATTGAAATCCCCTACAATACAAAGGCATGAATCGGCTTGTTGGGACACCACCGAAGAAATAACATTCCACAATGAAACTTTTTCAGAATGAATGCATGAGGCATAGACGTTTACAATACAACAAGAGGACCCATCACGTTTCCAGTATCCATTAACAACAAGAATACCATCTGTGAACCAAGAACTGATTTTACAAAAAACATCACAATTTCAAAAAGTAAGCATACCTCCGGATTGTCCTTCTGAGTTTTTATACGCCCAATCGAAACTTTTCGAACCCCAAATTGATCTACAAATGTTGGCTTTCATCGCTTCCAGTTTGGTCTCCTGTATACAACAAATATCAATATGAAAATTTCTGATTAAATCTTGTAGATTTCCCACCTGTGAGCTTGAAAGATTGATACCATATAAAAGTTTGCAATTTTATGTGCAACAATTGGATTCAATGATTCAATTTTAAAATTAGAATACGTAGAAAATAATAATTTATACATGAATTATTAAAGGATATTAGTTGTTTTCACTTAAATTTTTTAAATAAAAATAATTAATATTCTTCAATAAAAATAACTCATATATGAATCATTTCATTTTATACTTTGCCTTATAAAATTAGTCAAGATTTAATTTTTAATTAATTTGCACTTTGTATGTATTTTTAAATGATGTCAAATATTTAATTAAATCATACTCCTTTCATTCCACAGTATATTTCACTTTTTTAATTTTTTGCCCGTCTCACAATACTTTCACGGGTTTTTCTACGGTCAGGAAGGCTTTCGCCCTTCCTGACGTCAGTGAACCAATTAGAACTTGCCACATCATTTAATTTCGCCATTTGCAATTTAGCTTCGCCCGGAGTAAAAATATTTTTTTTAATAGAAAAATTTATAAAATTACAAAAATATCCTTACAGTGTTTTTATTTTAAAGGTAATTATTTTAATTATATTTTTTTTATAATAATTAAAAAAATCAAATTAGAATTTTTAAAATTCATTTAAATTTTAAAATTAAACCAAATCATAATTTTCATCATAATTCCTTTAACATGTTTCGACTCTCCCTCTTCTTCTTCATCTATCCTCTTCTTCTCCCATTCTTTCAATGGATGACAATCTTGCTTGACCTGTAAAGGTGAAAAATATTTCAACTAAACCATATGGTGGTTACACAAAACCCACATCAGCAGATGATAACTTGTACCTCCTACTCCCTTTTAAAGCACGCCAGCACAAAATTAGAAAATGACCTCTTCCTCATTTCTCTACTGTAGCTTTTACATCCTAGTTTTAGGGAACGGGGCATACCCCTCCAAACAGGAGCAATGTAAGTGTTCACATAGTCATTCCTCACAACCACTACCACTATTCCCATATGATACACACTAATATAACATGTGCACGTATACTGTTTGATGAAATGCCTAAAACTGCTCTCTTGTTTATTTAGTCGAATTTGTCATCAGATGTTTTGGGCTTTACAATCTGGGTATAGAAAATGCATATGTTTTGTGACAAGCATAGGTATAGTTCGATTGCTACACAACGGGAAAAGCAAAATATTTGTTTCAATTGTTTGTTTTGAATTTAAAACTGTTAAACATAGGTGAGAAAGCAAAATTGAATTGCAAAATATTTGGTATGATGAATTGTTTCTTATTAATCCTATGTGCCTAACCACGAAGAACGGATTTTAGTTTTGGACCTCCATCATTTGGAATTAAGAATAAAAAGAGAGCTCATCTTAGTTTGAGTAAGAACACCAGTCTTGGAAGTAAAAAGTCAAGCTTACTCTTTAATCCTTCTTGTTTATTGGTAGTTGATCTCGTTGTTTCAGATGATGTTGTACAACAGTGTATGTTCTCGAAGTGCCATTTCTTCGTAGCTCGACTATCAAGTTCCTTAAATTTCTCAATACCATAGTCTGTCAAAAAGTTAATGATAGATAATGTGCTTAAGAAGTCTATATGCTACATTGAATGCTAAAATCTGACATTTGCATGCTTTTATCATTGGCTCGACAGATTTAGTTCTGTGACTGAGCGCTTCTTCATGGAGCTCAATACTCACCGAATTGATACCAGTGTTGCAAGAAGTGAAACACTTAGTATTATCAATGTGATGTGCTACCTTAATCTCGGGGTATGTGTGAATTATTATTACTGATCAATTTATTACAAAAGCATTGGATGACGAAGAAATGATTTTCAGGTTAAAACAGAAGGTGGCTTGAATGCATCAGCCTCCTTTGTTGCAAAAGCCAACCCTCTAAATCGTGCTCCTCACAAGCGTAAAAGTGAACTTCAACATGCGCTATGCAACATGCTTTCAAACATACTTGCGCCACTTGTTGATGGTGGAAAAGGTCACTGGCCTCCTTTTGGTGTTGAACCTGCCCTCTCCTTTTGGTACTAGGCTGTAGCACGAATAAGTGGGCAACTGATGCACTGGATGGACAAACAAAGTAAACATATAGCTGTAAGTTTCAGTTTATAGGGGTTTCAGAGAACAGTTTTTTCTGCTGTATGGCATTTTGATTATATCGTTCATGTTATATAACCCAGGGGATGCAAACTTGCTTCTTGACTTCATTAATTTCTCGGAAGCTGCATTACATTAGTACTTGTTCTAACAACAATGCCTTGGTCTGGATTGGATCCAACAATGCTTTCATATTAAATTTGTGAAATTAACAGATTACTATTAATATGGAGTTGCTGCTCACCTTTTCTTGTACAAATGTTATTAGTTTCTTTTGCCCTGCATCTTCTGTTATCACTTGGATTTTTCCGTTATCATTTTATTCTAAAGCCTCACTGAAAAGAAAGTTATTTTTCTTAGATCGGTTACTTGAGTTGCTTTGTAATATTATTTAAATTTACTTCTTTGATGTCTGATAGTGTTGTATCTTGTATTATCTTTATGCTCGTCTTGTTTATATTGATAACGTGTCAGTTTTAATATGTATCTTGGATATTTTGACTGATGCCGTGATGCAAACATTTTCCTTTCTTTAGGTTGGTTACCCTTTGGTGACACTTCTCCTGTGTCTCGGTGATCCTAATGTTTTTCTCAGTAACTTTGGTTCTCACATGGAACAATTATACAAACAACTCAGGGTAGGTTTATGACACTATTACGATTTCCAGAATTACTATTTATATTTTACTTGTATTTACCGTTCAGGATAAGAACCATTGCTTCATGGCCTTAGATTACCTACATCGTGTTCTGAGGTTTTACTTGAGTGTCCATGGTGATGCACAACCTTCTAATCGTGTATGGGATTACCTGGACAATGTCAGCTCTCAACTTGTGACAATCCTCAGGAAGGGAATGCTTACTCAGGATGTCCAACATGACAAACTTATGGAATTCTGTGTAACTATTGCAGAACATAATCTCGATTTTGCAATGAACCACACAATACTGGAATTGCTGAAGCAAGATAGTCCAGAGGCAAAAGTTATTGGTCTTCGTGCATTACTTGCCATTGTCATGTCTCCCACTAGTCAGCATGTTGGCTTGGAAATTCTTCACGGTATTTGTTATTGCTTTATCTAATTATGAATGATCCCTTTTTGGTTTTGTCCTTCAGAATAAATATCATAGCTTACTGAACTTTATGCTGCTTTGGCAGTTCATAATATTGGTCACTACATCCCAAAAGTTAAGGCTGCAATTGAAGCCATTTTGAGATCTTGCCATAAAACCTACAGTCAGGCTCTTCTTACTTCTTCAAAGACTACAATAGGTAATATTTTACAGCTCATGCAGTTATATTTCTAGGTCCAATGATGGGCTGTTATCTTGCTATGTTAGTTCTTCACATGGTAAGCTGGCAATTGCAGTTTGTTAATTTATGTTGTTTATTAGTCCAAATCATGTTTCAAGAACTGTGTGAACAGGATTGGCTGAAACCAGTATCTGTAAGTCTTGTGCTCATATAATATATATTATTTCAAGGAGTACTTTTTATCTAGGGAAATTCTCTTTCTAAAAAATGGGGTTGCACTTATTCCTTATCTGCCAGTGGGTTGCTCATATCCTAACTTTTGCAATGATATCGTTAATCTGAGAGAAATATTGTCTTCCAGTAAAAATCGTTAATCTCAGTTTTTTTACTGTACGTGCTTGGAATTAATGATAGGACTACTTTCCTGGTTAGGTGTCTCCCTGAGTTTCACCCTCTCATGTAGAACTGGTTCTTTTTTTTTTCAAATAAAAATTACATATTATATCTTGGTTACAAGAGATTTGTTAATGATCTGTTTCTCTGCCCATATTTTATCTATATCGAATTGAGCAAAAATTGATTCATTATATATGTGTAACTTTTGCAGAGTGGTTTTCAAATGGAGTACGAGGCAAGAAATTGACTTTCAGATATCTCCTTGATGATTACATTGAAATGCTTTTGACTTTCATATGACTAGTTGTAGATGATTGTCTTTAATGAAACTTTTGGTAGCTAGCATGTTGAATATTTGAGTAATAATGTGTAGGTTTTACTTTTGAATGCAACTGAAATTGATGTTTTGATGAACTTTTTTAATGTTTGGATGTTTGACAATTTAATAAATATACAGACTTTTGAATTGATTATAAATTTATTACTTGCAATCTGTGCTCTCGCCAAATGTTGCTTCAATGAGTATTTATTATTTTCCTAAAATTCTTCTTTCGTTGTGTTTCCCAAAATGTCGTGTTCTCCTTGTTTTCCTCTAGAGAATAGGTGCCAGTGTCTGCATTAGTCTTTGTTCCTGTCAAACTCTCCAGAAAGTGATTTAGGCGTAAGTTTAGTCTTGGCTTTCGTAGATAAGCCTTTTGTATTGGTTGATACATGCCCGATAGTGTCAGACACACTCCAATTTTAGTAAATTCACTCCCAAAATCAGTGACTGACAATGCACCTCCAGAATCATTAAATACACTCCCTGTGTAGTTCCGTGCCTTCCTCCCGCACTACCAATTGATTCAATATCAACAGCTAAGTCCCTATCGACAACTAACTCAATGCTTTTGCTAACAACAAACTCTAAATTACGAACATCAACATCAGTAGAGTCAGAAATAACCCGAATTTATATGATTTATCTCACTTTGTATGTATAGTGAATTGGGGAGAGAATGTATTCACCAGAATTTATAGCCAAGCATCAATAACTTTAAACACACAAGGTCGTCTAAGAATCAATATATAAGATTATGATACCAAAAACACTATTTTTGTACATAAGAATTGGAGATCATAGTATTATATTCATCAAATTGGAAACAGCGCAAACATTTCAAATTCAAGAAAACATGGGATTGATCATATGAAATAAGTCTCAATTAACATCATAATCCAATCAAGTTAATAAAAAATCCCAAAACCTCTGTTTTGTACAAAAGAATTGGAAATCAAGATAATATATTCATCAAATAGGAAATAGAACAGCCATTTCAAATTCAAGAAAACATGGGATTAATAATATGAAATAAGTGTCAGTTAACATCATACTTAAATCAAGCTAAGAAACATCCCAAAAGATAACTAGATTGATGCAGTTAAACTATCCTAAAGATTACTAGATTGCTACGGGATAAACAATGAGGATGTTGTTTCAGAAAATAACTCTGGACTAATAAGGAGACATAGTCACGGCTACTCGATTACGAAGTCTACTAAATCGCCTAACCGGAGTAACCGTGGGTGTGGCGTCTCCGACTTGGCCTTCCCCCTATTCAATTCAAATAATAAAAGAGTCATGACTCCAAACATTCTAATAGTTTTACATTAAGATGTAAGAAGAAGTAAAGAAATATGACTGATTGTTGCTTAGTTGGAGTAGAAAAAGTGGCATTGCGCTACCAATATCTGGCAAAAACGGGAGTTGATCTTTCTCGTTGTTACACCAACTTGGTAACCGTGTCATATTATTCTCCAATATTTTAAGCATGTACGCGTCCTTGATTTGACAGTAGTGAAACAAGGCACTATTAGAAGACAACATTAGGCGATAAACAGTAAACCTAAGGAACCCAAAGCAGAATGACTCACCGTAAATTCAGTTACTTGAATGGAATCGGAGATTGGATAAAATATTCCAGCTGCTTTATACATTGCCAGAATAAAAGCAATACATGTTGTAGATTTACCATTGCTGTAGACCCATTCGTCTTGTTCTGGGATAGTGAGTAACAAATCAAAGGTTATACCTCGCCTTTCAGTCTCAGCTAGAATTTCAAGCAAGTCTAGATCCTACCAGAAAGTAAAAAAGATAGGATACCCATTACATATAATTTATCCATCATATTAATCAAGTTAACGTGCCTTATATGAGTAAGAAATTAACAAGAGAGCACATCACCTCAGTCCCAAGCCGTATATTGAGAGCTTCATTCCATATGTTTGCAGCATATGCCGGCTGCATTCTAGTCGACATAGACACGACAGAAATAACCTGCACACAGTCTGGCCATCACTTTAAATTTTGGAATGGGAACACTTTTATCCTATTTACGAAATTAAATTAGATCCTACATCTTAAAACTTTTAGCTATACCTAACAGTACTTGGAATGGTACACGTGCATACAAACAAGCTCAAGGTATTGGAAGAGACGCAGAAATAGAATCATGCAATAGTCCAATATTAAGGCTTCATATAATTGATGGAACCGAGAGAGGTTATGGAAGAAAATTCATTGGAAAGGACGTGTGTATATATATATATATATATATATCATACCAAGTGGGCATCTAATGGCGGGGATAATTGTCAACAGTGTCAATCCAACTAAAGATCATGTTGTGATAATCATATGGTTTGCCTGCATCAAAGACTCTCAGATCACAATATCAGGTCAAAAGTTGAAGCTCATGAATTATAACCATAAAATGTTCAAGAAAATGCTCTACGTGAAATTTCAGAGAACAAGAGCATAAGAAATATTTAGATTTACTTTGCTATATATGGAAAATCAAGAACGCAAGAAATACTTTACATCATGCATTTGTCTTAATCAAGGTTATATAAGCATGTGATCCAATCCAACAAATAAATAGCATAAAAGAAATTACAATAGAGAGGCGTATGCACCAATAGCATAAAATTGAGATTCTGATTAGTAAATCATTATACATCAAATTGAATAAGTATATAAATTCATAAAGATTCTGGAGTGGGGGTTGTTGAAGAAACTATTTGGAATCTCATCCCTCCATCCCTCTTCGTAGTCAATCCAATTTTTTGTTCAGAAACCAACTTCCTTATCTTACTTGTAGAATAAATACTAAACCCTTTATAAGCAACAGAGGTACCTTGATATAGATGGCCTAAATCAAAGACTCTCAGTTAGGGGTAAATTGGCATTAAAACATTAAAAAAAAAAAAAAAACAGTTCCACAGAGAGCATAGCAAAATTAACCCTGGAATAGTAAACAAGCCCATCGAAGATTATGTGAATAAAACATATTAGATGAGATTTCAGGTGTGAGGAAATAAACCAGTGAAAATTGATGTGAGGCCAGAGCCATCAATTCCTCGAGTAACCTCTTCAGAAGTTGATCGAGCTAAAAACTCCGAAGCCCCTTTAGCCCGATTAAGAAAACCAGAAAGCACAACATTAGCATTATAATTAATTAATGGATGTATTAATATTAGGGCTCGCTCACATGCTTGATGACAGAAGGCGAGCGCGGACGGCGGACATCGAGTGCGGATGGCGGACAACGAGCATGGACATCGGGAGGGGGATGGCAGACGGCGAACAACGGACGATGCTGACGAAGGACGACTCTTCAATGGCTATTATTAACTCAAGGAAGACTCTTCAATGGACGATGAACTCAAGGCGTGAAATATTGGGATGTTTTACTGATTAGGGTATTCTTAATATTTTATATGTAATTTTAATTCTAATAATATGTAAAAGGATTTTATTTAAATATTAAATGTAAATTAATTAATATTATAAATTATTTTAAAGTAAAAAAAGGGTATTTTTATAATTTTATAATAGGGCGATACAATGCGATTGCAATATGCAGAGGGCAAAATCACTAATGCAAAGTGCAATCCTTTGAAAAAAATATTATACGTTGGATCGAATATCTAACGGTATTTAAAGGGTTTACTGACGTCAGGAAGGGCGAAAGCCTTACTGACCGTAGAAAAACCCTACTTTCACACCCTTAAAAATTAAAATAGAATAGAATCACTCTATAAATTCCATCACAATATCTTTAGTTACACAAAATGTCAATATTTTTTTGTCAACACAGTCCCACTTATTTCGTTGCTTTATATAAAAGGTTTACAAAATTATCCCTCAAATTCTTGTTTATTCATCCACTTTTTTAGTTTGTTTGCTCTCCCTCCTATAAAATTTTTTTATGGGACAAATAAAGTATTAATTTGATAAGATGAGTTGTTTCATTAAATATGTATTAATTCAAGAATGATGGGTACTGGGCAGATCACAGGACTAAAAGGGAAAAAAGAAAAAGAAAAAAAGGCATGTAATAAACAATCAAAATTCACCGATTAATTAAAAGAGTAGAGTACATCCAATTTAAAATTTGATAAAAGTTTGTGACGGTCATATAAATGAAATGCATAAATTTATGGTAACTCAACTCAATCGTATTCTAAACGAAAGTCTGATCCAAATACTAAAATAAAATTTAACCTCATATATGAGATCGTTACAAAATACCATTCCTTATAATTTTTTAACTCACAACATGAGACCCTTCCTTTAACTATCTACTATTGTACACTTTTTTTTTTTTTGAAACATATGTACTATACTAATGAAGAATTGACGAACAAGTTGTAATTAATTATTATATACTCACAAGTTATAATTTTTTTTTTTTCTTCTCCTAGAGTAACTGCGAGCTGCGTTAATTTAGTAAAAGTCACTAATTACTTTCAAGTCGATAAATACAAATGTAAAATGCCGTGCTGCCACATTTCACACATAAATAAAAGTTCATTACAAGTATTTTATTCTGAGCTAGCCAAGAAATAAAAGGAAATAGGATACAAAATGACAATTGAAAGAGCTCAGATCAAACTTAGGTGTACAACAACTTCATAATATCTTTGAAAAGCAAATCACATCTGAAATACTAAAAAAATTGATATCCTGATAAAATAATTGAAACAAAAGTATCAATTTCTTATAGATAGAAGTAGTGAATTATCATGGAAGATTGAAATTCATCGCAAAATCACCAGACTACTCATGGTGAAAGCAAAGGTTTGTCAAAGACTAGTTACCTATGATGCTGTTTTTGTTTTCAGCACAGGAAATTCGAGCTGAAAAATCTCAGTGAAAGAAGCTCTTTTCGTAGATGACCAGTTCAGTACTTGGTGAGGAGCAACACAGCACGTCAACTTCATTCCTGTTAATCAGCGATCTAAAAAGACACCAATCAAAACTGAGTTTTCTGCGTATTTGGTGAAAGCTGAGTGCCTCGTGTCCACGTTTGGAATTCAGAAAATAAGTATATTTAACTTGAGTCTCCGCCCTTCAAAACCCTTTTGTGAGGGCAAAAACTCGCCCAGCCAAAGGAGGTGGCAATGCAGAAATGGCAGTTTCAATGACCTGATTAATTACACAAAAACGTTAGCAGACTAGGATTCATGATATCTAGCAATATGCTACTAAAGTTCAATTTATGCTATCTTAGCATTTGTTTATAGGTTCTCAGTGAAAGAAATCTATGAAACTTTAAACCAATCAAATTCTACAAGAAGATGTACAATGTTTTTGAAACGATTCAGAGATATGGTAAATGTAAACAAGGCTTGTGCCCCCTGTTACAAGGAATCCCATGATGTGTGATTTCCATAATGTATAAGCACATAGAGATTAGAGATGCTGTGTGGGAGGAGAAAGTGACTTACATCTAATTGATAGCGAGCTGAAAAGTGAATTAGAAGAATTGCTTTGTTCTGAAACCTGTCTGCATGCTTTATAATCTGATGTTGCAATAAACACAGAATTGAAATGCAATCAGCAACGATTGAGTAGCAGAATACGAGGAACGGGAAAGAAAGGAAAATACAAGGGATTAGTACATTAACCTCAGACAAATGAGTGTGTCCGTACTCTCTTGCATCCTCCACCGGGCTCGAATCTTCAACAAAGGTGCTCTAGTTTAGGAAATTAAATGTATAAGCAACTACAGGTTAAAATTGGAGAACGCCCCTTTTCACTATGACAAGCTCGAGATATGACACAACTGGACGAGATATGTTGAACTTATCTATCAAGTAACAAATTAACATTTATAAGCGCTAATTCTAAACTTTTGAGATTATATAATGAACATGTGATTGCATCGATCAGCATGCTTTCGGACACCCAAAATCTGTAACTCGAATATTGTTTATAGGGTTAATTTCATATAAATTCACGACATTTATGCTTAGTATCAATTTAATCACGAACTTTTAGATTTTTGTATAAAAACCCAACCTTTGATATTTGTTGCAATTTGATACACGTTTTTTTTCTTCCGGCCGGCAATCGATGACGTGGCTCGCCCGAGCGTGTGTCATCTTGCCACGTAGGATTACACATGTTTATTTTTATTTATTTTTTAAATCCACATCATAAATAACACTTATCATTTAAATAACATATTTCTACTTATAATTAAAATAACAACTACATAAATTAAACAACAACCAAATGAATCTCAAAACTAAGAACGTAAAGAGAAATATTATATATAATTTATGTTGGTTGTTTAATTTATTTGGTTGCTATTTAAATTTTAAGTAGAAAGATATTATTTAAATTGTAAGTGTTACTTGTGATGTGAATTTAAAAAATAAATAAAATAAACATGTATAATCCTACGTGGCAAGATGATACACGCTCCGGCGAGCCACATCATCAGTTGTCGGCCGGAAAAAAAAACGTGTATCAAATTGCAACAAATATCAAAGGTTGGGTTTTTTTACAAAAATCTAAAAGTTCGTGATTAAATTGATATTAAGTACAAAGGTCGTGAATTTATATGAAATTAACCCTTGTTTATAATGTCTTAAGGTCACCTAAAATCCTGAAGTATCAACGAAGTACATATCTTCCCAAAGTTTCATTCTTCCCGGTTCGGTTTGTTGTTTAATTAGCGTAACTTTATGGGAAACCGATGACCTGGAACGCCTACGAACATTTTTTACTATCTAGCACCTTCAACCACTTCAGGTAAGCCACCTTGAATTCTTTCAAGAAATGCAATATGTAAAACTAGAAAATATTTATTGCCACAATTTGACTAGAATCTGAGAGAAACAAAACGAGACACTTGAAATGAGATACGCAACTACAATAGTAATGAGATTTTAGATAAGATTTACTTCGGGTTCCTAATACTTGAATGAAGCAATTAAAAAATATAGGTAGGAGTTGCCAATCAATACCTCCATAATTAGAATTTTTGCCTTCAAAACATCAGCATTGGCTGCATCTATAATGAAGTCTGACATAGTGTCTCCTGTGAACGCAATTTCAGGTGATGTATATGTGTTGGTAATCTGCAAAAAAAAAAAAAAAAAAATCAGCATAAAGTGTGAATAAGAAACCAGTGGAACAAGAAACTCAGTAACCAAACGAAGTTTCACCAACAGTTATTACTATTTTGGCTTTCTCAGATCAGGTAACAAAGGTTTCTAAGATATTGCCTAATTGTTGATCAGAGTATTATTAGGCAAATTTAGATGAATTAAATTGCTCCAAAGAATTTTGGAAGGTAAGAAAAAAATTCTCTTGCAATGTGTTAATGCCTAGACAATGTTTAAGATATACTCCTATCAGTTTTTTAAAAAACTATCGAAAAAGCAGAAATTACAAAAATCACATCCTTAATAAAGTAATTAAGAAGTAAGTAACAAAATGGTACAAACATCCATCTTAAGTAAACCAAGCATAGAGTATCATCTCCCTAAAAGAAAACTGCATACAGAAAATGAATTCTTTTGATAATAACACATTGATCTAGTGATGCCATACACCTCGAAAGGCATCACCTACACAAGCCATTTTCAGCCATTTTTTATGTAAGATGTTACAAGGGAATAGGTACAAACCTGCACATATTACAAAAAATTACTACTTTCACAACTTTATAAGAAATCCATAAAATTAAAATGCAAGAACTATGGAATCACACCTCCACACCTGAAAGCTTCAGGTTCTTTATCTCAGCTCCAGGTAACCCAACATATTCCGGCTTAAGTTTCTGTCTCACAGAATAAACTATATATCCCTATAATGAACCAAAGTAAATCCTTTACGCCCGGCTTTGCTTTGAAAAATGTTATAATATAAAATTTAACGCATCTGTAGAGTCTTGATCATGACCTGGCTTGGAATGACATGATATGTTTTAAATGCTCTTACTTTAAGGTCTCTTCTTAAATCAATTTCTTCACCTAAAAATTACACAGCCAAGTCAGAGGCATGCAGCAAAGGAGCTTACAAACATGAAGAAACAACGGAGGGAACTCTTTATTACCCACATCAAGGCCAACAAGAGTATGCTTAAGCTCGGATTGATCCATTGCCCTATGTGCTTCGAAAATCTTTTCCACATTTTCCTTGATGACTTTTGGCACAAAGATAGTCGGGGGTGTCATTCGATATAAGCCGCGTGTAGCAACATACATGGGTAATCCTCCCTAAGAAAAGAAAAACATACAATCATATTTAGGGCTGAAAATCAAACCAAGCAATTTGATACTCGATTTGAAATCGTTCTGTTCGTTTCAGCTAGGTTCGACAAATATCAAACAAGCTTGAACATGCATTTATATTAGATACAGTCTAAAGCTCCGCTCGAGCTCGATAAGTAAAAAAAGGTAAAGCAAGAGTGAAAATGTCGAGCTCGACTTGTATGCGGATCAATTAAAGCTTGTTCTAACTCGACCCGTTTAATTATCAAACAAACTCAAATATGAATTTTAACACTTGATGACATTTCAAACAAGCTTAAACAACATGGCATTGGACTAGTGTCTGACTTATTTACAGCCCCAATTCATATTTCTGAGCAAGACTAGATTGATATATCTCAATAGACTAAAGATATTTGAGTGTAGATAGAATGACACAATGTTGTTGTCATATACACAAGCACATAAATACACATTAAGAAAGAAGGAATCTGAGGACTAAAAACTAGTTGGAAATAAACCAGAACAGAATCATACACAATCCCGCACATAACCAAGTTTATATGTGCAAATTGACGGTGAATACTGCAAATATAATAGGTATAGCATCTACAAGACCCATACAGATTTGTAATTGCAGTATAGTTATCGAAATAAAACAAATTGAAGACGAGAAGGGAAGTGAAGTTACAATATGGTCCATGTGGCCATGGGAGATGAAGAGGAACTGTTGGGAGACGGCGCGTTGAGGGCACTTGCCGATGTCGAAAGCCAAGTTGAGAGTGGGCACAATCACGCAAGTCTCGTGCCCTGCGATTGACAACCCATCGATTGAGTAGCCTTCTATCCGCAGCTCTTCCTCCGCCGCTTTCTTCTTCCTCTTTTTCTGTTTCTCCGCTTTCAAATTAAACGACTCAGAAGCTTTTTCATTGCTCGACGCCATTGAAATTCTTTATTGCGAACAACAAACCTTCTTTTGAAGAATATGGTCGGCTTTGCAGCAGAAACAGAGAGGAATGGAGCTGCGGTTCTGTGTTTGAAAGAGATATCGTGTTAATTGCAAATCTGCCCCTATATATTTTTTAAAGTGTGAAAGGGTCCTTTTTCGGCTAATTTTTTTAATTATTGTAATTTTTAAAACAGTTTATGAAATTATGGTGGTTTTGAAAACTATTTTCAAATTAAGTGCAAACACCACTAGAGGTGGAGACTGCAAACTAGTCTCCACTGGAAGTGGAGACTAGTGAAAAAGCTGACATCTTTTGCAGTCTCCACTGGCCGATTTTTTTTTTTTAACGAAATCTATCACTCAAAATTAATTATGCAGGTGATGCAAATCATTTATCATAATTACAAAATAATGATGCTGTGATTGGTTTTAATAATGAGATAATAATTTAATAATATATAAATATATTGCATTTGGTTATAGAGATATTTTATGGATACATTTTGAATATATAATTTTTTTTAATATTTTGTTTTAATTTCAAGTTTAATCGATTTTCATACATTTAAAAATTAAAAATTACATGCACAAAATAAACTACCAACTAAAATTAATAGATTAGTTCGTTATTTTATACAATCACTATTTATAACCTCCTGTGTCACACTGTGGCTGATGTCTACTTCTAATACTTCGACGAGGCATATTACTTTGAGTTTGACATATCAAGATTCATCTTGCTATATTATACTACCTCCGCCCCAAAGGAACTTGCACACCTCCGGGGACACACTTTTTCTTAAAAAGTCACTTTTTGAATAAAATAGTGATATACGGATAAATATTTATATATTTTTGTGAGTGTGCACGCAAATCAATATTTCCTTTTAAATGGTGTGCAAATTCCTTTGAAACGGGCTAAAAAGGAAATTGTGCAAGTTCATCTGGGACGGAGGGAATATATGATTATTTCATCTTGATATGTCACACTCAAATTAATATGTCTCGTCGAAGTATTAGAAGTAGACATCCGCCACAGTGTGGCACGGGAGGTCATAAATAGTGATTGTATAAAATAATGAATTAATCTATTAGTTTGTAGTTTATTTTGTGCATGCAATTTTAAATTTTTACATGTATGAAAATCGATTAAACTTGAAATTAAAAAAATTATTTAAGAAAAATTATATTTTCAAAATGTATCCATAAAATATTATTATAACCAAATGCAATATATTACAAATTATTAAATTATTATTTAATAATCTCATTATTAAAACCAATCATTTTATTATTGAAAACATCATTATTTTATAATTATGATAAATAATTTGCACCACCTGCATAATTAATTTTAAGTGACGGATTCCGTTAAAAAAAAAATTCGGGCAGTCTCCACTGGAAGTGGAAACTGCAAAAAATGTCAGCTTTTCCACTAGTCTCCACTTCTAGTGGAGACTAGTTTGCAGTCTCCACTTTCAGTGGTTTTTACACTTAATTTGAAAATAGTTTTCAAAACTACTATAATTTCATAAGTTGTTTTATAAATTACAATATTTTAAAAAATTAGCCGTCCTTTTTCTCTTCTTTAACAAAAGAATCAAAAAACATATCAATATTCAATACCTTACTTTAAAAAAAAAAAAAAAAATCAATACTCTATTTGAGTTTGGGTATGAATTGATATATCACAATCCTAAAAACATTACCCAAATATTAAATATAAAAATAGATATATATATAAAATAATTAACTCTTATAAAAAAATGAGGCAAATTAATTAATTTAATTTAATTTCGTCATTTTACCTGCAATAAGAAGCCACCCAAGGTAATGAGGCATTTCTGGTCATTTTAAAAAAAATACATGAAAAAAATCTAAAAAATATTTTAAAAACAAAATAAATATTTAATTAAAAGTCAATTAAATAAGAATTGGAAAAAATCTAGAAGATTAAATAAAATTGAAAAATATTATAAAAGAATCAACTAAATCTTCAAAAATAACTAAAATTAAATAAAAACAGAAAAAATCAAATAAATACAAAATAAAACACCGAAAACTAAATAAGGTTGAAATATATAAAAACAATCAACTAAATAAAATTTTAATTAATTTAAAGGTTTAGTTGATTTTTTTAATATTTCCAAATTTTGTTTAGCTTTTATTGATTTTTTAAAAATTAATTATTTTAGCATTTAACTTTATTAAAGATTTAACTGATTTATTATATATCTTTTAAATTTAGTTGAGTGTGCTTAAAAGATTTTGGGGTGTGACTAGTGTACTCAAACTTAGAGGGGTGTATTCAATTGAGATTTTATTGGATTTTTTTGGACTTTAAAAAGTCTGTGAATTTAGAAAATCTATAGACTCCATGCAGAGTTTGACGGACATTTTTTTATTGATTTCCTTGGATTTTCATAGACTTTACAGGATTGTGAAATACATTTTTTTTAATCGATTTACATGGATTTCCATAGACTCCGGCACTAGAACCATTGATGCAAATATATATGGAACACACTTGTATATAAAAAAAAAAGGTTATCCAGATTATTTAAAAAAAATAAAATACTTTAATTAAAAAAATACATAATTATTCTCATCTTCATTTCCATCACTGATATATCTTGTCCTCATTAGAAGTCTCTGGATCCGCCCCGAACGGGGCACAGAATCCTCGAAGCAAACGGAGACGGAGAATTTTTTTGCTCTGTAGATGGGGACCAGGATAGTATTCCCAGCCTTGGGGGATCTCCGTCTCGTTCCCCGCGGAGAGCCGCATTATTTTTTATATAATTAATATATTTATATATATATAATTTTAATTTTAATGTAAATTACAAATAAATATTTCATAATTTCTTACTCAATTAACTATTTATTAAAAATTACATCTATATTTTATTTAATGCTATTATGTTATTAGTTCCAACTTATATAATTTTTACTTTAGTATATAAGTTAATTAAAAATATTAGAATTAGAGGTTCTTCAAATTGTTTAAATTATTAGTTTTTTTAATACCAACTTAAAGTAATTGTTGTGTACGATTTTTTTAAAATTTAAATAGTATTTTATATTTTAAAAGTGAGATAACAAAATAATTAGGCGGGGAACGGGAAATCCCCGTCTCGGCAACAAGGTGGGGATGGGAGAAAAAAAAAATTCCATTTATTTCGCGGGGACGGGGATGGAGAATGACCCCCCGTCCCGCCCCGTTGACACCCCAATGGAAGAGAATCAAAGAAAGTCCATAGACTATTAAATACCTAAAGATTTTTTAAGACTTTTAAAATCCGTAGAAATCTCTTGTTATTATAAGAGATTTTGGAGAGTAAAATATATTTATATTTTGGAAGAGAATCAAAGAAAATCCACTTATTATTAAAATTCATAGACTTTTGAATACCTAAAGATTGTTTTAGATTTTTAAAAATCCGTATTAAATACCTCCGAATTTTTAAAGAGTTGAATACCTCCAGACTCTATAACCAATACATCCCTCTTCATTTTGTATTTTGAGGAAAAGTTGGTGTAGAGTAGAGGTCAGTTTTCCTTTTTCGGGTAAAATGAATGCAGATCTCTTCCCCATATCAAGTAGGTAGTGTGAGCTATCCAAGTCAATTACCACAATAGCTCGCCCATTCTCGACTCTTCGGTCGTATGCCAATGCCAGGCAAAGTAATTTTGAGAACACATTTTCTTCTTATACTTACACTTTTTTATTCATATAATTTTTTTTAAAAATATTTTACATGCTTTATTATAAGGACACAGTGTTTTTTTAAAAAATATTTTACATGCTTTATTTTAAGGACACAGTGTTTTTTTTTCCACTGTGAGTTCTAGTACGCATTACTTGTCCTTATGACGATGAAGGGATACACCGACTTGTCCTTATTATAATATACATGTTTACCCTCAAGTAACACTGACTTGAAAATGAGATTTTTTATTTGGCTATGTGTAATTTTTTTTTTTAGAAAACCTATTTAATCCATCATGACCACTAAGGATCCAAGATTTTTTTTCCTTAAATGTGTTATTCATGTACCAAATTTAATTGTTATTTACTGAAATTACCCCTTCCCCTGCTTAATCAATATTTATGTAAATGACAATATAACAATATTATTTTTTACACATATTACTTCACATTGTATGTTGCGACTCTTTCCAATAGACTTACTTTTTTCCTTTTCTTTTTGGGTGGGGGAGACCGCCTATGCCAAATAATCAAGTCAATATAAAGAATTTCATGGACTGCAAATGCCCAGCCATTATGCATCACTGTAATTATCCTTAATTAGTACAATGATTAGATGTTAATTTGGCAATTTGCATAGATAGATGTTTTAATAGAATGAAAACACAAATACTAAAAAATACATTTTACATAGCAGAGGTGCACTCAAAATAAGAGCAAAATTTCATCTAGTATACTTCTTACCAAATGAGTTGATATTGTTTGATAATACGGGAATCCAAACAATGGCTCCATCTCGAGTTCAATAAAAATTTACTAATTCATCAAAATTGGATTCAAGGACAGAAAGAAAGTCAACTCAAATCATAGGCGTTCAAGGAAATAAAATCTCTCTCAAAAGATTAGCGGAAGAAGATGGTACAGGCATAATGTAGCAACTGAATCTCCGGCGTAGAGTCTTCAAAATGCAAAATTTCCCAATGAATCGCGGTGGTAGGCTGCAAAAAGAACGACGCATATCACCGTTTAGTAAAGAAATTCCTTTCAATAACAAGATGATGCAGTTCACGTTTTAGATAGAAGTAAACAAATATAGATGAACAAGGCTGCGTATGATCTAAGAGGATATGAAAATGATTTTCATCAATAACGAGCAAGATAAACCACATACTTGACTAGTAGCATGCATAATAAGACAGAAATGCATAAATTGATCTGCATTTACTGATAACCACCCAGCCCAATTGTGAAGTCTGACTGAGAATTTGGAAGTTTCTATAGTTTTATCAAACTTTAAACTGTTTAAACAATAATAGAATAACAAAATGCATAGCCAAATAAATACAAAATACATTTCATTTGTAACAACCAACTCCAAGAAGATTATAAGTGGGAATGTAATTTCTAAGAAAAGGTTATTGTAAATTTACAAGATAGGTGTGTCATTTGAAGAAAGGTTTAACACACAACTTATTCACGACTACAAGAATAATTAGTTTGTTATATCTATACAAAGAAAACTGAATAGGGAATCGCATAATTATATTAAGTACTGTAACAGCAGCTATTAGCAAGTCAATTATCAGTTCTTAAAAGAAGTCGATTATAATTTTTCTCATTGATATTTTGATCGGCCTCTCTACCTAATTGCAATATTCACAAAAAACATTTGAAATCTGATCGTTTTGTCGTTTTACATAATTAGCAGTTGGGCAGTATATGTTGACCTTTGGCACCTCTTTTCGAATCTCCACATCTGGATTCTAACTTAGTTTATTTGGTCTTTATACAGAGAAAAGGACAGTATAAATTTTCAATTGCAGCATTAAGATTCAGATAATTTTAAAACAAGGCAAAATCAATTGACTGACATCCATCAATCATCATACCGAAAACCAACACCCATTTCCTGTCAAAGAATAATAAATGTGGCAAATTTTCCAGAAAAAAATTGATTTAGGAAGAGTCAAGCATGAAAACATGGTTAGCTGACCTAAATCATAATACATGGAAATACATCAGAAAAGAGTACACTGAACTGCACCCAGACAACAAAAACATGCTTTGGAAACAAATAAACAGCATATACAACTAAAACAACAAATATGGAATGTAACTACAGGATAAAGATGAAACCATACCCTTGCGTTCAATTCTCAATCTCTCCGACAAATTCGCCAAAGCACCACAAAATTTTGCCTCAGCAGCTAAGGAACTAACAACTTCTTCTAAAGCTCTCAGCTCATGAAATTCAGAATTCAAAATCAAAGACGAGAAATGCTCATCCACAATTACACCAAGACATTTTACAACGACATCAAGAGTCGGGATCCAATCGCAAATGTTCAACCCCAAAGCAGATGATGCCTTGGGACAAGGCCCCACTTGAGGAAACCTCTCATATTTCCTCAGCCATTTCCCCAAGTATCGAATCAACACCTTTATCTCCTCACCATTCAACTTACTAACACAAGCTGAAAAATTCACTTCATCAAGATTCGAAGATGCAAGCAGATAATGCAAGCAGAGTTCCGACACAGAAAATCCATCATGTCCCACCATAACTAGAACCGCAGCTTCCTTAGCCAAACCCTTTTCTTTCCCACTAACCCTTTGTCCACTTGCTTTCTCAATAGCTAACAATGCTTGCTTCTCCCAATCTTCCCTCACACTAACCAAACTCTCATACCCATCAACAGGAAGCATCAAAAAGTATTTCAAAATGCACATTACTTCATATGTCTGCAAATCCAAGAATTGCTTCACACACAATATAACCAAATCCGACTTTCGTTTTGCGATTAATTTCTGAACCAAATTAGAAGTAAAAGAATGTTCCACAAGCCCATTAACTATCAAAATCTCTAGCACATCCCAAACCTCCAAACTAATACAACTTTCCAAAACCAAGCCAATAACATCCCTACCCATCATTCCCCCCATTTTCTCAACCAAATCACGACAAGAATACACTTCTGATTTACTAAGAATTAGAGTTTTCTCCCCAACTGACTTCAAATGTGAAGTAAACATTTCTATGAACTCAACTTTACCAAACGAGTTCGTATTTTTCAGATTCCTCTTCAGTTTCTTGAAGAATTTTTGCCCTAAATCGATAACTGCAAGATCCGCTGGCGCAACTCCCCATCCGGTGACCTTTTTAACAGGGTTTTGAGTTTGGAGGTCATTAGTTTCGGGCTTTAATTCGGTAAATTGAGGCAGATTGAGCACAATAGGGTAATCCGACGCTCGGTCAGATAGGGTTGGGATATTGGATGAAGCTTTGGTTATTACTTCCAGCAAAGACATTTCAAAGAGAAAAAAAGAGCTTTAGACAAGTAAAAACAATGAAGTTAGCTACCGCTCTTGCCTGGTTTCAGATTTCGCGGAGGCGGCGACGGCGAGGGTAGCGGCGGAGGCCGTTGAGGGTTTAACGTTTGGCGAAAAAGGTTTTGTGTATGTGTTATAGATAAGACTTTTTGGGCCGGTTGGGTTGGGCTTTACATATTACCTAATAAACGAACAGTTTGAAAATAATAAAATTGAAAAGGCCAAGGTTATATACAGTCCTATCTTTTTTAATACCACCCCATCAAAAAATGTTCGGAAAAAATTTACGAAAATTGATAAAAAAACACTGAACTTATAATTTTTTGGAAAAAATTTCCGAAAATTGTTACATTTTTAGGGAAAAAATTTCCGAACAATTTTTTGGATGGGGTTATATTCACCAAACATGGGATTGTATTTAACCTTGGCCAATTGAAAACCAGTAAAAAGAAATGCTACAAAATGTTTTTTTTTTTTTTGATCTACTAATTTTATTTTTTGCTACAATAATTTTGAAGACGAAAATAGAAAAATAAAAAATGACTAAATTATTTTTATATAAATATGAGATATATCATTTTTTAAATTTTTGTTGACTTTAGCTTTAGTCTTTTAAATTATTTAATTTATAGAGTTTAAATCTAAATTGGTCAATTTTTTATTTAATTTATTTAAATTCTGAAAAAATAGAATTAAAATATAAAAATAATTTTTTAAAGATAGCTAAATATTTAAATAATCAATTAATTTTTTTTATCTGAAAAACTGAACTTTAAAAAAAAGTCACACTAAATTTTTAAAAAATAATTCAATTAAAAATAAAATTCATTAAAAAACTAAAAAAATAACTAAACTAAGAAATTATTAAAAAAAAACTTTTAAAATTCAATTGAAGATAAATTAAAATTAAAATTAGATAAATTTTAAATTTTAAGTATTTACAATGATTTAATTGAATCTTATAAAATATTTTTCTTCTTTTCTTTCGCTTTAGTTTTTTTTTAAGAGTTAGTTGACTTTTCTTTTTTTTTTTAAATCAAATTTTAACTATTTTTTAAATTTAATTTTAAAAAAATTTATTTGATTTATTTAATTTTATTTAGGTTTAAATAATTTTAAACAAATATTTTAATTAAATTATTTATTATTATTATTTTATTCTCTTAATTATTTACAAATTTATTTATTTTTATCAAATTTTTATTTTTAAATGATTTTTTTAATTTAAATGTTTTTACAATTTAATTGATTTTTAAATAGTATTTAATATTTGAGTAAGTCTTGTATGAGACAGTCTCTCATGAGACAATGAGAATATGTATAATTAGGGCATTGACTTATTAACACTTTGGTAGGGTGGGTGTTAATTTGTGTTGTTGCATGTCATGAGACGGTCTCATTCAAGTTTTTGTCTTAATATTTTAATTAATTTTCTGGTATTTTTATTTTGTTAAATAATTTTTTAATCTATATATATTTTTAAAGATTTATATGATTTTTTATAATATTTTCAAAATATATTTAATATTTTAAGATATTTTTTTTTTCAAATTTCGATCAAAATCTAAATAATAAGAAAAAAATGTATTTTTTTAAAGAGCCATTCATAAGAAAATAGAAAGGTGGAAGTGTTTTTTTTTTTATAGAGTAAGAATATTATATGAATGAAATGAGGTATATTTAGTAATATATGTTGATTTTAAATATTAGAGGGGTATGTTTAGCAATCGGGTGGATTGAGAATTTTGGGGTAGGGAGTTTATTTTGTCAATGTGACATCTTATGGTTAATTTGGATAAGAGGTCATATTTCAGTAGCTAAGGTTTGAATTTTGCACCTCTTGGGTAATTCTAATGTTACTTGTCAATTAAGTTAATCTATAAATTTGTTAATAACTTAAAAACCAAATTTATTGAAACACATTTTGTATTAATTTTTATTTAATGTGAAATATTTTATAATAAATCGATTCTCAAACATGATATTATATTTAGCTTTAATAAATGTGTATAAGACATATTGTATTTGTTCGTTTTATTAACTTATGTTTTATCTCACTATACTTAAGGTAGTCATATATTTAGGAAATCTTAAATTGTGATTATTTAGGCATGAAAATTAAATGTATTTATCATGAATTGACTAATTAAATTTTAAAACTCTTAATGATGTGATATATAATATTTAATTGATTTATTCATATTGTCTTGAAAACACAATAATTGTATTTATTTATTTAATATTATCTTATTATTAAACAATTAAGTCTTATATTTAACCATGCATGTGTGTACATTGAAATTTTAAAATAATTATCTAATATTTGTTAATTAAATATTATAAATAGTATGGTTTATATAATAATAATAAGTTTAAACAGGGCATTAAAAAAATTATGTAATGCGTGGGCGCTACTATGCTAGTAATAAACATAAACACAATAATAACAAATATGAGCACAAATAACAAAAAAAACTAAAAAGAAAATGTGTGATGGATTAAAACCTAAAACAAAATATTAGGTGTTTATAATAGTGATGAAATTGTTTCAAATTAAAATATTAAAGAATTGTGATTAGTTTGTAAATTCAGTGACAACATCGTTAAAAGAATAACTAGTCTCATTCAAATATTGGATATGCTTCCAATATGTAGGACCGTATCAAACCTCAAAATTTTACTTAGTATTAGAGTGGATCTCGTCCTCGAGTTTGATCCCACACTGACATATTGATAGAAATAAGATTAGCTTATAATTATAATAAAGTCTCGTGTAAATCAATTTTATCGTGCAAGTGGTTTGTATTTTTGTTTATTTATGAAGAATATTAGTTATTTCATTAAAATGTTTTACTTTGATAGAAAATCGTTATTTCATTAAAAGGTAATGGTTTTGACAAAATTAGTTGTTTCATTAAAATGTACTCCCTTCATCCAATTTTATTAAGACTTATTTGTTTTTGCATGTGTTTTAAGAAAGTGGGTGTATAATATGTAAAAGTAGAGAGGATTGTAAGTTGAGAGTGTTAAATATTGTCTTTTTAGAAAACCTGACTAAATTTATTGGACAAACTAAAATGAAAAGTATGACTAGTTTTATTGGAGGGAAAAAATATTAGTTATTTTACTATAAAGTATTAGCTGCAAAATAGGTGCGGTAAAACTAGTTTGTACAAGACCAACTCTAGAATTATATATAATCTGTATCATGTATTGAGTGCATTTCAGTGTGTGTGGTCGCACCGAACCTCTCGATTTCTACATTAGAGAAATTGCAAGAGGGAAAAAAAAGGTTATGAATTGAGACACCATTCTTATCACAACAACCTCTAATGTAAAAATTAATGTTGGTTATGAAGTGTATCCTTCAAAACTTTGAATTAATCTCAAATCTTAAGGTGTACTGCGAGAAATGCAGTTTGATGGGCGTGAATGTGGAGGAAGATTGATTGACATGCTTGGCATACACTCTATGATGCACCGTCGGCAAATTACCTTTTCCATAATTGGGTGATAAACCACAAGAAAATTGTTGAGAGTTTATAAAATGAAGAAGAAATTAAAGAGTTAGAAAGACAAGAATTTATTCATCGGGTGAAGAACCATTCTGCTAATTGTTGTTCTTTGTCTCTATGTCTTTGTACCATTTTTACTTTTACCAATCAAAACCCTCTATTCTTTGCAAAGCAACTTTTGGGGATTCAGGATGGGGGTGGGGGAGGCTTTTAAAAAAAAAACTTGGATTAAAGTTTGAATTGTGAGATTTGAAATTATTTAATAAAGTTTTAACAGCAAAATGGCTTTAAATATTTCTTACGAATAGTAATAGCATATGAGAAGAAGTTATTTTACCTTTGCATGGGGAGCTGAAACGGGGAGGGGTGGGGGTAGGAGTTTTATATCTTTTAAGCAATTGGTCTAATTGGTAGAGGGATATGGTTAACATTGGTCGGGAGTCAAAGGTGGTTTTGAGATAACATCGGGAAACATTTGGGGGATGGGGCAAAAATAAACTTTTGGAAAGTGGTCCAGGCTTCGCTAAGAGTAAAAATTCTAGATTGTTTTAGCTAAGTTTACTAAGACATTGTAGCGTGGGGGAGATGTGGTCATGGGAGGAGTGGATTTGGGTTTGGAAGTGCGTGTGAAGAAGTTTTATATAGAGAAATGATCATGCTTAATGATTGCCATCTTCTATTAATAGGTATCAAATCAAAGATGAGAGAGAAAATAGATGGAGATAAAAGCAAGTGTGAACGACTGTTTTTAATCAAAATCAACTTATGAAATGTTAGTTGTTGCAGTATGGATGTGGAGTTCCTGTTTCTAAAAAAATAATAGAAAATTTCTGAAGCAAAATTAGACTTTCTAAAGTATCGACCATGGGATGGAGACTATTGTAGGATTTTTTTCCAACTAAAGCAAATCTTATCCGAATGGGTGTTCCACCCTCAAACAATCACACTAAATGCAGCTTGTGTGGAGAACATACTAAGACCACAAATCTGTTGGAAATTGGTTTTGTAAAGGTTTCATACCCTTACTTTGATCAATTTTTGAGGAGTAAAAACGTTAGTTTTTTGGAAAATAAAATTAACGATGTTGTTCTACTCGCGGAGTAGATGAGCGTGGTATATTTAATATTTCAAAACCGATTTCCGGTGAGTGAGAAATTAATTTGGGAAGTTGTAGTATTATTCATGTGTGTTGGATAATTTCATGGGAAATGGAAAATGAAGTTCCATCCCACATTGGAAAATTACAAGAAGATTGTCTTGTATATAAGTAGGAAATTATTCATGTTCTCTAAATTGGGACATTGGGACCCTAACCATGGACCACACACGCGCTCGGGCCTGGGCCCGGGTTCGTGGTTCGTGGCAATTGGGCTTTGGGTGGGCTTTGGTGCCATACCTATATTTTTAGAGTACCAAAAATATAAAATGACCCAATACCTTTTTTGGATCCAATCGGATCGGGTGACCCGTATGGAATTGGGTCGCCCCATTTCGGTTGGCCCATTTAGAATTAGGTCGGCCCACGAACATGTTTAATACACCTATGATTTTGATTAATACACTCCAGAGGATCTGGAATATTCCATCTTGCTTCCCAAGACTGAGAAACCGTGTTTCTCTCCATGACAGAACGTGGGCGATCCATGATCACCACGTACTCCACTCCAGCAGCCCTCAAATGGGTCGGATTTCCGCCTATATATACCCCTTTTCGTCCAATTTTTCCAGAATCACTGACGAACCCAGAATTTTCTGAAATCCGTTCTCTGCAGAAATTCCAGTTTAGCTCATAATTCCGATTTAGTTCGCCAGAAATTCATACTCGGTAGTGCTACCAGTGTGAATAGATAAACCGTTTTACCTTTGGGGATCCGTACGTATTATACCGTAAGCACTGTACGGGCGTATTCGATCTTGCGGGAATAGGTTATTTCTAGACTCGGTTTTTCACGAATTTGTTTCGTGTTTTCCTTTTCTTTCATTTTTTCAGCGTTTCGAAATAAACACACCCTCTTTCTAACAGTCGCAAGATCGAATATCTTTCTTATTTCGTTACACTGAATAATATCGAACCATAACTCAGACAACGAGATGGACGTATCTTCACCGACAAAAGACGATCCTTCTAAGGTTGGTAATCCTGATCCTTCCAAGGAAATCACCTCAGGTAATCCAACTACTATCCCCCCTTTTGAGTTTGAGAATTTTGGCAACTTTTTTGCCGAATGGATGAAAAACCAAACTAATGGCAATCCCTTCGTGGGAAATGCTAATCCCTTTGTGGGAACCACTAGCACTAATCCCTTTGTGGGAAGTTCAAGTGCTAATCCCTTCGTGGGAAATGTTGGCGGCAATCCTTTTGTAGGAAATGCCGGAGTCAATCCACTTTTGGCTACCAACCAGGCCTCCCTTCAAGAGACTGTTAGGCCGGTGGTAGTAAAAGGGGAGAAACCCGAAAAGTTTTCGGGAAATGACTTTAAATGGTGGCAAAAGAAGATGCACTTCTATTTGACCACCATCTCTTTGGTGAAATACATCAAAGAGGATTGCCCGAATGCTCCTGCTGAAGATGCTGATCGTGGGACCAGGATTGCTTATGACACTTGGATCCACGATGACTATCTCTGCAGGAACTACATACTGAATGGGCTGTCTGATGCCCTCTGTGATGTGTACAATGAGTACCCGACTTCCAAAGCTCTATGGGAGTCCTTGGAGCAGAAGTATAAGACTGAAGATGCGGGAACTAGCAAGTTCATCGTCTCCACCTTGTACGACTTCAAGATGGAGGACAACAAATCTGTTGTCGAGCAAGTACAGAAGCTGCAAGTGATCTTCCACAATATTGCAGTGCAAGGAATGGAGCTGCCTGAAGCCTTTCAGGTAGCAACTGTGATTGACAGACTCCCTCCATCTTGGAAGGAGTTCAAGTCCTACCTCAAGCACAAGCGAAAGCAAGTGATGATGGAGGACCTTGTTACCCGACTCCGGATCGAGGAGGATAACAAGAAGAGGGACAAGAGGGGCTCGATTGCTTCCATCGAGGCAAAAGCTAACCTGATGGAGAAAGGTGAACCATCAAAGAAAAGGAAGTGACAAGACGACAAGGGCAAAGGCAAGACTGTTGCTGCTGCTCCTGCCCCGAAGAAGTTCAGCGAGAAGTGCTACAACTGTGGCAAACTCAACCATCGGGCAGCTGATTGTCGTCAGCCCAAGAAAGAAGACAAAGGGAAGAAGAAATCCGTGAACGTTGCTGAACGTGAGCTTACGGAGATGGACATGTCCGCTGTGGTGACCGAGGTCAACTTGGTGGACAACAAGAAGAGTTGGTTCGTGGACACTGGTGCTACTTGCCACGTTTGCTCGGAGAAGACTGCCTTCTCCACTTATTCTCCTGCTGAAGGGAGAAAGCTCTACATGGGCAACCAAGCCTCGTCTAAAGTGGCTGGTGTAGGGATGGTGGTAATCAAACTGACTTCGGGAAATGAGCTGAAACTGAAGGACGTGCTGCATGTCCCGGACATCCGGAAGAATCTAATTTCGGGGTCACTTTTAGTTAGTAGTCAGTTTAAGTTAGTGTTTGAGTCAAATGGCGTTGTACTTAGCAAGTTTGGCATCTTCCTAGGAAAGGGTTACCTCGAGAAGGGCCTTTTCAAGATGTTTGTGATGACTGTAAGCCGTGATGGCAAAAACACTATTATTAATGAGAATGCTTCTACTTCTGCTTATATCGTTGAGTGTTCCTCTTTATGGCATTTTAGATTAGAACATGTTAATCTAAAATCTATAAAACGATTAGTAAATTTAGATTTACTTAAAATTGAGAATGTTGATACATCCAAAAGATGTGAAATTTGTGTAGAAGCAAAGATGACCAAATTACCATTTAAGTCAGTTGAAAGGAACACTACTCCTCTAGAATTAATTCACACTGATGTATGTGATTTAAAATTTGTGCAAACTAGAGGTGGAAAAAAGTATTTTATTACTTTTATTGATGATAGCACAAGATTCTGCTACGTTTACTTACTTCGAAGTAAAGATGAAGCTATCGAAGCTTTTAAAAATTATAAAAGTGAAGTAGAGAATCAAATGAACACTACAATTAAAGCAATTCGTAGTGACAGAGGTGGAGAGTATGTGGCTCCGTTTGAACAATTATGTGCCGAATTCGGCATCATACATCAAACAACAGCTCCCTACTCACCTCAATCGAATGGTATTGCGGAGAGGAAAAACCGAACTTTGAAAGAGATGATGAACACAATGTTAATCAGCTCGGGTTTACCTCAGAACATGTGGGGGGAAGCTATTCTGTCAGCTAACCACATTTTAAATAAAATTCCACTTAAGACTCAAGAAAAGACACCTTATGAGTTGTGGAAAAATCGCAAACCATCATACAAATACCTCAAATTGTGGGGGTGTTTGGCTAAAGTTGAAGTGTCACTTCCTAAACAAGTGAAAATCGGACCTAAGACAGTCGATGGGATCTTTATAGGATACGCCTTCAACAGTAGTGCCTATAGGTTCTTGATTCATAAATCAGAGATACCCGATATGACAGTAGGTACTACCATAGAATCAAAGAATGTTGTGTTCTTTGAAAATGTGTTCTCGTGTAGGGACAAAGAAGAAGTGAGTTGAAATAAACGAACTCATGAAGAATCAAGTGGAGCTGCAGGTCCTTCCACTCAGTAGAGTGAAGCACCAAGACGCAGTAAACGAGCAAGAGTTGATAAGACCTATGGTCTAGACTTCATCACGTATGTGTTAGAAGATGAACCTAGGACTATCAAATAAGCTCTTTCTAGACCAGATGCATCTCTCTGGAAAGAAGCAATAAACAGTGAATATGACTCAATTCTGCAAAATCATACATGGGAGTTGGTTGACCTCCCTAAAGGTTGCAAGACCTTAGGATGTAAGTGGATCCTTAAAAGAAAGTACAAAGCAGATGGATCTACTGAAAAGTATAAAGCCCGTTTGGTTGCAAAGGGTTTTAAACAAAGAGAAGGACATGATTTCTTTGACACCTACTCTCCGGTAACAAGGATTACATCCATTCGTGTACTTGTCGCGATTGTTGCTCTGCATAATCTCGAAATACATCAAATGGATGTAAGGACTGCTTTTCTTAATGGAGAGATGGATGCTGAGATATACATGGATCAACCAGAGGGTTATGTTGTACCCGGGAGCGAGAAAAAGGTTTGTAAAATCGTTCGGTCGTTGTATGGACTTAAACAAGCTTCTGTACAATGGCATTTGAAATTTGACAATATTATGTTGTCAAATGGATTTCGAATTAACGAATGTGACAAGTGTGTGTATGTGAAAGATACACCAAATGGATTTGTTATCGTATGCTTATATGTTGATGACATGTTAATCATAGGTAACAATTCAAATGTGATCATTAATACGAAAAACATGTTAAAGAGAAATTTTGACATGAAAGATATGTGTTTAGCAGACGTGATTCTAGGAATCAAGATCGAAAGAACCTCAAATGGAATTTCTTTAACACAATCTCATTATGTTGAGAAAGTCTTGAAGAAATTTAATGCATTTGATGATCCACCTGCTAAAACTCCACTTGAACAAAATGTTCATCTGAAGAAAAACAGAGGTGAACCTGTGAATCAGTTGGAATATGCAAAGGATCATTGGAAGCGTGATGTACATTACAAATTGCACACGTCCAGATCTTGCGTGTTCTGTGAACAAACTAAGCAGGTACACGAGCAATCCAAGTCATGAACATTGGAAAGCTCTGAAAAGGGTCTTGAGATACTTGAAGTATACTCTTATTTTGGGCTACACTACACGTGACATCCAGCTGTACTTGAAGGGTACAGTGATGCTAATTGGATATCCGATAGTAAAGACTCTTTCTCGACTAGTGGATATGTATTCACTATTGGAGGAGCTGCAGTATCGTGGAAATCCACAAAACAGACGTGTATTGCCCGTTCCACAATGGAATCTGAATTCATCGCTTTGGATCAAGCTGGTGAAGAAGCTGAATGGCTTCACAATTTCTTAGAAGATATTCCTTGTTGGAACAAACCGGTATCATCTGTAATGATACATTGTGACTGTCAAGCTGCTATTGGTAGAGCTTTGAACAGTATGTACAACGGAAAGTCGAGACATATTCGTCGTCGACATAACTCCGTTAGACATTTGATCTCAACTGGTATAATAACAATTGATTATGTAAGATCAGTTGACAACATAGCGGATCCGCTCACGAAGAGCTTGAACCGAGATCAAATGAATAAGCTGATAGAGGGAATGGGTATGAAATCCACAAATAAAACTGAAACAGTGGTAACCCAACCATGATGACTGGAGATCCCAAGAACTTGGTTCAAAAGGGAAAACTAAGCTGTGAATGTTAGTTGTACAACACTTGAAAATCATGACCGTTCCTGACAGCACTGTGACAAGTGTTAGTGAACCCGTGAGTTGTGGTAAAGGATAAGTCTTTGAGTTTTAATGATTCCTATGAGTCCATGTGGGACTGAGTATGACGGGATACTCGAAAGGAGATCACCTATATAAATGAGAAGTGAGGGCCACTTCGACCAAACATTTATGAATACAAAGGGCGTCCAGGGCCAAAATGGACAAAAACGTGAGAACAAATCGGAATCGAGACTGACTTGTGTCTGCACTATCTGTAAGGTATACACTAAGGAGGATTAGTTCAAGGCATCGTGTCCACTAAGCCGTCGGTATACCCGATGGTGCCGGGCTACGGAAAGTTCAAAACTATTGGTTACTTATCCGGAAGCAATGAGGTCTCACATGAGCTGAACGAAGAAGCTTGACTCTGTATAGGTGCAATTCTCACTCATGTGGGGGATTGTTGGAAATTGGTTTTGTAAAGGTTTAATACCCTTACTTTGATCAATTTTTGAGGAGTAAAAACGTTAGTTTTTGGGAAAATAAAATTAACGATGTTGTTCTACTCGCGGAGTAGATGAGCGTGGTATATTTAATATCTCAAAACCGATTTCCGGTGAGTGAGAAATTAATTTGGGAAGTTGTAGTATTATTCATGTGTGTTGGATAATTCCATGGGAAATGGAAAATGAAGTTTCATCCCACATTGGAAAATTACAAGAAGATTGTCTTGTATATAAGTAGGAAATTATTCATGTTCTCTAAATTGGGACATGGGGACCCTAACCATGGACCACACACGCGCGCGCGCGCCCGCCCCGCCCGGGCCCGGGTCCGTGGTTCTTGGCAATTGGGCTTTGGTGCCATACCTATATTTTTAGAGTACCAAAAATATAAAATGACCCAATACCTTTTTTGGATCCAATCGGATCGGGTGACCCGTATGGAATTGGGCCGGCCCATTTCGGTTGGCCCATTTAGAATTGGGTCAGCCCACGAACATGTTTAATACACCTACAATTTTGATTAATACACTACAGAGGATCTGGAATATTTCGTCTTGCTTCCCAAGACTGAGAAACTGCGTTTCTCTCCACGACAGAACGTGGGTGATCCATGATCACCACGTACTCCACTCCAGCAGCCCTCAAATGGGTCGGATTTCCGCCTATATATACCCCTTTTCGTCTAGTTTTTCTAGAATCACTGACGAACCCAGAATTTCCCGAAATCCGTTCTCTGCAGAAATTCCCGTTTAGCTCATAATTCCGATTTAGTTCGCCGGAAATTCATACTCGGTAGTGCTACCAGTGTGAATAGATAAACTGTTTTACCTTTGGGGATCCGTACGCATTATACCGTAAGCACTGTACGGGCGTATTCGATCTTGCGGGAATAGGTTATTCCTAAACTCGGTTTTTCACGAATTTGTTTCGTGTTTTCCTTTTCTTTCCTTTTTTCAACGTTTCGAAATAAACACACCCTCTTTCTAACAAAATCATTTATACATCGAGTAATCTTCGACGTACATGGGATGTGGAATTTTTTTAGAATTGGTTGGATGTTCCAGTTGTCATGCATAATCAAGCTAAAGACGATTTTAGCAATTTTCAAGTATTCTTCATGTAAAAAAAGGTGAGCAAATGACAATCAATTTTTTTAATTTGTATTATTTGAGTTATTTGATAATGGTGAACAAAGGGATTTTTTAAAAACACTTAATGGAATTTGGAAAAGACCGTGATTGAAATTAAGACTGTTCACGGAGTCGGAAGATTATCAAACCCGAATTGAAATTCAGACCAAAAAACCCATAAAAAATTAACTATTGACTTTTTCCAAACCGTAGTCTATAATTTTTTAGAATGAATCTGAATATTACCGAATTAACCGAAAAGGGTACAAAATCGTATTGAACCATACCAAACTGGTCCTAACCGAATAGCCGAATTAAATATGTAATAATATTTAATTATTATTTAATTTTGCATTTTTCAACTTGTATCATAATGTTATTGAATTCAAGTAGAAGTATGTCATAGTATTATTCCTTTATTTATATAGTGTACACGATATATATATATATATTCTATTACAATGTACATAGGGGTGAAAGTAGGCCGAGTTGAGCTAGGTTTCTTGTTGGACGACCTGTGCTTGCTATTTAATTTTTTGGCCTAAGTCTGACCTGTTATCTGTCATAGACTTTCTTTCAAAGGTTTGGTCTGACCTTTTTAATTAATAGACCTGACCCGAAAGCTTTTTAAGGGCCTTTTCAGTTAGGTTTACTAAATTATATTCAATAGGCTTAATTGCAATTTAAATCACGATTTTTTTCAAAATTGAATTTTGAGCTAAACTTTTGGATCTTATAAAAAAAGCTCAATTTTTTTTTTTTTTTACAATTAAAACTTACGAGAAGATTTGCTCAACCAACCGCTGATGTGGTGTCTATGTGACAAAGGCCCACAAAAAAAATTAAATCATGTGGTAAAAAAACTTTAAAGCTTAATTGCAATTTAAATCACAACATTCTTTAAAATTGCATTTTAAGCTAAACTTTTGAATCTTCTTAAGAAAAAACTTTAATTAACTTTTTTGGCAATTAAGACTTACAGACAGATTTGCAGAGACGCATCTTTAACGTGACGTCTACGTGACAACGATCCTAAAAAAACTTAAAAAATGTGACAAAAAAACTTTTTTTTTAAAGAATGTTACAAAAAACTTTAAATACATGACAAAACATAAAATAAAATCCTCAAATTCCAAATCCATGCATTAATAAAAACATAATTAAATGAATCCAAATATAAATAAAATAAGTAAAGAAAAGATAAAATTAAGATACAAAATTCTTGCATTAGTAAGAACATTCATGAATCCAAAGAGGATAAATACAACCTTTTGCCATGAAATTGAGGCTTAGGATTTTGAAAAATTGTTTGAAATTTGAGAATTTAATATCAAAATTTTCCATTTTTTTAAAGTTTTTACCACAATATTTAAGTTTTTATGTACCGTTACCACGTAGACGCCATATCAATGATGGACCTCTACAAATCTGCCAAAAAAAGTTAAATTTTGAGCTTTTTTTTTTGGTAACGAGATCCAAAAGTTTAGCTTAAAATGTAATTTTAGAAAATATCGTGATTTAAATTGCATTATAAGCCTTGAGTTTGCCACCTAATTTAAATTTTTCGTGGGCCGTTTTCACGTGAACGTCATTTCAGCGACGGACCGAGGCAAATTTTCCCCGTAAATTTTAATTATAAAAAAAAAAGTTTAATTGAATTTTTTTAACAAGATTCAAAAGTTTAGCTTCAAATGTCATGATTTAAGTTGTAATTAAGCTTATTATATAATCATATTATCATTTAAATGAAGAATAAAAATAATTTATCAAAGGATTATCAAATTATAGCACATCAACAAATTCAAATAATATTTTAATTTATATTTAATAATATTCTTATATATATATTGACTATTTATTATATTACATTAATTATATATATTAATATAGTTAAATGGATCGGCCTGTTGGATTTAATGAACGTACGAAATAACTCATTTATTAAAAGAATGAGCTTTTAAACAAAGACCTATTTAAATTATAAAGAGCTTTTAAAAAGTCTGAACTTGACTTATTTATTAAATAAGTGGAGTCCAACTTAATTTTAACGAACCAAACCGTAGATCCTTAATGAATAGTTTGCCCAATTCCCACCTCTAAAACTCATACTAATAATTTAAGGATATTATCCATACATTATCATTATAAATTCTTGTCGTGTACCCAACATGGAAGCACATATTGTTCAATCTAGTAATGGCTGGTTGTCCACATTAGGTCGCGTTTTTAAATATTTATTAGCTGATTTGTGTCATCTAACACCCCACAGTATTCGATAAATTTACATTTATTAATATACTTTTAAAGAAAATAATAATAATAATAATAATAATAATAATAATATAAGACCTAAAAACCTGAAGACTTGTTTATTCATTCTACTGTTATGACCTTCTTTCCAAGTCTTTTATTAATACCTTAATGGTAGCAACGAAGTACCTCTTAAATAAACAAATAAATAATAAATCATATTATCATGTAATTGTACTCAAGTGAATTTGAAGAGTCATGAACTTTGGACTTTGCTAGATTCTTCGTAAATCTAGCCCAAGTGGTATTTTAATTATATCCATGAAGTCAATGCTTTTTTTTTTTTTTTTTTTTTTAAACTGAAGTCGACACTTTTTATGAACATTACTCGTAGATGATTTTTATCTTACTTTTTTTAACTGTTGAAAGTTAGGCTTATTATATTTTTGTAAAAATAATTTTGTTAACATATAATATATTAGAACATTTTTAGTATACATCAAAATGCATGCATACTATGAGAGACGGATCCAGAAAATTTCATTGCAGCAGTTCGAATTTTTATATTAAAAAAAAGCATTAAGAAGTTCTTCCATCATAAATTTATTAAGAAGCATTAAGAATTTCTATAAATTTGCATAGACACATAGTTGCATAATTTATTCATTATCAACACTATCAAAAACTTATCTCTCAATATATATGACAAAGTATTGTGGGAACAAGTTTTTCCGTGAAACTTATTTGAAGAATATTAGTTGTCCTACTAAAGAGTATTAATTGCAAATTAATTTTATTGTAAATAAGTTTCACACTATACATATTCATAAATTAATAGTTTTAATACTAATTCTAATATTTATATATAATAAAAATAGATTTCTGGAATTTTAATTTATTCTAATGCTTATCCGCATGTTTTGAATTTTAATTTATTCATTATCAACACTACAAGTTTTTCCGTGAAACTTATTTGAAAAATATTAGTTATCCTACTAAAGAGTATTAATTGCAAATTAATTTTATTGTAAATAAGTTTCACACTATACATATTCATAAATTAATAGTTTTAATACTAATTATTTATATATAATAAAAATAGATTTCTGGAATTTTAATTTATTGTAGTGCTTATCCGCATGTTTTGAGTTTTGAGGGGCTAAGTGCTTAGTGGGGATTTATATGAAATATTTATAAACTTTACACAATAAATATAAACTATGTTCATTATGTAGTAACATAATTATATTATATACTCCCTTTGTTCAATATTACTAGTCTTGTTTTTTGAACTGTTATTTTTTTTCTATATGTTGGAGGGTATTACGGAATACTGTGAGATCTATTTATCAATAAAGTTATTATTTATGAAAAATATAAGTATCATACTTTTTTTATAAATAATCATTTTATCCAACTCATAGTACCCTCCAACTTATGACAAAAATAACAATTGAAAAAATAATAAAATTGGATGGAGAGAGTAATAATATATTCAAATTATATATATGTATAAAATTATTTAATATGTATATTTTAAATTGTTATTTTTAAAATAGATTAAATTTATGAATTATTTAAATAATATTTTAATAGAAATATAAAATTTATTGATATCTAAAAAATATATAATTTACATATAAATTATTAAAAATTATAAAATATAAAGTAAGTTAATTAGCGTTTCAATATAAAAAATAAAAATAAGTTGATACCATTAATTTTTTTTAACAATATAAGTTAATATGATCCTGAATTTAAAAAAAAAAAAAAAATCTTTGGAGGTGCAATATTCGAAATAAGGGTCAATTAAATCTTTAAATTTATACATGAGGATCAAATAGACTTTTATGGCTTGTTTGTTTCGGGATTTAGGTGGGCGTGTGAAGTCATGACTTTACGCCCACAATATGTAAAGTCTTGGATGATAATAAAAGTGTGTGTTTGTTTTGGGATTTTAGTAGGGTGATATTTTACTTTATGTCAAATCATGTGTAAAAGTAAAGTAGGATGTGTAAGAGAAAAGTAGGAAAGAGAGTGTAAGTGAGAGAAAAGTAGGAAAGAGAGTGTAAGTGAGAGAAAATAGGTATTATAGGTGTAGATGAAGATTGAGATGTAAACACGAGATGTTATATCTCTAACTAGAATGGGGCGGGGGCCGGAAAGTCCTAGTCCTGTCCGTGTGAATCCCAAAACAAATAAGCCCTTAAACTTTATTTAGTACACCTATAATTTTTTTTTTTGGAAGAATTTCATATCAAGACCTAAATTTTAGGTTATGTTTCAATATAAGTATTCATTTTAAAAGTGACTCAATTTTTTCTTTTTCCTCAATTTAAGGTTCGTTTTAAAAAAAAATTGTCTCAATTCAAGACCCAACAAATAATTATTTTTCAAATTAAATTCATACATTATAAAAAAAAATTAGAGACATTCGTCATAAATAAAAAATAGTTTTATTAATTAAAAAATATTTTTTATTAATATAAGGTATATTTCTAATTTTTATTATTATCATCGTACAATAATTTAGTTTGAAAATTTAATTTATTGTTTACAAAAAATGATAACTAGCATTTTGAAATTACACTAAAACTAATATTTTATCATATACGATGGGAAAAGATTATATGGAGAAATGTTCGTTTTAATTTTAAAATACTAGTTGTCATATTTTTTAAAACAATAAACTTATACACAATGATAAAAATTAGGAATATATATTATATTAAAAAAATAGTTAATATATTTTTTTAAATAAAAGATTTTTTTATAACAAATTTCTCTAATTTTTTTTCCATATAATATGAAGTTAATTAAAAAAATAATTATTTGTTGGATCTTGAATTGAGATATAAGAATTTAAAATAAATTTAAAATTGAGACTTAAAATGAGACACTTTTAAAATGAGTACTTATATTGAGACATAACAAAAAATTTGGGCCTTAGTATGAAATTTTTCCATCTTTTTCTTTAACATTGAGAATTTGAGATCAAATAAACCCCTACTCGGTATTAAATGAAAAATAATTATATATATATTTTAAACTAGGTATATAATTAATAGGAAGAAAATCATTTAATAGTGATGTATATGTGTCTATTCAAGATAAAGAAAACAATATAAAATATGAACAATAATAGAAAGAATATTATTTGATTTTATTAAGATGGGCCAATTTGATTTTAATGTTAAAGAAAATAATTTAGATGTACCAAAAGAAATTCAAAAATCTATTTGATGGCCAGGTATAAGATTAGAAGTTTATTTGGTTTCAATGTAGAAGAAAAAGTTAAAAGTGTACTACAAATAAGTTCATGGGCCTACTTGTTCCTCACGTATAAGTTTATGGATTTACAATCATTTTTTCTACAATGCATAAAACTTACGTGATTGTATTATTTTAATTAAATTCAATATTAATGCACAAACTACATTTCAAAAATAAAATAAAATGCACAAACGTATATTATGTTACATGTTAAACACAAACCAATAACAAAACGGCATCTCAAAACATTAAAATCTCCAAACTAAATATAAAAACGACATATATAATTTAATTTAATATATAAGTTAAATTAACAAGAAGTCGACACATTAACACCTTAAAATTTATATTAATATATGGGGTGATTATTAAGCAGGGGTGTTCAAATAAGACGGAACAAACCAAACTGGATGTTAGATTACACGTATGCATCACGTGCTCATCATCCGAAGTTTGTTATCATCACAACTGGAGTTTGTTATGGAGTTTGTTACACAAAAGTCAGATAGGTTGTTAGATAAAAACGGTTACGGACCTAGTAGCTTCTAGTATCTTCTTTTCTTCATTCACTATAAATATTGGCTACGGCATATTGTACGAGTTGCAATTCTGTATTCTTCATTCAATAATGATTCCCTTTCTTGCTCATACTTTCAATTCTTAACATGGTATCTAAAGCTTTTTTCTGATTTTTTTTTTTGCCATGGCGGCTCGTCGTGATTCCGTTTGGCCTGCTCTCAATTCTTCTCCCGTCGATTTCTTTTCTTCTTCTACTGATATGTCTCAGTTTCATCATTCCGATTCACCTGGTATGAAACTCATTTCCATCGTTTTGGATGGTCACAACTTTGTCTCCTGGAGCAAGGCCGTTCACTTGGCCCTTGGTGCGAAAGAAAAATTAGGCTACATTGATGGTTCGATTTTGGCTCCATCTGATCGTTCTTCTGATGAATTCCTTAATTGGAAGAGGGCGGATTGCATGGTTTCCTCCTGGCTAATTGGTGCTATGTCAAAGGATCTAGTTGATTCTTTTATTTCGTGCAAATCAGCGCGACTCCTCTGGCTCAATATATGTGAGAGATTCGATGTCACGAATGGAACGAAGCTTTTCCAGTTACAGCAAAATGTTTATCATTTGAAGCAAGGCCATGATCCAATTCATGTCTTCTTTGGTAAATTACAGAGGCTGTGGGATGAGCTCGATGAGTTTTTGAGCATTAAAGGATGTACTTGTGGTAATTGTGTTTGCCAACTTGAGAAGCAACTTCAGGAAAAAGAGATGAAAGACAGACTGATTCAATTTCTTATGGGCCTAAATTCTGAATATGATGCCATTCGTAATCAGCTCCTCATGTTAGATCCGTTGCCTACTATCAATAAGGCGTATTCAGCTATACAAAGGATTGAACAACAAGCTACTGTTGAGAAATTTGATGATGCTCCAGTACTATTTAGCAAGACCAAGGGAAGTAGTCGATCCTCACACGCTCCATGGAACAATAAAGGTTCTAACAACAATTCTTACAGATCTAAAGAGGAGAAGGACAAACTGATTTGTTCCCATTGTGGAGGGAAGTGACATGAGGCAGCTCAGTGTTTCAAACTTAATGGATATCCGGATTGGTATGACAAACTCAAGGGATCTAAGAAGGCTGTAGCAAATTACTCTAAGGAGGCCTCTACTTCTGATGGAAATATTGGTGATATCTCACAGATCATTCAACAAGAACTTGCGAAATATTTCTCTACTTCAACATCTCATCCAGGAAAGGCAAATGACTCTTTTGCAAACATGGTGGATTATGCAGGTACTCTCCATTGTGGATTATCAGCTCCTGTTGGTAAGAACTCCAATTATTGGATATTAGATACTGGTGCAAGTAGACACATGACTTATGACCAAACCTTATTTACTTCTGATCTCATACCATTACCTGATCACATTTCTGTTTACATGCCTAATGGAGAGGCAATCACTATTACACATTCTGGTCATATTACTTTATCTCCTTCTCTTACTCTCCTTGATGTTCTATTTGTACCATGTTTTAAGTATAACGTTCTTTCCATTTCTCATCTGCTCTCACACTCTAACTTGACATGTTCCTTTTCATCTTCTAAATGTGAGTTGCAGGACCAGATGAGTAAGAAAGTGATTGCAGTGGGACAGCTTATCAGCAAGCTATATGTACTGAAGCCTTCTGCTACTGAATTCAACCCACATGCACCTGCTCCTATTACTGTTCCTTCTTGTTTTTCTGTTTCTCTTGATATTTGGCACAAGAGATTAGGACATATTTCCCCTAATGTACTCAAGCATTTATGCTTTTATCCCCACATTAATAAATCAATTTCTCATTCGCATTCACCTTGCTCAATATGTCATTTAGCAAAACAGCCTAGATTATCTTTTACTTCAAGTTCAATTAGCACCTCCAAGGCATTTGATCTAATCCATGTAGATATCTGGGGGCCATTTAACCATTCTTCTATCACAAATAAACCCTACTTCCTTACAATTGTGGATGATTATACCAGATCCACTTGGACATTCCTTCTCAAACATAAGTCAGAAACTCTTCAAGCTATTCAGAAATTCATTACTATGGTTGATACACAATTTGAGGCAAAGGTTAAAATTCTGAGATCAGACAATGGGTCTGAGTTCTTAAGTCACAATGCCAAGACTTATTTCAGTTCTCTTGGTATTTTACATCAAACCAGTTGCAGTCATACACCACAACAAAATGGTGTGGTGGAGAGAAAACATAGACAAATTCAGAGTATTGCTAGAGCTTTGATGCTTGAATAAAAAATTCCAATGAACTTATGGCCATACTCTATCCTAACAGCCACATACCTTATCAACAACATACCTAGCCCCGTTATATCTTGGAGTACTTCCTATGAAATGCTTTACCATAAACCCCCAGATTACTCATTCTTGAAAACCTTTGGTTGCTTATGTTTTTCAACCAATACCAGTCCCCATAAATCCAAATTCACACCTCGAGCCACTAAATGCCTAATGCTTGGTTATATGGCTACCCAGAAAGGCTACAGATTATATGCTTTGGATTCCCATGTGATTTTCAGTTCAAGAGATGTTCGATTTTATGAACACATATTTCCTTTTCATTATGTTCATCCTCCGGTTTCACATATTCCCTTATTCTCTCCCTATTTAGATGATGATCCTTTAACTTCTCCAAATCATCCTTTATCTACCCCCACACATACTTTCACTTCTTTCCCACCTGCTACCAGTGCAGATCCTCTTACACCTTCTTCTCCTACCACTACACTTTCTTCTTTACCTTCTGCCCAGCCTACTACATATCAGCCCATGATTCCTGCTCGAAGATCATCACGGGTGCTATCTAAACCATCTTGGTTAAAAGACTTTGTACTTACTGGTGATACTGATTTGCTGTCCACTCAAAGCTTTCACTCATCTACTTCCTCTTCAAGTACGTCTTCCTTTATCTTTGATCCCTCATATTCTGTTTTTACTTGGAATGTATCATTATCCAAGGAACCATGTTCTTATCAACAAGCTGTCACTGATCCTAATTGGAGAGAGGCTATGAATCAAGAATTAAAGGCCCTGGAGATTAATGATACTTGGAAAATGGTCCCATTTCCTACTCACAAGAAACCGATCGGGTGTAAATGGGTGTACAAGTTGAAGCTTAAACCTGATGGCACTGTGGACCGATATAAGGCTCGTTTGGTTGCCAAAGGGTATCATCAACAACACGGGATTGATTATGAGGAGAGTTTTTCTCCGGTTGCTAAACCGGTTACAGTTCAGATACTTATTGCTATGGCTAGTGCGCTTAATTGGCCTCTATGTCAACTTGATATCAATAATGTGTTCTTGCATGGTTTTCTTAGCGATGAGGTTTATATGGAACCTCCCCTTGGCTATCATTTTTCCCCAGGCATGGTTTGTAAGCTAAAGAAAAGTCTATACGGTCTCAAACAAGCTTCCCGTGAGTGGAACTCTGAGTTTTGTTCCACTCTCATCAAGTACGGTTTTACTCAATCCTCTGCAGACCACTGCCTATTTACCATGGGTACTTCTTCACATTTCCTTGCTCTTCTGGTGTATGTAGACGACGTCCTTATTAGGGGGTTCTGATCTGGATGATATCACCGCCCTCAAGCAATATCTACATGCTGCCTTTACTATCAAAGACCTGGGATTTGCAAAGTATTTTCTTGGTATCGAAATTGCTCGTAGTGATCTTGGCACTACTTTAACCCAGAGGAAATATATCTTGGATCTTCTAACCGACTCTAAGCTGGAAGATTGCAAGGCCGTACCTACTCCTTTTCCACAAGGCATCAAACTATCTAAAACATCCAGTTCTCTTCTTCCTAACCCTGACAGGTACAGGCGCATTGTTGGGAGACTCTTATATTTGGGTTTTACTCGACCGGACATTACGTACTCCGTACAACAACTTAGCCAGTTTGTTAATTCACCAAGGACATATCATTGGGATATTATGATTCACTTGCTTAGATACTTGAAGGGTTCTTCTGATCTCTGCTTGTTTTATTCTTCCTCTCGACCACTTGTTGTATTCAGGTTTTGTGATGCGGATTGGGGGAGTTGCATTGATACTAGTCTTTCTGTCACATGTTACTGTGTTTTTCTTGGGAATTCACTTATTTCCTGGAAGACAAAGAAACAAACTACCGTGTCTCGTTCTTCCGCAGAAGCCGAATATCGTGCCCTTGCTACTTCAGCCATGGAACTGAAACAAATTTCCTACATAGCTTCTGACTTGCGTATTTCGTTGCCTCTGCCTATCTCTCTTTCTTGTGACAATCAAGTTGCGATTCATATCACCGAAAATCATATTTTTCACGAACGCACCAAGCATATTGAGATTGACTGTCATCTTGTTCGCAACCTCTACAAGGATGGCTTCCTTAACCTCGTCCATGTTCGCACCAACGATCAACTTGCTGATCTCTTCACCAAAACTTTGCCGAAATCCTCTTTTTCTTTGTTCCGTGCCAAGTTGAACATGATTTCTGTAAATCCTGGTTCAACTTGACGGGGGGGGGGGGGGGGGGGGGGGGTGTTAGATTACACGTATGCATCACGTGCTCATCATCCGAAGTTTGTTATCATCACAACTGGAGTTTGTTATGGAGTTTGTTACACAAAAGTCAGTTAGGTTGTTAGATAAAAACGGTTACAGACCTAGTAGCTTCTAGTATCTTCTTTTCTTCATTCACTATAAATATTGGCCATATTGTACGAGTTGCAATTTTGTATTCTTCATTCAATAATGATTCCCTTTCTTGCTCATACTTTCAATTCTTAACACTGGATTAATCAATTAATTAGTTTGTTTTTTTTTCTTTTTTCCGGTTAACTTGGATTCGTTTAATGATTTTTTTAAAAAAATTGAAATTTCGGTTCGTTTAGATTTTTACAATATGAAAAGTGAAGGAAAAAAAAAACCGTACTGAATCGACCCTATTTTACATATTTAGGAAAAAAAAATGCATAATTTTATTATTTAAAATTAAAATTGTGATAATTAATGTGAAATAATATGTAGAATCTTCATCTTATCTATAATTAATTAATTTTTTTTTATCCTTTTATCTAAATAAGAATGTTTGTAGGGTACGGGATCACCACAGTGAAAGATGTTGAAAAATAAACCACATATGGCATATATTGATTAGGAAATATTAAGGGGTGTTTTGAAACCTAGAAAACTATTTCTAAAAGTAATTCTTTTTCAAAAGTTAGTGAGAACAACTTTTATAAAAAAAAAAAAAAGTTCTACACTATTCAATAGTGTTTCAGAACGCCCCCTAAATGTGGAAGACCGCTTTGAATTGTTCTTACGCCTATTGTCAAAATTTAGTGAACAACAATGTGATCACCTTATGATTACGACATGCCAGTTATGGAGGAACCACATTTGGTTTCTTGCTTTCTAAAGTTAAAATAAATGTAAACACACAAATTTTTGAAAATTATTTTTAAATTGCAATTGGCATGGTAGAATTTAGATTTCTCAAGGTTTAATGAGAATTGATGAGGGAGAAGATTGTGGAGCAGTCGAGGTGATGAAATGGGTGAAGGAATTAAAGCTAATCTCGATGATTGTTGTAGTGGATGCTAAATGAGTATTAGATGCATTATAATTCCTCGAGGTTTAATTAATTAAATTCAACATTTGGTAATTATATTCCAGAAGAGAAGATGGAACTTGCTATTAATCCTACTTTTAGTTTTTACTTGGTTACCCGTAGTGTCATGTGCATTGACACATTCTTTAGCTAGGAATCTCGTTGTTTTGAGATTCCTTAATATTGGTCGAGTTTTCAAATTTTGTGAATGACATTTTCGATGAGTGTTTTGATGGTCTTTATTTACTTTATTTTGGAAAAAATAAAATAGGAATGTGTTACTTTTTTTTTAATGTTATAAATTTAGAAAAAAATAATAATAATTATAACTTGGTCATTCAGTTCAATTTTAGTTACGGCCCGTTTAAAATCGGGCCTTTTTGGCCCGGACCGGTTAGCCAGCAGGTCAAACGGGCTAGCCAGAATTTTTTTTTTTATGTTCCCTATTAATTTACATAGCAGAGAGGTAAAAGAATTAGAAAATAAAAATTCAATCCACTTCCACTATTTTATTTCTAAATCCATTAAGATTCCCACTCATTTTTTTAATTTTTTATATTCCCTGTTATTTTGCCGTGGCATATTTAATATTTTTTTTTCTTACTTTAATTGTTTTCCTTTTCCATATCATTACCTAACTTACCAAGTTTGTTCATATGAAATCATCAAAAATTAAGAAGTTATTATTAAATTGAATAATTTATGCCCGCATTAGTTGTATTGTAATCTATTTAAAGTGTCAATGATTTTGTTACTTACTCTCTCAATCTCATAACAATTTACATTGTAAGAGAATGCATATTTTAAAAAAAAAAAACTTATTTTTCAATAAAATAGTGACATACGAATAATTTTGAATGTACATGCAAGTTAATGTTTAGTAGTATGCAAATTGTTAATGTTTTAGTTTTTAGTAGTATGCAAATTGTTAATGTTTGAACTTTATAATCAATGTTTGTGTTTTTTCTTTTAACAATTATGACCTTTATAAACAATGTTTCAAATTTTCAGCTTAAATGATAACGTATTACAATTACATATCTATATTGTATATTAAAAATAATTTTTTTTTTCGGAGCCCGTTAGTGGCCCGTTTAGCCCGCGGACCGCTAGGGTTAGAGTTAGGTTTCGAGTGTTAGTGGACCGATTAAAATGAACCGATAAGGCCCAAAACCGTTTAGGCCCGCGGCCCTGTAGGGCTGGCCCTATAGGGTTAGGGTCAGCCCGTTTAACATCCCTAATTTTAGTCCCATTCGATTTAGTTTCGATATGAATTTTCTAAAATTTTGATTTATTTAACTTTTGCAATTCTGTTCACAGCTGCATCCCCTCCTCCCCTCTATAAATATGATCTAAGTAAATTACCACTTTTATCATATTAATTTGTACGTGTGTTCGTGCGTATTAATATATGCAGATTTAGAGATCGATCGGTCTGGCCTCTCTCATCTTCAACTTGTTTTATAATTAATAACTTGACAAAGAAAGTTGAATTTTAGAAGCTCCATCTTCCACATGGAACAATTAATAAATGCAAATGAAATAAATAAATAAATGGAGTAACATATATATTTCAATATGAAGACTTACTGACCATTTCAGCGTTCACTTTTCAACTCTTCATCTTGTATATAAACGCCGCCACCCTACAAGTTCTTGTTCGCCATTCCTTTTGGATATATTTTGGTAAATATGTGGTGGTTATTAACATGGATACATGCATATTAAAAGATTTTCTCCCACTTACTATGAAAAAATATTTAATAGACGAATTTTTGTGTGTGTGATCGTTTTAGTGTGAGATTACAATGAGACTATTATTAATGTTTGATAAAAATATTATCACTTTTTAATACAAAGTGTATTATTTTTCAAATTTTTAATTGAAAATGATACACTTTACATAATTTTTTAAAAGTGGTACAATTTACCTAAAAGGTGGTAATTTTTTTTATTGAAAAAGTGATATGAATTCACACAAGACTTACACTTACTAATCTGATACATATAATAAAATTTAAATAATATTGAAGTATATAATATATAAAATATGAAAAGCACAGAACATTATACATGACACCATTCCTTCCGTATTATTCGTGATCCATCGTAAAAAGAAATTACGATATTTAATATATTCATTTTTTTATTCTTGAAATATGAAGATTTAGATAGAGCTTAATTTGAAAAAGAAGAGATGAAGAAAGAAAATGAAGAAGAAACGACAAAGGGACTGAAAAGAGAAGAGGAGAAATAGAGGGGTGTTTTTCAGCCACCAAGCAATAAATTGTTGACTTGATATTTATTGGCATATGCTGTTTATTTGAATTTAACCCTCTCTCAAAAGTCAAGCTAGTCACGTTGCGTAGATGGATAGTTTGTTCAAGAAATTAATTAATAGAAAGGAGAAATTATAAAATAAGTTTTGAATATTCGATTTAAGAGTAATTTAATTAGTGCACCCTAGTGCATACTATGCACTTTGATTTAAAAATTCAATTGCTAAGAGTATAAAAAATACACTTTAATTATACTGTTTTTTGATAAAATTAATGGAGTATATAAACACTACGATAAAATATTATGAATTCAAAATGTTCAAGTCAAATTTCCAGAAAGCGATTATCATCATCCATCCATCATGCTTTTCAATAATAATAAAGAAAATACATAATTGGTTAAATCCATTCAATATAATTCGAACAGGCTTAAATTGCTTTCTTATTTTAAAATTTTCATTAAAACTACTAAAATCAACTTAAAACAGCTTTAAAAGTAGAAAATAAAACATTCATTTACAGCAAGACTATACTGGACAAGTTGTATACTAATAAATTTGGTCTAAGGTTGATCACTAATCTGCGCCAATAAAAATCTTACAATAAATTGGTGTCAAAATGACTGAATCTTATTAGGATTTAAATAATTTAAAAATGAATTTGGACGTTGTTTTAGGATTAGAGAAAAAGGAAAACTTTGTGGATGTTAAGTTAGCAATTTTTCAGTGTTAATAAGAATGAAATTAAAAGTTAGTATAATTGTGATGATTTATGATGTAAAAACAATTATCTTTTTTTAAATAAAGTAATCATTACTTTACTACATCTCTTATTTTACATTTTATTAGTCGGAGGGCATATTTGTTCAATTTGAAAAATTTGGGGGTTTATTTGTACAAAAAAATAGTACAATGTTCAATTTGTACCCAAAACAATAGTTTATGGTCCAATTTGTACCTTTTTCCTACTAAATACTACTCTTACTTTGGATGGTCTTTTTTTTAGGGTTACATAATCGGGTAACCAGATAAACCTTCTCAAGACCATTCCACTCCGTCACATGCTGCACTTCAAATTACCAAATTCGATAAGAAAACCCTAGTTCACTACAATTCACCATCCTGGCGCCGCATGACCGCACCCAGCCACGACTCCTGCTGTTGTCACACTCATCTTTCCAGCAACAAAAGGTATTACTCTACGTTTGCCTTCTATGTGTATTGATTAGGCGTGAAATTGTCATGATTCGTCACTCAAAATGCCCGTGTTTTGGTTGATTTATATGAGTATTTAGAGTCATTTGAGTATCATTTTCATAAACTAATGAATTTGTCTCTTTGATGCTCGTAGGTGGATAGAGGGCGAAAAGAGGAGTTCGTAGGACTTTGAATCGACTCAAACGCACGCCCGGATGAGAAGATATCGAAGAAATACGAAAAGTATTAGTTCGAGGGAGCAAAAGTATCATTGGAGTGTACAAGCAAGGAGCACTCGTGCACATAGTGCACGAGCAGTCGTGCAAGGCGCTCGAGAAGGTGCAACTCGTGCACTAGTGCACGAGCACTCGTACAGGGTGCACGAGCAATCGCAGGTCGTGCACTAGTGCACGAGCAAAGGGGGTCGTGCAGTTTTTGCTCTCTGGACGATTTGGGGTGCTCGAGTGGAATGAGCTCGTGCACTAGTGCACGAGCATATATGAATTTTGGCCCATTAAATCCCGATTCGACTTGTTGCCTATTTATATCCCTTTGGAGCACGTTTTTACGAACCACCACACACCACTTGATACAAGATCGTTTTTAGAGTTAGTTTTTGGGGAGGAAGGAACGAGCAAACTTTACTTTTACGTTTTCGAGGTTTTCTTTACGAATTCACATCACGGTTTTACTTTTTAGTTTCGTTTCTTCAGATCTTTGTTATTAAACACTTTAGACTTCGTTTTATTAATCTAATTTCAGTTCTTAGAATGATTTTCTTTCAAAACCCTAGTTCATGCTTTTTAGTTTTTCACTTCAATTCATCATGTTTATGTTCGTTACTTCGTCAATTGCTTTTGTTATCGTTATAACCATGTCCGGCTAAAACCCTTGCATGCTTGGGGTAGGATGAACTCGTAGAAGTAGGTTGTGGGTACGTAATTAGGGTAATTCATGACATTATGTTTTAATTCTCTTAATTAATGAATTCTTAAAATCAATCTTAACTTTTCCTTTGAATTTCGTACGAACGTGTTAGGGAGAGGACGACCACATCACTCTTTAACAACTAGTAGACTTAATTAGAGGGTTTAGAAGTGGTTGATTAATTTGCCGGTTTAGCTATGGAGGACGGCCGCATCACCATCAGTTAAATGAGGGGCTCTTTAATTAAGCACGATCTGTTAACTTGTTAGTGGATTAGTGAAGTCGAATGTTAGGATAAAGTATTAGGGTTTAAAATCTTGAGCTTTCATCTTGCATTATTTTACTTAGGTTATTTCTTGCGCGTCACGGTTATTTTGATTATGTACCTGCTCCGTTAGTATACGTAGAGATTCCTATCCTAAGCATCACCATCACATACTTGCATACAAACCTTAGATACTTAGTTTAATTTTCCTTTTGCATTCGTAGAGTAATTTAGTTTAGATTATTTTCTCTTTTCAAAAACTAAAAACATTTCACTCATATTAACTACGACGCGTAGATCTTCAGGGATCTATTTGCATACACTTCATCCTTTGGGTTCGATATACTTAGTCATTATACTTACTCATACTACAGTGAACTCGTACGCTTGCGAGGAATCTACTAGTAGAAGTTAGTATATTCGCTTCAAGTCATGTATCACAGTTGAATCATCGCAGAACAACTATTCAATTAATCTTTTCAACCATACTATCTCACATTGTGGTTTCCACGCTTCTAAGCTCAGCTTCTCCAAGGATCTTGAGATAGTGGTTTGCTTCTTGGATCTCCAAGAAACAAGTGTATCGCCAATAAATATACAGTGGCTTGTAATTGATTTTGTTTCTAGGTTGAAGAAACAGAAGTATAATAATAAAAAGAGAAATTTATCTTGTTTCGAGGTTGAACAAGATATTATTGATATAACTGTTGATCAGTGACATGTTTCATTTTAATGTGGAGATTTGTTGGACTGTGGGTGATGAGAACGGAATTTTTATGAAGACATGGATAGTCATCTTTGGGATGTTCGTGCATAATCAGAGAAGATGGTTACAGGTAGAGTTGACAAATTGAGCTCAGCCCGATGAGCCGATCCAGCTAACCTGAAGATAAGTATAGGCTGGGCTATAAAAATATGGACCCATAAAATTTGGCCTGTCTAGCCCGATCCATGTGGCCCGTGGGCTAATAGGCTGCCCGATTGGCCTGGTTAATTTTTTTATTTTATTTTTTGTTGTATTAGTTTTACCTGATGGTCTTTAGCCTATCTAATCTTTTAGTTTGATTAGCATTTAGCTCAATTGAGTGATGAATTTTTTTTTTTACAATCTAAATTAAATTACCGAATAACTTCAGGATGTTAGAAAACCATTATAGTTTAGGATTTACTTTTTTTTATCAATTATTAATGTATTAATTTGTCCACTAACCAATAGTATAAGTAAACTAAGTAATTAGTAAATGGGTACGTCTTGTGTGAGACTGTCTCATGTTATGAGAATGAGACAGTGGGAAGGAGTATAAATTGGGCATGACGCATTAACACTTTAAAGGGGCTGAATGTTAAATTTATGCTATCTCATGTCATGAGACGGTCTCACGCAAATTATTTGCCTTGATAAATTATATATGTGGGGGTGTGCCGAGTGACCAAAAATGTTTGTTTATATAAATTTTTTGTTGTTAAACAATTTTTAAAAAATTGAAGTCATGGTTTGGGCTGATCCGTTAGCCCGCAACCTAGATATCGTTGGGATGGGCTTCTTGTTTGTTTGTCTAACCAGGAAATTGGAAGGCTCGACCCAACCCATGAAAATGGTTTGGCCCGATGGGATGGGTCAGGCAGCCTAAATTTCCACCTCTAGTTACATGTCTGCTCGATCAACATGAAGACAATTTTCAAGAGACCGTGGAAAACTCACGCACCATAAATAAATTCAAATTATTGTTTTGAAGTTGTTGAGACAAACATGTAGAGAGAGAGAAAGAGAGATAAAGAGTAAACAAATATAATGCGGTGTGGATTAAGTGAAGAATGAAAAGAAAAATCGAAACTAAATTCTATATTTTAGTATACTTCACATTATATTGTTAAATACATTTAAAATGTAAAAACATTTGTTTAGAAATATATTTCAAAATTTCAAATACTTACTTGAAAACAACATTAATTATTGTCCTTGATGGTTTTCTATCGTTATTAAGACAAAATTTTAAACTTTTTTGGTTCTTGATGCCAGAAAATTAATTAATCAATTCATTATATAATCATTTAATATATGTAACCACATTATTCTTATTTCATAATTAATGGAGATACGATGGACATCAATATTAGAATATTAAATTTAAATATTTATGTTTAAATTTAGTTTGATTTTATTATATTTAGGATTTATTAATATTTTTGGTTCCCTAAATTATCTTAGTTATAAATATATTTTCTTATTTTTTTTTTAGGAAAAACTTAACAGTCTAAAATTTTTCTAGAATTTGAGAGTCGCTCATTAAAAGAAAAACTACAGAAATAAGGATGATTTATTTTCAAATCACATGTTGATTTTAAATCTAATGTTGTATTTTATAACTTTTGCATATTATGCTATGACATTTGGTTGTAATTGTATTGTTGTATCTCAATATATTTGAAAAAAAATCATTTAAACGTCATCTTTGTGGGTAATAAGGACATTGTGATAAAATATGTTTATTATTGATGCAGACAACAAGAGCGTATAATAAAAAAAGATAAATACGAAGAACACAAGAACACACAACTGATGTAGGTAGCGAGAGCATATAATAAAGAAGATAAATACGTAGAACACCAAAACACATATACTAATTCCTCTAGTTCAAAGAAAACCCCGTAAAGTGATAAGAGCTCTAATACATTGATTCACGAAGATTACCGTAAAATGACACAAAGGTTAAACTCCCATTTTTCATTGATCAATTTCCTAAAATAATAATAAAAACATATATTTATAACTAAAGTAATTTAGAGACCACATATAAACAAATCCTATAATATAAATATCTAAATCTAATATGCTAATATTGATTTTCAAAAATATATATCTCAATCATTCTCTTCTTTTTGAAGAAATTTGTCCTGGAATCTTGCTGGATCTCATCGTAAAAGCGCAAGGACGAGCTAGAACATCCTTGAATTCAGATAGGAGTAAAATAATGTCATGAATAACATTCTTAATCATAAACATCCTCAATCATATCTCTACCTTTCTTCCATGTATTATACTCAACTACAAAACAATCTTCATCCTCATCAAATATTGGTGGGTCATCATATATAGGCATCATCATCAATATCCACCGAAGAATCAACATAATGATAAAAAATTGATGTTCCATCATAACCACAATCTTCATGAAAGTATTCATAAAAAATTGAAGGTCCATCATATCCACCATAAAATATAGGACAAAATACCATGTAGCAAAAAAGGCGAAGCCCTCGCCCCCAGGGCTCCCACCCCCTGGCCCGACTGGATTAGGTGGAGGAGGTAAATCATGGTGACTCAGCGGCACATTAGGTGGGAGGACTAGTGCATGGTGCCCACAAGGAGCTATCCCCCACATTGGAGGGATAAAACTCCCACACTGCGGCTGTCAGGGCTCGATCTTGTGTCCTTGTAGCAATCTGCCACCCAGGAACCAACTGAGCTACGCCCATGCGGGCTAGGACAAAATACCAACCAATTGATATGTTGACATATTTGCATATTATCATCTGCATCTAATGATTGTTCATCACAAATAGCATTGTAACCAGTTGAAGTCTCGAAACCATCATCAAGAATCATAATTGGTCTCTGTTTAGAAACTGATGTATGCAGTGATAGCGTATAATATAGATGTATAAATACGTAGAACACAAAATACATACATTGATTTCGATGATTCCAAAAGTACCCTATAAAAGTGATAATAGTTAAAAATGTTGATCCACGAAGAATACTGTAAACGAGGCACAAATATTACAATCTCATTTTTCATTAATCAATTCATTAGACTCAATATTAAGATGTCATATATGAGTGATAGTTACTCAAATAGGTTGATTGGGATTTAAACCAAAACCATCCTGTAACTTTTTACCTTTATTGAAATGGTCTTGTATCTATTTGCTTTATTGATTTAGTCTTGTATATTTTTAAAATTTGTCAATTTCTTCCTAATTGGCCGGAAAATGCATAAAACTGTGTCGTTTCGGTCACGTGCAAGCCATGTGATCGTGTTTTCCGGTGAGAATGTACGATGTGGCATTATTTTACGATGTGGCACGCTGAGTGGGAAATTTTACCAACTAAAATAATCATAATAATAAGTTAAATATTCCAACTCATTTATTTTAATAAAAATTAATATAAAATAAAACAGTTAAAATAAATTTAAAATCCTTAGAAATTAGATTAGAAGTTAAAACCAAAGAAATGAAAAAATTAGCGTAAGGAAAGTGGAAAAAAATCATATGTTTTTCAGTGAAAAGTGGAAATTAGCGTTACAAAGAATTGTACAGAGGTTTTTCAGCGGTTTACCGCATAAATCGGAGTTACCGGAGAATGACTCTGTGTTTTGATTAAGGAAGAGAATTGATTCGGGGATTGGGTCGGTCAAATTATTGAATGAGAGGTCTACGGTGACGTTTGTGGGTATTTTGGAAGGGAATTCCCGCGGGATTTGGCTGGAGAGTCTGTTGTAGGAAACATTTAGGTATGATAAATTAGAGCCGCCGAAGCCCAGCGGGAGTGATTCGTTGATCAAATTGGAAGACAGATCGAGGAATTCAATCGAATTGACCCATTTAGGAAGTGAGCCAGAGAAGTAATTATTCTTCAACGAAACTACAGTTAAATTCGGAAGGGCGAAGAAGCTTTCCGGTAGGGTTCCGGCGAGGGCATTGCGGAGAGGTTGAGAAGACGGAGGCTTCCAGCGAGGTATTTCGGGTGTTCGCTGGAGATCAAATTGTTGGAGAAATCGAGTAATGCTAATTTACAACCAATTTTAGATAACGCTAATTTACAAGAATTTTTTTATAAATGTTTCCACTTTTCTAACGCTAATTTTTTTATTTCTTTGGTTTTAACTTCTAATCTAATTTCTAAGGATTTTAAATTTATTTTAACTGTTTTATTTTATATTAATTTTTATTCAAATAAATGAGTTGGAATGTTTAACTTATTATTATTATTTTAATTGGCAAATTTTTCACTCAGCGTGCCACGTCGTAAAATAATGTCACATCATACATTCTCGACGGAAAACGTGATCACGTGACCGAAATGACACAATTTTATGCATTTTTCGGCCAATTAGGATGAAATTGGCGAATTTTGAAAACATACAGGACTAAATTAATAAAGCAAATAGATACAGGACCATTTCAATAAAGTTAAAAAGTTACAGGACGATTTTCACGGAGAATACTATAAATGAGACACAAATATTACACTCTCATTTTCAATAGTAACTCAAATAAATTGTTGTCGTGTTTTCTGATTTCTGGGTATACCTTATACCTGAGAAATTGATGGAATAAAATTCCTTTTTTTTTAATAATAAAATAAATAAATAAATCATGTAAGTGCATTTTTTAATTGGACTCAATATTAAAATGCCATATGCATGTGATGATATATAAGATTTATAGATTGACATGTATATTAGCTTCATAATTAGAGTACAAATGAAAATGAATGTACGAATATTCATTATACGACGGTTGATACATCAGAAGATGATACATAGGCACTTTAACTCATTTATATATAAAATGTCTTAGGTAAGATCAAATCAATTTAAATATTTTTGAATTGATTGTAAATATCTTCCGTATTTGTTGTGATCATATTCTTTTGTAAATATGTTGTAATTTCATTATTAGTTTATAGTGAAAAATCGATCATCATTATTTACGGTGAACAATATACATTCTCTACATGGTATCAGAGTCAAAAAAGTTAATGCACAGATAAAGATTATGGGTTTGATCGAGAACAACTTCACTCATATTAAATTGTCCACCGATACGCCGGACTCAACACCTTTCGACAAGTTCAAACAAGAAACTATGAAGCGTCCGACTAAAAAAAAAAAAAAAAAAAAAAATAAAAAATATATAAATATATATATATATATATATATATATAGGGGTGACATACACATACTCTACAGTACCACATACCGTACCAAAAATTTTGGTATGCAAAAATGCATACTGATTCCGTACCGAAAATTTCGATATACCAAAAAACGCATTACCGCACCGAATATTCGTATACCGTACCTTACCGATATTTAGGTATATACCGGTCCATACTAAAATACCAGTCATGTCGATATACCGACCATACCGGTCCATACCGAAATATATAACTAATTATTTAATATAAAAATAAATTAAATATTAAATTTAATAATGAATTATTGGCACGGTATATATCGAATTACCGAAATACCAAAATATTTTCGATATACCGGTATATACCGATTTATATTGAAAATATTTCGGTATTTCGGTATGATACCGTATACTAAAATTTTCTAGAACTTAATATCGATATTGTACCGAAAATTACGGTATATCGAAAATTTTGATAAATTTGATATTTTTTGGTATAGTAAGTGCGGTATACCGATTTCTTCGGTATGTACTCCACCCCTATATATATATATATATTTATATACATATATGATTTACATGATATAGCATTACAATTTGGTAAATAAAATAGATATTCAAAATTTATAAATGTGTATATAATGGTTTACTTAGTAAGCATGGTTAATATTACACAAGCAAATAGCCAAGCTACATACAAAGTTACAAACATTTGGTGTATTTCATGCTATGCTTTATGAATTCATTTGAACAGGACTAGTACGAAAATTTCAAATTATATATAATCCTTTAGTTTTTGGAATCGAGAAAGATTCGACGCAGGGACGACATATTTTAAACCGATTAAAATCGAGCGTATAATTTTATGATAAAAGAATTTTGATGCTCAATTTTGTCCTAATTCATAATTTTATTAAGAAATATTTTAAACGTTAAAATTTTATCTAAATATTTGATGTAGGGGATCTTTAGTCAGTTTTAGTGTGCATTTGAGTGTATTATGTTAGTCAAATAGTCTAGAAACGTGTTATGCCACAAATGTTTTAATTATTTTGCCAATTTAAGCTTGATTAATTTGCACATTTCAAAATTTGCACAGTGCGGATTTTCACAATAAAGATATTTTTCAAATTTACCTAAACTTCACGTGATAACATATTTTTGAGTGGATGTGTTTCCATATGTAATAATAATAATATTTGGCAAAGTATTATATGAAAATAGTTCATGATAAACTTATCATGAAATTATATTAAAGTATCGAATATTTGATTAGAAATACAAATAATTTGGATCGGTGGTGTTATATTGTAAACAAAATTGAACCTAAATTAATGATACTGATGATGAGATTATCGATAATCCCGATCAAATATTTGATGCATTAAAATAGTAATTTTATGATAAATTTATCATGAACTATTTTCATATAAGACAAAGTATAGAGTGAAACTGGTTTATACATGAATCACTGAAGGGTATTAGTTGTTTTCACTGGAGAGTATTATTAGTTATATTTATTGAAGAGTATTATTGATTTACACCAAAGAGTTTTAGTTGTTCAGTGAAAATGAACTAAAATTCTTCAGTACTGCTTGGATGATGTTTTAGTTTCTTTTCTTTTTCTGTTGCATATATATTACTTGGGAAATTGATATTCGGATATATGACTATTTTTTTCTTAAAAAACAAAAGTTTCTTGCCCCGGAAGGATCGAAATGCCTTAGTAAAGCTGTGTGCCATATATATCATTGGCGAGTAATTCTTGTATGAGACCGTCTCATAGTATGAGACCAATAATATTTGATCCACTTTTAATTTAAAATTTGTCACTTATTAATTAAAAAATTGTCACTTTTAAAAAGTGATGAAGTTTAAACAAAAAATGATAATATTTTTGTTAAAAGTGACTTATCACGTTTCTTTAAAAATATTATCACATTTTGTGATAATCCTATCACTTTTTTTAATTTGATAGGTCTCATATTATGAGACGGTCTCACACAAGTTTTTGCCATCATTGGCACTTCGCTTAACAAAATTAACTGAAAAATTCGGAGGCTCAACTAAAATTAATTTACAAAGTTTAACACTCGAGGCTCGAGACGTAACAACATCGACAACTATTTAAAATCTTCTCGCATAGATAACTACCATTCCACAGCGTTGCATTTCTTTCCTTCCACACTTGCCAATGTATTGGCTTTAAAAATATTGTTCCTAATTTATAATTTTATTTCTAAAACTTTTACATATGCATTTAATATTCATTCCTGTTATTAATTAATTGGACCTTAAATAGATGCCTGACTCTATCTATCACTAATATAAAGTTCATTTCTAGTCGACGTACATTTATTTAATGACATTCTAGACATGCCTTACATCACGTGATTGTTGGAGAAGACAAATTACACCGATTCATTAAATTTATAAAATAAAGTATATATAATTTGTCAATTTTCATTCATTAATGACAATTGAAAAAAAAAAGCAGAGAAAATAAAAAAACACAATAGCAAATACATGCATCGATAGTACTTCTATAAAACCAGATTCACTTTAATTATTTTTTTAACATCTCACCTTTTAATGTATGAAGTAACGATTTCGAGAAAAACAATATATATACACTACAAAAAAAACACTGTTTTGTGACGAAATTTGCGACGGAAAATCCGTCGCAAACAGTGTTTTGAGACGGATTCTGCGACGGACACGTATCCGTTCCTAAAACAGCCGTAGCTAATTTTTGCGACGGATTTTGCCGTCCGTCGCAAATTAACAACGGATAAATCGGTCGCAAAATTGGCGGGTCAGACCCGGCCGGGTCGCAAATCTTTCGGGTTAGACCCGATCGGGTCAACAACATTTGCGACGGCCACATTCCGTCGCAAATGTTTATATATATATATATATTTTTCTGTTATAATTTGCGACAGACTGTTTTCCGTCGCAAAGTTCAAAATTTGAGACGGAATTGGCCGTCGCAAATTACCGAGCCTATACAAAAAAAAATAGTGGCTCGCGTGGTTCGAGCCCGAGCACCCGGGGCGGGCGCGGACCATTGCTTATTATATGTGGCCCACCTTCTATATTAATCTTATTAGGCCTTGAACAATTAATCCAATTTTGCCCCCAAGGGGAATCGAACACGGGACCTCTTATGCAAGAAGAGGGGGCGCGCGCCACTAGGGCACAAGCTACTTTCGTTCATTTTTATGCAATTAATTGTATATGTATTCAAATTAAGTCATTTTTTTTATAATTCACCAAATTAATTTCTTTTCGTATCTAAGTTGTTTATTAAAATATTTTGCCCAACTATTTTTTTTATTTTGTAAAATTATTTATTTCGACAATACATAATTTTATAATTCGTTCATTTGTACGTAATTAATTGTATATGTATCCAAATTGACTCATTTTTTTCTATAATTCACCAAATTAATTCATTTTCACTTCTCACTTGTTTTTATAAATGTTGTGGCAATTTAATTTTTATTAGTTTGATAAAATTATTTATTTCGACTCCCGCTTAAATTTATAATTCGTTCATTTGTATGCAATTAATTGTATATGTATTCAAATTAAGTCATTTTTTTATAATTCACCAAATTAATTTCTTTTCGTATCTAACTTGTTTATAAAAATATTTTGCCCAACTATTTTTTTTTTTGTAAAATTATTTATTTCGACAATGCGTAATTTTATAATTCGTTCATTTGTACACAATTAATTGTATATGTGTCCAAATTGACTCTTTTTTTTTTCAAAATTCACCAAATTAATTCATTTTCGTTTCTTATTTGTTTTTATAAATTTTGTGGCTATTTAATATTTTTTTGGTAAAATTATTTATTTCGACTCCCGTTTAAATTTATAATTCGTTCATTTGTACACAATTAATTGTATATGTATCCAAATTGACTCATTTTTTTTCAAAATTCACCAAATTAATTCATTTTCGTTTCTCACTTGTTTTTATAAATTTTGTGGCTATTTAATATATTTTTGGTAAAATTATTTATTTCAACTCCCGTTTAAATTTATAATTCGTTCATTTGTACACAATTAATTGTATATGCATCCAAATTGACTCATTTTTTTTAAATTCACCAAATTAATTTATTTTCGTTTCTCACTTGTTTTTATAAATTTTGTCGCTATTTAATATTTTTTTGGTAAAATTATTTATTTCGACTCCCGTTTAAATTTATAATTCGTTCATTTGTACACAATTAATTGTAAATGTATACAAATTGACTCATTTTTTTTATAATTCACCAAATTAATTCATTTTTGTTTCTCACTTATTTTTGTAAATGTTGTGACCATTTAAATGAAACCCACGAGGTATATAAATGAAACTCACGAGGTAATAATAGAACAACATGATCTAAGATCATGTATATGTTTGCTACAAGTAATTAATTAATTAACACTGAATTAGTAATATCTTTGTTGAAATACTATTCTGTAGCATCATTCCCGGTCACAAGGTTTCCGCCATTATTACAGAGATAATGAGGGATAATCTAGAGGAGAACGCAATGAAGTTCAAACTCGTCTCGTCGCAGCGGAAACAGTACTGCTTGGATGAGTTTCGGGTATATATATGCAAATATTTTAAACCAACTAATTGGTTTAAAATATTTGCATATATATACCCGAAACTCATCCAAGCAGTACTGTTTCCGCTGCGACGAGACGAGTTTGAACTTCATTGCGTTCTCCTCTAGATTATCCCTCATTATCTCTGTAATAATGGCGGAAACCTTGTGACCGGGAATGATGCTACAAAAATTGTTCAAAAAACATAAATTGTTCAAACTGACTCCCTCTCTCTCTCTCTCTCTCTCTTCATGATCTTCTTCTGAATGATGGTTCACTATTCCAGTGATCCACCAAACCATCCCATATCGATCGTCCGTCTGGTGCTCGACCCAACTCCACCCGATCCCCACGCTCCCACCGCTTCTTCAAGCCGTAGATAATATATTTGTACCGTTCTTGCGCTTTCGCACATAACAATTGGTACATAATACTATCGTTGGCAGGGTCCCAAACGCACCGCCTCTACAAATAAATTAAAAATAGAATATTAACGAATAAATTAAACAATTAAAAGTTAAATTAAAATCATAATAAATAAATTATTTATACCTTAAAGTCATCAAAGTACTTCATTCTCTTTTGCTCGGACACTTGACTCCACGAGTGGGCACCATACTCAAACTGTCTCATCCTAATGATTTGTGAGACGATTGAGCTAGTCTTATGGGCTGGAAGCAGTCTGTGACAACAAAATTAAAAAATCAAGTTAATTATATTAATATATATAATTAAAAATATACATAATTCATTAAAAAATACTTACTTGTTGTCGATTATGATGACACTGAGAAAATTATCTTGACCTGGGTTCATCTGTAATAATTATAAATTCAACTAATAAAAGATGATGCTATATAATAATTTACTTATTCACATATATATAATTTCACATACGCGCATAAAATCTACACACTATAAAAGATGATGCTATATATAATCTACTTATTCACACGCATATAATAATTTACTTATTCACATACGCATATAACAATGATTTACTTATTCACAAAATATAATACAAACATTTAAAATAATAAATATGATTCATAGCGAAGAAAATATTTTTTTGAAAGAGGTGCCTATTTTGCAATTTATTGTACTATTATAAAAATAAAATTCGACAGCTCAAAATGTCCACTTCAAGGAAAAATAATAATTCAAAACTCACTAATTTGAGCAACTAAAATTCAGTGTAAAGGTAAAACAGCATGCAAGTATTTATGCATTAAATTGTCATACTCAAGTGAAATCAAAACTAATTAAATTTTCTAAACATGCTTTAAAATTAAATTAAAATTCGATCTACTAATTAAATTAGATCAACTAATTCAACTAAAATCAATTCATTTCTTATATAATTCAAACAATTCAACTAATTCAATTCTAAACTTAACAAAAATTAAACATGCTTTAAAATTAAATTAAAATTCGATCAACTAATTAAATTCGATCAACTAATTCAACTAAAATCAATTTATTTCTAATATAATTCAAACAATTCAACGAATTCAATTCTAAACTTAACAAAAATTAAACATGCTTTAAAATTAAATTAAAATTCGATCAACTAATTAATTTCGATCAACTAATTCAACTAAAATCAATTCATTTCTAATATAATTCAAACAATTCAACTAATTCAATTCTAAACTTAACAAAAATTAAACATGCTTTAAATTAAAATTCGATCAACTAATTCAACTAAAATCAATTCATTACTAATATAATTCAAACAATTCAACTAAAATCAATTCTCTAAACATGCTTTAAAATTAAATTTTAAACGGTAAAAATGAAGAAAACTTACGGTTTATTTGTAGAAAATGTCGAAACGAGAACTCGGTGGGGACGGATTGACTCTACAATCAACTAAACCCGATTTCTCCTTCCTTTTCCTTTCGTTTTCCTCCTCTTCTTCTTTTTTCTCGCACTCTCCGTCTGCTTCGCGAGGAGAGTTTTATAAGAGTAAAAAAATTTGCGACGGACGCCTATCCGTCGAAAATTTTGTCTGTCAAAGCAAAAATGACGTCGTTTTTACTAATTTGCGATGGCTTTTCCATCGCAAATCAGTCAACGCACTGTTTTCCGAGAAGACGCGTAAAACCGGTTCGGATTTGCGATGGACATTCCGTCGCAAATCAGTCAATGGACCGTTTTCCGAAAGGTTGCGAATATAAATGTAAGATTTGCGACGGCTTTGGTCCGTCGCAAATATAAAGTTTAAAATTGCGACGGCTTGTTCTGTCGCAAATCAGTCAAACGGGTCGCTTCCCGAACGGTCACCTTTAAACGGGTATGTTTTGCGACGGAAGTGACCGTCGCAAAATCAAAGTTGAAATTTACGACGACCTCTCCCTCGCAAATGTAGCCGGTTTAAGACGAAGGCGGTGGGCCCTAGTTGTTGCGATGGACTCTTCCGTCGCAAAACACTAACTTTTGCGACGGTCTTCCTAGGTCGTCGCACAGTGTCATTTTTTTCGACGGCTTACCAAAATCCGTCGCAAATTCACGAAATTTGCGACGGATACTGTGCCGTCGCAAAATCTCCGTCTTTTTTGTAGTGATATATATAAATCAAGCATTTTTGTAGTATTATACTTCATATGTCAAATAATGACATTTTTGTATTATACTCCCTCCATTTAATTTTATTAGCCTTATGTTTTTGCATGTATTTTTTGTTATATTTTGGAAGGTATTATAGGAGTGTTGTGAGACCCATTTATAAATAAAGTGATTGTAAATGAAAAATATAAGTATCATATTTTTCATCAACAATCACTTTAATATTCATAAAAGAACTTTACAATACCCAATGATACTATTCAACATATGACAAAAAATAATAGACAAAAGAAAAATCTAATAATATTGGACGGAGGAAGTAATTTTTAAAAAGAAGAGTTTCTCGTGAACCAAAATTCACACTTGGGTACTCCCTCCGATCTCCGTCCTACAATTACTTTCACATTAAATTTTTTTAATGTCCCATCATTATTTTCACACTTTAAAAACAAAAATTCATACACACAAAGTCAATAACGTATTATTAATTATTTCAACTTACACTTACTCTCATTCTCTTAAAAACGGTGTGATTATAAAAGAAATTATGAAACTGGGATCTAATAACTTATACCCTTCAAGATAATCAATGAATATATTTTAGTTTGTCCCAAAATTATAGTCCACCTCTTTATTAATTTAGAGTATATAAAGTTTTCAAAAGACCCCTACTTAAATGTATTTTGAAAATAAAACATATGTTTAAGTACTCAATAAATAACAGTATTATAAAAACTTTGTAACTAAATTTGAAAAATTACATGCACAATAAATAAAATTTTATTAAGTTAATGTGAAATCACAAATAGGAGTTTCACAATGAAATAGAGAGTATATACATTCACGTTGATGTTTACTAAAGGGAGCAATGCTTAATAAAGCGGGGTACACGAAACCGGAAAACCCCGAGCCAAACTTTGACTTGTAAGTTGTTGGATGACAGATTAGCCCTGCCCTATATAAACAGCCTTTTACCTCCGGTCATCAGAATCAACTAAGGTGGGACAAGTTTGACCGGTTGCCCGTCTGACCATCTGACTTTTTGCAATTTAATTACTACGACTTCAACTAGGTATTTACAAATTAATCTACCTATGTATTGAATGTCAATATTCGAGATTAATTATATATTAAGGATTACGAATTGCGCTAAATTACATTATACCTGTATTCAATATTTTGATGTCATCATAGTGGTTTGAATAGCTATACAATTTTGAATTATTTATATAAAAAAATGACTATGCAGGTTCTTATTTCATTAGTATATGTAATGAATACGTACAAACAATGATGACACTATTAAAAATTGTATACAAATATATAATGTTAGGGTCTGTACGTAGCTGAACATCAGTTGCACCGTGCAATTGAAAACATAGGCGAAACGTGTGATTAGTTTTGGCGTAAACTTAACACAAATTTTAATTGAAATGTGCAGACTAATATAACTAAAACGCGGCATTAGATCGATTTGAGTGAAAACGTAAAGTGAGCTGTGACACTAGTTTTAATTTAAATATTATACTAACTTTAAAAAACCACAAAATTAAAATTTGTACATCTAAGTACATACGAGACTTTAGACATGTACACTTAATGCATATAAATTCTTGTTATAATGTAAGCAACTAGCTAGATTGATAATATGTAAAGTGAGGTAGCTTCAAGATATAAATTTGATCATTTATATTCCATACTATTCAATTTAAATGACGTTTTAACTCTTCACTCTATTTACAATTTAAATGACGTTTTACACTTAATTAATGACACTTCTTCCTAGTTTACTTTTAAAATCATTATAATAATTCAGTGAGAACAACTAATACTTATCAACGAATAACCTTTAGTAAAATAACTAATACTCTTTTATGAAACCAACAAATATCCTTTAATAAAACAACTAATACCCTCCATTTTTTTTTATTCTATACATGGTCTATATCTTAATCAAGTTAGGCCCTTTTTGAATTCATTGAGCTTGTTTAGTTACAACATTTGAGTTCTATTTTTACACCCTCTCTATCCATGTATATTAATATATGGCAAAGTATTATATGAAAGTAGTTCATGATAAACTTATCATGAAACAATTTTAAAGTATCATTAATCTTATCGGGAGTATCATTAATCTCATTAGGAGTATCATTAGTCTGAGTTCAAGAAAAATATCATTAATTTTCTTGAACTCGGACTAATGATACCCCTGAAAGGTTTAATGATATTCCTGATGAGATTAATGATACTCTAAAACTATTTCATGTTAAATTTATTATGAAGCGTTTTCATATAAAACTTACTCTCAATATATTATATATATACGTGTATGTAAACATAAGCCTATGTGGGGTTGAAAAGACCGATTTTTACGGCTCCACCCCACCTTCCCTAATAATTTATATGTATATATAGATATATACATGTTATCTCAAAGACTTAAACGTTGAAGTTGAATTCTTCAAGTTGTATTTTCTATGTATTTATGAGTATGACAGTGAAGACAATAATTTAATATTAGTTATAGGTATTCATTCATATTGTATATAGGCATAGTTGAGTGCAATTGGGCATTGACATTTTGTATGAGTGTGCACTGCTGGAGAAGCCATTTTCTTTGAATTCTTTTTTAAACAAGTCAAATACTGCACCACCCTTTATAAACAACAAGACTATTGCTCTTTTAGATCACACACCAACATTAATTTGAGAGAGAGAGAGAGAATATGAAGACTTCTAATTTGCATCTTAGAGAGCCAATCAAGGAGGAGAGCAAACCCTCTGAATCTACTGGTGATGAAGAAAGTTGTGTTGAGGAGATCTTTCTTCAGGTATGTTTTTTTCATCAAATCGGAAAATTTAAATTGCTAGACTTTACTAAAAATGGATCACATATATATGACGTTTTATTTTTATGTGGCACAGGTTGGAGCTGGAAAAAAGGTCCAAGATGAGGATAGGATATTGAAGCCACCTTCTCCTAATCACAGCAATTTAAATTGCGGCAAACAAGTAAGAAAATTAAATGTGTCTGAAATATTACAGATTAATTCACTATACATATATATATGTTAATAAATATCAATTAATAAACGTAGGTGGTCTGTTATGAGTCGTATAACCAACCGATTGATATTTCTTCATGAAACATTCCGATATGTTGGGTGTGGATTGGTCGGGGTTTTCGATCAGTTTTTTACTGCAATTCTTACGCTGTGTACAGAATTTGGACTCATATTCTGTTTTGGGCTTATTGCATAGACCTGGTCTGTGTGGATTCTCTATTAATTATATATTAACCTAGAGTTATTCTGTATTGCAGTCTATTTACATATATGTTAAATTTCGAAATTGATTTTATTTTTAGAGAAAATATATATGTGATTATCAACGTGTTTGGAAGTCACGGTAGTCGTCGGTGAAGCTAACATGGTTAGCAGCCTTCCACACCATTGACCATGTAATAAAGATAGATGCAACTTGTTTAGTTTTTTTAGACCATTTATAAAAAGTCTGTCTGATGACAACTATTATTAATTAATATGCCTGTAATACTATATAGACCATAGATTAATAGGATTTCAACGATATTTACGTGTTTTATTTTATTTAATTCACGAGTAACTAGTTCCTTCTCTCGCAATCTAACAACTTGTCTTTATACTTAATTTGAATTCATTTGCAAGATTAATTTAATTAAGGTTCTGACATAAAGTTTTGTCAGGGATTGACTACATCAAATATGGAGAGATCATCACCTGAATCTGAATCCAGATCATCTTCATCTGCCAAACGGGAACAGGTTAGAACATCTCTCTCCATCTATATCACTCCAACTCCAACAAAATTAGTTTCTTTGCTAAAAGTCGAATTTAATGACAGATAACAAACTTTTAGGTAGCTATAATAACAATATCTCTGTGTATATATATATTTTATGTATATATATATGCATGAAACCATAAAATTAAGTCCAAAATCAAGTTGATCTTTATATATTGAAGATAAAGAAAATTAAAATAACATGAACTATAAAATCCTCTAGTTCGGCAATTTCCATATTTTATATGGTACTGATCAAAATGACTTAATATAATATTTATGAGCACCATATATAAAGAAGATCTCAATTTTGGAAGTACTATAATAAATATGCAAGATGAAATTAATTAATTTCATGTGTGTACAGCTGGATGATCAATTTGGGTCAACGAAAGCAGAAATGAATGAAGTTATGGAAGAAAATCAAAGGCTAAAAATGTACTTGGATCGAATTCTCAAGGACTACAGAACCCTACAAATGCAATACCGTGATATAATCAAACAAGAAGCTGAAAAATCTCCTCATGATGAAGAAGAAGAACATGATGATCAAATTATTGATCTCAACTTAGGAATGAGTTCAAGCAACGGATTAAAACGTAAATCTCCAAAGAGTGAGATGATCAATAATGTTGAAGGAGTAGATCACAAACAAGAGTTGGGTCTAGGGCTTGATTACTGCAGATTTGATTCGACCAAAAAGTCCCCGGCTCCATCTAGCCCTGAAAATAGCGTGGAAGAGACGAAGCAAGAGACCGTCAAGAATGGGGGAGATCAAGATGAGGCACAACAAAACCCTGCTAAACGAGCTAGGGTTTCTGTTAGAGTTAGATGTGACACACCAACTGTAAGAATATATATATTTTTTGTTTTAATTTTTAATTTATATTACGTATAATTATAAATTGGTGTATACATTTTGTTTAATTCTATCTACTTATAATGTGAACGTAGATGAATGATGGATGCCAATGGAGAAAATATGGGCAAAAGATTGCTAAGGGGAATCCATGCCCTCGAGCGTACTACCGTTGCACGGTCGCCCCGTCTTGCCCCGTTAGAAAACAGGTACACCAAACTTGTAACTCTTCACTCTTGAAAATCAATTTATATACACAAATTGCATCACCTAATTGGAATATATTTTTAAAAATATATAGTTAGTTATCTCAATAAAAAAAATTAACTATTTCACTATAAAGTATTAGTTGTGCATGAACAAAATGCCAACTTTACACTTTTAGCTAGATAGTATATTAATTATGGTACAGAGTTCGATGATAGGTTTAATTCTATAAAGCTCTAACATCAACATAAACTACTAGTACTACAAAATACTAAGTAGTGGATTCTATAATAAACTTGTCGATGGACTCCGTATGAAAAACAGTATGGTATTATTATATACCAATTAATTTTTCCTTTCAGGTACAAAGATGCGCAGAAGACATGTCAATTTTAATCACAACGTACGAAGGCACACACAGCCACCCACTCCCAATCTCCGCCACAGCCATGGCGTCCACCACCTCGGCAGCCGCCTCCATGCTCCTATCCGGTTCTTCAACCTCCGGAACTACCCCAGGGTCCTCCTCCACGGCCGGAACCCTAAATGGCCTAAACTTCTACCTCTCCGACAACTCAAGACCAAAGCCGTTTTACCTACCAAATTCAACAATCTCGTCTTCACCTTCATTTCCAACCATCACTCTGGATCTCACTTCCTCCTCATCCTCAAATTTAAACCGACTTGGAAGCTTCCCCCCACGATACTCCTCCACGAACCTCAACTTCAGCTCGTTGGAGTCATCAAACGTCCCTCCCCCAATTTCTTGGAACAACGGCATGCTTAGCTACGGATCATCTCAACCGTTGATCAACAAGAACCAAACCCTAACCTTTGGATCACAATCACCCTACGAAACCCTATACCAATCCTACTTGCAAAAAACTATCTCACAAAACCCTAGCCAACATTCTTTACCATCGGACACACTTGCGGCTGCAACCAAAGCTATTACATCAGACCCTAGCTTCCAATCTGCATTAGCAGCCGCGCTTTCATCAATCATCAATGGTGCTCCGCCATCAAACCAAAATGCGGCCGAAAAATCGAGCACTTCTTTCCCCATTTTATCGAGCTTTCCATCATCTTCAAATGCAAACAAATGTGTCCCCAGTTTCATCAGCAATTCATCTTCCTCGACCAGCTCTCAACCGGCGGGTTTGATGCGTCTTTCGCCTCCGTTCCCATTTTCGAACCCGAAGAGCAAGTCCAGCTCGCCAAGTGACAACAGGGATCACACAACTTGATTAATTTGTTTTTCGAGTTGACTTACGTGATTTTTTTTGTTTATGATGGATAGGCAAATTGTGCATGAATTTTTAGTTTTTTTCAACTTTGTTTTGATTAGAAGGTATGATGTAAGATGAAGAAAATTGTGGATATAGATGGTGACTGATCGATGGTTAAGATAAAAAGGCTGAATAATGATCACCTCACCCGAATTTTTATTTTTATTTTTATTGTCTTATGTACGACCAACTTTGTAGACAAATGTGGATAATTTAATGTACGTACTTAGACGATGTCATTACCAACTAGGTCGTTGGCGTATCTCTCTTTTCCCCATATTTTTGTACTATATGTACACATTCAACCAAAATTGTGATAGAAATGTGTCTGCCGTTGAATTGGAAATATAGATAGATAGATAGCTTGATGTAACCAATTAATAAGTTGATTTATTAGTAGGTGGTGAAGTTGATCAAGTATTAACAAGAGTTGAAAATTTAGGTTTCCTTAGATATATTAATTACGCTTCGGATTCCCTATTTCACTTCTTTTTTCATATAATGTTTCATACTTTAGATAATTAACAAGTGTTTCATTAATAAAAATTAAATTAATTACTTAATCAAAATCCCATAAAAAAATGTTGGAACTGTATTTTGTTGGTATATATATGTTCCAAAAAAAATTATATCGAAAGAATTTCAAGACTAATTTTTTTAGGCTGAATCTAAATTACACTACAAAAAAATAAAAAATTACCTACGAAATTAATTTGCCTACGGAATGAAATTTCTAGGCATTAATTACCTACAATCAATTTGACTACGAAATTAATTTGCTTACGGAATTTTTGTAGGTAGAAAATGAAAATGTCTATATAATTAGAAATTTTTGTAGGCAATTTCGTAGACAATCTCCACTACAATTTTTTTTATTTTTGGAAATTTTGTAATCATATTGACAATTTCCGTAGGCAAATTCATATTTTCTTGTAGTGTTAAATCATCGATTTTAAGGGATTAAAACCGTTTTCGTCCCGTAACTTTTTACCTTTTTCTTTTTGGTCCCATACTTATTTACTTTTTCGATTTAGTCCCACAACAATTCAAATTTACCCAAATTAGTCCCAAATGGCCGGAAAATTCGTAAAACGACATCGTTTTGTGCACGTGTCGGCCACGTGCTAATTTTTTCCGACGGAATAGGAGGGATTAAAATTGTTTTCGTCCCGTAACTTTTTACCTTTTTCTTTTTGGTCTCATGCTTATTTATTTTTTCGATTTAGTCCCACAACAATTCAAATTTACCCAAATTAGTCTCAAATGGTCGTAAAACTCGTGAAACGATGTCATTTTGGTCACGTGTTGGTCACGTGCTAATATTTTTCGACGGAATAAGATGACGGGTCCCGTTTTGTGGACGTGACACGCTGACTAAGTAATTTCTTTTGTAAAATAAATATAAAACTAAAAAAATATTTTTCAACTCATTTTTTCAATAAAAAAACCTTAAAACTTAAAACTAAAAATAAAGTCACCTGCAATTAAAACAAACAAAAAATAAATAAAAACTACCTCTAAAATCTTTTATCTTCTAAACTCTTCATTTCGAGTAAATTGCAGAAAGTTATGGCATCCATGAGAAGTCGAAGAAAATACAGGTGGTCTCCACAGCCGTTAACTCCTTTAATGGAAGGCCCCAGTTTTGGGATGGAAGAACAAGAAGAAAGTAAGAAGGAGACCTCGTGGGAAGTTATCAGAGAATGGTTCAGAATACAGAGAACTGTCCCAAAACGATGTCGTTTCACGAGTTTTCCGGCTGTTTGGGACTAATTTGGATAGATTTAAATTGTTGTGGGGCTAAATAAAAAAAGTAAATAAGTATGGGACCAAAAAGAAAAAGGTAAAAAGTTACGTGACGAAAACGATTTTATTACCTCCTATTTCGCCTGAAAATATTAGCACGTGACCGGCACGTGATCAAAACGACGTCGTTTCACGAGTTTTCCGGTCATTTGGGACTAATTTGGGTAAATTTGAATTGTTGTGGGACTAAATCGAAAAAGTAAATAAGTATGGGAAAAAAAAAAGGTAAAAAGTTACGGGACGAAAACGGTTTTAATCCCTCGATTTTAAGGTGTCTCAAATAAAAAACCGTATTTTATTTTTTCTCTTTATTTAAGATCTAATTTTATTCATTTTGTTTCAATTCAAGGCCCTCGATCTCTCCTTTTATCTATATTTCAACATTTTTTTTCAATTTTTTTTATAAAAAAAATATCAAAACCTACTAAGTTTTTCGATTATAAATAATTTTTAAAATATAACATATCAAATTATAAAAAAAAAAAAAACTAAATTTTTATTTGACAGTACTCAATTAGACACTTAAAAACAAATTTTCATTTTCTTTAATTTGCAAGAAATAATTTTTTAAGGAAGTCTCGAGTGTCAAATAAAAACAATAATTTTTTTTAATTTGATATATTATATTTTAAACATTGATTAGAAATGAAAAAAATATTGTGTTTTGAGTTTTTCTAATAAAAAAGATGGGAATATAGATAAAAAAAATTGAGGCTTAAATTGAGATAAAAAATAATAAAATTGGATCTAATTAAAATGTGAAAAAAAATCAAAAATAAATCTTGATTTGAGACACCTCAAAATTGACTTCTATTGAGATTCAACATAAATATTGGACCCTCATATGAAATTCACAAATTTTTGTATAAATGTATAACATACACTTGAGTATACACAATAATCATTTTATGAAATTATATAAAATCACTTTATGAAACCCACTAGGTGCAATCAATTCCTAAAATGGGTCAGTTCATATAGAATTAAGCTTTGGCTTGAAATGAGAATTTCTGCTAGCACTACAAAAAATTTGATTATTAGTGACGGATTTTTGTGACGGAAATATTTGTCGTTAATATGTGACGGATATTAAAAAATTTATGACAAATTTCCGTCATAAATAATTTTTAGTTTTAATTTAGAAAAAAACAATTTATTAAAAATAAATATTGACGGAAAAATCCGTCAATAATATTTATATAATTTTAAAATTAAAAATATTTATTTATAAAATAAATACTGACAGAAATACCTGCCAAGAACATTTTTGATAATTTAAAATATGTAGTGAATTTAAAAATTAAACTAATACTGATGGAAATGTTGTTGGTAAAATTTTCAAAAATATTACTGACAGAGTTTTCCGTCAGAAATCATTGTTTATGATTAAAAAATATGTACCATTTCTAATTTATTATACATAAAATTTGAATTTAATCTTTTGGATGAAAAGTTGAAAGAGTCTCACTACTCAAACCCCAAAATCCTCTAAACAAACTCCATAATTTTAGAGACAAAAATAGACATAAATAAAATGACTAAGTTATCCTTATATATATATGGAATGAATTATCCTCTAAATTTATTTTTATTTTGACTTTAGTTATTTAAGTCATTTAATTTAAAAATTAGTATTTTAACTTTTAATTGATCAATTATTTTTCTTAAATTTTTTAAACCCTAAAAAAAGGTTTAAAAATTTATTAAATATTTAAAAAATCAAATTAAATGAAATAAAAAATCCTTAAAAATTTGGAAAACAAAAGAAAATAAATCAACTAACTCTTCAAAATAATTTAATTAAAAAAATCCATTTTTTTTTTAAAATAACTAAATTAAGAAAACTATTTTAAAAAATCTTAAAAATTCAATTGAAGCTAAATAAAAATAAAATTTTAATTAATTATTTAGTTTAAATATTTTACGACAATTTAATTAACATTTATAAAATATTTTTCGGATTTTATTCATCTTTAGTCTTTTCCCTTTTGAATATTTTTTATTTTTTTATTCTTTTTTAAATTTAATTTGTTTAGATTTAGATACTTTTCTTATATTTATGTAGTTATTTTATTTTTCAAATTTTCATTTTAATTGATTTTTTATTTAATTATTTTTTAGATTATTTATTATTTAATTTTTTCAAATTTTATTTAGGCTTAAATGATTAAAAAAAAATTTAACTAAACTTTTTTTAAAATTATTTTATTTTCTGAATTATTTAAAATAATTTTCAAATTTACTTTTAATTTTTTATTTAAATATATTATACAATTTAATTGAATATTAAAATTATCCTTATATTTAATTTATTTTTTGATATTTTTTTGATATTTATTTTGATAAATACTTATTTAGAAGATTTAGTTAATTATTTACAAAAAAATTCAAAATATATTTAACTTTTAATATATTTTTTTTTTAATTTTGATTAAAACCAAAGAATATGAAAAAATAAAAAAAATAAAAGAAAGATTTTAATGAAAATATGGAATGGTGAGAATTTTTAGTAAGTTATGTGGATTTAATGGATTTGTGGGAATATTAATGGAGGAAGGATATTATAGGAATAAAATGGGGTATGTTTAGTAATATATGTTGATTTTTTAAATTTTAATGGGATATGTTTAGTAGATGGGGTAGATTTAGAGGATTTTGGGGTTTAAATAGTGGTACTCAAGTTAAAAACCCTTTTTTAACATTTCACTTTTAAGAACACACGCATCTATCCCAGATCTTCATCTTCGCCGCCCTCACTTCGTCTCACCGACGGCGCCTCACTTCGCCGCGCTCCCCGCCACCGTGGTTTGTTCTATGAATTCATATTCTTTTATTGCATTATAAAACTGTGATTAGTGTTTTTAATTTCTCTAGCTAGAACAATTAAAGAACAATTTCAATGATTTTTTTCACTGAACTGGAATTTGTTATTTTCTTATCACAACACACGGAGAGTATTTGATTGATTAGAACGCTTAAATCTATCAGTCTTCCACCTTCGCAGCTTCTCTCTTCAGCGGCGCCTCACTTCGCCGCCCTTCTCGCCGCCGCGGTTTGTTCGATGAATTTTTGTGCTTTTGTTGCATTATGAAACTGTTATTAGTGTTTTTAATTTCTCTAGGTAGATAAATTAATGAACTTATTTCTTTGATTGGGATTTTTTTCCCACATTGAAGGTAATGAACTCAGTTTTTTTGTAAAGTATTTGCAAAGATTTTCTATATTCGGTCCTCTATTCATATTTTATTGCTGATTTAGGTTTTGATTTGATTGAAGTCATCTGGAAATGTTAACGATGGGAGAAAAGTTATATATGATTCGGCAGGTGTCGTTGGATGTTACCAGGGGATGATTTACTTCCTTCTCTTTTCAAATGGCAATATCAATGGTGAGGTAAACTTCCGCACCATGATATATGTTTATAAATGCTTAATATTTGATTTGCATGTGAAAGAAAAAAAAAATAGCTATATGCTTGCTTAAGGTGCGCTGCTCACTGTGAAAAGAATCAGTTCTATCCAATAATCCTTGGCCAGCTTGAGTAGGATTTAACGATAATTATGTGTTGTTATCTCTTACAAAGGTGTATAAGGTCTTCCAAAGATTCGGAGGCTGGCTTAGTCCCCTAATGTAGTAAGTATATATCCACTATCTATAGCCATTGTTTCGAGTTTAACAGGGATTAACTAGCTGTGAATTTCATACTTATGTATATGGTTTAACAGGGAAGAGTATCTCCATTTTGCTGGAAATGTGTTTCAAATATTTTGGTGATCGGGTTAAGTACTGGATAATGTTCAATGAAGTCAGCTTATTTGCAGAAATGTCCTACCAAAGGGCACAATATCCACCTGTTCCATATTCACCTCCTCAGGTATTGTGCACAATCTTTCTCATTTCGAATCAGATGCAATAATCACCAATTCATGTGTACTTTGAAAGTAGGTTAGCTACGATCCAATTAAGAACTTCCCTGTTTCGTGAACATTTGTTGAATATCCTCCGGAAATACTTTATCATAATTTGGCTTTGAAATAGTTTATTTTCATTAATTTCCTTATAAACACACAAATATTTTGCATTTCAATATTTGTATCTTGACAGGCTACGTTGATAGTATGGACATTTAGGCAGGCGGTTGTGTTCAGATAATCAGATGCGGTCTGAGAAAGAGTACATTGAGAAGCCGTAAATTCCTTGGCTGTTTCAACCTTCCTAGTCTATTTACTCTGATTTACAGTAAGACTATTTAGCTAATTAGATCATTGTTTCATACTTGATTAAATTCTGATGCAAAATTGGATTATTTTGTATTTTCAGTGAAAAGTAAGTTCAAGGGTATATGAATTATTCCGATTTTGAGAAGACAATGGAGGAACTTAACAGTTGCCTAATAACATTTCCAGAATTTATAGGTAACTTTTGAGATATTCATAACTTTATCTTACAACCACCCTCTAAGAAATTGAAAAGAGTATTCTGCTGCTATTTTGGTCATTAATTTTTTTTTAATACAAGTGGATTTTCATAAAAGCTAATTAGAAGTAAACTTTCATGAGGTGTTGGAGGATGAGGATAATAAGAGAAATACTCTCTCTGTATGTATATGGTTTTCTTGATGTAAAACATGTTGATCTTATAACAAATGGATGCATCTTTGACGCTGTGAACAATAATTTTCTACATTGACCAGGTAGTGCATACTTGTAATAGTGTACTTATGAACTCTAGGCTGCATAATATGTTAATTATTCAAGCTCATCAGGGAACCACTTGTTTTTTTCAATGGCAGAAAGAAAAAGAGTTGAGGAACTCAAGAAAGAGCTAGAGCCTGTGTTGGAAGCAATACTTGAGAAGGATGATTGCAGTGTGGAGGCCATTCGTAATGTCATTCAGATTCTGCTTGCCGTAAGGGAATTGATGAACCCCAAACAGATTAATGATCAAGAATTTGGGCAGGTTTGTTTGAAATCCCTTTTCTGTATTTAATTTTTCGGGAAGATATATTTGATGATGTTAGTCATTCTGATCTTTAATTAATTCAAATGTAAATTTGTGATCTTTCAAAAAGGATCGAAGCCTCTTCTTTTGCTCGACAATCCTTTTCCCCATGGAACTTCCAGAGAATCTTTTGGGAGAAAAAATGGGCATTCGGGCAGTTGCCTTTCTCAGGTACGTATATGCACATTTAAGTCCATCTCTAAGTTGTGTAACAGAAGATATTCTAGGAAAAATGGTGTTTTCTAGTCACAATTTTAATTAACTAGTCTTGTCTTGTCTTATCACTTATCGAAGTGAGTGATGAGACGTTAATTCCAGGATTTGCAGTTGCATCTTCTCGAGCTAAACCATTCGCAGGTAATGTAGATGCATTCTTCTATCAAGAATTGGATAAGTTAAAGCTAACCTTACATTATTTGATCATACTAATTGCTGCATTTGATCATACTAATTGATGCAGCATGGATGAATGGCTTAGAAGTGTGTTCAGTCGAGGCTGATACGAGTCGATCTTGTTTACTTCTCTCGATTGGGATCTCAACGTGCTATACCTATGCCACTTACAAAAAATCAGCAGTTACTACGAGTGAAGCTGAAGCTTGGGAGCTTACACTTTCTTGCTATTCAGAAAAAGAGATATGATGCAAGGCTTGTTGAGGAAGAAGATATGTTTCTGAATAAAAAGAGTTGGAAGAGAACGAGGATATGCTGCAGGGCTTGTTTATGATGCTGACAGAAGGAATACTGCATGCTCGTTATTCACGCAATGTGTCATCGTACTGTAGCATGATTATATTTAAAAAAAAAAAAAAAATCCAGATGGATAATGTTACCCCGTGCTGATAGTGATGAAGAATGAAGATAGATGCAAAGGAGACTATGCCTGTAATCCATGAAGAATGTGAAAATTTACTCACCTCTACAAGGTTGTGAAATACAGATGTAAATATGGAAGATGAAACATTTGCAAATGATTTAGTTATGTACATGATTGCATGAATTTATTTTGTTTGACATTGGTTCGATTTTGTTCAATAGGAATATGTGTTTTATCTGGTAAATTACCAATAAAAATTACAGTTTATTTATGTAATATTAAAACAATTCAGAAAAAAATTTACTGACGGATATATCTGTCAATATATATAGAATAAAATTATCAAAAACATATTTAAATAATTCAAGAATATTTTACTGACGGAAAAACCTGTCAGTAACTTTTAATATAAAAACAAAAAAATTAAAGACGGATTTTTCCGTCAGTAAAATTAGTGACGGGTAAATCCGTCACTAAAAATTAGCGACGATCAAAATAGAGACGGAAAATTAGTGACGGAAATTCGTTAACAACCAGAATTAGCGACGGATTTTTAAAATATAGTGACGGAAAAATCCGTCTTTAATTTCCAGTTTTTTTGTAGTGTAGTGGACGGTGGGTTATGGGTCCCCGAATTAATCGGCCAATAAGTCGGATAACGAGTACCAATAAAAAGATCAATATCGGCCAAAAGCACATGTTTTTTTAAATGAAAATAAATAAATTAATGAATTGATGAAATTATTTTATGGTATTAGAGCTAAAAAAAGGCTCGATATATCCACACGTGTTGGGTTTCAATTTCAGATGAGATGAAATTCTTTTGGAAATCAGCCAGTACTCTGATTGGTAAGAGAAAATTTGATGGATCATACCACCAAATTTTAGAATCGGCATTACACGAGCGACTTGATAAATCTAATTACGAGCCAAATGAATTATTATTTTGGGCATTTGAATCGACCCAATTCTTTTTCAAAATGGGGCTTCAACCGATGGAGAAATAGTTGGTTTAGTTCAACTAAGTAATCGAATTTAATTTGCATAAACTATATATGTTATTCTACTGTGATTCTCGCATATTGTCTTGATAATGACTTTTCCGTTATGGGTATATAGGGGGGGATTTGCTTGCATTTGGTCTTCATGACTTTTAATAATCAAGTTAAGATTAGATTTTTTTTTTTAAAGTCTATTTTTTAAAAATCGATTAAAAGTCTTTTAAGGCTGTGTTTGGACGAACGAATTTTAAATTCACTACTTAAATTCATTCCACTTATTTGGGTAAATATTCAAATGAGTGGATTTTAATTACTTAGTTTTAAGTTTTTAACTCTATTTTAAATTGGAGAATTTCAAATAATTAGCAAACCACTAGATAAGCACCCCGCATTTTACGCGGGTTGTTCACAAAATTAATTCAAAAATTTATATTTTATTAACACATCATCACATTATTCAATATTAATTATAACGTTATATAATACAATTTATTTAGAAAATAGGATTTAGAAAAAACAAACACATCAGAGATAATTTTAAAATTCTCCTTGAAAGTTTTCACCCGTCAATTTGCAATACATAGACAAAAGTTAAATAAAATAATTTTCTAAAATATGTAGGGTAGTTATGTATTGGTTAGTTGGTAAGTATGTTAATTATTAGATAGGTCACGTGGAAAAATATCTAATACACTTTGATAGACAAATGTTAAATATAATAGTTTTCCAAAATATGCATGAAGTTAGATATTGATTTAGTTGGTAAGTTTATTATTTATTATACAAGAGGTCCAAGTTTTGAATCCTTGCTAATGCATTTTTTTTTTTAGAAAAATTAGTATCTAATGTTAAGATGATACTAACCACTTCATACACAAACTAAAAAATAAAAAAATAATAACTTCAATATATGTGTATTGACTTCATAATGGACAACATGTGTCATTAAAAAACACAAAAACATTGATACATAAACAAACACATCAAAATTAACACATAAGCAAAACTCACCAATATCTGACACATAAGCAAAACTCACTAAAATTTGACACATAAGCAAATAAAACTCCCTATTAGTATATAAAGGAATTACCTTTTAAATTCATGGATTCTAAAATTCATTCATTTTCAAATCCCCTGAATTTCCAATTACTCTATTCAAACACAATCTTAAATTTAACAGACCGGCTAGTATACGTATATAGATATATATTATTCAATATAAATATTATATATTAATTAACTAGTTTTTTATAACAAAAAATATATATAATTAATAACATGAAATAATATACATTTAAACGAATAATTCTATAAAATAAACTCAAACATCAATAAACCCTAAATCTCATTAAAAATAGAACAAATCTTAAAATTATAATATTATTATAATTATTTTTACATTTAATATTCTGAAATAGACATAAAAAGCAGGTTTTACACAAACTTTTAGACCCTACTCATTTTTTAAAATGTTTGGGCTTTGTTCTACTTAAAAGTCTATCACATATATCATGTTAAAGTTGAGTTTAATATTTATATGAGTTAATTGCAATAAAATTCATGAACTCTATAATCTTTATCGATTACAATATAAACTTTTAAAGCTTGCAGTTCGATGCATTGTGTAAATTTTTAGGATATTATATACATGGTTAAAATTTTCAGCGATACAATCGCTTTGTGGACGCCGAAATCGCCATAAAAAAACACCTCATACGCTATATCAAATGATAAATTTAGAAGAAAAAATATTTTTTCTAAAACATTGCATAAACACGGTTTAATAATAATAAAATATAGTAAAAAAAATATTTTTAAGTATATGTACAAGTTTGTACGATGTAAAACATATTTTCTATCTAAAATAGGCAACAACGATATTTATGATACATTATTAAATATGTTTGAGCAATATTTTATAAAAGAATTTTTTAAAATATTAAAAAATAAAATTTGACATCTAATATGGTGTGTGCCACATCTTTGGTATTGGTTAACACTGACATGTTAGCGCACATATCATCGAAAATTTACTATTATGTATCGAGTTGCAATAATAAATTAGTTAGTGCATTGAATTGCAAAATTTAAAAATTCATGTTGTAATTGATAAAGATTATAAAGTTCGTATTTTTTTGCAACTAAGCGATTCAGGTTGTTCAACGAGAAATCCAGCTCGATTCGATCTATTTCCACCCTAATTATGGAGGATGTAAGTAATAATGTTGCTCGTTCTAATACTTTCTATGCTAAATGGTCTATTGATTATGTTATAGATTGGTTTGCACTACCAAACACCTCTTATGTCAATCAGTACTGCCTAAACCAATTCCAATAATTTTAAAAGTTTATTGTAAAAAAAAAATAAAAAAAAATCAACATTTATGATTTTTATTGAATGTTATTGTAAAAAAAAAATATCAACAGTTTAAAAGTTTATACACCTCATTTTGAAAAACTTATGGTGAAAAAAAAAATCGATGGTTATGTTTGTTTTATGCTTAAAGATATTTTTCAAACCCAAAACCTGATTTTTGCCCTGATTTGGTACAATACAAAAACTTCTATACAAAAAGAATTTCTCCCATACAAAAACTTCTATATTTGGCTTTAAAGTGGCCCAGGTTATTTGAACTAGCCTCTATGTTAAAGACACAAACCGGATGAATACACTAATTTTTTTTCGGAATTTTTTTTCGAATTTTTTACGTTTTTTCGAACATTTTTTCCGAACATAATGAAATGAACAATATTTCGGAAAAAAAATTCGAATTTTTTGTTTATTTTCGGAACTTTTTTCCAGAAATGTTGCAAATTTTCGGGAAAAAAAAGTAGTGTATTTATCCAGGTAGTGTATTTAACATAGAGGCTAGTGCAAATAACCGTGGTCTAAGTGAATATAGGCTTTTCGTAGGCTTCCATCCAGTGGACCTAGGCTGGATTGCCTATAGGGCCCGGCTATATACACTTTCAACATTTGGAGATACACTTTTTTCATATTTTTTGTAATTTTAATATAATTTTGAATATACTACACTACCCTTTAACGATTTAATCCTAATCTAAAAATCCTAATTTTTATACACTCCTCAGCCCTACCACTACCGCCGCCAATGTCCAGCGGCGGCATCGCCGCTTCTTCCCTACGCTGACTTCTCCATTTATTCGAGTCTATATAAGCTGTAGAGAAAATTACTAGAAAAAATCACCAAAAAAATTCTTCTCAGAAACCTTTAAAATAAATAATAAATCCAAGATCAAACAAGTTGATGGTGAAATGGTAGACACGCGAGACTCAAAATCTCGTGCTAAAGAGCGTGGAGGTTCGAGTCCTCTTCAAGACATAATATTGAGAATGCTCATTGAATAAGCAATTCAATAAGAGAGCTCGGATCGAATCGGTATTGATATACCGACCTGCACCCGCTCCAGAGTATATGATTCAACAGGAATCAGAAAAAGAAAATCAGCAATATCATAAAATTTTAATTTCAAAAACATCCGCGAACAAGTTGCCAAAAAAAAAAAAAAAATGAACGTGCAATAGGAGAGAATCGATGGTGAAGAAATTGAGAGCGTTTAAAAATATACCGTGATTTTTTACTGAGACCGGACGAAAATTCCTCAAACACCATTAATTGACAACTTGTGTTCGGTGAATGGGGATAGGGGGGGGGGGGGGGGGGGGGGGGTGGTTGGGGGTTGGGAAGATAAGGTGTTGCCGCAAAATCTTGGGGAAGTAAAATTAGTGGGTGGGTTAAGGCAGTATAGACGTGGGTGGGTAAAGTTAGTGAGGGTATGGTAGTATTTTCACAACCCTATTTCAATTAAAAAATAAATAAAATATGTGTATTTATTATTTTTGGAGGTGTATTTAGTTAGGCCCTTGCCTATAGTCAACAGGCCCAGGTTAAATCCAGTCTCTATGTTATTACTCTTCTTCAAAAAATATTTAGGAAAAAACTGAAATTTTTTCCAAAAATTCGTATGTCCAAGTAATGTTTTTGCACTTTTGAGAATACTTTTTTAGACGAGTGTATTAACAAAATATAAAATTGTAATACTGTAATTTAGCTAGATACAATCCACAACTAAGAACATCTCAGCAGAAGACGCGTGTGTAAATTGGAATTGAACATAATCACATGCCATTTTCTATTAAATACAAATTAAATGACATTAAAAGTGTGTAATATGTGAATATAGATTGGCATAAGTCACACCCAATCAAAAGCCGCAAAGATAAGAAATAAAAAAATTTACAAATTTCACACACCACACTATATTTAAATGATACCCACCTTACTCTTATGTAGCCTATACAATTTAAAAAATACTACTAAAATTTAATGCCCCATTCCAAACACCAGACACTAGTTTTGCATCAGTAGGATCTTTGTCTAAACTTCTGCAGCGATCTCCCCCACCTGGGTGCACCCAAGATCATATAGTAATCAAAGGAAATGCTTTAAATGTGTAATGATGGAAATTTAAATTATAAACTATGATTAGATGAGAATGGAACTGCCTTAATATGAAATCAGTAAGAATCACTCACCATGTTTTCCTTGTTTTCTTCAAGATCTTCTTTTGGTGGAGAGTTCGGAGGCCCTGCAACTGTGTAACACAATATTCAAATCTCAATATTTACATTGGAATACCAAATTTATAAAGAATCAATTGAATACTACCTTCCCCTTTAGCAGATTTCTTTGCCTGATTCTTCACTTTGTCATTGTTATCTTGCACAGAATCTTGCTTTATCGATTTTCTGGGATTCCTCTGGGTACTCCGGCCCCTAACTTCAGAAGTTGGCTTTGGGGTTGCAACATTCTTAGACACTGATCTTATGAGCCTCTTCTTCTTCACAGAATCATCCTTCTGAGTAGTTTCATTGCTTGATTTCTCGACTTGATTAATCTCATCAGAGTTTACGTCGAGTGCCTTGGGCTTCAGCTTCCCAGCATCCGTGACAGAGGAGGAGGAGCTACCAACATCATCATCAGATACCTGGTTTGCTTCAGGGGTTGCTTCAGAGCAGGCCCTGGATACCTCTGAAGGCTCGTAATTTTCAGAAATCTTATAGCTCTCGAACAGTTCTTTGATGGTTTCTCCGAGCTCAGAAGGGTTGTGACGACGAACATACGACTTTAGCTCGTCCCTCATCTTCTGCATAGGCTGCACAATTTTTCAATTCATACACTCAATCAAAATTGGGCATTCAATTTTTCTTGTATAAAATGGATTTTTTACTAGAGCAAACATCTTCACGTACCTCACATCCAGCCTCCAAAGCAAGCTTAAAGAAACCAAGAGAGATTGAGTGCTTAGAAGCAGATTCAGAGAGCTTAATCTGGGATAGCCAATAAGATGCTGAAGAAATAGCGCAGAATTTCTTTCGAATGGACGATGCCTTTGAAACAGTAGAAAGAGGTGTATCACTTTTTGCTTGGCTAATATTAGACCTCTTTGATCTAGCCTCAGAAATGGGAGTTCTGTTCCCAAAAGATTTGGGAGCAGGACTGGCATTTGAATTAGAAGGAACTGAAAGTCGTCTGGGTGGCTTTGCGGATTTCTCCTTGCCAGAGAGATCAAGAACACCCACACTCTTAGCCACACTTGATGCAACCCTTCCCCTGAACACAAAGAAGTTTAAAAGATATATGAAATTTGCAAGATTTCTTCAGTTTATTTCATTGATCCGCTGATTTGTCAACGATATAGTTATGCAGAATTCCATACTTCATATCTTCTTCTTATGTTATAGATATCAATCCATGAAATTTATCTTACTACTAACACGCAAGATTAAATATCAAATTTCAGAATAAAATCCTTGTTCAAATATCAGAATTAATTAACTGTCTAACCACAAAAGATTTCGAATTTGTAAACAAATTCATTTTTCCAGCAATTCAAAAACTGACAACAATCAATCAATCAGTGGCATCACATCATTTACTCTGCATATGGAAACAAGCCTATTTCAAACTTAACAATTCTTCAATTAATTTCCTCTTAAAAAACTTAAACCAACCATATTATCACTGAAAGCACAAACCTCTTAGTGGCAGACTGAGTATTCATGGAGTCGGCAAGGGGCGGTTTCTCTTCCTTACTTCTCGATGCAGATCGGAGCGGGTACCGGAGAAGCTTTGACGCTGATTTTCCTGTTTTCAAGATCAAACCAACACAATTGAGAATAAAAAAACAAAACAGAACAGAAACAACAATAAATTCATATAGAAGTTACGATATTGATCAGCGTAAAAAGGAAACAACGAAAACTAATAAGATCTCCGGAAGGTTACCGGAGACAGATGATTGGTCCTTGGTGGCAGAATCCTCCATAGTCTTCTGAAAAAAACTGAAAAGCGGAGAAAAACGAGATCGTTGTGTGAATATGATGATGGAGATTGATTGAAATTTGAAAAGAAGGAAGGAGCGTTTCAGTTTATATTGGAGGAAGTGGTGATGGGCGGGAGAAAAAGGAATTTGCAATTTTTTAAAAATATTAAAAAGCAAATTATGGGAAGAACGGCTTCTTGTGGGACCCCTAGCCATTTTCGAATTCAAAATTCAAAAAATGGCTATTTTTGTAAAAAAAAAAAAACATTAAAATTAAAATTAAGCGAAAGGAAAAGGGATTTGCTGTCACCTGATTTCTGATTCTATTGGACTTATCCAAAAGGAAAGAAATCTTTATCCCATATATTTCATGGTTTCCCCCAATTCACTACAATTTACTATTTTGAAATACTCTCTTCTCCTTAAAAGTCTACTAATTTTTTAAATCACAACCGTACAACTTTTTGAGATATTATCGGAACCTTTAATTTAATTACATTCTTTTATAGATAGGATCAAGCCTAAACCGTCACATTTCCTTTCCCCAATTCTTCACAGCTTTGTTCATGAAAACCCTGCTCTCCGCCGTCCATTCACGTTGTTTCGCCGACGTATTCCCCCGCAACTTCAACTGCTACCAATTTTCGCATACCAATGATGAGGATGAGTCGCCCAAGGGCTTGCTGTCGGCGCTGCCGCAGCGGCCAAAGTTGACCCCTACCGCTCGGCTTCCATCGTCGTAGTACCTAGCCGTATTACAGGTGTTGTTCCTCCTACTGCTAATTTGCATTTGCCAATGATGAGGACGAGTCGCCGAAGGACTTTCCACAGGCGCTGCCGCCACGGCCAAAGTCGGCCTCTAGCGCTCTGCTTCTGTCGTTGTTGAACGCCCCCTTTGCAGTTCCTCATATTCCTAAAATGTCTGTTGCCCATGTATCTGTTAATTCCGACATTTCCATCATTCATCCCATTGTCGTGCTCTCCCAGGTAAATTTCGTTCTATTTTTTTTTCAATTACACCTCTACCATCATTATTGCGGACACACGGTAATATTTGGGCACAAATTACATATTGTTTCTATCGTCTACTAATTCAAATTACATATTGTTTCTGCTACCTTCATATTATGAATTAATTACTGTCAAATTGTTAATTTCTCAATACATATTTGTTAAAGCATTTTTAAACTGATGACAAAGCATTTGAGTTCATTCAAAAGAAATACTCTGCAAATTTAGTTTGGTTATATAATAGAAATTTCTGGTTGATTTCCTTTAGTACGATGAATGCTTTGCTTCTGACGTGGATGTGTGTGTTGAATTTTGTGTAAAAAATAGGTGAAAGACTTTGCTTTCATGATGACCCCCTTTGATTATTACTATAAACTGCCTTAGATTATTTATTCTACATCATATTACAAGGTTTCCACAATCGAACAAAATTTTATATTTAACCTTATAATTTTCTAATATAACTACTAATTTTTTCCGTTGTTTAGTGTGTCTTTAATACATTTGACTTTGTACTGCTTTACCTTTTAATCAACTAGTGATCGTAAATCCCGTGCTTCGCACGGTCAGAATTTGTTACATTGTTTAAATTATAATAATTACATATTTTAATTATAAAACTAAAAATCTACAAAAAAAATTAAAATATAACTAAAAAATTTCTTGAACTCGAATTAACATACTTCTCATTCAATTTTTTATATACTATTTATAATAATCAATACTTTAAAATAATTTAATGATAAGTTTTTATTAATCATTTTAATATAAAATTTACTCCTGTGTTAGGATATAACCTATCACGCGTATTAAAAAAATTATTATCTAGTTCCACGAGACAATCTCACTCCATTTTAAGCTATAGTTAAATTACTTTAAATAATAATCTACTATATAAATTTTTTTTTTAAAATAATAAATTTTCTTTTAAAAAAAAAATCAAACACATAATAGTAATTTATGACTTATTAAATATTTATAAAAATTAATATTATGGGTTAAAAGAGTGAGATGACACTCTACAAATAATTAAAAAATGGTAATAAGATCAAACCAATTATAACAACTCTTTTGTAAGGATTACTGTCATTACAGTGTATGAACAAATTTATGCCTCAATAAGAACTTAACATAAAATATTTGAAATATGAGTCTTTATGATCTAGTTATATCAAACTTTAGTGAGACGAAGAATACGACAATATGTGTCACCGTTGAACATGGATTCATAATAAGTTGGGAACAATTCTTCTTTAATATAATAAAACACATTTCTCTACAAAATAATTTACGCTCAATACTGGTATATGCTAAATAAAGATTAAAAACATATTATATTTACAATTTCAGTAAGAAATTAAAAAAAAATGCATACAAAAGGAAAATAAATCTTATCAAACAACAATTAAGTTCAATATTACCGCATTTCACAGAAAGTTCAATGATTTCACCAATATCATTGGCTATAATTTTCCTTAACATTATCTTTAAAATGATCAATTAGACTTTTAACCGAAATATTTGTCAGAAAAATTAAATTGCATATACTTGGTCCTTTACCATCATTGTTCAAACATAAAATAATAAAATTTATAATATAATACACCCCCCCCCCCCAAAAAAAAAAAAACTATCGCATTGCAATTTAAATCACGATATTTTCTAAAATTGCATTTTGAAGCTAAACTTTTGGATTTTATTAAAAAAAAACTTCAATTTAATATTTTTGGGTAAATTAGATTTATGGGCAGATTTGCCTTTGCCCGAAGCTGGCATGGCGTATACGTGGTAAGGACTAAAACAACATTATTTTACTAATAAAAAAATTCTTATTTTCTGAAACAACATCGTATTCATTACTTAAATAACCAAACAACATCATTTTCTCTTTTTAGTATGAGTAAATGAGCAGGATCTTTTTGCACCCTAAACAAAAAAAAAAAAAAAAAAATTATTGATTTTTTTTTCTGATGGTCATTAGAATCTCTAAATTGTTACTCATTGTCTCGATCATTTAGCCCAAAGAAGTATGAACATTTTATTTCCTTTTTACAATTAAAATTAAATTACCTAGTGACTGCAGAAGTCCAAAATTTTTAATGTACTAATATGGTTATTGACCAATAGTATAAAAAAGATAAAATAGTTAGTAATTTATATGTGTGGGGTGGTCCAAATGACCAGTATTGTTTGTTATATATTACTCTTGTTACTCAACAAAAGTAAAAAAAAAATTGCAGTCATGGTTACAGTTGGGCCGTTAGTCTGCAACCTACATAGAGCTAGAATGGGCTCCCTTTTTGTAGGTCTTACCAGAAAATGAACCGTCTTTATCCAGCCCATAATAATAGCTTGACTCGATGGGTTCGACCCGGCGGTCCGAATTGCCACCTCTACTTACTCCAACTTAAGTATCATTATATATTTTTTTAAAAATTTAATCATTTAAAGAAATATTTTCTTAATTAATATAATTATGTAAATGTAATGATATTAAATATGCTTATGTGAATAACCAACTAAGCAAATGGTATCCATAAAGAAACCAGCCATCGTATCAAAATCAAAATTAAAAAAATAAAATTAGGTGAATATGATATTATATATACGAAAATGATTAAATGTCCAGTGGTGGGTACAAACTTAATGATACATAGGCATACATAATTAATGAATTAGAATAATAGTGAACTCCCTATTTATGTGTCATTATCACATTGGTGATAGTTTGTGTTAAGTGGTGGATATATATCTCACCTTTATTTTTGAAAAAAAAAATATAAAAAAATATTTTATAGGGTGAAACATCTAAAGTTTAAACTAATTTCATACAATTAAGCGCACAGTTCTTGGAATTAGGATACTAACAAACTCCTAGCAAGTTTGAAACTAAATAAAAAAAAATTGTTCAATTGAAAAACAATATGCAAACACCAAAATCTTCTTCACGTGAAATCACTTGCATATTTTCACACTAAGTCCGAAAGAAGTGAGCGATTTCATATTTTCACAATAATTCCAAAAGAAGTGCAATCACATATTGATCGTATTCAAATGTAAACATATACCACTACTTATATTTCGTTCTTTAAACATTTAGACTCGAATATAACATTCAAGCTTCCACGCCTTATTTTACCATCAAACAACAAAATATATTACTATCATTTTCATAACTCTCTTCAATCCACTAATTTAGGGTACCTCTCATTCTTGAGCTCACTTCCATGATGTTATTGTTAACACAATTATATTTATTCAAACAACCTAATTATAAAACATATATTGTTAACATAATTATTTACATAATTAAGACATAAATAAATCAGTTGATAATAACTTTATTAAAATTATAAAATATGTGAATATAATTATATATAAAATATTATTTTTATGGAATTACTCTTTAATTTAAAATAAAGCTAAATATTTGAGAATTTAGATATTACAATTATATAAAAAAAAAGTTAATAATCTTTAATAATGAGTACTATAATTAAAAATTTGAAAATTATTAAATTATACTCCTTTCGATTCATTTTAGATTATCCGTATTACAATAAAAGGAAGATTTTTTTTGCTATCCACTTTCTCAACCTCTTTCCCAAAATGGCAAAAAAATACACATATTGATACATATATTTTTTTTAATTCAGTTTAGAATACCCACAAATATGAAATTATGTCTTTACAGAATTTTAGTGATTAAATCACTAATTTCCTTAAAAATTTAAATAATAGTATATTATCTCAGCTAGAATAAAAAAAAAATATATCTATAATATATAATATATAAACCACTCTACATCTCCTAAAATAGTTTGGGCGGGAACTTTTCGCAGCTATCGATCAATATTTTAACCTTTCATCCTCACCTTTCGTTTTTTTAATTAGTAAAATTATAATATAATTTATTCTTGATGTTTTACTAATAAGGAGCCATTATATTAGAAAATTTAATTATATATATTTAGTGATGTATACACAATGACCAAGTCATCCTATATGAATATTATCTCTTAAATTAAGTCAATAAAATATATCAATTTCCCTATAATTTGTGCAAAACACAAGCAATAAATACTTATAAAACAACTACCACTATGAACATAGCACATTATTTTGAATAATAATAAAAAAAAATTATTAATCCATTTTATAAATAATACATATCATAATAAATAGATTGTACCGTTAATTAAGTAGATTGTTCCTCACTTTAGTGAGTGACCCGGGTTCGTGGACTTTGAGATTTCTTGGAGTATTTAGGGACTTGGTGAACTAATCTAACAACTAACAACTAACATTTACCAATCAAATTTTTTTTTTATATATAGAGTATTTAATATTTTACACTTGATTAGGAGATTATACCTTTCATATTTCCTAAATTTTCGGCATTATAATTTTTATATATAGAGTATTTAATATTTTACACTTAATTAGGAGATTATACCTTTCATATTTCCTAAATTTTCGGCATTATAGGACCTAATTTTGAGCTAAAAGATAATGGGTTGTAATTTGTAAAATTGATGCAATAAATCAAAGCACAACCAATTTTTTTTTATTATTTTATTTACATAAATGACATGTTCCAATCTAAGCTAAAGACCAGAAACTATTTATATATAATTATGAATAATCATAATTTGATTTCGGAAATAATAAATAAATAAATAAGATACTCGCTGAACCTATATACATTAAATTTAGAAAAGAGGTTCAACAATTTCAGTAATTATTTCAATACAAAAGATCAATTATTCCCATAATTTGATATTATCAAAAAAGGGTCTATATAAAAAAAAAGTAACGCCTATAAAAAAGGTCAAAATAGGGAAAAATAATATCTTAAATATGAAACTCTATCCACGAAATCGCATCATATCTTACATACATAATAAAAAAGAAAAAGAAAAAGGAAAATCTATATATAATCAAAATTTCGTATATATATATATATATATATGTGTGTGTGTGTGTGTGTGTGTGTATAGAGATTTTCTCCCCCTTGCCGATAATATCCGCATATTCAGGAAAAATTAAATTGTATACACAATATTAGGAATCTTACATATATTAAAAAAATCCAAAAAATCTATACCGCATGATCAACATCAAATTGGTCAAAATAATTCAATAAATTACGGATGATGCTAATAGGAAATAAATTAAAATATCCCAAAAATATATATGTTCCATATAAAAAACGTGAAATCCATTAAAAATTGAATAAAATCAAATATGTGTTAAAATACACATTCGTTTCAATTTATAATAATAAAATCTATACACACATTTAGTTAAGATTACACCTTTACTTATATTATTATGTAAATATAATATATATTATATAGATTTGGTTATATATATGTTCTATATAAGAAACTTGAAATCCATTTAAAATTGAATCAAATAAAATACGTATTAAAATACACTTCCGTTTCAATTTATAATAATAAAATCTATACACTCATTTAGTTAAGATTACAACTTTATTTATATTATTATGTAAATATAATATATATTATATAGATTTGGTTAAGATTACAGAATATAATTACATACATATTTAGTTAAGAATACACTTTTAATTTTTCGGCCATACATTCACGACACCCAAAAAAAATACATAATTGATAACGATAACAAAAGCACAATAATTTCAACATTTATTCTCATTGGATTAATTAATAGGACAAATACACACAAAATAAAAATTACAACTTTGATCAGAAAAGGAAAAAAGAAAAGAAAGAAAAACAGATCGAGAATGATCATTACAAAAACAAAATCAAAATACTACATCTATATATAACACTGCCATATAATGAGTAGGTCGAAAGAAGACGGCGATGGAGAAACTTTGTAAACGCAGGATGAGAACGCAAAAGCAGAATGAATAAAACAATACCACAAACAGTGATATATATAACACTTTGAGCCATTAAAACCGTAGCAAAAATGTTGGAATCATAATAAAAAGAATTATAAAACATACCATATGCAGATCTCAATTAAAAATGGACGATCGAGATCGAAGCAAAGAAAATATATCAAGGGTCAAAATATTTTCCCGCTCAAATCTATAATAGGCAATAATGCTTGTATTATATAGTTATAGATATATATATATATATATATAATATAGTTTTAACACTATATATATTTAAAAACTATATATATATATATATATATATATTTATATATATATATATAGTTTTCAAATATATATAGTGTTAAAACTATATATATATATATATATATATATATATATATATATATATATATATATATAATATTAACACTAAATATGCATTTCAAAAATAGTTCCTAAAATCTTGGAAAATTGCGAGACACATTTTTTTTTACGGAATTGGTGAAAATGTTTAAACATGAATATGATTTACAAACTTGCTCAGGTAATCTTGTGAATTTATAGAATAAATTTCACTAAAAAAAATCCATATAATCTCGGCAGACAAACACAAATAAACATAAGATACATAATATTTTACTATTATCACAAAAGAAAATTAACTCATATTGATACAATACATTACACAGATAATTCTATAAAAAAATTCTCAAATTTCTCTTGGTATACAAAGATATATATGAATCAATATTTAAAAAATAGAAGATACGTCAAAATGATTTATTTATTTATTTTATGAATGACTTCATATCAGAAACGATCATTCTTCTATTAAATAATTGCTTCATCACTTCAAATCAACGATGAATATCTGCAAATCTGCAAATAATTGGAAATAATTTTTTGATGATCGTCTTGATATCATGGAAGAAGCTTCTCCGATCAAATCACCTCTTAATATCTTCAAATCAAAGGAGAATTTCTCTAAATCTGCATAAAATAACAAAACTAAGTTTACATACTTACAAAGAGGAACATCTAATTTATAGGAAAAAAAATATTTACATGTTTATGATACATTAATGTGTATAAGAAACACACAAGAAATTTACAAATAATACAAAATTCTGAAGATTACAAAGAAGCCAAAAAATTCACTAAATATTTCTAAGCTACACAATGCATCAAAGTGAATGAACTAATAGAATATATATAGGTAAAAAAATGTAACCGTTCCTAAAATTAAGCAAATCAAGAGCTAAATGCATGTGAAGACTAATTAACAAATTTGATGGTCATGATCGAATGATGAAAATATGATCAACGGCTCTTAAACTCTCCCTCCAAAACTATTTTCGGAAATTATTTTGCTATTATATATTTATGATTTTTATATAATTTTATTTTTAAACTTGATTGCTTCTCTTATTTATTATGACTTCATAGTCTGTATAATGAAATTGTGATTTATATAATATTTTCTATTGCAACCACTTATTTGGAAGATTCCCATGTAAAATTGTATAGATTTTTATCTGTTTTTATGCAGTTTGCACAAAAACATGTTTTTATGCAGTTTGCACAAAAACATGTTTTTGTTAATTGGAACCTTTCTTTTTGCTTTTTCTTGGTTACCACAATATAGTGTTCCGGCTATTGAAGTTACAATTGTCTACATGTCAAAAACAAGGCAGAGGTGAGGGGGATGTGCTTACCAGTAACGTGGACACTTCATAGTATAGAGATGCTAGAGAGTCGTCACTGCATAGGAAATGATAAAGGTCAATCTTATTTAAATCTGCAATAGCAGAAAAACTGCAAATGCGAGGAACCTCGGGCCATTCTTACGAATGGACAAATAAATTAAATCAAGAATGTGGTGGAGGTATTGGTTTCTCTCCATAATCATATAATGGTACATATATAATATTATTATATATTTCCCTCCGTCTCTCATGCAACCCCCCCCCCCCCCCGCTCTGTCTATAATGTTTTTAAAGCGGATATACACACTTTAAAGGAGACATTTTTCACCGGTGTTTTGTATGCATTTCATTTATTTTGGGTAATTTGTAGGATTACAGATTAATTATTATGGCCTCACAATTCTCTATGTTAGATGTTATTATTCCTGAGAAGGAAACATGGAGATTCAGATTTATAAGGTTGCACGTTTTTGGATGGTGCTCTCAAAATATGGGAACATCGAAAAGTATTTTTTTTCAACTGCTACTAATTGATGAACAAGTAATTTTAACATAACTATATTAATTTGTTTGGGGAATTTTTTGTATTCCATAGTTTTTTTTTAATTTATATCTATGAATTTATATTTATTCATATCGAGTATAAATAATTTTTCCTTTTGTTCTTTGAGTAATGTATGGAGGTTAAACTGATACATTACACTTACAGATTCAGGCCTTGGTTGGTTGGACGCTGCTTTTCGTTTTCACATCTCGGAATTACACCTGAAGGAAGGTTGGAATAACTATACTGTTGTAAAGTTGTTGGAGAGCAAAAACATGCAGAAGAATTGTACATCCACATACACAAATACTATTTTTCATTATTCTTTTATTATCATATACTTATATTATAATTATGATTTCATTATGTAGCTATGGTTTGATTGCAAGTCATGTTACGTACATTCCTGCTCACAATGAAAAGAAAATCTGTCATACTTACTATCTAAATAAATAAAATATTAATGTGGAAATTTTGTCTTTAATTTGTGAATCAAGGTTTGGATTGTCTTCAATTTGTAATAAATTGATAATCAAGGTTTGGATCCATCTGAATAAACAATAACAAATTAAATACATTTATTGCGAATATTTTCCTGAACATGAAAACAATAACACTCTCTAATTCTAGAACAAAGCCTCTACACATTTTATTTAAACTACTAATCTTCAATTTTCTTTGGATTTTCTTCTATATATAGCAATGTACACAACACAAATATTGATTCAATTCAAAATATACTAAAATGTTCAGGGGCCGCTTGGTTAGCAACACTTCAATAGTTATGAGAATAAAACTTTATAAATTTCTACTTATGCCTTCATAATAAAAATGATATGTTGGGAGAAACGTTCCAATGATTATTGCATTGTTAGTATCATGCTCCAATTTTGAAATAAGAGTGGACAACAAATGGTTTGTGGAGGAATAGGAGATTGATTGAGGAGGATGAATGTAGTAGGGGAAATGAGTAATCAAAATGGGGTAGAAATTATCTTATTTAGGAGGGAATTTAGTGGTTTTGTTCTCATTAAACATCATAAATACACAAATGGTTTGTGGAGGAATTGGAGATTGATTGAGGAGGATGAATGTAGTAGGGGAAATGAGTAATCAAAATGGGGTAGAAAAATTATCTTATTTAGGAGGGAATTTAGTGGTTTTGTTCTCATTAAACATCATAAATACACTAATTTTTAATACAATTTTCATTTCCATGGAAGAGTTGGTTGCAAAATTAAGAAAAATCAATTTCCTCATATACGAATTGGATAAATTACATTGCAGGACTATAAATGTTGAAAAATGAATATATTGAAATGGATTGTTAGTATCATGCTCCAATTTTGAAATAAGAGTGGACAACAAATGGTTTGTGGAGGAATATGAGATTGATTGAGGAGGATGAATGTAGTAGGGGAAATGAGTAATCAAAATGGGGTAGAAATTATCTTATTTATGAGGGAATTTAGTGGTTTTGTTCTCATTAAACATCATAAATACACAAATGGTTTGTGGAGGAATTGGAGATTGATTGAGGAGGATGAATGTAGTAGGGGAAATGAGTAATCAAAATGGGGTAGAAAAAGTTATCTTATTTAGGAGGGAATTTAGTGGTTTTGTTCTCATTAAACATCATAAATACACAAATGGTTTGTGGAGGAATTGGAGATTGATTGAGGAGGATGAATGTAGTAGGGGAAATGAGTAATCAAAATGGGGTAGAAAAAGTTATCTTATTTAGGAGGGAATTTAGTGGTTTTGTTCTCATTAAACATCATAAATACACTAATTTTTAATACAATTTTCATTTCCATGGAAGAGTTGGTTGCAAAATTAAGAAAAATCAATTTCCTCATATACGAATTGGATAAATTACATTTTAGTTAAAAAAAAGAGTCCATTTCAATATATTCATTTTTCAACATTTATAGTCCTGCAATTTTTTTACTTTTGGTCCGTGCAAATTTTAGGTTTGGCCCCAATAAAATATAAAACTAATTAAAAATTAATGCACCACATGTCCACGTAAGTACCAAAAGAGTTGGACTAATTCTCTTGATATCAAAAAATGCAATTTCTCCCATAAAAATTAGTGAAATCATACGAATTGTAGTGAATTTAACTATCTAAACAACTTCTGAAATATTACAATAACTTTTTTTAAAAAATTATCTACAAATTATTTGCATTCCCGCGTATTACGCGGGTTTTGTACTAGTTATGAGTTTAATATAAGGAAAAAAATTAAAATACTCATTTTCAATTTTATTTTAATTTAAATTTTTTTATACCCAATTTGTTATAAAAATATACTAACACCATTATTAAAAAATTTATTTTATCCGCGTGATCCACTGGACCCCACTGCCCCAAATAATGGGCGTATTACCCCTAAAAAAATATGTAACTAGTCGTACCTAATTTTTAAATTTAGTATCATTAGGTAACAATTTTTTTTAAAAAAAAATTGGTACTTAGTGGTGCTTAAACCAAAAATTGAGTACCCAATTTGGTTTACCAAATTAAAATCATGTATTAGTTACTGAGTGTGTATTAAGATGAATGATCGAGTTCTAATTTTAATACTTGTGATCTTTTATATTTACTTGTAAAGAGTATTTATGTCTCAAAATTGAGAATGGATATATATATTTTAATAGTCGAAATGGGTAAAATAATTTTATTGAATGAAAGTGGGTATTTTCCACCCGTGTTACTTTAAGTTATGCACAAGTGTGGCGGTCAACAAAAAATAAGTTTTGAGTAATAATTTATATTTTAAAGAAAATTGGAGTAATAAATTATCCGTCTAAAACACATGATATTATTATATTTCATAGACAAATATTCCAATGAGGTAAAATATTATATGAACAATACTCACAATAATTATTACCACGAACAATAATTATTAATACATTATGTAGAGACAACTAATACTTTTATTGATAATAATTAATACCACTTCAACTAATATTTTTAGTGAAAATAACTAATTCCTTTAGTACAATCCACTAATATTTTTAGGGTAATTTATTAATACACTTCAAACAATTTCTACCATGAATATCATTCACATAATACTTTCTCTTTAAATAAAATACAAAATTTAGAAATAAATTGGCTTTCTATTTATTTTACTTTTTAGTTTCATATCATTAAATTCCTATTTAGTTATTAACAGGTAATACTCTTTAGTGAAAATAATTAATATTCTTCAATTATTCATATATAGATCAATTTCACTCTATAATTTGTCATCCACGATGTGTCCATTTTTCATAGCTATCAATATCTATATTAGGAAGCACGATATTACAAATATCACAAATGAGACCAATTTTGACGACGTCGTGAACAATGTCTGGTAAAAGGTCGTTGTTTTTTTTATCTTTCGGGCTAAATTGGACCAAAATTGAACAATCCAATAAGTTATGAGACTAAAATTATAAAGTTCAATTTTTTTGGGACCAAAAATAAATATTAGACAAGTTATGGGACAAAAATATTTTTTCTCCTATGTTCTTTGAGTTGAATCCCAAGTTGGAGTCTTTTGTTATTTCTTTTCCCTTCAACTTTTTCTTGTTTTGAAATTGTTAAATTACTTTTTTTTTATAACAACGATTGTTAATTTACTAAAAAACAAACACCCTAATTAAAAAAAATTGGTAAACCACTGTTTTTATACGACTTATTAATTCACTAAATATATGGATAATTTTGTTAAATATAGTGTTGAAAATATAACACTACCTAATATTAAAAAAATGCAATGCAATATAAACAAATATTCCCTAAATCCGATAAAAATAGGTTTACAGATTTTTCACACAAATTAATAAATGAAAATTATTATAAATAGAACATTAAATTTGTGCTTTGGTTTACTATTTAGCCCCTATAACTACTCAATTTTCAAGATAGTTATTAGTAACAATATACATTAAATAGAAACAAATATGAAAATGTAAATTTAATATATTTTAAATATAGTAACAAATTTATTTTTGTGGGACGAATGAAAATAAAAATGTAAGTCTATCTTTGTAGACGAAAATATTAACTATCCTACACTAAAAAGTTCAATCTAATTTTAACCACCAGTTATGTATTCTAATACGGAGTTATGGTTGTTTATTAATTATTATGAATGGTAAATTGGTAACACTACGTAAGACTGAAACGTGCTTAATAAATTAACTGCAAAGTATAAGCGCAACTTTACAGTACCTAGGCTACCCTAGGTCAAACTCGTGTTTACGTTTTCTCCACTGAAGCCATCAACGTGTTTTCGGAATATTCCACACTCAAAAGTTGATAAATTAAACCCTATAATTTGCACTCTGAATTCACAGATTTACAACTTCTTACGGGAAATATCCAAATTAACAAAATAAGCAAATTCAATCTATCTTTCAACATAAATTAGATGAATTATGACTTCACAATGGTGACGCACGACCACGTTTGCGATCTACTCCACAAACACCAATTTTACCATATGCAATTTTAATTTTCTTTTCGACATCACCATATTGTATCCTATACAACTCCCACAAGCATGATAAACATCAATATATCGCACCTAAATTTCATAGATTTCTTTGTCAGGTAAAAGAAATGATAAAATAAGGGAAGTGAAACTTGTTCATAGTAAAAAATTGATACTATAATACTCATTCGGTGATATTATCGCTCTTATAAATTTATATCCATAACATTTTACACAGGATATTAGCTTTTAAGTGCAATATCACTAAACTGATACTCCCTCCGTCCCGAAACACATTGCATAGTTTCCATTTTAGTTTGTCCCACAAAAAATTTACATGCTTAAAAATGGTAAGTATGCATTTAATTTTACTCTCACAACACTCATATAATAATACATAAAAATGTACCTATTATATTTTTTTCTTAATCCGTGTGCCAAAAAAAGTATCGCAATGTATTTCGGGACGGAATGAGTATTAGTTTATACTTTATAAATGCAGGGGTATCATTAAAAGAATATTATGGTATCACTGAATCAATATTATGATAAGTTCCATACTATGAAATTTTTTTTTTTTTTTTGGAGAGTTTGTAAATGAGGGAATGGAAAGAAGAGAATAATGAAGAAATGTAATTGGCATAGGTTGCCGAAAGAGGAAAATTAGGTTACAAAGGACCTTATTTCATGTGTTTAGGTTGGGCCCAAGCGAGTGCACAAATATAAATTTTATGCACCAGCTACATCATTACCTCCTCTATTTGTGAATCTTCTCTCTCCTACCCATCATGAATTATTTCAAAATCCTGTTATCACCAGACTTCTCTCCTTAACTTACCTATTCTATTAACTTCTATATTAACTTCATATTTTATTAATTCTATTAACTTCTATATTAACTTCATATTTTATTAATTCTATTAACTTCTAATCTAAAAATTCTAAAATTACTTAAATCAAATTAAAAACCTTGAATTAGTCCACTCCCATTCACTCCAATTTTTTTATATATTCGAAAAACTCCACATTTATCTATAACACACGCATATACATATACATATACATATACATACAAATATATATATGTGAATCTCCCCACCTCTCTCAATCCTTTATTTTAAAATTCTATAACTTTATGATATTTTTGATAATATTTATATATTGTATATTTATATTCATACCTTCTATTCACTTATTTTTACTAAATAAACCACCTTTTTTAATTTGCACGAGTTAGTTGGAATAATTTATTATGGTTTTTATTGAATTAATATTTAAAATATTTAATTTAAACACTTTTATATATATATATATATATATATATTATATATATATAATATCAAACCCGCGTAATACGCGGGGTCCTGTGCTAGTGAATGCAGAAATCGGAGTAGACGGCTATTGACATACTCGATTTCTGCAAATCGGCTAACATAAGCACTTTTTTAGATTAGGTCCCGTCTAGGTGGGTGTACACGGATCTAGAGGGACTTAAGCGAGCCTAGGTGCCTTCTAAGCGGCCGAGTCGGTTAGACAATTCTTTTTTATTTTACTTTTTCTACCTTATCATATTTTGGTATATTAAAAAAAATTAAAATTTAAACATTAAAATTAAAAAGTAAAAAGTAAAAATAGATAAAAAAATTAATGGCAAAAGCTTTATGAGATCGTCTCATGACATGAAACCATATAAATTAACACCTATCTCTACCAATGCCCTAATTACGCTCATTCTCATTGTCTTGTGTCATGAAACGGTCTCATACAAGACCTACTCAAAATTAATCTTAATGATTCCCTTTCACAATCACCGAAGACAAGGACACTTCAGATTGTTTAGTACTAATATATTTTTATAATTTTGATTATACATATTAAAAATAGTTTAATTTAAAAGAAATATATTAATTAAAACGTAGGTGTAATTTTATAATTAAATATTTATTTTTTTATAAGCAATTGTCAATTTTATTATACTCTCTCGGTTCCATAAAAGCTTTCACACTTGAGATTTTTACGGAATTAATAGGAATTTAAAGGATAATTTCCCATAACTTAAAATATAAAGTAAAGAAATGAATTGGATTATGGGTATCCGTGGATACAATTATATTTTGTGTAAAATTGAGGATTTTATGAGAGTAGAGTTTATATAAAGTTTTCAAGTTAAAAGCCCAATTTCGTTATCATTTCGTCTCATAACTCTGGACTTTTATGCAAAAGGTCTCATAACTTTCAAATTTTCAATTTCACCCCTTAACTAACCATCTAGTTCGATTCATGACCCATTTTTGTCGGAAAAACACAAATAATATCATTTTTGTCACTTTTTTGCACATGCTGGTGAAAGCTGGAGAAATCCAGACAACCTACTTTCTATGTCAAACACACTTGTGCATCTTCTCAAAATGTAAAAATATGGTCTCTACTCAGTTGAGTGAGAAGTTCTTGCAAAAGTTTCATTCTTATTGTCGGTTTTTCCCAACTTTGACCGGTAAAATAATAATAACAAACACCCTTTGTGTTTTTCTGGCAAAAATGAGACTATCTGGTAAATTATGAGACGAAATTGAAAATTTGAAAAGTTATGGGACTTTTTGTGAAAAAATTTAGAGTTATTGCACGAAATATTGTATTTAACTCGAAAGTTTTTCATTTTAAGAGTGTAAAAGATATTGTAAAATGGACGAAAAAGGAAAAGTTCAAAATATTATGGAACGGATGGAGTTATATCACAATCTTTATATTTCACACAAAGTAAACAAGAGTTAATCTTTTGGGTAGTTATTACTCTTATCCCTCCATAACTCATTCTTGTTTTATCCCCTAACTCGAAAATATATCACCTTGATCAGTGTCATTGGAGACTATCGCTCTGTCCTGCATGCTTTGTGCACTTGGAGGTGAAGATTTGTCACATTTCCGAGGTTCCATTTTCTATGAATGAATATGAATATAAGTACCAAGAATTAATTAATGTCATATATAGTAGTTCATATAATAAAAGGTAGGAAAAAGTTTTTTTCGTCCTTTATCTTGCAACTAATTATGATTTTGGTCCTCTTGACAGTTAATTTTTGAAGGTCATCCCTTTATAACTTCCAAAATTTAGTGATTTTCGTCCTACCACCTACTATAATAGGTCACCTTTTCGGATTTTACTGACATGGCATTGATTTTTTATTTTTTATTTTACAGCTATGAAATATCCATTTGGAATAATTTGATTGGTGGGTGCTTACATATATGTCACCATTTAGGTGGAAAATTTCATTAAAAAGAAATAAAATTAAAAAAAAAAACTCTTTTCATAATTAATTTTTTATATTTCGCCCAACTCAGGAATTCAATTCGAAATCTATTCACACCACCATACACGCTGTTGTCGTCACGTGTGCCATGCCGTCGCCTTCGCGTGGCACGGGGCATAGAAGGGAGAGGAAATTTTGCATAAAAACTCCCAAATCACTTGATATTATCGATGTGTTTGGATTCGAATTTGGGGTAAATTAGCTAAAACGACACTTATTTTGAAACGGGGGAGTAAATCCCAGTCGATCATTGTGCTAGAATAGTGACTGATACTGAATTTTACTTGAAAGGAAGTGTTTTGAATGTTATAATCGATCAAGGAGGGTGAGGGAAGGCGAAGGAGTTGATATAAAGTGTTGGAGCAAAAGATGAGAATGGAATTAAATTAAAACGAAAAAATAGATATAGTAAATAAGTGATAACATATCAACTTACTAACATAAAGATCCAACAAGTTGAGTACAAGCATTCCTGACCCTAGCTTAGCTCAACACTCATTTTGTAATGAAGTAAAATCAGAATCTTTTTCATGAATATCATCACTTTGATTGAACTCAAACCAAAAACAGAATTAAGTTTGCCATAAAACTCCAACAAGTTGAGTAAATGAATTCAAAACAAGATTAGAAAAGAAACATTTGCAGAGTATACATAAAATAAGCACGATTGATGATATACCTCAGAGTCCCCACGATGGTGGCATTGCGATTGCGAATGTCAGTGCGGCAGACATCGATCAACAGGTATGAATGAGTTGCATAATGAGTAACAGCTTCTGATTGGGAAACCAAGGTATAGCAAGCTTCTCTATTTTCCTCCTCTTCATAACCCAAAAAGACGATGGAAGGTGTGGGTTCATTGTTATGCAGGTAGGGGAAAGTATTGTCGGGAAGAGGTGATACTTCATACCTGCGATAGGGGAGTTGATAACTATCAAGTTCAATTATGCATCCAGGAGTTAAAACAATCCGATTATCGATTGTTATAAAATGGCAATGGTTCCTGTATCTCCAACGGGTCCAAGGTTCAATCTCGTTAGTATTGAAATCATGGGGTCTTTCCTCCGCCTTCAGATCCAGAAACACCGCCTCATCTTTGGTTTCTAGCAACAACATAGATTCGTCAGTGAAAGTGTATCCGTACACATTGTTATACCTGAGGGGCCTCCGAAACTTAGGTGGTTTCAGCACTTTCCATTGGTTGATATCGGGATCATACAACTCAAAAGCAGGAGGATACTCAGAATCGGATGGAAGGGTAATCGAGAATACCACAATATATTTACCATCGGGCGTTACCACGGCTCTAGGGTCTCTTTTCGGGTAATGCATAGGAGCCAACTCCTCAAATTTCTCTAACCCTAACGCCGATTTGGGATCTATTTTCTCCAAAACCTCCGATGATAAACTGATTCTCTTTGCTGAATTTCTTAATGGAAGTTCCTTTTCTATATTACTTTCGAAATCGTCGTCGTTTCCCTCAAATAAATAAAAGGTGGAATTCAAAACACAGCCCGCCCACAGATTAGGGCCTTGGAATCGTATCTTGGGAAATATGTCTATATACTCATCTTGGGTGACATGAATTTTAGATAAATCCAGATCGACCACATACAATTCATATCTATTGTCACACTCATCGATCGAATGACAGAAGATGCCCAGATTTTTCAAACCTGATAAAGCTGGATGCCCGACGAGATCCGTCTCGCTTCTCAATTTTTTCTTGGCGGGTTCTTCCATCGCGTAGAGAGAGAGAGAGAGAGGGAGGAGATTTCAGGATAGTGGTTTAGTAAAGCAGCACCAAATGCTGGGCTCCCTTAACAGTATTGAACGGATCCTCCGCTGGGCAGATTTGTATTTAGTCAAAATTAAAAGATAGTGTCCTAATTTTGAAACATGAAAGTATTCGGCCGAATCGTAGGTAGAAAACAGGAAATTTTAAAGCTTGATTTAATTGATCAAGTGTTGGGTTTTAATGAGGAGAAATTAAGAAAGAGCTCTACTTTTCAATGATCTGAAACAACTAATACAAGCTTCTTTCATATATTCATCACCAAGAGGTGAAAAATGAATGAAATTGAAGTGATTATGGTGGAAAGAGGAGGTAGAGGACGTCAACAAGGGAGTCTATGATTTTTTTTTTTTTTTTAAATCACTATAACAAGAGCCAGATTATGAGACAGAATTACGAGCAAGAAGGTCTCGGTAGAAGAGAACCAAATGCTGACGGCAGCCTTCACTGAAGAGGAGTTTTGGAGGCCATACAAAATTGTGCGAGTTCGGGTTCAATTTTAGCTTCTTAAAAGATTATGGAGTATGCATAAGCCTGACTTCATGAAAATGACGGAGGAATTCCATCGAAATGGGAGATTGGCGAGAGGATTAATTGAATCCTTCCTTTACAGTGAAATCTCGGATTTGTTCTAATTCAGACCAATCTCGTTTATTGGAGGAATTTTACAAGGCAAACACTTGTATGACACCACACAAATTAACACTTGTCCCTACCAAAGTGTTAATGAGTCAATGCCCTAATTACACCCATTCTCATTGTCTCATGCCATGAGACGGTCTCACAGTGCAAGATTATGGTTAATATCATCTCGGAACAACAAAGCGCATTTTTATGAACAGTCAAATTAATAAAGCATGAATTAATATGGACGAACAATTTAAACTGAGTGGAATTACTCGCAACAAAATCTTTGAATTTGAGTATGAGTCTATTGGCTCTAATATCATGTAGGGATTCAATTTCATCTAGTTGCAAATAAATTGGTCATTGATCCATGGTTGCAAATATGATTCTGTGTTAATATGGAATGTTTGGTTCAAATTATTCAATGATAATGATAATAATAATAATAATAATAATAATTTTGAGTCTCATTAACTCGTACGAAGTATGATGAAATTGATAATATTTTATTTTCATTAACCATTACAATTATCCATGTTCATTCTCATTATGATTTTAGTTGAGGAATTTTGGAGCAAGTGAGTTTACAATGAAATACATTTTCTTGAAGAATCTTTGGACTGGAGTTGCCAATTATTTATTTGAGAGAGAGTGACAAAAATGAGACATGGAAAACCATCTGTGTTTGTACATAAACAGCAAAAAGAAGCGAATTCCTGAACAAATATATACTAGGCAGCTACAACATTTACACGAATTATAGTAATTGCTATGAGGAGAAATCAATGTAAATCAGAATGATCAATCTGGGAAGGATCAATCACAATTCCAAAAACCTGCCTTCTTCTGCCTGAGATATTATTTCTCTGATCAGTTGCGGAAGAATCAATTTCAACGTGAGATGGTATCGACATCTCTGCCGAATAACCAGATATGCAGAGTGCTCCAGAATCATCTTGCTGCCAATATACTTCCACCATTATGCCTCTAGGATTTTCTTCAGATTCTGTCCCTGGAATTCCAATGAACCTTGCCCCTATAGGAACCTGCACATAACAACATTTCCAAGGAAAATATGTACAGAAGAGGTTAACAATTGCTTATGGTATCTAAATAGTAAATACTATAAAAGTGAAATATTAGCACGCACTTGAAGAGACGCTCCTGAGTTGAGATTAAGAGTTGCAAAGGAACCTTCTGCTGCAGCGCTTTCCAACTCTGCCTTTTTTGCTATATTTAGAAAAACTTCTTCCAAAGTTGTTAGGCCAAGTTGGATATCTGTTATACCGAATTCTTCTTCTCTTTCTTGGAGCTCAACAAAAAAGTTCTGAACATAATACGAGAACCATTCATGTTAGTGAGGGACATCCGAGATATAACCCATGCATGCTTTGTTAGGGAATAAATTTTTTTAGGACCATAACTATGGAGGTAACAATTGTATGAGGGGCTAGCATTTAGGCCATTAAATTTTAAGTTGGCACATCTAAGCCAGTAAAGTTTAATTTTTACATTTAGGTCAAAATCGGGCAGAAACACATGACAAATTAGCCTGAATTGCTGTGTTTCGTGCCAGTTTGGCCTAAATGTGTGAAAATTAAAATATAATGGTCTAAATGAGTCAACCCGCAAATATAGTGTCCAGCAGTTAGTAGTCCCGCTAATTTACGTGCTTAAAAAGATTATCCCCCACTTGTTAGCAACTGCTTTTTCTTAATGTAAAATAAGTATCAGAAGAAAATTGGTAGTAATACTTTGTAGAGTGAAATTGACACGCACAAATACTTCATGCTAGCATTTTTCACAGGCAACATTATATAGTAACGCTTACGATTGTCATTTAACTTAATCCCCGTTGATAAGAAGATAATGCACATATATTGTTATTTAACTTAATCCCCGTTGATAAGAAGATAATGCACATATATTGTTAATTACCTTCAATAGCTTTTCCTTTTCATGGGGGATAACAAAGGTCAGAAATGACTTGCTCTCCTCTTTAGGTGAAACATCCAAATGCTGCAATGACAAATTGGAGGATCTTATTTCGTATTTTTTTCAGAAGAGCATTTCAACTAGCTGTCATTTGACTTACAGATTTAAAAAACTCTTTTACAGCTATATGATTTACTGTACTTGAAGTATCTCTTTGATCCGGAGTACCACTAACATCCCCTGCAAAGCTTATATTAGCAATAAAGCCCGTTCCAAACCGTGACTTCAACCTTATTGATGTTCCTATGCAACGAAGTCTGCCTTTTGCCATAATTCCAATCCTATCACTTAAGATGTCAGCCTCTTCCATAGAATGAGTTGTTAGTATAATTGCACGCCCCTTTTTAGCCCCCTCGATGACATCCCAGACATGCCTCCTAGTTATTGGATCCATACCTGTGGTCTGTGGGTTCAATATAACATTGTCAAATTTGTAATCATCGATTGATGAAGCATGTAAAAGAAATAGGTTGCGTTTGAATTGAAGAATTTGGGGAAAATTTTAAATCCATAGTTGCAAGGTTTAATATGGACAAAAACTAAGGCAGTGTTTGGTTCAGAATCTTTAAGGTTGTATTTGGATAGAGTCATTCGAAATCCAAGATATTTGAAAATGAATGAATTTAAAAATCTATGGATTTCAAATGACATGATTTGCTAAGTAGTTGAAATTTCTATATTTTGAACAAGGATTAAAGCTAATTATTTGAAATTCATCCATTTGAATATCTTACTCAAACAACCGGGGTGAATTTAGGTTGTGGATTTAAAATCCACAAATCAATTCCCTTCATCCAAACACAACTTAATGGAAATGGTAACAATAAATTTTTTTTTTGTCCCTGTACGCCCCATAATGAAAGGATATGTTTAGGAAAGGGTAGTCCAAATGGTGGTTACATTGTTTGTGTTTTGCCCTAATTTTGGAATAAAGAGGACAAAAAAATTATCGCTAGCTAAGAAATAGTGGAATGATTGATGAGAAATGATTATGGGATAGTTAATCAAAATAGAGTAATGATTTAATTTATTTTTAGTCTCATTAACTTGTATGAAGTATGATGAAGGTGAACGGATCATCTTATATTTTTGTTAACCACCACAATTACTCCATGTTCATTCTCATTAGCATTCTCCTTGAGGAATTTTGGACTAAGTGAGTTAATTTGAAATCCTTCCATTTTAGATCCCCCAATCCTAAAACAACCTGAAAGATTTTCTTTAAACTCACCGGTTCATCCAAAATAAGCAGTTTTGGTTCACCAATTAGGGCAATAGCAACACTAAGGCGACGTCTCATTCCCCCACTGTAGCTACCTGCTCTGACCTTGGCATCCTCAGTAAGTCTTACCTCTGCTAATAAGTTCTCAGCAACCTGTTGTGGGGAAAAATGTAATGATTGTAGAATTAATTTGGAAAGGTAAAAAGAGGTATGTTAAGTGCAAGATAGATATTGGCTGTCTTGCTGTTTTGCACTCTTAGTAGACGAGTTCTTATCTTGTATAACAACAATGCATTTTGGTATTCAACAAGTGTGTTGTATAGATTTGGAGAATACTTACAGACTTAATTGAAGCAGGAGGTAGACCTTTGATGCTAGCAAACAGGTAAAGGTGCTCTTTACCAGACAATTCATCCCATAGGACATCAAACTGTGATATCACCACCACATGAAGGGTCAGATTCTGTTTCTAACTTAATAGGCTAGTAACAATTGTATTAGTGGCAACAAGGTAATAACAGAAAGTTCCATCGCCTTTCAAGCTCACATTGCTTCCATAAGGCAAAAAAAACATTTTATGCCAATTAAATCTTCCATAAAAGCATATCTTTATTTTCAAAAGTAAAATTTTCTATTGAAATATGAACAAGGAGAAAACAGAGTAAGGATCGAAGCTAAGGAACCAAAAATTTCATAAATTGAAGACCACAAGAAAGACATGAAGCTCAAGGGCACAAAATAGCGCGTTCAGCATTTACTAAGAAAAAATTTAGAAATCTATGTTTAACAAGTCAGATGTATAACTTTATTAAAGATAACATGAGAAATTTCAAGGGGAAGAACCTGCGGACAAACTCCTATCATCCTCCGAATTGTTGACATCCCAGTAGGGCTTCGGATGGAATTTCCATAAATTAATGCTGTCAAAGAATAATTCATGAGTTCTGAGTCCTCATAATCATTCAAAAGGATGACCAAAAAAGAAAAGAAAAAAGGAAACCGATATAAAAACAACAGGTCTCACCATCTCCACCAGTGACCGGAGTAATCCCAGTCAAACAATTAATGGCAGTAGTTTTCCCAGCTCCATTTGGTCCAAGAAGGCAGAACAGCTGATCCTTGGGAAAGTTCATCCATATTCCCTGCAGGTAAAGTAATCATGATATGATATGCTTTTGCACTGAATTTTCTCCAAAAGTGTTACTTAAGAAGATGAATGATAACCTTGTATACTAAGAAGACAATCCCTTTAGGGACATGAAATGTGTACTTGGGAAATCTCATGAAACCAAGGCTGTCATGCCTCTAATTATAATGTCGACTATAATTTAATGCTTCACTAATTAGTTATCCCTTTTAGGAACACAAGTGAAACTAGTGCAAATCATATATCAATCAACAGATGAAGTAAAACTTCATAATAATTTTCACTCCTATATACAGGTACATCACATGTACTAAACTTTACCTTGAGAGCATGGTAGGGTGAGGTCCTCTTGCACTTGCAGCAACCCATCTTTGTTCCTCCAGCATAAACTTTCGCAAGACCACGTATTTGGACTGCAGTACATGAATCAACAATGCCTTCTGTAGCTTGCTGTTTCACTATGCTTTCCTCTTCTTGCACATCTTCATCATCTGGAAGAATATCTTCCACAGGTGGAACTGAACTCATACAACTGCAAATACCTCCCTCTGCAATTAAAAGGCATTTCTGAAGTCTTAGCAGCCACCAAATAGGGCACATAAATAGGTTACAGAAAACTATTATAATGAGTACCTTTCCATTTGTTTCCACCTTTCCCAGTCCAGTAACCAGGATTTAAAAAGTAGAGTACTGATTTTCTTACACCAGATGTATTTGGAAATATATTGTCAAAATAGATGGCCAGAATGAACCAGATGCAAGACGTTGAGACAAGCCATATGAAGATCTCGTTCTGACAATAGAATAACAAATTAGAAAAATTCCGGGCCAGAAGTATCATGGTTTCGTATTGAACATCAATTAAGTCACTAAGCCTGAAAGTTCTCCACATGTTCAAACAATATTTGGCATGGCATATGAAATTAATACTGTATAGTTTGGACATACCATAGTAATGACACATTCTGTATCATTGGGTGCACATTCCGACCTCCCTTTCCAGCTGACACCAGGATCTAGAGAAGTTGCAGTTGCTTCAGAAAGTAAGTTCAAACCCTGTGCAAGAAGATTAGGTGGAAAGATCGACCACACGGTTCGGTATGTCTTGGAAATGTCCTGACTGTAAGGAAATCCAAATGTTGTGACGAGCTGGAATAGAATGGATAGAGATATGTCATCAAGGGTGAATGCACTGTCTTTAGTAATTTCCAATCAAAAAATTCTGATCATAAAAAACGAACCTGAGTCAAGAAACCAATTATAAAGATGAAGTAGCCCATAGTGATGGATGAGGACGACTTGCTAATGAAGGCAGACAGCATAAAAGCGAACCCAGTCTGGGAAATGAACAGAACAACAATTCTAGCAATCAAAATCTCTGTATGCATTCTGCATCACCCAAAATTTAAAAAATAAATAATTTGTTGGGACAAGGAACCTACCATATTCAATTGAAAAAGGAAAAACAAGAGGAAGACAACTGCAAAACTGTTGTTCAAAAAGAAATCAAATTGAAACATCATCCCAAAAAGAACTGTCAGAAGCGATGAAATAAGCGTGAGTATTCCCTCCCATGCGAGCCATGATAACCAATATGCAGTATCATAAAGACCCATCATTGCCATGGCCTGTTCAGAGAATTAAAAACAGATGAATCATTATGTGCAAGGGAAAGCTCATGATTCAATTTCTTGCATAGCTCAAAATGCAAATAATAAATACCTGGCGAAGTTTAAGTTCTTTTTCAGTTATCAATGCGCTGATTTGGAAAACAAAAGAGAACATCGCACTAGCTAGGAAAAAGGTTGGACCTGCATTCTGCACAGCAGAAAAAATCTCAAGTGCAGGGTGGGCGAATTCCTTTAGACTGACAACCCAGCTGAAGCTGGCATCTGTATGCACCCACATGAAAGAGTATTACGCTTCAGGTAATTAGAGATATGTTTTTTTTTATTTCTTTTTACATTCTTTCGTTCAATGAGTTGAATGAACATAGCTGATGTTACCTCCAATAAGAGATCTTGCAATTTCACGCTCTGCAGCAATTTGAAGAGGAATTTGAAACTTTAATGTTGGGTCTTCAAAATTTCCTCGCTTAGCAAGTGGAGTAGAATTCGTCTGTATCCCATAGCTAATTACAGTAGCATTTCTGTCTACAAAATGGAGAGCACCAGAGCATTGCATAGGATTGCTGGCAAGCCAATCATCTGTTTCATCTGGTGTTCTGAATTCCTTAACCTGCTCAAAATAAATAGATTGGTTCGTTACTTCTAGATTCAACATCACATTAATAGAATGGGATATATTCTATAGAAAACAGACATAATCTTTACATATACTATAAGGCATATTAGAATAGGTATCATGGTCACTCCTCAAGGACAGTAGGCATCAAAGAAGATATGGTTGGCAAAGAGCTATATGAAAAGAAAAAGAAAAGATGATAGATGCTCAACAGAAAGCAAACGAATTGAATTAAACAACAATACTAATGAGATAAACTATTATCATCCAAAAAATAAATTTCGCGGTGTAATACAGAAACAACAATTACACAGAACAATCATAAGACCTTCAAAGATAGTCAATATAGTACAATGGTTGCCTGTCATGTTTTTCCTTCATCTTTGCAGGAATCCAATTATTCAACTCATTATCTGTTATGTCATTCAAAAAGTATTCTAAGAAGATTACTTGGGAACCTTTGATATGTTTATATTTAACACGCCCCCCCATTTCACTTCCAATAAATGATGACATAAGTTGTTATGATTTTTGAAGTACTAATGTGCTCCTCATATGGCTGCCAATATCACACAAAGAACCAGGGAAATCAGTATTATGAGGGCTCGAGATTTTACTTTACACCAGTACTCTTCCCATGTCGAGCACTTGCTCAAGAATCTCCTAGTTGGACATCTATAGCTGATCACATGTTCTTCTTTAGTATTGTATACATGGTTCATAGATGTTGAGAACTCTTCTAGGCACAAAAGTCAAGAAAATGAAAGGAAAACATTCATTAGTAAAGCTCTACTTGTCACTTTCTGGTGCTGATTATAATCTAATATATATAAGAGAGACAAGAAAATGCAATTGTAACTTATAACTCTCTGTCCTCTTCAATGGGGAAGGTAAGTTTGAATCGAAAAATAGAAAAAGAGAATGCCAACAAAGATGAAACAACCAAGTAAATTGTATACAGTGGCCTGCAAATTATCTAGGTTTGACCCCACCAATGAGAGCTAATTTATAAATTTTAAAGTCAGACTTGGTTGATAACTGACTATAAGATCAACCAATTATGCAGGATCATTTTATTTGCATGATTTCGATATACTTGAAGGCTGTAACATAACAGTGCTCTAAATCAGCCTCTTTTAGTTATATTAGAAAACTAAATTCACAAGAAAGAGCAAATGAAGAATTAAACAAAAATTCTGCATATTTATTTCCAGCATTTAGCACCAGAACTCGAGTTTAAAAGGAGAAACAAAAAACTCTACTGGTGAAACTTGAATCTCACTTTTGTCACAACTTCACATGAGTTCACTATAAGCAATGCCAATGCATTAAACCATAAACCCAAAAAAGCAAAATGAGATGACCTCTAACAATCTGCTCTGAGACGTGTCATTATCAATGAGAAATTTCAATAAAATAATGCAACAGGAGTCCATTAACCGACTACAAACAATAATCACACACATAACGAACAAATTGAAACAACACCATACCTTCTCAGCAGGAATAGACCTTCCAGGATTATTCACTCTAATCCTCCTCACAATTTCTCTAATCCTCGCAGTGTTATTGCCACTCCACACAAAGTCAAAGCACGGCTGTTTGGTGTAGTACTTCTCCTCGCACGGCGGAATTTGGGGCGCCACCACAGGCTTCGGATCGGCGACACTCTTAAACGACGAAGACGAAGCGTACCGCGACTCAACAGCTTCCTGAATGAAGAAAATAAGCGCAATGAAGAAGAAAGAGGAGAAGAGCTGGATGAATGTGGAGCGCTTGTTCCGCCATGAGAGCAGCAGATTTTTGAAGAATAAAGCTTTGTATTGCTGTATTAACAGAAGAAATCCATTCTGCAATTCCATTTTCGGGTAGAAAGAAAATCAATTTTGTATGTTCATATATTTCTTGTGATTTTTGAAGGATTTTACATACTGGTGTGGTGTGGAAATGTAAATGCAATAATGCAGTTAATTAAAGGCGCGGGGAATATGGACTTCTTTACGATTTTGCCCCTGGATTTTGATGAATTTCCATGGGAAGCAAGTTTTGACTTTTGATCAAAGGAGGATTTTGAGTTTGACTTTTGATTTATTATTTTCGACGAAATTTCTCTGCAGATTTAAATGTTTTAAGTTACATCATCTCATCACACCGTAACACTACACTTACAAGGAAAATTTACACTAATGTGTTTAACAAAAGAAAATATTTAATAAATATAAAATAAGTTTCTAACAACATATAATTGATAACTCCTAATTATTCACTCCATCCTTGGAATCTCACCCCTCCCTGTCTCCACTCACTCATATTTCAATATAATATATATATTAAAATTTAAATTTAAAAAATATTCATTATAAATTGTATTAGTCAAACATTTTAGCAACTTGTAACTACTTAAAAATTATATTTTATATGTTTTTAAAACAATTTATGAAGTGTTAGAGCTTATAAAATGTTTCCAATAAATTTAGTCAAACGGACAATAAATTCATCTCTTATCGTCAATGCTATATTTTTTATTAATATATATTTTTTATTGAACTAAATTTTTTAGTATATATATCATAGGAACACCATTCCACACCACGTAAGTGTGAAATGTGGTTTTTCCTTGAATATGGAAAACAAAGCAGAGTTGATTACACAACGTTTGATTTAATAATTTTATCATTTTTATGATTATTCATTTATTTACTTTGTATTCATTTAAGTAAATAGGAAATGATTATATATTCACATATGAATATCAATTTATACGTTCCAACATTTATTTTATATGGTGATGACCACTCTTATTTAATTTGTTTATGTCGTGTCGTTGAATTAATAAATTGCGTGTAAGTTGGTATCAATCAGGAACATATAATAATTTCGATTAACTAAAATGATGGTTCAACGATAATTAACATTTCAAATAAAGTTGTACCGAGTATTAATAATTTCTATGTTCGAAATTCTATATTGTATTCTTTATTTCATTTCGTATTTAATCTAATAAATAGTAGTATTATATATGATATGAAACTAACACTACCCTTACTCATGAGTTGAAATCTCAACTTTTCCTTTGGGGAGTAGCCATAATGAATACACAATTTAATATAAGTAAATTTGCTTTCAACAAGAATCGATTAAATTTTGTATAATATGTAACTAAATTATTGTTTGAAAAAAATATGTGTCATTTTATCTGGGTGTGTTGGTCATCTGTGTATCATATCGTGAGTTTTGTTTGTCTAAAACCAAATTTAAATCGATTAATTGTTAATTTGACAAATTTCTTAAAATACTCATACGTATCGTAAGATAGTAAAATGTGTTTCTATATTAAATAGATGAATTCACAATTTTTAAACAAATCAAATGCGTACATATGTTAAATTTTTAATAAGTTCTTACTCAATTAACTTGGGAATATAATTCCAAATCGCTAATTCTGAATTAATATAAATCTTTTATGAATTTTAATTTGAAATTCTAAAAAATAATGAAACTATATTATGTTTTATTAAAATCTTCATAGGGGGTTTGTTTTAGTGACGTGCCTTCTTCCGTTGTAAATTGCTCAAGTACAGTTACCTGTTTAATTGACTTTTTTCATGTGTCAGAATTTTGTATAGTTGTTTCATTTTTTAAAATTATGATGTGTAATTAAATAATTGGTAACATGAACCATTTTGTTTGGAGTATATGTTAGATGAAAATGTTTTTATAATAAGTTTATTATATAAACTGTTTTAAAGTATTGAATATTTGATTAAAAATATAAAAAAATTTATCAGAAGTATCATTAATCTGATTTCAATTTTTTTCACAACAATTACAATGTAATACCACCGACTCATATTAATGATACGAACATGGTTCATAATAAGTTTATCATGAAATTGTTTTAAAGTATTGAATATTTGATCAATAGTATAAAAAAATTCATCAAACGTATCATTAATTTGGGTTCAATTTTTCTTTTACAATAATTAAATGTAATACCACTGACCCAGATTAATAATACTTTTGATAAAAAAAAGTTATACTCCTAATTAAATATTTAATACCTTAAAATTATTTTATAATAAACTTATTTAAAACTATAATACTTTTGTAATATATTTGTTTGTAATAATACACATGTCTATCACATTGATTGAGTGAGTTTTGTAACATGACGAGAAGTCTAATCTAAAATCAAGTTAAATTGATTAATGTTTAATTTGATAGTTTCCTAAAATACTCAAACATATCATAAGTGTCATTTTTATATTAAATAGATTAATTTATGAAAATATATATATTTCACAAATTTTCATACTCTTTACCTTTCATTCATAAATATGTAAATTATTAATAAGTTCTTCACTTAATTAATTTGATAATAAAATTCAAAATATCTAATTCTAAATTGAAATAGTTCATTTACGAATTTTAAAAAGTAAAGAAACTATATTATATTTTATTAAAATAGAAGATATATATAGACGACTATAAAATATGATGATAAAAATGTGTATATTGAACACAATGATTATGACAAAATTTTATGTATTAAGTGCGTCATACTGTTCAAATGTTTTTTTTTAAAATTATATTGGTAATTTATACTGTATACATGTCTATCATATAGTGAATTTTATAACCTGATGAAAAGTTTTATCCAAAACCAAAGTAAATCTTTTTTTTTTTTTGACGGGACAAAACCAAAGTAAATCAATTAATTGTTAATTTGACAAATTTCCTAAAATCCCTAAACATATCATAAGTTAGTGGAATGCTATTTTTGTATTTAATAGATGAATTTATGGAAAAAGAAATTACGTCACAATTTTTTTTTCCATTCCTTCAAACAAATATGATGCATATGTTAAACTATTAATAAGATGTCCACTCAATTAATTTAAGAATAAGATCCTATATTGAAATATCTTATTTACACATTTAAATTTATTTATTTATTTTAAATAAAGAAATTGTATTACTATGTTTATTAAAATAAAAAAAATGGTAAAGAAGGTTGTAGAATATGATGATAAAAAATGGTATACTGAATATAAAGTTCATATATGAATCTCTTTGAATCTAATTAAATGTAGACTCTAATTAAAGTGGAGTAATTTTGGATAACTTTTTATTTATTTTATATATTTTTAAAACTAATGTCTTCAATCTGATTTAGACAAAAAAAAAAAAAAAAAAAAAAAAAAAGAAATTATTTCAATGAAAGTAAAGAATAAAACTGAATACTTTTAAAATTACTTTGATGAATATATAAATTACTTTTTTGAGGAATGCTAACTTCGTTTTTTCATTAGACAACAGTCTTGGAAATTTTGGCTTTGAGATTTTGAACTCTTATGTTGACTAAATTAATTGGAGGATCAAATACTAATTTCTGAGAAATCTAGATAGGACCGTTCTACTCATATTATAGATGATCGTAGTATTTTTAATAGCTCAAAGCTAAATTTTGGTGAGAGAGAAATTAGTACGTAAAAATAAGACTTCACATCCATTTATTGAATCTTAGTAAAGTTGCTAAGTATGGAAGGTGAAAATTTTTCATGTCCCACATTGGAAACAGGGATGTCAACAGGGTGGGGTCAGGGATGACGTTCCCCGTCCCCGCGAAATAAATGGAAATATTTTTCCCCCATCCTCGTCCCGCCGGAGATCCCCGTTCCCCGCCTAATTATTTTTTTATCTCATTTTTAAAATTAAAAAAAATATATAAAATAATGTATAAATTAAAAAAATTTAATTATACACAACAATTAGTTTAAGTTGGTGTTAAAAAATTAATTTAGGCAATTTTGAAGAGTCTCTAATTCTAATATTTTTAGTTAACATATATATTAAAGTGAAATTATATAATTTGAAACTAATAACATAATATTAAATAAAATATAGATGTAATTTTGAATAAATAGTTAATTGAGTAGGAAAATTATGAAATATTTATTTATAATTTATTTCTAAATGTATATATTATATACATATAAATGTATTAATTTTATATAAAAATACGGGTTCTCGCGGGGACGGGTAGGGAATACTATCCCCATCCCCCGTTTGCTTCGGGGATTTCCTGCCCCGTTCGGGGCAGATCCCCGCGGGGATCGGGGATTCCCCGCCCCGCTGCCAAACCTAATTCGAAAGTTAATAAAGAGTTTTCTAGTATATGTATTATAAAAAAATTCATGGTATCCAAATAGGCTCATGGGGCCTAACCCATGAACCACACGTGCGTGCATGCTCGGGCCTTAGACTTGGTGTTGACAATTGTACTTTGTGGCCCACCTTATTTTTTTTAGATCCAAAAATTTGATTGAGTCGAATCTAGACTCGGTCCGACCCATATCTTTAAACTTATCTTGAAAACACAGAATCCCAAAATTAGGGATTGTAGCTGTAAAGTTTATCCAAGAAACTTTCTGATTTCGAATTTGAACTAATAAGTGCTTATCCCTTCTAAAATCGATTAGTCCTATCTAAAGATACGACGAACGTGGTCGTTTCGTACTCCCCAAGCAGAGAAAGTTGTGGAAATTTTGCTTTGAATACCTCCGATATCTCCACCAACTCGGAGTGTATCATGTGCCTATATACGTAGGAGTCATCCTGCATTCGAAAAATACATGTTTTTCTGCATACTTTCCCTCCGCACGTCCATAGAATAAGTTTGTCTCATAACCCCATTTCATTCATTGTTCCTTTATATCGGTGGTGCTACCGGTATAGAGACGTGAAATCGTTTTACCTTTGGAAGCATTACGCAAGTTCTGTGAGCACTAACTAGGGCGCATTTACTTTTTGGGGAAAATTTATATCCTTGACTCGGTTTCGTTGCTATTTTTTTTCTTTTTTTTTTCCGTATATTGTAGTATTCTAACCTTACATGTTCCAACAAACGTTAGTTGAAGTTTATAGATCTCGACTATGATTGCAAACCATCAGACCAATGACTAATGCTATTCAAAATACATTTTTAAAGATTTGAATTGAAATTCTAAACATACATTCTTGTGTTTAACACTGTGTTTATACAATCGGATTGAACAAGCTGGTTCAACAGGTTGGAACAGAAACTGGTCACGAGACCGGTCGAATCATCCCCAAAACATCGTTCTAAGGTTAAATCGAAAAAAATCAATTTTTTTTTTTGGTAAAACCGAGAAACCTATAGAGCCAACTTTTTTTTTCCATTATTTATTTACATTTTTTTTTAGTATTTTGGGCATTCTTTCACCCTATTTGATATTTTATAAGTGCAATTTTTTACTTTATAATTTATAATAGGGAATTTTGATTTTTTTTTTTTTTTTGTAATGATCATATTTTTTGGCAATTTCAATTTTCTCTATTTGGATGCACATCGAAAATTTAACCATCAAATTCCAAAGGAATCAAATGTTTGCTTTATTATATATGGAGTTTCTGAATGTTGTACAAGAAGAATAAAGCTCATGAGGTTGAGTGAACAAGAGAACAAAGAACTTTTCATAGGTTACCTGCAATGGCAGTTTGGTCAATTCATAATGATGGGCATTTTGGATATTAAAGTGTAAACCTCATGGTTAAGTTGGAACATTGTCGACGTCGTGCATGGCTCAAAATAGTCAATAATAATGTGTGTATTTAAATGAAAATTGTTGACTTAGAATTTTATGTGTTTTTTTAAAATTTAAAATAAATGTTAGCTTGCTAGGCAAGCAAGAGTGGGCTCCTGAAATGTTGATATTTCCGTATTTTTAAATTATGTACTTCAAAAGTTATTTTAAGAATTTCTGTCTCTTGAATATATTCAGTTAGGTTTGGTATATTTATTTATTCTGCTTCATGTTGTCGAGTTAGTGATTAATGAATTTTGTAACATTGACAGAGAGCATGCCAATTGTCATCTTACGTAGTTAAGATAGAGATTTAAGCTAATTAAAGCGTGTTTGAATTATAGAAATACTAATTTCAAAAGATTATAGAAATACTAGTGGACGTTTAGACAAAAGAAATCGTCAAGCTGCTCTTATTAATAATAGTTGACCTCTTGCTACTTCTTTTGTTTGAGAAATTTCCATTTTATTTCATATCATTAATGATATCTTTGAATGCTTTTGTTTCAACTTTGAAGTAAGTATTTTATTGAGATGTAAGTAATTAATGGGTATGTTGCAATAAAATGATTTTGAATTAATTATATATATATATATATATATATATATATATAATTATATATTACATGTACACACTAATAATATATTAGTCTGGTTTTAATTTTAATTGTTTTCAAATTTATTAATGAATTTTGATTTGTATCACCTGAGGCGTACAAGAAAATATCTCATTTTATTAGTTTTAAAGTTTCTTAATGACTAAAAATTTATTCTCTCCTATTGCATGCTGTTGAATGTATTTATGTATGTAGTATTTTTAAATATATACAGACTATTAATTAATATTTAAGTAAATTCTAGTATCAATGTATAATATTAGGTTTGTGAATCTACATATACAGAACATGATCGATAGTAGTGGACCTGATGATTCTCTTAAATCTTAATTGTATGAATTTTTTTCAACTTGAAACGCTATATGCTTTTGTTTAATTAATACTCAATATGTGTGTGTGAGGGCCGGGTCGTGGGGTTGGGGGAGTTATTAAAAAAGGTTGGAGTATATTACTAAAAAAGAGGGTAATTCTCTTCTACACTTGATGTATAGTGCACTCACTCAACAGTTGATATTATTTACACTGAATTAAACGTTGGTCTCAATTACATTGAAAAGTTGGTTCCAATTACACTGAAGAGTTTACACTGAAAATCAGTTTTTAGTGTAATTTTTTCAGTGTAAATGAAACCAACTTTTCAGTATAATTGAGATCAACTTTTCAGTGTAAAAAATATCAACTATAGAGTGAGTGCACCGTACACTTGGTGCATATGAGCGTTTGCCTACTTCGAATAATTTGAATAAAAATAATTACTTATTAATTTGGCTAGAATTACACATTAAGTTGAACTGCGCAATTTGATATATATAAGTGAAATGTGACACCAATTTTAATTTAAATATTAATTTTGATTAAAATACATCACTAGTTTTAACTAAAATGTGGTAAACAATTATATTTGTTGTATGAGATTGTGACATATGCATACATCGTATTCTCTATTTTAAATTTGGACAAAAACTTGTGTGAGACTATTTCACTATCTTCAAACTAACACAACAATTAACACCATTTTTTTTTTTTTTGTAAATTGTTAGTGCCCAACTTATCCGTTGTCTGACCGTAAGACGGTCTTCGAAAGACCTACCCTTCAACTTGATATTTTATATATATATATATATATATATATATATATATATATTGTATAATTATTTTTAATTTATCATTAATTAATACGTAGTGTGTAGTCATTGCCAATCATAAATTAGCCACACGGATTATTAGACATATCAACCAATTTCCAAGTAGTATAAATTATTCATGGATGCTCAACTCAAGTTACATAACTATTCAAAGTAGTGTGAAATTTAAGAGCACTTTAATTATAAGCTCTGAAAAATATAATAATAAATACATATTCAAGATTTATAAAATTTAAAATTAAATTGAAGGCTCAAAGTTGGGTATAGAGTACTCCTATAAAACTACATGTTCAAAGTCTTGTGAAATTTTAAAATAAGATTACATCAGATATGACGAATTTGATAGATTTAATTAATTATGACTTTGACCAAAATGAGTGGAAAAAGGTGTCGTCAAATATAATCAGGATCAAGATCTCTTTCACCTAGTTAATGAAGCGATTGAATCTAATTATTTATGCCAATAAATCTGTACATTGATCAGATATAGTACGAAAATTTATTAAACTAAATTATGTTACCAATTACTTCGATGCTTCCAAGTAAGTTGACATATCACATATCATTGTCACATATCTCATATGCACATGCCAGGTTATTTTTATAGGGAGGATTATGATTCAGGATTTAAAAGAGGAATACAATTGTACCTATATATTAATACAGAGTCTTGAGACCGATCAAAAAAAAAAAAAAAATACAGAGTCTTGATTACTGGTTGTTTTTTTTTTTTTTTTTTTTTTTTTTTTTTTTTATCGGTTCTTGGCCTTCTTTTAATAGTCTAGAGACAAAATGATATTTTATCCTCCATATTGAAAGAGTATTAATTTATATAAAAAGTATTTGATTAAAAAAATTTATAGATCAAACTTGCACCATTTTTTTGTTTCCTGTACAATCAATATACCAAAGTATTACTCAATCATCAAGGTAGTAATACATTAGTTTTGGTACACAATGTTAGCAAGTTAATGCACTGCTCCATCTGTTTCATTTTGTTTGTTGATTTTGAGGTTTTATATAAAATTAAGAAGTACTACCCCCGTTCCACTATAATTTTCCTACTTTTCATTTTTTTATGTCCCATTATAAATTTTTTATTCCATAAAAAATAAAAAACAATACTCCATATATTAATAAATAAATACATTTTTAAACAATTCCTCTTTACTTTTTTCACAACTCCCCACTACTTTACACAAAATTTAACATATGGTCTACCATATATTAGTAAACAATACACTTTTTTAAACAAATCAACTAAAAAAACAAGAAAGTTATAGCGGGACGAAGGGAGTATAAAATAGTGATGTATTTACGTTTCAATAAAAAAAAAAGAGGAGATAGTTTGTGCGAGAAAAAACATCTTTTCTAAAATAAAAAAAAGAGATATATATCAAAGGTAAATTAGAGGAAACAAGAATTTTTTTTTTTTTTAGCAAAAACGACATTTATTTTAAATTAAATAAAAAATAGAAAATAATCAAGGGTGCAATTAATTAGTTGGAATATTTGCCAATTGATACTCCCTCGTCTCATAACCACCCTCATAGTAGGCGTCTAGGAGATAACACATTTTTTTTAAAGAAAAATGAATAAATGAGTGTGGATTGAATTTTTTTTAATAAAGTAAAATTTAGTTTATTAATTTTTGTGAAATATGGTTATTTTTTTTTTAGAAGTATAAAAGTAATTGTGAGACATACAAATAGAACATGTGTGAAAATAATTGGGGGAAAATTAAAGTTTACATTTTGTGTTTTTTTTTTTACATCTAACTTGCCTTGTTTATAATGTAATTCAAATGTCTAATTTATTTAATTATTGTTTTTTTCCAAAATTGGTTGTCAATGTGTGGTGATTTTGAAGATTCTCTCAAATATAAGCTTAATCATGTACTAGACCCACAAACTGTCAGGTGAACGCATATTAGACTTTCAACTGGACTCTCATGAAACAAACTCCGAAGCAGCTCTGGCGTGAACAAACAATCACACTCCCTGGATGCGATTGGAGTATCGTCGGGCCAACCATTGACCGCTACAAGCCTGCTCAACCGATAACATTCAGACAAGTCATGCCAGAACGCTACACATGACCAATCGTATACCAAATTCACCGCTCATTTCCAGCCGCCTTCCAACACCGAATTTTGGCCGGGGTATATTTGTGAATAAGTTTATGTATAATTTGCTAAAAAAAACTAATGATTCAAACAAAATATAGGGACCACCAAACTGACGATTCAAAATCGCAACCTTCAGAAGCTCGGGTTCCTTGGAGAGCTTCCATGACGACCTAGTCTTTTCAAATAAAAACAGAGGAAGGGGCAATTTAGGCGGCAAATCAATCGTCTTCGCTGCCGACCATCTCTGTGATCGTACTGGCATCCCCAATTCTCTCTAAATCGTCGGTGACGGCTTAATCGATTTCTCCGATTCCAATCACCAACCTGAATATGTGTAAAAGGAAACAAAAACATGATTTTGTGATTCAATTAGATAATCGAATGAAAAATGTGGGAAACACGTACAAATGAGGGAGGGAGGCGCTTGGCGGAATGTAGGCATTTTCTTGTGATAGTGTGGTGATGGTCGAATATATGGAGAACACTAGTTATAAAACCCATTTGTTTCTCAATCCACCTCTCCGGACTTCGCTCTTCTACAAATCCCGACATCATGATTTTCGGCTACTTCTTCATAGAAATCAACATCACATTTGGTTTAGTCTCTCTCTCGTGTGTTTATTTGCGAATTCCCCCTCTCTCTCGGGGTAAGCTTGACGACACTGTTCACCTCAGTGCCACATCGGAGTTTGTCAGGTGGGAGTCCAATCACGAGTCTAATACGTGTTAGCCTGACAGTCACAAGTCTGATACGCTATTGAGCTTATATTCAAAAGAATATTCAAAACCACCACATATTATTTTGAGTAAAGATCTCATATGCACTTGGTGACACTTAATTAACAGTTGAGATTGTTTACACTATAAAGTATGGGTTGATTACAATAAAAATCGACAACGTTAAAAACTTGTAGTATAATCAACTCATATTTTACAGCGTAAACAACCTCAACTATTGAGTGAGTGCATCACACATAGGGGTGGAGCAAATACCAAAAATACCGGTATACCGCACTTACCATACCGAAAAATACCAAATTTATCCAAAATTTCGGTATATCGTAATTTTGATATACCGAACAATTTTCGGTACGGTATCGGTATGAATTTTTGCATACCGAAATTTTCGATACAATATACGGTACGATACGGTATGACTGGTACAATACGGTATGCCACCCCTAATTCATACACTAGGTATACAAGACACTATTCATATATGTACCGCCAATAGAATCTTTGAAAAGGGGAAAAAATTTCCCATCAATCAAAGCACAAACGCGTGAGGGACATTACAGTCATTAGAGCAACAAATAAATAAATTCCGGGAAATTAAAGGGCAGTTACGTCAATATGATTAATTTTTTGACAGGGCAGTAACGTCAATATGAAATGCCCAAAAAATGAATTATTCCGTTGAATCGGGAACTCGTATTCATATATAACAGTGTAAACATATTTAACAGAGCCCAATGTCAACACTGAGAGGGAATGAAAAGAAAAAAAACTCTTCAAATAATAGTGCAAAATCTGTTGAATAATTAGAACGAAAACTGAAATTCTTTTATTTTCGCGGCCAAATTAGAACATGGCAGATTCAAATGGGACCTCGACTTCGTGGACTCAGGCCAATGCTTTGCTGAGGAAGAATCTGACTTTTCAGGCGAGTTTTCTACTTGGATATATATATTGGTATTTTTTACAAAATAGGCGTGTTATTGGTTCAGTTCGTTTCCTTTTACTTTTTCATTTCATGCTTTTGCAAATTATCTCACTGCTGTTATAATTGATTGCTTGGTAAACATTTATGTTATTTGATGTATGGGAATGTTGGAAATTTTTATTATAGAGAATAAAAATGTTGCTGCTTGTGTGCACATTGATTCTATATTGTTTTTGTGATTAGGAATTCTTTCTTAACATCAGGCAATTCTTTGAGGAAAAGTGTTGGGTTTTGTTCTAAAATATAAATACATTTTACTCTGAAAATCTAATGTTGTATAACATTTGATTGTCATTGGTGTCATATCAATCTGTCTTGTTATGAAATAAATATGACGATCATGATTATTTGTGTGTAATCTATTTGTCCATTCAAGAGGCTTCCATCTGGATGTTCTCTGGTCCTAAAGCTACACGGCTATGGAAGCTATAATACATCTTTATTCAAGTTTTGCAATTTTTTTATTTGGAAAATTCATTCTGAAACTGTGATCCTTTGTTTGATAGAATTTCTGGTGTTTGGTTTCCCTTTCTAAGTTTTCAGTTCGGTATAAGTAAATAAGCTTATATGATAGTTATAGGTGTCAATACTTCGAGAAATCTCCTTATTGAAGGTAGAATAAAGCATTTTGTTTTCAAACATCGCTCTTGTTTAATCTAAGGTCTAATTGGTTTCACTCTCATGTTTTATATTTGCAGAAACGAAACATCAAGACAAATATTCGATTAGTTGTGTCCCCATTTTTCCTCTGTTTGTTGCTTCTTCTCATCCAGATATTAGTGAACAATGAATTAGATAAGCCCTCAAGAAGGTGTGGCTGCACTTGTGTTGATACTGGGAATGGCCAATGTGAAAGGAGATGCGGGATCGAATACTCAACTTTGGATCAAGTGTTCAGTTGTCCCATCCCTCATCCCCAGGAATGGCCCCCGTTGTTACAAGTGCCAGCTCAGCAGTATCGTGCAGTCAGAACTGATTTTATATCGCATACAGACTTGCCTGCTGATTCATGCAAGAGAACTGGCTCCTGTCCCGCAACTATGCTTATTACAGGAAATAACCAAACATTTGGACAAAGTATACATGCCCCTTTAGTCAATTCTAGCATGAGTTATACACATCTATTTAACTTTTGTTAATGCTTTTCCTGTGACTTAATAGGTGTGGCCGGAAACATGCTTCCAAGATCATTAAATTTAGATACATCTGATATTCTATACAGCTTAGCAGACGATGTTTTGGTTAGTAGTATTTCTTTTACATTTTTAGGTAATAAATTTGGTTCTTTCTCAGTGATGAGGTTTCATAGCTTAACCTGCAAATAGTTTAGTAATTTTTTTGTTTCTTAATGACTTAAAGAGCTCTGGTTTTACAGGGTTCAGAAACAAAGACTCGGAATACCAATTTTCTAGATGGGGCTATTTCTTCAAATGTTCCTGTTGATTTTCTTCAACCTCAATGTGCATCAACCTCTCCATTTTCTGTACCTCTCCAATTAGGTTCTGCTACAATACAAAAAGGTATCTTTAATAATAAAAAATGAATTTACCTTAAGTTTTATATTTAATTTTGTGTATGTATGCATCCCTTTTTTGAAACTTGTTTTGTTTAAAACTCAGGTGTACGTTGCGTTCAAGGGCTGAATTTATGGCGCAATAGTTCTTCAGAAATTAACGATGAGCTATTCAAGGGCTATCGCAAAGGAAACTCAGAGAGGAAGATTAATGAGATTGTAGCAGGTTTGGGATCAAGATTACAAGATTATGAAATAAGTTACCTTTTTTTTTATGAGAAGTGCCTAATATTTGTTCTATTTGTTGTGCAGCATATGATTTTATGAATTCAAATGAGAATTTATTCAATGTTACAATATGGTATAACTCTACATACAAAAATGACACGGGAAATCAGCCTCTTGCTTTGACACGGGTGCCTCGTTCAATAAATTTGGTATCAATTATTACTCTCTCTTATGCATTCAAATTGCCCACTCTAGGCTTTGTTGACTAATGTGATAGTTCTGTTTGACTGATTTTTGAAGAAATATATTGGCATGTGCATTTTGGATTTAATAAGATCTCAGCTCAATCTACCCCGTCTTATTAATTAAAAGGTGTAGTTTGATATGTTTAATACTGTTGATCATGTTATCACAATATATTAGCTAAGAACTATGATGATTTCTCACATGTCTAGACCAATGTAGCTGCCTGAGTAGCATGTATTGTAAAATTATTATATTATATTATGAATCTATGTGAAATATGAATATCGTGTATAATTATTACTGTGTTATTCTCTATAATAATCTATTCAAGTCTGTCATCTACTTCACATTATAAGAAGCCTTCTATCATTTATTTCTTTTCTTTTTAAATTTTTACGTTTCATCTGAACTTTGAATATAACATTTCAGTTTGTTCCCATTGAAGACTTCTCATACTTTTAACTTCCATATTTCTCCATATTTAAGTCATTATCACCCGGTTTCTTTCAATGATTAATTTACATGTTTATCCTTATTATTTTAGGAATGATCGTTCTTCTGTATCTCTCTGTAGATTCTGAGGCTAATATTTTGCTTTTGTTTTTTCATTTATAAATGAGTTCCATGAAGAAATGAGTTTTTACTCGATCAAATTGCAATTTCTTTATCTTTGCTGATACATTATTTTTTTTGGTCTCACAATCACCCCATTTTAAAATTATATTGCTTGTCATTGACATCAATCAATATGCTGTTTAATTTTTAGTATACTGTTATTTTTAAAACTATATGTAAACATGCTAATTTATTTGATTCATGTACAGGCATCAAACGCCTATCTTCAACGCTTGCTTGGACAAACTACTAAAATACTTTTTGAGTTTGTGAAAGAAATGCCACAGCCTGGAAGGAAACTCAGTCTGGATTTTTCCTCCCTTCTTGGGCCACTTTTCTTTACGTTGGTTATTGTACAGCTTTTCCCTGTAAGTTCGATTATTATTATATTTTATCCTTCTCTTTTCTTGCCAACAAAAAATTTGTACAGTTTTCAATTCTTTGCATTAAGTTCTCATAGTATATAATGAAAGTAGGATTTTGGATAACAATATTATCCTATCTGAACATCCAATTGTTAAAGGTGTGACTATTTTGAAACTTTACATCAAATCTTTGAACTTGCTATTTGTTTATTTTAATTATATTTTTGGTTTGCCAATAGAAAAATATTGTCATTACGAATATTAACGATTAAGAAATTAGTATAGGAATAAGTGGAACTTATTTATCAGCGTGCTAGTCATGATCTCTTTTCTTTTAGGTTTCAAATTACTTTCCTCTTCCATAACTCGTTTGCTATTTACAAGTTCAAAGGCCACCCATTAACAATCTTCCCTCTGCATTTGACATGGATCTATGTACCATTTTGTTGTTTTTTCATCTTTTTTGTGTCTATTATTAGTCAAATAATGTGCAGCTTAGTTACTACAATACTTATTATTTTTCTTTTGCAGGTCATATTGACATCTTTGGTTTATGAAAAGCAACACAGACTAAGAATTATGATGAAAATGCATGGCCTTGGTGATGGACCTTACTGGATGATATCTTATGCATATTTTCTTACAATATCTACTATCTACATGATTTTCTTTGTGATATTTGGCTCAGTTATAGGTAATTTTCAATTAAGGAATTGTATGCAATTTTATTGTCTTCTCTTAAGTTCCAAAAGTTACTAAGTCATAGATATATTTGCTTTCCAGGATTAAAATTCTTCACACTGAATGATTACAGCATCCAGTTTGTGTTTTATTTTCTCTACATAAACTTGCAAGTCTCTTTGGCTTTCCTTGTTGCTGATTTGTTTTCAAACGTGAAGACTGCTACAGGTTTGAGCTCAGCATAGATATCTATATCGCATCCTTTTTTCAATATCAATTCATTGATTTATTCATATGTTTTTAATGATTTGTATTTGCTCTAACTTTCTGAAACCTACAATTTTCAGTTGTGGGGTACATGCTCGTGTTTGGAAGTGCGCTCTTGGGTGGCTTCCTTTTTCAGTTCTTTCTCGAAGACTCTTCGTTTCCAAGTAAGTAAAAACTTTTTAGCAAGAATAGTATTTGAGAATTTCTCAAGATCTTTCAGGGTCTAATTTGATCATCTTCATCTGATTGAAAATTTAGACATTACAGAAATTTAGATTTTTTTTAGTTTACACTGGGAAAATTCTAATTATCTTTCAATATTGCAGAGGCTGGGATAATTGCTATGGAGCTTTATCCAGGGTTTGTCCTTTATCGTGGGCTATATGAGTTTTCACAGTATGCCTTTCTTGGAAGTTATATGGGAACAGATGGAATGCGATGGAAAGATTTAAGTGATAGCCAAAATGGTATGAAAGATGCCTTTATCATCATTGCAGTGGAATGGTTAGTTGTTCTTGTTGTAGCGTTTTATGTAGATCAAGTTATGTCGTCCGGAAGGAGTCCTCTGTCATTCTTCCGGAGGCACCAAAAGAAACTCTCGGCATCCTTCCGGAAACTTCCTAGTTTGCAAAGGCAGGGATCTAAAGTTTTTGTACGAATGGAGAAACTCGACGTTGAAAAAGAGGTAAACCCTGAAGTAGCACTTATAGTAATATAAGGTTTTGGGTAATAAGTACATTTCCTTTAATCAGTCTCGGTTAGATTTTTGTTTATATTGATGCATTAACCATATATAAGATTTTTTACACGAAGATAGGTGTGATTAACGAATACGCTGTATAAGAGGTCTATTGTAAGATCTCCAGAACAGCATGATTTGATTTCAATCGGCATATGATCAATTTTAGGCAAAAACTTCTATGCATGTGCAGTTTTGACCAAAAAGTTTGATTCATCACAAGAAAAACTGAAATATATAATGAAAAGTATTAGTTCATATGAAGAAAAATATTAGTTTGTACAACGAAAATTAGTATATAGGTTGAATAGTATTAGTCCCTTTTCAATATACAAATATTTTTCATCATATTAGCTGATACTTTTCATCACATGAACTAATACTTTTCAATAGCTTTTTTGTTGGTTCGCAAAAAAAAAAAAAAAAAAAAAAAAAAAAAGAAAAAAAAGGAAAAAAAAAGAAGAAAAGAAAAGAAAAAGAAAAAGGTTTGGTTGATATTATTTTGTCAAAATTGCACCAGAGTTGCTCTTGATTTTATTCTCATTTTCTGTTTTCTGCTAGTTTGGTAGCTGCATTTCCTTATTGAAATCTCACTCTTCTACTTTGTTTTTTTACTATAGAGGGAGAAGGTTGAACATCTCCTTGTTGAATCAGACGCGAATCAGGCCATAATCTGCCATAATCTCAAAAAGATATATCCCGGGAGGGATGGAAACCCTGACAAATTTGCAGTAAGAGAGATATCACTTGCTTTGCCCCAGGGGGAATGTTTTGGCATGCTTGGTCCTAATGGTGCAGGAAAAACTTCCTTCATTAATATGGTCAGTTTAAAATCTTGGTTTCAGAAGATTCTTCATTTTGTTCATATCAATTAAGATGGTTTCTGTGTTATTTAATTATGTTCCAACAGATGATTGGGCTCATAAAGCCTACCTCTGGAAGTGCATATGTTCAAGGACTAAATATACAAACCGACATGAATAAAATATACACTAGCATGGGCGTGTGTCCCCAGCACGAGTAAGCATTTATTTGAGTGTTGGTTGTGATTTGGGACTCCTTTCACGTTAATCTTCCTTAATTTTTTAAATAACTTTTTGCAGTTTACTCTGGGAAACTTTAACAGGAAGAGAGCATCTACTTTTCTATGGAAGGCTTAAGAATCTTAAAGGTGCTTCCTTGATACAAGTAAGTTTGTTTACTTTCCAGGAGGCAACTTTATTGTATATTCTGCTTCCTTTCTATTGAACTCTCATTCATGTTTTCATCGACTACATCCAAATTTTCACCTGAACTTAATTACGAAATATTGATTGATACTTGATAGTTGATTGTGAGAATCTAAGTGAGAGCAACTATGTCTGAAAATAAAAATATAGTAGGGATCATTGTAAGAGGCCTGAGTCGTAAATCTATATATTTCTATATTTTGATACAGGCAGTGGAAGAATCGCTCAAGAGCGTGAACTTATTTCATGGTGGGGTGGCAGACAAACAAGCAGGGAAATATAGTGGTGGCATGAAGAGAAGACTTAGTGTTGCTATTTCACTTATTGGAGATCCCAAAGTATGATTAGATCATTAACTTCCCTTCAACTAGTTATGATTTTTCTGATTTTAATTTTGAGAATGTTTGGCAACTTATTGAACTGAAACTGGTTCTTGAAAGGTGGTGTATATGGACGAGCCAAGTACTGGGCTGGATCCTGCTTCGAGAAACATGTTGTGGAATGTAGTGAAACAGGCTAAACAAAACAGAGCTATAATTCTCACCAGTAATATTTTTGCTCTCCTCTGCAACAATAAACAACTGAATTATGCACTTTCTCAGTTATGCATCCTTTTGGCTTTTTCAGCACATTCAATGGAAGAGGCAGAACATTTGTGTGATCGTCTTGGAATTTTTGTGGACGGCAGCTTACAGTGTGTTGGAAATCCTAAAGAGGTATTTACATTTTGAGTAGGTCATATTATTATTTTTCAGTGAAACAACTAATATTTTTAAAAATACACACCAAATGCAAAGTGTAACTGATATGCATCATGTGTGTATTCTTAAACAATAATAGCTGTTTCATTAAAATGCACTAGTTTGATAGTATTAGTTGTCTTATTAAAAAAACATTAGATGTTTTACTACAAAGTGATAGTTGTGAACCAATTATACAATAAGACCAACTCGCCGATAGAATTGCCTGCTGGCTTACATGTTTGTTTATTTTACGTTCCAACTACAGCTGAAAGCTAGATATGGAGGATCGTATGTATTCACGATGACGACTTCCCCCGATCACGAGGAGGAAGTAGAGAGATTGGTAAGAAACCTGTCTCCAAATGCCGCTAAGATATACCAAATTTCAGGGACACAGAAGTTTGAGTTACCGAAGAAGGAGACGAGAATAGCAGATGTGTTTGAAGCAGTTGAGAGTGCAAAGAGTAGATTCACAGTTCAAGCATGGGGTCTAGCGGATACAACGTTAGAAGATGTTTTTATTAAGGTTGCAAGAGGGGCTCAATCACTCACCGCCACTCTCTCGTAAGTTATGTTAATTTTGCAGATATACGGTTACGGTTATGTATCTATACTTTACACATTCTTCTGCTCATGTACATAGTATGGAAGCAACATGAAATAAACTTCTTGTGAGTATTGAATTTGTTCATGTAAATGTTGTGAAATAAGAGAAGCTCTAGATTTGGCTATCTTTTATACATTTTAAATTTTTAATGGCAGCAGTTTGGTTTTGCAGTGTAATGACAATAAAAATTCACTTGCTTGATTGAGCATAATAAGGCCACAAATTGGTATCAATTGCACAAGCTTGATAAAATTATGATCCCTAAATTGCCCACTCTTCAAAGCTACATTTCATGTTGGATTCACATGTTAACTGAGGAATGGAGAGCAACTTGCCAAGTTATACTTTATGAGCCTGTTTGTTTGGATATAAGGATAATAAATCTCTAGAGGTATATTTTACATCACATGTGAGATAACGAGGGGAATTATAGATACTACCTCCCAAGTGGTATGTATAATCAATTGAAATTGGATAATAAAAGTGTGGGTTCATCAATTTTACTGCGGCTTTGGTAAGTAAAATCAATCTCAACAAACAACGAAATTAGGGGGAAAAATCAATATCCCTCATTTTCAAGCCAAACAAATGGGTTCTATAGAAATAATATTTATAGATAATTGACTCCAAAGAAGTGGAAGAATAGCCAATAACCAATCGCCATGTGGTCTAATTAAAGCAGAAAGGCGAAAACAAATGAGCTGAACGAAACGTATATTGAAACGACTTTTACTACTTAAAACAAAAACATAAGATTTCTTCTTGCATTTGAACAGTGCATGTGCATGTTGTCTTCTTCCCTTTTCATCTGGAACCTTTACAACCTCTTCAGTGAAGAGTACAATAAAAAACTTCACCATCATAGAGACATCATATTCTTTGGTCAATACATTTTTATCGAAATTGTTACGGTTTATTTTGAATATTTCCATGTTATGAAGTAATTGAATATGAGCCAAGGGTGGTTTGGTAATATTGCATACGAGACAGCTTAATCCTGCCACTTAGTACTTATATAGAGCAGTCAAAGCGGATTGAGTCCATTAAGCCGGTCCGTCCCATCATACAAAAATTGAAGGTTGGACCAAGTGTTTCTTGACCTATTTTAAAGCGAGCCTAATTGGCCTGATCAATTTGGCCATGAGTTTTGATGGGTTGAGGGCGGACTTTGAAAATATGCACTCCCATAACTATTGAAAATACATACTGGCCCCAAAACAGTATTAGTGTAAAGCCCACAATTGAAAATAAAATTAATAGTGACTCTAAAATTTTGGATAGGTTCATATTGTTGTAAATTTAAAAGATTTATTCCAAATCTAGAAGATTTGATGTGGACATTACTTATGGATCAAGAAATCCAACGGGCTTTATATCTTAGACTGGGGTTTTATTCTTATAAATAGATCATTGTATTCATTATTGTAATCACTCTCATACACAAGATCATTAGTGAAACTCCTGTCTTGGATCGCCCCCAGACGTAGTCGTTCCCGACGAATTGGGTCAACAAACGCTGTCTCTTTAATTTACGCACTTATTTACAACACATTATCAGCACGAGTCTCTAACCGAGATCATACGGTACGCCCTTAATTTATTTTCATAAGAATTTCCATGTTTTCATGTGTACCTATGCTATGAATTTATTTGATTCATGATTGATTGTTGGATTTAACTATTGTGTATTGAATTGACGAGCAACGGCCGACGTCCCGAAGGCGTACGACCGCTGCCGTCCGCCGCACGCGAGCAGCGCACGTCGCGCGCCCGTCGCCACACGAGAGCAGCACCCGTCGTGCGCCCAGTGCCGCACGGCGCACGACCGTCGCGCGCCCAGCGCCGCGCGCACCCGCGCGCACGCTCGCGCCGCCCTCCGAGCACGCCCCCGCCCGTCTCGCCCCAGCGCCGCGCGCACGTCGCGCCCGTCGCTGCGCACACTCGCAACGGGCGCCCGCGCGCGCCCATACGCGACCGCCCTACGTGCGACGCTTCCCGTCCGCCGTGCGCGACCCACGCGGTGTTTTTCCCCGGATTCTTGTGATCTCTTAACCATATTTCGTTTGCGTTCTTGATATCACAAAACCCGTGTTTAATTTATTTTAATCCTGAAAATATTTCGTTAAATTGCGTTAATATACATGAAATAATTATTCTTATGATTATTTCCTCTGTCTATTAAATCGTATATTTTCTAGAAATTATTTTCATGTGATTATCTTCCTTAATTGTTTATGCATGTTTATGTGATTTAATTATCCTACGTGCATTACTTTTCCGCACATGGTTTATTTCTTTATAGTCCGCATATTATGCCCGGGTAGGTGGCGCCCGGTATTTATCGGACCGTAAATTTATGTTTTGGGTAGACGGTGCCCAATACTTGTATCTATGTGCTCTAGAATAATTAAATAAATCTTTATTTCTCCGTTGTCAATAAATTGGTCACAACTCTTACCATGTCACTTTAAAATCGTAGTGAAAATATATGATATTACCATGAAAGAATTCGATGAGCTTGCTCTCGATGGTAATAACTACCTGACATGGGCGCTAGATGTCGAGTTCCATCCAGCCTTAAATGAGTTGAGCGAAACAATTCTCGAAGGTTCGAAATCCACTAACGCCCAAAGCGTTGATTTTTCTCATGAACCACCTGAGTGAGGAATTCATCATTCAAATCCTCATTCAGGGACCCCAGAATGTTGTGGTACTCCCTGTAGGATCATTTCCAACAACAAAATGATATACTCCTCCCTCCGGTACAATACGATTGGTTGAGACTCAGTTTCCAAGACCTTAAGTCTATAACGGAGTACAACTCTGCTTTGCACCGTATTGTAACCCAATTGATGCAGAACAATCTTTCAACATTCCACGCTAGCGACCTTATACTCCAGCAGCAGTATAGGGACAATTATATTATTGGTTGCAAACGTGGAAGGGGGAGAGAGTAAGATGACCTGGGTTAAAGGCCGAGGTCGTAGTACATCCGATGGTCACAGAACCTCGAATTTTGCTCTTCATCTAGCAAGGTTAAGCAGTCCTGCTACAGATGCGGATGCAGAGACCATTGGTCTCGCACGTGTCGCACTCCCAAGAATTTGGTTGAGGCTTATCAAAAGCAGCAGAAGGACGGCAAGGGGAAGGCCCCTAGAGTCGAATCTCACCACGCCAGACTGCCTGAAGCAGACTTTGACCAAGACAACGTCGATCCTCTGGGTATCAAGCTCAAGGACCTTGGAGATGATGAGTGTTTTTTGTATTTGATTGTTTTAGTACTTTATATTTGGATCCTTTCTTTCGGATATTTTATTTTATGGATAATATTATATTTTAGCTTCGATATGTTTGCCTTAACGCTGTCCATTAAATTTACTTGGATATTGCTTTTCATGGCTAGTAAACATATCAGCTGTTAGGTTTGGGCTATTTCCTCTAGCATGATGGATTGAGATTGTGTTTTATGTTTGGTAGATAACGCCACCACTCATGCAATCTTAAGAGATAAGAAGTTCTTTCATAACTTGTTAAATCGTAAGAGGAGTATAACTACAATAGCAATGATAGTAGGTTGATAATGGGGTCCAGAAGAGCTTCCATTGTCCTCCCCCTGGGTACCGAACTCATAATGAATAATGCCTTATTGTTTCCACAGTTTAAGTGTACCCTGCTCAGTTTTAGAGATATTAGGACTAATGAATATCACATTGAAACTGAAACTGAGAACAATAACGAATACCTTTTGATGACTATTACTCGAGGTACCCGTAAATAAGTTATAGAAAAACTTCCTTACTTCTCCCCCGGATTGTACTATTCCTACATCCGGCCGTCAAAATCTCCATCTAGTCATGAGTATGAAATTTCATGACCCGAACTTCTTTATATTAAGGCATCAGCGGTTAACTCATCCAGGACAATATATGATACGTATGATTCTACCTAATTCAATTAGTCATAATAATTCGAATAATAGAATCCTTCCTGTTGATGAACTTATTTGTGATGCATGTCTTAAGGGTAAGTTAATAGTGCGTCCGTTGCGCACTAAGGTTAGACTAGAGTCTCCGGTTTTCCTTGAAGCGAATTCAAGGAGATATTTATGGACCGATTCACCCAGCATCAGGACCATTTCATTATTTCATGGTCCTTATTGTTGCCTCCACTAGGTGGACATATTCTTATTAGTTGTCTACCCGCAATCAAGCTCTTGCAGAGCTCATTGCGAAAACTATCGAGCTTAGAGCTCAATTCCCGGATTATCCAATCAAGTCGATTCACATGGATACTACAGCTGAGTTCAGCTCGAAGGCCTTTACAGATTACTGTATGGCCCTGGGAATTATAGTGGAGCATTCGGTCCCCTACGTCCATACCCAAAATGGTCTTGCTGAGGCGCTAATAAAACGTATCAAATTTATCACGAGACCATTGCTTATGAACTCCAAACTACCCACCTCATGCTGGGGGTATGCAGTCCTACATGCATCGCACTTAATCCAAATCCGTCCAACTGCATATAATGATAATTCCCCCCTACAGTTAGTGCGTGGGAAAGAACCTAGCATTTCCCATCTGCGTATTTTTTGATGTGCGGTATACGTTCCAATAACGATACCAAAGCGGACCTCTATGGGCCCACAAAGGAAACTCGGTATTTACGTCGGATATGATTCTCCATCCATCGTGAAACACCTCGAGCCTTTGTCTGGGGATCAATTAACGGTCCGGTTCACTGATTGCACATTCGATGAAGATTACTTTCCGGCATTAGGGGAAGATCCGAATTCAAAATTGAATGGATGTCGGGAGCTTACGTGGAACGTAAGTAATCTTAAGTATCTAGATCCGCGCACTAATCAATCTGAACTAGAAGTTCAGAAGATCATTAACTTGCAAAATTTAGCACATAATCTGCCAGACGCGTTCACTGACCATAGAGGTGTAACTAAATCGCATATACCTGCAGTAAATGCTCCCCAAAGGGTTGAGGTCCCAAGTAAAACGAGTACTCATGCCCCCACACACCAAAAGCGTAAGGGACCCTTAAGAGATAGTTACACACCTAAACGAAAGGCTAGCAAAACTGGTCAGTTGAATGTAAAATCTCTAGAAGAGATTCGTCTTGATAACCCCAAGTCTTAGGAGACGAGAGTCCTAGTGATGAAGCACGTGCACAAAATATTCCTTGCACCAGGACCGTGGAACGACCAGACCCAGATACAATGGGATATGAGGAAGGTCTAGTTGACGTAAACGTCAAAGTCTCTGTGAATTTCACAGATACGAGAGAAACATGTAATATAAATATTACTGTCGTCGACGACACATTTGCAGCGACATTTGCTCTTTCCATTAACGATCCGGATCCAGAACCCAAAATTATCGTTAAGTGTCGGAAGCGCTCCGATTGGGTAAAATAAAAAGAGGCAATTGAAGCAGAGCTCACATCGCTTAACAAAAGACAAGTATTTGACTCTTTCGTTCGTACACCCACACGCGCTATCCCTGTAGGATATAAATGAGTTTTTGTACGAATACGAAATGAGAACAATACTATGGAGAGGTATAAAGCGAGGCTTGTAGCTCAAGAATTTTTCGCAGAGACCCGGGATTGATTTCGATCAAACCTATTCTCCCATCATGAACTCAATATCATGGACTCAATAACGTTCCACTACTTGATATCTTTGGCAGTTAAAATGAATCTCCAAATGAGATTAATGGACGTAGTAACCACGTACTTATACGGGTCACTAGATGCCGACATTTACATAAAAATCCCCGATGGATTTGACATTCCTCAAATGAGGGATGGTGAAAACCGCAATATGTATAGCATACAACTGCAAAAGTCATTGTACGGCCTGAAGCAATCGGGCCTCCGACTTAGTGAATTCCTTCAGAAGATAGCAATCGTGATACACATTCGATAAAGCTTTCCCATGCGTATTCACGAAGAAATCGCAAGATGGTTTTTGCATCATATCCGTCTATGTTGATGGCCTAAACATAATCGGAACATGCAAAGAGATTGAAGAAGTCAGTTCAATCTTGAAAGCTGAATTCGAAATAAAGTCCTTGAGTAAAACCAAGTACTGCCTCGGCTTGCAGATCGAGCACCCCCCAGAAGGAATCCTTATTCATCAGTCGACCTACGTAAAGAAGGTATTTGAGAGATTTCACATGGATAAATCTCATCCACTTAGCACCCCTATGGTTGTTCGATCCCTCGAAGTGGATAAGGACCCATTTAGACCAAGAGAAGATTCAGAAGAAATTCTGGGACCAGAAGTTCCTTATCTTAACGCTGTTGGAGCTTTGCTCTATCTCGCAAATTGCACTCGGCCAGACATTACATTTGCTGTCAATTTGCTTGCGAGATATAGCGCTTCTCCTACAAGGAGACATTGGAATGATGTTAAACATGTTCTATGATACCTCCAAGGGTCTCAAGATCTTGGACTGTTTTATCGTAAGAACCAAGACAAAACCTTAGTAGGTTGTGCGGATGTTGGCTATTTGTCTGATCCCCACAACGTCATATCCCAGACTGGTGATGTTTTTCTCTGTGGTGGTACCGCGATCTCATGGAGATCGGTTAAACAATCCATGGTTACCACGTCTTCAAACCACTCAGAGATAATAACTTTATTTGAAGTCGCACAAGAATGTGTTTGGTTAAGGTCCTTGGTAAAATACATTGGTGACTCGTGTGGTATCGCTAAAGGCGATACACCTCCCACCGTTATATTTGAAGACAACGCTGCTTGCATCTCACAAATGAGTAATTGGTACGTCAAGGGAAACCTGACGGAACTTATCTCACCTAAGTTTTTCTACCTATACGAACTCCAGAAGAGTGACGTGATTACCATTCAAAGGTGTAATCTAGTAACAATCTAGCAGATCTATTTACTAAATCCTTACCTACGTCTACTTTTGAAAAGTACGTTCGTGGTATTGGGATGCAAAGACTTAAAGTGTTGTTGTCTTCAGGGGGAGCGGTAACCCCAAAATAAATCTAGAAGATTTAAATCTAGAAGATCAATAACATTCCTCCCTAACTTATTATTTGACCGATACCTAGCACGTGGAGTTTTTATGACAAGACATTTATGTTATGTCGTAATGTCTAAGGGGGAGTGTTGTAAATCTAGAAGATTTATTCCAAATCTAGAAGATTTGATGTGGACATTACTTATGGACCAAGAAACCCAACAGGCTTTATATCTTAGACTAGAATTTTATTCTTATAAATAGATCATTGTATTCATTATTGTAATCACTCTCATACACAAGATTATTAGTGAAACTCCTGGTTTGGATTGCCCCTTGACGTAGTCATTCCTGACGAACTGGGTCAACAAACGTTGTCTCTTTAATTTAAGCACTTATTTACAACAAATATTATTGCATGTTTTAAAACTTGTGTGACATAGTCTCAAGGTGAGACTATTCATTATTTAGCACAAATTAATTATGTTGATTATAGAAAAATTACCATAAATGTCAAACATTTGTATAACATTTAAGGTGGGACGATTCACAAATTAGCACAATAAAATGACAATTATTAACCATCAAACATTTTTTATGTAAATATCTTACAAATCAAATTTTATAGTGAGTCAATTTTTATTTTGTGGTTTAAATATCAATCAAAACATATTTTATGTTGAGTCAAACAAATATACCATACACAAGACCCATTCACGACAAAAGTAATTTTCAAGTTGTAATAAAAGTACTTTAAACAGTAACCCTTTTTTGTTCCAGCAAAATCATCATCTTTTTCCCTGTTACCCACATATTCTAAAAGACCAAAAGTTTTTTGACAAATTAATTTCTCGAACACTATAAATAGCATAGACATTGAAGCACAAATTTTTGTTGAATCGTTGAGCAAGTGAAAATTTTGTTGCAAATGAGAGATATTTATAAGTGAGTTGTCAGCTCATCTCTTATATAATTATTCAGTGGAAATATATTTTAAAGACGACAAAAACTTGTATGAGACCGTCTCATGGTATGAGACAACACAAATTAACACCCACCCCTAACAAAGTTTTAATGAGTCAATGCCCTAATTATACTCATTCTTATTATTTCACGTCGGTTGTTAGGCTAATAGATTTTAGCTACTTTGAAAAGCCAACGATCAACTCTCAGTTACTGTGAAAAGCCAAGCAAGTTGTATTTACACTTTTTTCAGTTTTGAGTTTGTTAAAGGGTTATCAAATAGAAAAGTCTAGAAAGATCAAGGATATTCACCTCATGTATATAAACATGTAACTCACACTGAATTCATTAGTTATGAAATTACACTTTATTTTCTCAGTTTTAAACATGGTATCTTAGAAGCCTCCGCTTGTTTGGCCTTCTTCACGATTTCCATCAATCTTCATAACTCTTTCTTTTAATCTTCAAATATTCTTCAACCTTCCATCATATCTTCTTACGGTTATCTTCAACCTTCCTTCATATCTTCTTACGGTTATTCTTCTCAAATGAATCAATCTCTCAGTAACTCTCTTTCCATTGACAAACCATCCTCAGTTTCTCACTCTAACGATTCGACTGGATCGATCAAATTACAACTACTGGAGATCACAGGTGTTAGCAATTGTTCGTGCTCACAGTTTTGAGCAGATATTAATTGGAACCAAAGACACAGTACCTCCTCCCATGTTTACCGATGCTCTCTCTGATTCCGATGTCGTTAATCCAGACTTTCTCTAGCAGCAAAAGGATCAGTTTCTTCTCGGATGGATGTTTAGCTCTGTTTTTTAGTGCATGCTTGGACACGTGAGCAGATGCTTGCACGCATCTGAAGTTTGGCGAGTGCTTGAGGATCTATTTTTTTCACAGACTAAAGCTCGTCTTATGCATCTTCACTTTCAACTCCAAACAATGAACAAGGATAATCTCTCTATTGATGATTTTGTCCTACAGATTTGATCTATTGTGGATGATACTCGTGCTGCTGGTCACGAATTAACTGATGATGATGTGATTATGTATCTCCTTAGTGGTTTGGGTCCGGAATATGATGTGGTGGTGGTCGATTTAACCACTCGCTCGGAGAGCCTATCACTTACTGAAGTCCAGGCAATTCTACAAACACATGAGATGCGTTTACTACATGCCTCCTCTATTATTCGTGTTGTTCCTGGTTCTAATTCCTTTCCCTTTCTGTCTACTCCTTCAGTGAATGTGACGATGAAAGATGGCTCTACGAAAGGGAAGCCTAAGAGTAAAGGAAAATACTATGGAAAATCAAAAGTCATTTGTCAACTTTGTGGCAAACATAACCATGTTGCAGCTAAATGCTATAAACGTTTTGATTCATCCTTTCATGGTCTGGAAAACACAGGAACTTCAACTTCTGCTTCACCACAGTTTTAGGCTCATACTCTTCACTCCACCTCTAGGATACTCAGCTCATCTCCATCTTCTACTTATGGTTACTCTGCTTATCCTGGTATCGTTTCTAATGAAATTCCTTCTTCCTCTCAGCCTACTTCAGGTGAATGGTTTGTTGACAGTGGCGCTACTCACCATGTCACTTCGGCATTAGGCAACTTGCAGATTCAAACTCCTTTCCAAGGTAATGACTCGGTTATCGTTGGAAATGACTCTTCTTTACCAATTAAGCATGTTGGTAGTATTAATATGCCTAGCCTATTGCCTGATGCTTCTGTCTCTTTGCACCAAATGTTACATGTACAGGATATTACTTAAAATCTGATTAGTATCTCACAATTTCTTCAAGACAATAATGCTCTAATTGAGTTTCATTCTAATTGTTGCCTTGTTAAGGATCTGAAAACTCAAACGATACTGTTGAAAGACACTCTTAAGGATGGTTTGTACTAGTTGGACTTGACTCATTTGAAGTCTTCTGGAATCTCAGCCTATTCTCCTTCTTCAAGGATTGCTGGTGTTAATGTTTGTAATAAGTTTGTGAATTCTGCTTCAGTAAATAATGATGTTGCCTTGAATAATCAGGTCTTATGGCATAATAGGGCTGGTCACTCTTGTTTTCGTACTCTTAAGTCTGTCTTCAAACAATTGAGATTACCATCTGTTACTTCTTCACAGTTTTTCTATGATGCTTATAAGCAAGGGAAACTTCATCAAATGTCATTTCCTTCTGTTATGCATAAAACTACTTCTGCATTTGACATTATTCACATGGATTTGTGGGGGCCGGCTTCCACAATTTCTCCGGGTGGGTACAAATATTATATTGCATTGGTTGATGATTTCACAAGATTTACATGGATATTTCCTTTGCATGTGAAATCTGAGGCATCAACTATACTTGTTCAATTTTTAAAGATGGTGGAGCGACAATTTGGTCAAAAGGTTAAGGCATTTCATTGTGATATGGGTGGGGAGTTTATCACACTAGCTAACAAAATGGACTTGTTGAGCATAAACATCAACATATTTCTGAGATGGGACTTTGTCTACTTGCCCAGGCAGCTTTGCCAATGTGTTTTTGGTGGGATGCTTTCTCAACAACTGTATTTACCATCAACCTTCTTTCCACTCCGGTTCTTAACGATTCTTCTCCATTTCAACCCCTTTATAAAAAAACCTCCTGACCTTGGTTTCCTTCGAGTTTTTGGGTGCTCTTGCTTTCCTTACCTTCGTCCCTACAATACCACCAAACTTCAATTTCGCTCTTCCAAGTGCTTGTTTCTGGGGTACAGTCCTTTTCACAAAGGGTACAAGTGTTATCATCCTTCGGGGCGGGTTTATATATCTTGAACAGTTCAATTTAATGAATTTGAGTTTCCATACTCCTTGTTGTTTTCCCCGAAAGCTACCCCTTCATATTGTTCTACTCAAGTTCAATCATCTTTGCCTGTTCTCCCTTTTTCTTCCCCCCATTATCAAACCGCTCCTCCCCCACCTTTACACTCTAACCCCTTATCTCAAGCCTCCCCTCCTGTTCTTATTTCTCATTCACAGCCCCTCTCATTCTCATAACTCGACATCAAATCCCTCTCCTGTATTAGAGGCTAATTCTGCCCCTGCTCCCTCACCCAACCTTTCCACTGTTTCATTACCTATTCCTCCCCTGCACATCCTATGGTAACCTGTTCTAAATATGCAGTTTTAAACTGAGGATATTTCATACAGTTGTTGCAGCGGAGGTTGAACCTAATACTGTTTCTGAGGCATTAACTTCCCCTCGATGGAAACAAGCTATGCAGGAAGAATATGATGCCCTCATTCACAATGGTACTTGGCAGCTTGTTTCGCTAACTTCTGATATGCATCCGATCACAACAAAATGGATTTTTTGGGTTAAATACAATAAGGATGGGTCTGTTGATCGATATAAAGCTCGACTTGTGGCTCGAGGCTTTCAACAATTAGCTGGAGTAGATTATTTTCATACTTACAGCCCGGTTATTAAGCCCATCACTATTCGGATTGTGTTGAGCCTTGCTATTAATCGAGGGTGGCGCATTCAGCAAATTGATAGTAATAATGCATTCCTTAATGGGGAGTTAAAGGAGCAGGTTTATCTTGAACAACCCCAAGGTTTTGAGGATATCTCTAGGCCGAATCATGTGTGCCACTTAAAAAAATCTCTCTATGGGTTGAAGCAAGCCCTTAAGGCTTGGTTTGACAAACTCAAAGGATTCCTACAACAGTATGAGTTTGTTCATTCTGTGGCTGATAATTGTCTTTTTCATATGAACTATGGGTGTCGAATGCTTCTTCTTTTGGTGTATGTTGATGACATTCTTATTACAGGTGATGATTCTCTGCAAGTGCATGCTCTCATTCATGATCTCAATACTCATTTTTCCTTGAAGCACCTTGGGGAAATTAACTATTTATTGGGACTAGAGGCACATGTTACTCCTTCTGGCATTACCCTCACTCAATCCAAATATATTAGAGATCTCGTCTCTCGCACACCAATCTTCTTTCGACAAATCCATGTCCTACCCCGTCATGTCCGAGCCAAAAGCTTTCTCTTCATGATAGCTCTTCTTTTGACCAACCATCTCTCTACCATAGTGTGGTTGGAGCTCTTCAATACCTCACTCTCACTCGTCCCGATATCTCTTTTAGTGTAAATAAACTTAGTCAATTCCTTCATTCTCCCTCCCACAATCATTGGAAAGCTTGCAAGCGTGTTCTGAGATATCTTAAGGGTACGTCTAATGTAGGCCTTTCTTTTACTTCTGTTGCTTCTTTTCAGAGCGATATTCCACCTCCACACCAGTGGATTTTGTATCAAACTTGGTGGAAATCTTTTACCCTGGACCTCAAAGAAACAAGTGTGGTTGCTCGGAGTACTATGGAGGTGGAATATCGCTCTCTTGCTCTTGCCACTTCGGATATTCTTTGGATTCACACTTTTTTTCAAGAACTCAGTCTTCCGCTGTCATCTCCTTCCCTGCTTTGGTCTGATAATTCTGGGGTAATCACTCTTGCCTTCAGTCCTTCTTTTTATTCTCGGACAAAGCACATTAAGATAGATGTTCATTTTATACGAGAAAAGATTCAACGTCAGCAACTCGATGTTCGATAAATTCCTTCCGATGATCAGATTGCGGATATCTTAACAAAACCTCTTGCTCCAACTCGATTTCAGCATCTGTGTTTACATCTTGGGCTTGCTCAAATATCTAGCTTGAATTCAATAGGAGCATGTTAGGCTAATAGATTTTAGATACTGTGAAAAGCCAACGATCAACTCTTAGTTACTGTGAAAAGCCAAGCAAGTTGTATTTACACTTTTTCAGTTTTGAGTTTGTTAGATGGTTATCAAATAGAAAAGTCTAGAAAGATCAGGGCTATTCAGCTCATGTATATAAACATGTAACTCACACTGAATTCATTAGTTATGAAATTACACTTTATTTTCTCAGTTTTAAATAATGGTCTCATACACTACAAGAAAATAAAGAATTACCTACAGAATTATAATTGCCTACAAAAATTTTCCAACAAAAAAGTTCGTAGCTACGAAATTTTCTAATTACAAAAACATCTACATTTCTAAATCTATAAATAATTTACCTACGGAATTAATTTGCCTACGAAATGAAATCCCTAGGTATAGTTACCTACAAGCCATTTGCCTACAAAAATTTACCTACACCACAACTTGCCTACGAAATTTCCGTAGAAAAATTATTTTGTAGGTGGGGAAGGAAAATGCCTATATAATTAGAAAATTTTGTAGGCAATCCCCACTACGAATTTTTGTTTTTGGAAATGCCGTAGTCATATTAATAATTTTCATAGGCAATTTTATGTTTTCTTATAGTGATACAAAACCTACTCTTTAAAGACTAATGATGTGTCTTAATTTTATTACAATAGTTGTTCACTAATGCTCCCAAACCTTTGCCATAATCAAACACCTATTAGGCAACGTGGCATGTTCATAATTTTTGAAACATTAATTATTATTAGTAAAGTTCATAATTTGATCAATATATCTAGTGGTGAGTGAATGCAGTACAATCCTCAAGCCTTAAATGCTAATTAAAATATGGAAAATTTCAAACCCCAATTTCATACAATTGTATCCTGATTTTTATTTAAGAAAGATGGACCCCACCCAATTCCCACTCTCTCCTAAAATATCAACCCCTCATCTCATCACTCTCTCTCATCCTTTCTCCCCCAACCACACCACACTTAACCCCCCTTCTCTCTCCCTCCCTCTCTCTATTAACTAAAAAATACCATATACCCACCTCTAAATATTCCGACGACCATATCCAGATGCCATTTCCATGGAATTCGATGGAAGACGAAGCGACAGCGGCGTGAAGTTATCCCCTCCAAGCGCTATCACGGTGGCAGTAGCGCTATCACGACGGTGACGCTATCAACATATCTATATGGATTTATCCTCTCCAAGCGCCGCCTCTGTACAGATCTTAGTGTCGCTGGATCGCGCTTTCCGATCGAGAATAGGCGGCCGACCAGATAATATTGCTTGAATATAATTAGACATGGTCTTGATTAAAATCGGTGGTGACGCTGTCACAGTAGGGGGTAGATCGAGGGTTTTGAAGGCGGCGTTGCGCCGCCGCAAGCAATTCCATGGCCGCATCGACTGATTCAAGTGCCACCGCTGTGCCCTTGTCTTTTCTTGGTCCGATCGGTGGTGGAATTTAAGGCCACCGCTCATTGTAATAATGGAAAAGGTTATTTATTGTTGATGGATTTTGTGATTTTTTAGATATTTGGAATCTTGTTTGCAAGATTAAAGTTTCTCATTTGTTCTGTATTTATTTTGTGATTTATAAATTTGGTGACATTTGTTCAAGAATTTTTTGATGGACTTTGTGATTTATAAATGTGGCTCGTGTACATGTGTGTGTTCAGTGGCTCTATTAATGGAGTTTGAAGTTTGTTTGTGAGGTTTTGTTGATAATTTTCCTTTCAAACTGATTCAATTGCTTCATTTGTTGTTGATTTCAGGTATAACATATCAAAGGAATTGAAAGTTTATGGATAAAAGCATGAAAATGCCTTCTGTTCACAATTTAGCGGCATTTATTCATAATTTTAGAGCGTTTGTTCATTAATTTTTGTGTGTTTGTGCACATTTTTTTAATAGTCTGTTCATAAAATTTTTGGATGTTTATGCTTAATTTTTTGCTTGTTGTTCATAAATTTGGACTAGATAATCCTTAGAGATTTAATATTTTCATTTTTTTTATGTAATTTCAAAATTATTAACGAAGAAGGTACTTTTGAACATTATATTCGCGGTGAGTATATAATATTATACCCACCGTGGGCATATGATCATTTCTGTCAAAATATATTATGCAAGTGTTCAAAATAAAATTATGTTTATATTCAAAACTAATAAAGATTAAAAAATAATAAATAATTATGGTAAAAAAATACCTTGGAAAATGTGCAAAAAAGTATTATGAATGGATTTTTTGATTGCGCTGATGCGGGAGAAATTTTCAAATTTTTGGAGGAATAATTTGATAAAAAAAAAAATTCTTGGAAAAACAACCATGCAAAAAAAAAAAAAAAGGTGAAATAGACTCTATAACACATCTGTCTAACCATAACAGGTTAGTGTACTTTTATAATTTTTAATAGTAGACTCTTTTGTATGAATTTGAGTTTTTGAATAGAAAGTGAGGACCACAAATTGTAGTAATATGTTCCATGGAATTTTTTATACCCTATTTTGCATTTAAGGCTTTGAAATTGTAACATATATTTAAATGCCCCAAATTTATAAGTGTTCCCATTTCTTTTGAATATTTACATGGAAATTTAATACACACGAGTAACAGATTTTACAAACTAAATTTAAGCATTTACTCTAGTCAGAAAAAATCAAGAGATATTGATAATTACCCATTAAAGATTGAATTGTCATAATTTAACACAAATAGGTAAAGTAATTAATCCAATTTTGTCTAATCAAATTAATATTAGCCTCTGAATTAATACAGTTTTTGCATATAATTATGTACAATTTAAAAATACACACAAGTCAACTATATAATTAATATAGGTCCTATATATATGATTTAAAATTATATTCTAGACAGAATCAATGCCAAAAAATTAGTTTTATTTTAGAAACATAATTAATTGGTCAATAGTAACATAATAAGAAATTCATTGACATTTCTTCATATTATCTATAGAACCCAGCAGTTTCGATCAATTAACAAATCTTCATATTAGGATTATAAGTTGACTTTATACTAATCATGTATTCATGGGATTGAATTCCACAAATATGCATATAGGATTAATATTAATATGCTGTCATGAACTCATATATATATGGCGGATTAATTGGTAAAATAATATGACTTATAAACGTTTAGTAAGATTATAACTTTTAAAGATTTGTTTGTTGTTTAGTTGGGAATTAATGACTATTTAAAGGGTTTAGGTAAAACATCAAGAAATGAGGAGATAATGAACTCCATTAATGCTCTTGAGGCAACGATTGAAGAAGATGAAGGTATTAAATGCAATGAAGAACCAAGAATTGTCTGGGATTTTTACTCCCTGGACTTGAATGCTTGTATAATTTTTTTGTATTGATGAATAATTGTTCTTTTTTTGTACAAGGGGGAAACTATTTATAGGTTTTACAAGTGGGGGTATTTTGGTCATTTCCGACCTCTACGGGGGACAAACGCATTAAATGCCTGTAATTTCTGATTACGTGAGGCGCCTGTACGCCCTTGTGCTCAGAGATCCGACCACTCATGCGTCGCCACGTGTCCTTAAAGGACGATTCTCTGGATTATTTCCTTATTTGGAAGAAATATTCTCTCCGTTGTGGCGTACGGAGGCGGCTCTTTACTCTCTTTGGGCCGATTCTGTCGGATTCTATCACGTGCTCGAGGGATCTTTGATTCGGGAGGAATTCGTAACGAGGTCGGAGGTCGGCGAGATGTCGGCTGTGTCGGCCGATCGTCAGATCGGAGGTCGGTTGGAGGTGATGCTGGCCTTCGTTCTCGCGGGGGAGCTTTAGCCCAGGTTGGGGTCGTTCTGGGCCGGGTCTCCGGTTGAACGACGAGGTCGGAGGCTGAAGTGATTGAGGGCGATCGGCAGAAGCTCGGGAACCGCGGAGATCGAAGATGGTTTCACGGGAGGTCGGAGACCGTTGAGGTCGAAAAAGCTCGATGAGCCAGCTCGATAACGTACGACCGACTTTGTTCTCAAGACCCCCTTTATGGGGAGGTCGGTGCCGACCCCATATAAAAATGGTCACAACATTGTTAAGATCTTATAATTTTTTAAAAAGATTTGTTATAATTTAGGTTTAGTCATTTATCTTTTTTATTTCTCAATTTTAGTATACCTAAATACCCTTCAATGAATCATATATGAAACAAATTAAAACTGTTCGGTGGAAATTATAAAAACTAAAGTAGGTTTTATATGAAAATGGTTCGTCATAAACTTATCATGAAACTGTTTTAAAGTATTGAATATTTGATCAGGAGTATAATTAATCTGGTCAAGAGTATCATTAATTTGGTTTTAAGAAAATTTACAACAATTATTATATAATAACACTGACCAAGTTAATGATAATTCTAACCAAATTAATAATATTCCTGATCAAATATTTAATACTTTAAAACTGTTTATAATAAACTTACCAGGAACTATTATTTTTATATAGTACTTTGCCTAAAAATTAATATATAGTTGGAATAAACTAAATTTTTTTTTTTGTTAATTGAATAAAGAAACACATTAGTAATTATTCACAATTATTAAAGATTAAAAAAAAAAGGAGTAATTATTTGTTGATACAATTTTTTAAGTGTTCTTAGTTTAAGATACTCCCAATTTTTTTTATTACCTTTTGCTTCAATTTGAGTGAGGGTTTTACTTCTTTGGCCTTTTGGTATGTTTTATTTTGGTAACGATTTTGTAACTGATCCATAATTATTATGGGGTATTTTTAGTGAATGGATCTTCGTATTAATTATTTTCATGTGGAGTTAATGTAGGAAAGTTAGTGTAATAGTTATATGGTATTTCTGGGGTGAATAATGTCACTTTTTATACCATTCTTAATGGATAGTTGTTGAATTAATCCAATGTTGGGTGCATTTTTTATTTGTGTAAATTAGTTGTTTTCTAGTGTGTAATAGTTTTTATGTGATTGCACATTTTATATACTATTCTGAGATTTATGAATATTAAATCTTTGGACATGTGCATTTTCTTTTTTAACGTGGACAAGTTTATGTGCAGTATCTTCTTATAAAAAATTGCACATTACAATGTTACATATAAATAAAAAGATACGTATATTCACATATGCATTACTCCTACTTTCTACAGTTGTCCAAGTGTGTATTTTTTTTTCCAAAATGTACTCTATTCCAATTACGAAGTTTGCACTTAGGTAATTATGATTTGCCAAATTAAACAATGTTGTACATTCTAGGTATTTTAATTACTGATGATAATGTGGAATGTTCATTCTACGTGCGCATCATTCATAATTCCAATTCATTACTCGTAGTTGTACATGTGCAGTGCTCACATATTAAAAATGTACATCCACATGTGCAACGTTTGACACATTAAAATGTTATAAAAAATAAAAATCCCAATTTTTATAACACACTATTTTAATGAAGAATTCTGATTGGTTTTTCATTAACACATTTTTTTTATATTACCAATTCAAATGTGCATCAATCACCACATATACTTGAATAGGGTAAAAATTAGACATAGTAATAATGCACATGTTCATTCTTATGCGTGAGATAAGGTTTTGTAATTATATGAATTTGAAACTACAGTTACCCCTTTCTAAATTGTGACTGCGTCTGTCACTCCTTTTCTGTATGGAAGGTATTGACTTCTTTTAGGTGAATTTTTTTTAAGGCCTACTTTGGTCAAATTGATAGTCATTTTGTAGGTAATGCTAATACAAATATTTTGTGAGAGTTTTTAGATAGTATTACTTATGGATTGTATTTTATAGTAACTCCCAAAAAAAAAAAAAAAAAAAAACTTTCTTGATCATATCCAAATTCACCTGTAATCTATTAAAATTAAAAGCATATAATTTTGGAAAGTATTTAACCATCGGATGAATAAGTAGATTTTTTAAACCACTAAAATCTTCCTTACTCTCGAATTTTCAAAATTGATATTCAACTAAATAAATAAAAAAGAATTTGATTTGTCCATGTCACTACTCATTTCATGGAATTAAAATAATAACAACTCTCTACCACATCATTAATTCCACATATAAATTTTAAATGGGAAACTCTCATATGCACCAAGTACACTGTGCTGTCTGTGCATGGTGCACTCAATCAACAATTGACATTGTTTACATTGAAAAGTTTGTTTAATTACACTGAAAAGTGTGGTTGAATTATACAGAAAAGTTTACACCGAAAACTGATTTATAGTGTAAACTTTTTAGGGCAATCCAACCACACTTTTCAGTGTAATTGAAACATGTTTAATTACACTGAAAAGTGTGGTTGAATTACACTGAAAAGTTTACACCGGAAACTGATTTATTAAGTAAACATTTCAGTGTAATTCAACCACACTTTTCAGTGTAATTGGAACAAACTTTTTAATGTAAACAATGTTAACTATTGAGTGCATGCACCATACATTAAGTGCACATGATCGAGTTACTCATTTTAAAATTAGATTACAGATCAGTTCAATTGCAACATAATATACACTACCCAATAAATTGGAAAAAAGGGAGTACACAGAATTGCAAGAGATAATTGAGCAAATATAAAGCACTATAGTGAAGAAATATACTTGCTAAAGTCTTTGAAACATGTTCTGATCTTAAAATGTTACATCTCCAATCTTTCCATTCTCCAGGCGTTCACACGCTCTCTTGCTCCTTCGCTGTCTGCTGCCATTCACAAGCTCTTCTGAGTCTCTCTTCTCAAAATCAGTGTATTCGCCGCGCTCTCTCATCAACATCCATACTTCGCCATGTCAGATAAAATTCATTTAAATTATTTTTTCAACGACATTCAAATTTATTTACCAACACAAAATCTAATAAAAACAATAATAACCAAACTACGAAGAAAAAGAGAAACTACGAAAATCACATACTAACAGGCAAGGAGAATTTGACAACATGGAGATGAACCTATTGATACTTGTAGGGTATACAAAATAAATAAATTATTACAATGAATCTTAATTACTAAACATTAAAATGAACAATAATGATTGAATAGAAAAAAATGATCAGCGGACCAGATTCAATACCGCCAAAATTATATAAAGTAAGGTAGTTGCTATTACATACCCCCTTAATCCCGCGATTATTTTCATATTTGTCTTATTTGGACGTCCCACAATTACTTTCACACCCCAAAAAATGAAATAAGTCTCCTCATAAAAGTCAATAAAACATAAAGTTACAATTATATTATTCAAATACACACTAACTTACCCTATTTTTCTTAAAAAAAAATGTGTTACTCCCAAATGTGAAAGAAAAGTTGGGACGGATGGAGTATTTATTAGGCTTAATTGCAAATAAAATCACTATTTTTCCACAAATTGTAATCTAAACTAAACTTTTTTAATTTTGGCAAAAAAAAAAAAAACACCACTTTCATAGTTTTTTACAATTTAAACTTCGGGCAATTAGCGCCTTGCCCGAAAGCTAATGTGTATAAACAAATATACAATTATCGTCCTAGTAAGCATTCACATCATTAAGTATTTAAAAAAAAAATTATATTAGAAATACTATAAATAATTTTAAATATAAAAATATTAATTATATTTCTTAAAACTAAAATACTTATTTGTGCTTTAAAATTTAAAAAATTTATTAATAATTTTTAAAATGAATATGTTTAAGAAAAATTAAAATCAAAACCTAATTTTTTTTAAAAAAAAATTCAAAATCTCCTAACTCTAGTCCATAATACAATGCAAAATATCCCAACTCCAATTAGAATATCCTATAATTAATTGAATAAAATAAATTAAAATAACACCATTTCATGCCCAAACATACAATATACCCGACAACTCTGCAAATAGTTTTCCCCATGACTATCTCCATTCCCCACCCCTTCTTGTGCAAATGTGGAGTGCAAGATACTGATCCGAAGTATTGACTAGAGATATGCAACATTGATCATACAATCTTAGAAATAATGGGAAATTTTTGTTCAAATTATAGATAGATTGAAATTGTAATTGATCAAGAGAAAACAATTCAATCCATGTCTAATAATGTCGCGTCGGCATTGGGAGCATGGTCAGATGGTGACAGTGAAGAAATGATGATGAACAATGATTTTAAGGTTGGATTTGGTAACTGCAAAATGATTTCTGGGAATTTTGGATTTGGTAATTGCAGAATGATTTCTGAGGATTTTTGATTTGGTAATTAAAGAACAGAGTTTTTCTATTGTTTAGTTAAAAAAATGTTTAGTTTTTAAAAAAAATAACTTTTCTTTGGCAATACTTTAAATTGGTTAGTTTTTAAATTTTAAATTTTTATTTATTTTAAATACAATATATTATAAACTTTTGCATTTTATAAATATAATAAAATATTTTAAATTTATATATATATATATATATATATATATATATATATATATATATATATAAGACTAACCATTTTTATATTTATATGGTTTTTATAAATTTATTTTTAGTTTTACAATATTAATTTTTATTCAAATTTTTATTTATTATTTTTATAAAAAAATTAGTGATGTGGATACATACAAGGATGATGATTGTATATATACTTCTACACGTCAGTTCTGCGGCATGTGCACAATTTTCCGAAGTTTAAATTGCAAAAATAAAATTGAAAGTGATGATTTGTTTTGCCAAAGTTTAAAAGTTTAGATTAAATTGCAATTTGTGAAAAAATTATGATTTTACTTGGTATTATGCCAAATTATTATTATTTTTATTATTAAAAAGTGAAAGTGATGATTTGTTTTGCCAAAGTTTTAAAATTTAGATTAGATTGTAATTTATGTAAAAATGATTATTTTATTTGCAATTATGTCAAATTATTATTATTATTTATATTTATTATTATAGATTATTGATACATAGATTTTTTTTTTCTTTTGAGGGAAAAAAGCTTTATCTTTTCAAAATCCTCTAAGAAGATATATCTCATTAATTGCGTGAATTCGCACCATGTCACACCTTCACACCTTCACACCCCTCTTATCCTTATCGAAAACTCCTTTTTTCTTCTTTCCATATTTACCATTTTTATCCATCCATTTAAATGTGTATATTTAATTTATGGGTGTATCTTCGTGTATGTATATATATAAAGCATTATATATATGATTTACGGTTTTGTAATTATAAGTTTGTGATAAAAATGGGTAAAGCACATTTGTGTTTGTCTCTAATGATAATAGTTTTTGCAGTTGGCAAAGTGTGTAAAGCTGCTAAGGAAATAGGCATATATGAATTGCAGAAGGGTCAATTCTCTCTCAACATCACTAATTATGGTGCCACTCTTCTCTCTCTTGTAGTCCCCGACAGAAATGGTAAGTTATATATATATATAGAGAGAGACATGTGTGTGTGTTTTTTTTTAATATAATATGCGTGACATCATTGATTTATGTAGGATTGATTAATTAGAAAAAAAACTTTAATGGTGTTTCAATTAATAAATTGTTTTTTTTTTTCCAGAAATTGATGATGTTTTGATACATATATGATCTTGTCTATCAGGTAAACTAGATGATATAGTTCTTGGTTATGGATCCATTGATGAATACAAGGTGAGCATGATCATAACCATCCTTTTCTTTTTCTTTTTTGTCAATTTTGGATAATAATATTCAATAATCAATATTTTTTCAAACAATTACGCAGGTAATACAAAATACAATTATCAATTTAGGGCTTCCCAGGAATCCTTGTACGCTGCCGGGAGGAGGTGCTCGGGGGCGAGGCGGTACTCGACGATGACCAGAGCGCCGGATAAGAGTTTGATGTAGCGGAAATCAAAGAGAGAGAAAGCGGATCCGATGCAAAATCCCCCGCCGTGGTAGTAGATTAAGATGGGGAGTTTTTGAGAGGAGTGGGTGAGTTTGGGGAGGTGAAGTCTAGCGATAATGGCAAGAGAGATGGCGACGTCTTTGGAGGAGACGCCAGTGGTGGGGTCCTCCAACGACGGCGGAACATTGGGGAAAATGCAGAGGCGGTCAACGGTGCCATCGGAGTTGACTTTAATGACTTTAATAATATAAAACAACGATTAAAAAATTAATCAACAAATTGTCTCGACCTAATTAAAAAAAATATTAATTGAACAGTACAAAATAAAAATAAAACACTCGAATAGCTGGAAAATTCTTGAATGACTTTATGCAAAATGAAGAGAAATGAGGACTATAAATAGGAATTTTTTGCCCTTGAAAAGGAAGCTAAAATTTAGGGGCTGCATTAAAAAAAATATATTAAAGATACCATAATAGTACATCAATTAAGAATAAACGGCACAGATCAAAAATTGAAAAATCGATCAAAGGCTGATGTTCATTCCCTCCTAAATCTATAATTGGCAATCTTGTTTGTATTATATAGTTATAGATAGATACCTCTTCCATTCCGCGATTATTCACTACAAAAAAAAAACACTGTTTTGCGACGGAATTAGCGACGGAAAATCCGTCGCAAACAGTGTTTTGCGACGGTATCTGCGACGGACACGTATCCGTCCCTAAAACAGCCGTAGCTAATTTTTGCGACGGATTTCGACTTCCGTTGCAAATTAACGACGGACAAATCCGTCGCAAAATCGGCGGGTCAGACCCGGCCGGGTCACACAGAATTTGCGACGGACAGTATTCTGTCGCAAATATTTCGGGTCAGACCCGTTCGGGTCAACAACATTTGCGACGGCCACATTCCGTCGCAAATATTTATATATATTTTTTTTTATTTTTTTCTGTTATAATTTGCGACGGGTTGTTTTCCGTCGCAAAATTCAATATTTGCGACGGAATTTGGCCGTCGCAAATTACCGAGCCTATACAAAAAAAAAAGTGGCTCGCGTGGTTCGAGCCCGGGCACCCGAGGCGGCCGGGGCGGGCGCGGACCACTGGGCCAACCGACCCATCTCTTTTTATATGCGGCCCACATTCTATATTAGTCTTATTAGGCCTTGAACAATTAATCCATTTTTTGCGTCCAAGAGGAATCGAACACGGGACCTCTTGTGCAAGAGGAGGGGGGCGCGCGCCACTAGGGCACAAGCTACTTTCGTTTATTTTTATGCAATTAATTGTATATGTATTCAAATTAAGTCATTTTTTTTATAATTCACCAAATTAATTTCTTTTCGTATCTAAGTTGTTTATTAAAATATTTTGCCCAACTATTTTTTTTATTTTGTAAAATTATTTATTTCGACTCCCGCTTAAATTTATAATTCGTTCATTTGTACGCAATTAATTGTATATGTATCCAAATTGACTCGTTTTTTTTCTACAATTCACCAAATTAATTCATTTTCGTTTCTAACTTGTTTTTATAAATATTGGGGCCATTTAATTTTTATTATTTCTGTAAAACTATTTATTTCGACTCCCGCTTAAATTTATAATTCGTTCATTTGTACGCAATTAATTGTGTATGTATCCAAATTGACTCATTTTTTTTCTACAATTCACCAAATTAATTCATTTTTGTTTCTAACTTGTTTTTATAAATATTGGGGCCATTTAATTTTTATTATTTCTGTAAATTTATTTATTTCGACTCCCGCTTAAATTTATAATTCGTTCATTTGTACGCAATTAATTGTGTATGTATATAAATTGACTCATTTTTTTTTTCTACAATTCACCAAATTAATTCATTTTCGTTTCTAACTTGTTTTTATAAATATTGGGGCCATTTAATTTTTATTATTTCTGTAAATTTATTTATTTCGACTCCCGCTTAAATTTATAATTCGTTCATTTGTACGCAATTAATTGTGTATGTATCCAAATTGACTCGTTTTTTTTTCATAATTTACCAAATTAATTCATTTTCGTTTTTCACTTGTTATATATACAATAATTTAGTAATTCTAATCGTCGTCTTCTTCCTCGTCATCCTCATCATCATCTTCATCCTCTTCCTCTTCCTCATCTTCATCCTCTTTCTCTTCCTCTTCCTCTTCCTCTTCCTCTTCCTCTTCCTCTTCCTCTTCCTCTTCCTCCCCACCGCGTTCTTGTCCATCACCCTCATGATCACTTTCAATCATTATCATTTCTGGATTTGCAGCAAGTAAGTCGACAAAAATATTCACACCTGCTTGATCAACCTCTGTTTGAGCCTCTTGTATCTCTGTTTGAAATGGATCTATTGGTTCTACACCGTCTTTGTTTGACGGATTAGAAACTTCAACCAGTGATCTTGCCTTTACTTTGCAAACTGTCCTCAAGTTGGGCCTACTTGATCCGGGGTATTTGCAATAATATACCTGAGATGCTTGCGTTGCAAAAATATAAGGATCGTATGCCGCCGGAAACTTCTTTCCGGTGTTGATATCAACAATCTTGTAGTTTTTGTCGACTCTTGTTCCTTGGTTCCCTGGATCATACCATTCACACAAGAACAACACTATCGTCCTGCTCGGCCAACCCGGATATTCTATTTCAACTACTTCTTGCAGCACTCCATAGTAATCGATGGGTTCTTCGTTGTAGTTTGCACCGATAACGCAAACACCACTGTTTGTAGTCGATTTCGTTGAAGCATACGCTTCAGTATGAAATTTGTATCCATTTGCGTAATATCCGTGGTATGATACCACACTACGTAGTGGTCTTTTGCTCAGAGCTTCAAGATGTGGGTTGTTATTAAGTAGGCCATTTTGTCCCTGTAAATATTAAATTATCATGTATAAAAATAATAACATATTTGTTATAAGGTAAAAATCATATAGTTATGTGGTACTCACGTAACGTTGGAACCAAAACATAAAATCATTGCGGATGGATTGAAAAACTGTTGCATCTGTGATGTCTGGTTCTACTTGACGCTTATACTCACAGAACATGCTTATATATCAGAAAAAAGAAATTAATTACTTTTCAGATATCAACAGTATACATATTGTAAAAAACTCAACTATAAAATTAAATTACTTACTCTATATACGGTTGGACTTCAGGACAATTCATCAAAACATATGAATGTATTGTTTCCTCTTCAATACTACCCCTGAACGGTCGTTTGGTGCCCTTACCCATTGGTCGACCCGGATGCAAAAATACAGATAACATACCTTCAACATCACGAAGGGGATGGTCTACTCCACGACCATCGTAGTTGCGAGGCACATTTCCGATTCTAGTTTGAACTTGATCGCCGAAGTAGTAAGAACAAAATGCTCCAACCTCTTCAGTAAGGTATGCATTAACAATTGATGCTTCGATGTGGGCCGCATTTCCAATATTGAGCTTTAAATTGTGCAAATACCTAAAACATTCTTGTGTTAGAAAATTTATTCAGTATTGATCTTAAAAGTCGATTTAAAAAATGGTATAGAATTACCTCTCAAAAGGGTACATCCATCGATACTGTACGGGACCAGCAATTGAGGCTTCATACGCTAAGTGTACGGGTAAGTGCTCCATCGAGTCGAAGAAGCTGGGTGGAAAAATCCGCTCAAGTTTGCATAGAATAACAGGGATCTCCTCATCCAAACGCCTCATGTCCTCAACTGTAATCGTTGATGCCGTTAAGTGTCTAAAAAAGAGACTTAATTCTGTGATGACACTCCATACATTCTTGGGAAGTGAGTACCGAAATGCAATAGGTAAGAGTCGTTGCATGAACACGTGACAATCATGACTCTTCATTCCAGACACCTTTCCGGTTTCCGTGTCAACTCTGTCTCCCAAATTCGACACATAATTGTCAGGGAAGCTCAACTCTTTCACCCACTTACACAAATTCTTCCTTTCTGCTTTACTAATTGTGTAAGAGGCCTGGGGATATGTTCTTGTCTGCTCATCCTTGTGTAGGGAAGCACGAGAACAGAAGAGCCTCAACTCATCTCTGGATTTTGAAGTGTCTTTGGTCTTCCCTTCAGTACCCACGACCGTATGAAACAAGTTGTCGAAAACATTCTTCTCTATATGCATCACATCCAAATTGTGTAGAATCAACAACTTGCTCCAATAAGGTAAGTCCCAAAAGATATTTCTCTTCTTCCAACCACCTTGGATACGTTTATTGTGCTCCATTGCACCCGCCTCAGTTGTCTTCATCAAATCAGTGACTGTAACCTCATACAACAACGAATCACCTGAAATAATTAATTTATATATGGTTAACTTATATATATATGAGACACATAGACATCAGTAGTGATTCAGTACCCAGACACATACCTGATCGAATCCGTGGTCTTGGGCGGCCTACTGCAATTTTACCCTTTAGAAAGTCTGTTTTGTTCCTCCGAAAGGGATGATCAGGAGGAAGAAACTTGCGATGGTTGTCGAACCATGACACTTTTCTACTCAACGGAAGATAGAATGCATCAGAACCGTCCATGCAATACGGGCATGCTAGTTTTCCTGCTGTTGACCACCCAGACAACATAGAAAATGCTGGAAAGTCACTAATGGTCCACAAAAGTGCAGCCCGCATCGTGAAGTTCTGCTTCCTATGAACGTCGTAGGCCTCCACCCCCGTAGACCACAAAGATTTCAACTCTTTAATCAATGGCTGGAGATATACATCCAATTTATGCTTGGGGTTGTGTGGTCCAGGCACCAAGATACTAAGAAATATATGTTGAGGCTTCATGCACAACCAAGGAGGTAGATTGTACGGGGTCAACAGCACAGACCATAATGAATACTTTTTTCCGTGCATTCCAAATGGGGCAAAACCATCCGTGCACAAGCCTAACCTCACATTTCTCGTCTCCCTTGCAAAATCTGGGAACTCCCTATCAAGATGTTTCCATGCCTCTGAGTCTGCAGGATGCCGCATCTCTCCAGAATTCTCACCAGATGACTCCTCAGCATGCCATGTCATGTCTTTAGCCGTGGCACTGGACTGATACAACCTCTCTAGACGAGGAGTGATGAGAAGGTAATACATTGCCTTATAAGCCTTCAACTGCACTTTCTTCTTACTTTTTGTACGACCAGATGGTTTGTACCGTGGGTGACCACACATCTTGCAATGATCCTCATCCCAAAACAACATGCAACCGTTTGTACAACAATCAATCTTCTCAAAGGGTAGACCCATATCCTTCAAGAGCCTCTTGCTCTGATAGAAATTATCAGGCGCCGTGTTGTCTTCAGGTAGAGCTCGTTTGAACAATTTAGCAAATTGATTGAACACTTTTTGACTGACCTTGCCTTCAGTTTTGATGTTCAACATTTGAGCATTGAATGACAATTGCGTCTCAGTCTCACAACCAGGAAACAACTTTTGATCAACGGTTTTAAGCATATCAAAAAACTTCTTTGACCGATGATTTGGTTCCTCCTCCATAGGTGTTTCATTGAATTGTGGTTGACCACCCAAAACAGATTCTGCAATCATCATCCGATATCTATCAGGTTCATCCTCTATTTGTGGTTCAAATTGAGTATACGGAACATAACTTGAACCACCAACATCAAAATTTCCACCACCGCTCCACCCAGTATACCAGTATTCTACGGTTTCGATGTCAACATTCCACCGTTGTTCACCGTGACTGGTCCAGTTGTAATAACGGGGAACAAAACCGGAAATCACAAGATGAGTTCTAACCTCATCAACACTCAAGAATCTCATATTTCTGCATCTTCTGTCTTTACACAGACACCTAATATTACCCATACAATCCATACTGCATGGATGTTGTAGTGCAAACTCAATAAACTCATCAATTTTATTGCAAAAGGCAGAGTTAATGCCTCCTCCTATCATTCTAGGTATTGAGTACATCCAACCACGATCTGGAAATTGCATCTGTTACAGATTAAAAGTAAATATCACGTGAGTTATAAAAAATTGGGCAGAGTTTGCCTAAAAATAAGGATATACAAAATTTTCCTTCACAAAAATCAATCCAACACAACCATATATATCAATCATAGTAAACCAATCAAATAAACAAATATCACACAATTTATCTAATAGTGTACATAAAAATTGAGCAGAGTTTCGACTAAAAATAGGTATAAATATCACACAAACTAAAATTAACGTACCCATCAAATAAACATATATCATCAATAATACCTAAACTCATCAAATAAACATATATCATGCTCATTACCTAATAGTGTACTAAAAAATTGAAACAATAAAAATATGACATTTAAACGGTTAAAAATGTGAAAACGTACGGTGAAGTAGAAGGCAATGACAAATACGTACGGTGAGGTTGAAGGCAATGACAAATACACCAATTATACGTGAAGAACATATGAAAACCGCATCATTTCTTATTTTTTTCGTGAGTGAAAGTGAAAGGGAAAGAAGAGTGAAAGTGAAAGGGAAGGAAAAGGAAGGGGATTGTTATAAATCTGCACAAATTTGCGACGGACTGATTTTCCGTCGCAAATACGCTTTGCGACGACCCAGGTTAATTATTGGTCACCAACCCCTCTGACGAGCTTCAACTACTCAATTTTGCGACGGAAAAGTGGCCGTCGCAAATATGAATTTAAAATTTGCGACGGCCATTCCGTCGCAAAACAGGCAAATGGGTCATTTTCCGGGTGGCTACTTTTAAACGGGTCATTTTGCGACGGAAAATTCCGTCGCAAATTTCAATTTTGACTTTGCGACGACATATCCGTCGCAAATGAGCAGGAGTACAACGAAGGTGGTGGGCCCTAGGATTTGCGACGGACATTTCCATCGCAAAACACTAACTGTTGCGATGGAATTTCATATCCGTCGTAAACCGACATTTTTTACGACGGCTTGCCCAAATCCGTCGCAAATACACGAAATTTGCGACGGATATTTGGCCGTCGCAAATTTTCCGTCGTTAAACCGCGTCTTTTTTGTAGTAATTTTCACATTTATCTTATTTGGACGTCCCACAATTACTTCCACACCCAAAAAAAGGAAATAAGTCTCCTCATAAAAGTCAATAAAACATAAAGTTATAATTATTTTATTCAAATACACACCAACTTACCCTATTTTTCTTAAAAAAATGTGTCACAAATGCGAAAGAAAAGTTGGGACAAATGGAGTATTTATTAGGCTTAATTGCAAATAAAATCACTATTTTTCCACAAATTGTAATCCAAACTAAACTTTTTTAATTTTGGCAAAAAAAAAAAAAAAACACCACTTTCATAGTTTTTTACAATTTAAACTTCGGGCAATTAGCGCCTTGCCAATGTGTATAAACAAATACACAATTATCGTCCTAGTAAGCATTCACATCATTAAGTATTTTTAAAAAAAAATTAAAAAAAACAAATTTATACTATAAATAATTTTAAATTTCTTAAAACTAAAATACTTATTTGTGCTTTAAAATTTAAAAAAATTATTAATAATTTTTAAAATGCATATGTTTAAGAAAAATTAAAATCAAATCCCAAATTAAAAAAAAAATCAAAATCTACTAACTCTAGTCCACAATACAATGCAAAATATCCCAACTCCAATTAGAATATTCTATAATTAATTGAATAAAATAAATTAAAATAACACCATTTCATCTCCAAACATTACAATTCTGCAAATAGTTTTCCCCATGACTATCTCCATTCCCCACCCCTTCTTGTGCAAATGTTGAGTGCAAGATACTGGTCAGAAGTATTGACCAGAGATATGCAACATTGATCATACAATCTTAGAAATAATGGGAAATTTTTGTTCAAATTATAGATAGATTGAAATTGTAATTGATCAAGAGAAAATAATTCAATCCATGTTTAATGATGTCGTGTCGGCATTGGGAGCATGGTCAGATGGTGACAGTGAAGAAATGAGGATGAACAATGATTTTAAGGTTGAATTTGGTAACTGCAAAATGATTTTTGGGAATTTTGGATTTGGTAATTGCAGAATTATTTCTGAGGATTTTTTATTTGGTAATTGAAGAACAGAGTTTTACTATTGTTTAATTAAGAAAATGTTTAGTTTTTTTTAAAAAAAAAATTGTTTTTCTTTGGCAATACTTTAAATTGGTTAGTTTTTAAATTTTAAATTTTTATTTATTTTAAATACAATATATTATAAACTTTTGAATTTTATAAATATAATAAAATATTTTAAATATATATATATATATATATATATATATATATATATTTAAAGATAAAACTAACCATTTTTATATTTATATGTTTTTTATAAATTTATTTTTAGTTTTACAATATTAATTTTTAATTCAAAATTTTATTTATTATTTTTATAAAAAAAATTAGTGATGTGGATGCATACAAAGATGATGATTGTATATATATTTCTACACGTCAGTTCTGCGGCATGGGCAAAATTTTCCGAAGTTTAAATTGCAAAAATAAAATTGAAAGTGATGATTTTTTTTGCCAAAGTTTAAAAGTTTAGATTAAATTGCAATTTGTGGAAAAATTGTGATTTTACTTGGAATTATGCCAAATTATTATTATTTTTATTATTAAAAAGTGAAAGTGATGATTTGTTTTGCCAAAGTTTTAAAATTTAGATTAGATTGTAATTTATGTAAAAATGATTATTTTATTTGCAATTATGTCAAATTATTATTATTATTTATATTTATTATTATAGATTATTGATACATAGATTTTTTTTTTTCTTTTGAGGGAAAAAAGCTTTATCTTTTCAAAATCCTCTAAGAAGATATATCTCATTAATTGCGTGAATTCGCACCATGTCACACCTTCACACCTTCACACCCCTCTTATCCTTATCGAAAACTCCTTTTTTCTTCTTTCCATATTTACCATTTTTATCCATCCATTTAAATGTGTATATTTAATTTATGGGTGTATCTTCGTGTATGTATATATATAAAGCATTATATATATGATTTACGGTTTTGTAATTATAAGTTTGTGATAAAAATGGGTAAAGCACATTTGTGTTTGTCTCTAATGATAATAGTTTTTGCAGTTGGCAAAGTGTGTAAAGCTGCTAAGGAAATAGGCATATATGAATTGCAGAAGGGTCAATTCTCTCTCAACATCACTAATTATGGTGCCACTCTTCTCTCTCTTGTAGTCCCCGACAGAAATGGTAAGTTATATATATATAGAGAGAGACATGTGTGTGTGTTTTTTTTTAATATAATATGCGTGACATCATTGATTTATGTAGGATTGATTAGAAAAAAAACTTTAATGGTGTTTCAATTGATAAATTGTTTTTTTTTTTTTTTCAGAAATTGATGATGTTTTGATACATATATGATCTTGTCTATCAGGTAAACTAGATGATATAGTTCTTGGTTATGGATCCATTGATGAATACAAGGTGAGCATGATCATGACCATCCTTTTCTTTTTTGTCAATTTTGGATAATCAAATCTTTTTTGTTTTTAATTCCTGAATATACCTGAAATTTTGGATTATTGCATAAGTGCTTGATAATTATTGAAATGTAGTATTATTTTCAAGAATTGAATCATTAATCGTTTATGGAAATATTGCTTTGATTTTGATTTTGTACCAATTTTGATAAGATAAACCAAATCATCATAAATAAAAGTAGCCGTTTTTATTTATTTATTTATTTATTTATTTATTTATTGTATCATCTAGTATATATAGTATATGATTTATAGCTAAACGTTTAATTTGTCCGTTGATGTAGGCCAAATAATCAAATCACGCTTTTACCACCTATAATTTGTACCGGAATGGTCATGGTTTCTGGGATGAAATTTATTAGTGCTTCTGCAGAAATTTTGGCCTTAAAATTTCTTTAATAATAAAATACAAATTAATTTTAGAATGACAAATGAGCGAGTTTAAATTTGGCCCTACATTGACCCACCCGCTCAGGGCGGGTTTGACCAAGTCCAAGGAAGGTCGTAAAATATTGATATAATTTTGTGCATACATATGCATTTATATGAATTTATATTCAAATTAATGTATTTAAAATTGTTAATATATTGATTATATATTTTATCTAATTAAATATTATTTGAAGTAAATATATGTTTAAATTTATTTCTTTAAAATTAAATGGGGCGGATAGGGTTGGACCAGAGGGGTTACAGGGTGCATTTGAGTCACTAAAATTATAGCGGGCTCATCCAAACCCGCCTCGTTATCATTTCTAAATTTATTAGTGGTGTTTTCAATTACTTCAAAATTGTGAAAATTGAGAAATATTAAGACTGTAAAAAAACAATTATTTTTGAAAAAAAATGTGATTTTGACCTGAGTTGCAAACACCCAATGATTTCACGTGTGATTGCAGAATGGTACGTACTACTTGGGGGCGATCGTGGGGCGAGTTGCTAATAGAATCGGAGGGGCTAAATTCAAGTTGAATGGTAAAGCCTACAAATTGCCTGCTAATGATCATGGAAACACACTACACGGTACCAGTTTCAGTCTCATTAGTTCTTTTCTTATGTTCAAAACTCTATAACTAATGATCACAATTTAAATGAATATCTCAGGTGGGAAAGTAGGATACAGTAATGTTATATGGACCGTCAAACGTTACGTCAAACACAGTCACTTAACACTTACTTATGTTAGCCACGATGGTGAACAAGGTATTTACAAAAATATATAGTATGATTATGTTTAATACATGTATATATGGTTTTTTAAAGCCTGCTGATGAATTTTTTATGGAGCTTAATATCAATATAAACTAGTCCTACCATACAACAGTGTATAAATATTTTATGTTGGTGTTGATGATCATTGGAACCCATACCATGCATACTCCTCTATTCTTTTCCAATTTTTTTGAGTTGTAAGAAATTAATTAGTAGGTTCGTCTTCCAATTAGGATTTCCCGGAAAAGTACACGTATCGGTGACGTACATGATAATTGGATCAAAGAGACTTGGCATAAAAATGGAAGCAAAGTCAATAAACAAGGCAACCCCCATAAACCTAGCTTCTCACACATATTGGAATGTTGGAGGGCATAGTAGTGGAAACATACTTTCCAACACTATCCGGCTGTATGCCTCCAAGATCACCCCCGTCGACCATAAACTTATCCCCACGGGCAGAATTACCCCCGTCAGAGGGACTCCCTACGACTTCTTGAACCCCAAAAAAATCGGGGCCCGCTTCAATAAAATACCGCAAGGGTACGATATCAACTACGTCCTCGATAGCAACGGGAAGCATCTAAGGAAGGCGGCCGTTGTCCGTGATGCCAAATCTGGGCGCAAGCTGGAGCTGTGGACTAATCAGGCTGGGGTTCAGTTTTATACGGGGAATATGTTGAAGAATGCTGTTGGCAAACATGGGGCAGTTTATAGAGTACATGATGGACTTTGTTTGGAGACTCAGGGGTTTCCTGATGCTGTTAATCATCACAATTTTCCTTCACAGATTGTGAATCCAGGGAAGACTTATAAGCATGTTATGGTTTATAGGTTCACTGCTTTTTAATTTGATTAATTGTGGCACTGTCTTTGTTTTGGAGGACGATTACTAATTAATTAATAATGGAATTTGTTTGTTTTTTTATCTAAGATAAGATTTTCTCATTTTCTTGTGTTTGGAAGATCAATTGACCTTTTAAAATATTAGTGCCTAATCGGTGAAAAGTTTTATGCTATTACATGTTTACAAATAAAAATAAATCTTTTTAAAGATGTAAATAGGGACGGAAATCAACTCGGTCCAGACGGGACCAACACTGCTAATTCGAATTCACCATCCATTAAATAAACTATGTTCAAATCTTTCGAATCTTAACCAATGTATATCATATATATATATATATGGGGTGATTAATATTTGATACAATTCTAAAGCCTAAATTGCAAAATGGGGGGCAAGAAATCCCAAACCCCAATTTCATACAATTTGGGGGTTCTCACCATTCACCAAAACCACAAGTTCATACAATTTGGTGGGCCCGTGTTCAAATTTTATTCTTACAAAATCTGACACACTTTTGACTGATTGACACCTTTTGCACAGTTCCCGAGGTAAAAATTTGACCAGTATTACATTTTATTTTCGGGTATTTATTAATTTTGAACATAAACATAAATTTTATGAACACAAGTATAAAATAATTTTTGAATATAGATATAAATATTTGATAATCAAGCAAATTCAAATTCAAAATTATTTCTTTCATTATTAACTGGAGAATTACATATAAAAATTCCAAATACAACAAAAAACATTATGAACATACTGCTAAAAAAATGTGCACAAACGCACAAAAATTAATGAACAAATGCTCTAGAATTATGAACAAACGCTCTCACAAGCGTAAAAAAAGTATGAGCATTCGCTAAAAAAATTGAACAATTGTTAAAATATTATGAACATAGAGCCTTTTTCGTGTTCGGGACTCCAAGATTCTTCAATTCTACTTCTATTTGAATGTCTGCAAATCAAAATAACAAAAATTATGAACAAACTGCATTATGAACAAACTGCATATTTAACACAAGCCTAGAGAACAGAACAAAACTATAACAGCACATAAGAAAATATGACTGCCGAATGATGAGTGACATGAATGCCTATAGTGCCATAATTCGTAGAATCTTCACTGGGAGACAAGCCCACTTGGAATGGGTGGCATTGGTAAACAGAACTAAACCCACTTGAAATATCAAAGCAAATTGGCAACACAAAAATACTGTAAACTGATGCAAAATTGGATCCACTCTAAATACCAAATTAAATTAGATCCCCCTCCCCTTCCTGCACAAACCACACACACAACACCCCCCCATCGCCAAAATTAACTGAAGACTCACAATTAATGGAGTTTCAGTGCCGGAAAAGGATATATAATTACAGAGGGTGTATATCACGGATCGTAGATATAAAAGAGAGTATATTACCTGAAGTCAAATCTGGATATATCTACCATAGATCTATTTGCGTATTTTTTAGATCTAAATCTGGACATATCGCCCATATCGCTGCCGCCTCGGTTTCACATCGCCTCCGCAAACTTGGTTTCGCATCGCCGTCGCTCGGTTTCTCATCGCCTCCGTCTCAGTTTCGCATCGCCGCCGCCGCCTCGATCTCACCTCCACACGCCTATGGTCTCACCTCCACACTCCTCGGTTTCGCATCGCCACTGCCTCCGTTTCTCATCGCCGCCGTCGCCGCTTCATCCTTCCATCGCCGCCTTCATACGGTGGTCTCCGTCGGTGGAAGGATTTCTTCCATCGGCATCGGATTTTTTCTCTCAGATATAGAGAGAGAGAGAGACACGAGAGTGAGAGAGTGAAATGAATTTTGAAATGGAAATTAATTATTAAAAAGGGAGGAGAGAGATAATGTGGGTCCTACACTTTAAAATACAATTTGATAGTCAATTGTATGAATTTGGGTTTTGGGAAATCTCATGTTTTAATTGGCATTTATGGGTTGTGAAATGTAGTAGAGTGCACTTAATCCTATATATATCAACACTCTTCATCTCCATAATTCTTTGTGAATGAATAATCTATTTGGACTTTTTCTTATGAACGTGATTTTCCTTTTCATAGGAAATAAAAATAAAAATAATAATAATATATGCATAAAGGTAAACAAAATTAGTCAATAGCATTTATATTTAAACATTATTTCTGATTAGTTTAAAGTTTCAAACAATGGAGATGGAGATTTGACGACAAAACTGAATTTAATTTGAACTATATGTGTTATGGCCTAAGAGTTATGGAGAAGGATTAGGAACATTCTAAAATTCAAAATTGATCAAGACTTTACTAATAACTCACAACCAAATTAATAGAAATCAATTCTAAATCTGCCATAAAAAAGAAATCCAATCTGCTATAATCATTGAATCAATCAATCAGAATGGAAGATCCAAAAAATACATTAAAACCCTATCCAAAAAAGAAAAAAAAAATAAGTATACTTAGTCTCCTAATCCTCAATGGATTCCCCATAACACAAGCAAGCAACAATGCTGATCGAAACTTTCATCGACAGAACTCTACTATCCTTATTCCAGGCAGAATTAACGATCTCGTCGGCCCGATCCGATATTCTGTCGACCATAAATTCTTGCTTGTGGGCCGGCACGCGGGCCCTGGTAAGCATCTCCGAAATCCTCTCTTTCGTCAAGTTTTTGCGCTGGAGCCTGGGACACGGCACCCAGAATGAAAAGACATCAGTGCCCTCGACCTCTAACATATTATCTTCGTCTGCTGAAGGAAATGTTGTCTCGATTTCAAGAGCTATGAAAAACTGATCCAGGTTATCATCTGTGGGTGGAATTTTTTTGGGGATTTCGAGGGTGTCGGCTTCCCACGCGTCGCAGTAATCGTCCACGAATTCGTAGCAATTCATTTTATTTGGGAAATTAAATTGAAGAAAATTAAAGATTTAGGATTTTATGGAAGGAAGATTTAGGGTTGTTGATTTTTGGAGAATTGGTTATTTATGGCAAAATACCTCAGTCCTTATTTGAAAGTCGATTTGAGATATAAATAGGATTTGTATATTTTTTTAATAAACTTGGCTCTAAAAAATGAGCGACTCGTGTTTGGGTTCAACACCTTCCTCAGCAACAAACAATCTATATAGATCACGTAAGCCGGGATTTTCTGGCAATCGATCATTAACTGTGTCAAAGATAATAGTTGGGCCCTCTTGTATAAAATCTATAATATCTATAAAAATGGCTATGGATGAAACATATAGTTGGGCCCTTTTACTCCTCCCATTTTAAGTATTGTACATATTTATCTTTGCTTAATTTTATCTAGAGAAGTATTATTTAAACGATATTTACTGTGAAACTTATTTGAGTATTAGTAAATTACATTAAAGGTGTCATTTTTGAAAGATATTAGTTGTTTTTAACTAATTAACATATTATAGTTAAAGTTGTATTAGTTTTTTTTTTTTCATTAAAAGTATTAATTGTTTCAACATAAGATATTAGTAAACTAGTGTTAACATAATAGTTATTATGAGTATCACTCACATAAAAGTATCTCGGGTTATAAAAAAAAAAAAATTTGGATCATTGTAACCCTCCCATTTTAAGTAGTTTACATTTATCCTTGCTTAATTTTATTTAATTAAATAAAGTTTTTATAAGACAGTAAAATTCTCATGTAGACTATTATGATCATATATTTACAATCAAAATGCCCCTTTCACATAATGATTTACAAAGTTGATATTTATCGGCAATTATTTAATCTTGAAAATTAGATGAATTCCCATTACAAATTCCTATTTTCACATTTAATTTGTTTAATGTATAAGCAAGAGAGAGGGAGGGGATGAACTCGTGGTAATTTGAAGATTTTATATAATTACTAAAACCAAACATGTAAAGAAACATGCATATATAACTATGAATTCTAATATGCACTATTTCTTTCATGTAAGACATGTTATATTGTTTCAAGAAATTTAACTAATTAATCAGCATTCTCATTTAAACCTGAGAATTTTAATGCATAAAAAAGGTTTGCCATTAAAAATTTCTATTTTCACATTTTACTAACTACTTACTTACGTGAATCATGCAATGCACGTGGTATTTAATTAGCTAGTTAAAAATAAAAGAAGTGCAAAAAATCTAAATCATCAGTTGTATAAAGGCAGCTAATATATGGTTGAAATTAAATAACACTATAGAAGACTTAAGTAATATAAGAAATAATAATTGATTTAGGATATATGTTGGTTTTTGTAGGACGGAAGATTTTCAAGAATTTCTAATATATAAGTCATAGGTGGTCTATATTTGGGCTGGTGATGTACGCAACGCAGTGCAATATTTGCAGCAATATAAGCACTTCTTTTACAATATTGCCCTTCTAACTTAGTGTCCATAATTCTGAACACTTTTCCATTGTCCTGAACATGAAGTTTTACCCAATTTACCAGGTTCTTTTCCTCTTGAAACTTCGCATCGTCGATTGCTGGACGCCCTGTAATAAGCTCTAGTAACACCACTCCAAAACTGTAAACGTCGCACTTTGCTGTTAATTTTCCTATCAAACAGCAATAAGAAATAAAAATTATTTTTATTGATAGAAAGTGTGATGATTCAAGAAATAGGAATTTACAATATTAATATTAATGTATGTGTACGTAGACATATATGTGATGAAAAAATATGTAAAGAATAATGATTAAAATGACCATTTGGTGCGGTCATGACCAAATTTTGAAATGTCAATGACAATAGATTTTTTTTTTTTTTTTTTTACATTCGGAGATCCATAATCCACCATCCAATAACCCAAAAACTGACCTTGACAATAGATATATATAAAGTAGTTCTCCTGTAAACCTGAATTCACATGAACTCTTTTTTTTCAGATTATTATTATTATGCTATCACTATTATGCATATATATATACACACACACATTATCATTATCATAAGGAATAAGTGCAGGATAATACAATACCAAACAACTTTTTACAAATTGCTACAAAATAATTGTACAGATGCACAAAAAAAAGCTAAACATAAGAACATATTTTTTTAACATTGCACTATCTTATAAATATTGGTTTTGGATTGTACCATTTTATAAACGCCCCTCATCATAATATATGGTTGATTTTATAACATTGATAGTAAATATATATATAATGATAATATATATAACAATATTTGACGTAACAAAATTCTCATGAATTCAAGTTCACACAAATTTTCGTCATAGATATAACTAAGTGAATTGTCCGGTCTCTCCCGCTATGCAGGTCAATCATCTAACATATATAACTAGAAATGTTATTTTGTATCTGAGAAAAATAGGTTTTTGGTCCCGCAACTTGTCTAGTGTCCAATTTTGGTCCCAAAAAAATCAACTTTTTAATTTTGGTCTCATAACTTACTGACCAAAATTGGACGATTCAGTAAGTTATGGGACCAAAATTTAAAAGTTAATTTTCTTGGGACCAAAATTGGACACTAGTTAAATTATGGGACCAAAATACCACTTTTATGCACCTTCTTAATTAATATTGTACTCTAGGATTATAGTCGATACAACAAAAATACGATACATTAAAGTCCATTAATTTTGAGATTATCCGGAATATAAAAGATGATTAATAATGAAATTTTAATACCAATAATTATTATTTAAGCTGAATTACACGGCTCCCATAAAATATTAATAATGAAATTTTAATTACTAACTAAGAATGTAAATCGCGATATAGTAAATAAAATAATAAATTAATAATTTTCCTCTAAATTTTGATTCTCCATACCTTAGTAAAATAATCCTAAGTCGCTATCGTGATCTCGTCTCCACCAATAGTATATAAATTACAATGATTATTTTAGAGTAAAATATGAAATTATAAGATTGAAACAACTCTCATGCTCGTCGTCAATATTTTAGAGAATGCCATTTTATCTTCCAAAATCTACATATATAATTAATTAAATAGTGTTTGATATATGTATGTATATATATATATATATACAAGGTGAGATAAGAAAAAATATTAATGAATACGAAAAAATAATATTTTTTGTCCCTAAATTGTTTGGTGTCCAATTTTGGTCCCAAAAATTTTAACTTTTCAATTTTGGTCCCATAACTTATTGAGTTGTCCAATTTTGGTCCCAAATGGGACCAAATTTGGACGATTCAATAAGTTATGGGACCAAAATTGAAAAATTAATTTTTTTGGGACCAAAATTGGACACAAGATAAGTTGCGGGACCAAAAAACTATTTTTCTCTTTTGTATCTTGAATACTTGATTCTTATTATATGTGAAAAGCGATATGAATTATTCTAATCTTGAGGGTCGACATTAGATTTTTCATTTAAGTGAAATATAAGGAATTAATGGGTACAAATATGTTTATTATTATACGGACAAAAAAAAAAAAAATCCTTGATTAAGTGAATCACAAGGTTTGGGCATTTTTGTCCCAAAATTTTGGTAAGTTGTAAGATTTTACTCTGCAATCTTTATAGTCAAGTTTATTCAAATTGGTCAATTGATCAAACAATAATGTGAACGTTAACATGACTGCTATTATCTCAAACAATAATATTATATAAAGAGAAAGATCATAATGTTAAACTCATATAATATAACATAGAAAGATCTTAGGTAAATGAAGGTAAATTTAAGGAATTAAAGTAATTAAGTTTGAGTATTCCATATATATATTCATTAGGGTCAAAATTGAATATTAGATTAAATTAACATTTTGGATATTGTAGCCCTTTTCCTAATTCATGAACAAAAGCTTATAACTAATGTGGACCTAAGGTCAATACTGCTACCTTTGTCCCTTACTATAAATTAAACATTTGTAAAAAAAAAAAAAAAAAAAGCTAGTCCTTATTAGGTTGACCATTTTTTAAAATAGAAACAAAGCAACTCAATTCTATTTTATTATTCCCTTCAAACATTTTAAAATTATATTAAATGTCATTATTTTTCTTATGCTAATTCTAATTAAAAAAAAAAGCAACTTTATCAATTTTGGATCATTCAACCCCTAAAAAAACAACTATACATCTTTTAACAGTAATAAACAATTATAAGATATAAAAAACAAATGTTCAATTTAATAGAAGTCAAAGAGAGTAATATATGTTTACACCTCGTCACTTGCTTCTAGCCGAGTCCATCCATGGGTTAATTTCTCGAATTTTGTAGTTTTCATATTGCGTGCAATATATATCGATTGTGGGAATTTTTTTTTATTAAGGGTGTTACTTGGGAGATGATAAAATGTGAATCATGATTATTTGGACTGACAATTTAAGTACAATTATTTATAATAGTCGTGAAGTTAAGTCAAATCGGTACGAGTCCATGTTCCACCCATATTGAGCCAATTATCCTGATTTAGGTTGATTCACATTGATTTTGTTTCAATTTGAGACTTTTAAAATTATTGTCCTTATTTTATCCAATCGAAAAGTTATGGTCTTCATTTTACCACCTCTAATAAGGTAAAAAAAATAAAAAATTATTCCCTCTCGATTGTGTAAATTTACATAACTCAGTATTAAAGTGAATGTGAATGACTCGTAAGATTTCGCATAAATTTAAATATTAATATAACAATTTAAGGGGAAAAATGGGAAAAAAATACCCGTGGTAAGATAATGTGGATCACAATAACCTTCAGTGCCCATTACTCTCGTAGTCACGTGAGTCTGCATATTAGTGGGTCCAGCTTTAGCAAGTCCAAAGTCTGAAAGCTTTGCATCAAACTCCTGCATTCAAGTATGTAACAACAAATTAAATCACCCGTTGATAGCCTCGGGTGCACCAATTACACCCTAAAATATTTAGGCATAGAAAAAAATTATACAGACTGATATAATTGAAATGTACTAACTAATATAACTAAAATGTGTCGATTAGATTTAGTTGAAAAGGTATAAGCTGGTACAGATGAAACTTGTAAAATAATATAACTGAAATGTAATGAGTGCACATATCACTATGTCAAAATTGACTTTTAAAGAGAAAATCCTGACATTATTGCTTCTATGCTTACAAGTTTTAAGTGAGAGGTAAATTATTTGTATAACATTACCTATCACTAAAGACATTATCCTGTCATAAAGACTTAATTAGAGAAATTATAGTGACATATCACTAAAAAAAACAAGTTACTTGTAGTCATACTACATATAATATCAGGAGATGCTTGTGTTATCTGATAAATAATTAATTAAATAAATCAACTTACATTATTTAATAAAATATTGGAAGTCTTAAAATCACGATATATGACTGGGGATTCTAGCTGGTGTAGGAAGCACAACCCTCGTGCTGCACCCACTGCAATTTTAATCCTTCTCGCCCAAGTAAGTGTTGTCGAACTTCCTGCAACTACTTATCGTTATTCTCGATCCACACTTAGGATTAAAGATGGAATTTTTTTTTACATACTTTTGTTTTCTTATTATTATTAACCAAATTATGATGACGGTATGCATGCTAACTTTGTTCTCATTCGACTTGACAAGTGCGGATGAGGGATGCGATTATTTTCACATAACCCTTTTTTTTTTTTAAATATGTTAATATGGTCACACAGGGGTGACCCTGAGGTGGGGCTAGAGAGGCGACCGCTCTGGGCCCGAGATTATCAAAGGTCTACTGTTATTCATATGAATATGTATATTTATTGATGAAAATCTTAGTAAGTTGAAAAATGAATTAATGAACGTCTCTTATAAAGTTGTAAACAACGAATTGAAGATTTTTTTATATCAAATATAAAAAAGAAACTTGATTAAAGATGTGTGTAACTAGTATTATTGTTTAAAAACTAATAAAAATCTTAATAAGTTGTCAACAATGATATAATGAAAATAGATGGAAAATCTTTAATTTGGTATTGTTATTAACGAAGAATTGATGAAAAATCTTCAAAAGTTATTAAAGCTGAATTGACAAAAAATGTTCATAAACAAAATAGAATTGATGAGTTCAAGAGCATGATCGTTACAACAAATTACTCATGTAAATATTATTAACGAATTTTCTTTTGAACATTGGAAATTCTTTAAACTATGAAAACATTTTAGATATTGATTCGACTGGTTTATTTTCTAAACAAAAAAAATATTATAGGTAACTTTACGGATTTGATCTTATGCCCACTGGTGGGCACAAACTTATATGTCCACCACGAATGTGATAATGACACATAAGCAAATTTAAGTAATCAATTAAAATAATAATGGGGTCATTGCTAATGTGTCACTATCACATTCGCGGTGGGCATATAAGTTTGTGTCCACCAGTGCACATAAGATCAAATCCGGTTAACTTTATTGGTAAAAGAACATTAGAAATTCAATATAATATTTAGATAATTTTATATGTAACTTGAATTTGTGCATACTTCATTGTTATAATTGTATGTATGAATCAACTATATCGCAAGAAATGTTAAATGAATTAGAAATTTTATGTATTGAAAAAGACATGTTATAACAAATTTACTATGACGATGTTGTTTCTCAAAATACTAGATAAAGTCATGTTACAATTTTTTTTTATATATATATAATATACGTATTTTTTTCTTTAATAGAGGCCCATTTTTTAATATTCGCCCCAAACCAAAAGAATGACAGGGCCGACTCTGCTTATACACCAAGAGATGTATGACATATAATTTAATTAATAATATTATTGTTGAGAAGTGGTGTTACCATTGGTAAATAAGAGATCCTCAACGCAGCCGCCAGGCATAAATTCGTACACGAGTATTCGATCTTCACCTTCTAAGCAGTATCCAATGAGCTTCACTAGATGCGGATGATGAAGTCGACCTAGATAGTTCACTTCGCACTGTAACAAATGTAAATGTACGTCCAACACATTACAACTTAATTTTAAATAACACCACATTATTGTTATTTTGAATAATAACTAGATTAAGTTTCATATGATTACTTTACGAACTATTAGTTTTTATTTTTTATTGTGTTTGTTTCTTAATTTCAACACAATGTCATTGTAAATTCCTCGTTTCATCTTCTCACTTTCCATAAAAGTTACCCTTGCATCTTATATTTTAACACAAATTCTCCTATGAACAAATTTTATATTATAAAATTAATACCATTAAGTTTATTCCCTGATACAATTAGATAAATGCACTGATGCTATTATACTTGTAAACTGGAATCACAATTTAAAATGCTACGGTATCAATGGATGCATCTAATGGTATCAGTTTTATACTATGAACAAGTTTCACATGAGTTATACTCATATTTTAAAATTGACAAACCCTCATGTAAAAATGTATTTTTTTTAATGTTGTAACATCACTGCTTTTACAAACTAACATTTTACACATACAAACACGTCGAATTGTGTGAATAAATGTTATGATATTGCTAGGAAATTAAATAAATGAATTAATTTCACATATCTGTATAAGATCGGACTTTAATTAGATGAGATGTAATTATTCCAGATTTTAGTTTATACACGTGATATTAATATTGAATGAATGTTACTGGCATACAAATAATTAATTCACATGGGAAGAATAAAGGAATATAACATATTTAAGAAGAGAAATAACTGACCAACCACTCATTATGACCCTGGAAACCATCAGGTATGAGCTTCTTGATAGCAACAGGTATTCCAAATCCAGGTTTAGTTGCAGTTAGGGTTTCCTCATCCAACCACCCCTTGTAAACACAACCAAACCCTCCTTCTCCAAGAAGGCTATCCTCGCTAAAGTTGGACGTTGCAATTCTTAGTTGATCGAACCTAAACGCCTTGAGATACGGGGACGATAGAATCTCTGTCTCTGATATTGGCACTGGCAATGCACAAGGAGAGCTTGACTCGTTTATTTTTTTACGAGTTTCTGGCTCCGGCAATGCCAACGTTAAACTTGATTTATTAATGTTCATCTCGTTATTAGTGTTGGATCCCACATTTGGGGTGGGCAATGGATGGCTTTGTCGAGGATGACTATTTTCCATTGTACCTAAACATTCAAAATTAATGCTATTTAAACTTTTTCTTTATATTTTTGTAGTGTTTATTGTCTATTTACAAATTAAAAGGTGGACATTATATTGCAATTCATAATATAAATATATACATCAACGAATCTGCATGAAATTTATTTATTTCTCTTGACTATAGGGCATGCTGGACATGGCTTAACTATATTTGAGGATGCAAATTAAGTAAGACTATTCATTATGTGATCTAGACTTGGGTTCAATGAGTGTGGAATTGTTTAAGTGGTTAGAGTACTAAAGAATTTGTATCATGTTTTACCTTTAAAAAAACACTTAAGTAGCTTAAAATAATCTAATTAAATTTTCACTAATAATATAATCAAATACATAAATTTCTCTAAATCAGGTTCACAAAATTTTTACGGTGAACTCACTAATACCACTAATACCTTTTTTCATATAATTAATAATACTTGATATGAAACTTTTTTTTAAAAAAAAATATGATACTTGTATTGTGAAAAATTATCATTTTGAAAAGGAGTTCCGTGAACCAGGTTCACAATCCATAATCCTATTCGATCTAAAGATTGACTAATTTGGGGGATTCACAATCCACTGTCCACTAGTGGAAGGACCCATTTCAAGTCGGAGCATTTTTCTTTATGCAGACTACCATCATATACTACATTGGGGGTTTCCAATCCAAAACTTAGCCTATACTACCAAGCCAACTCCTTAGGCACTACTTCGGAGGTTTCCAATCCATATAACTTAATATCTTATATCTTTTCAATGCTAGTTTTGTTTGGCTAATGGATGAGGATTTGAGTTCGAACTTGGCCTATACTAATAGTTCTAAGTACGTAAATCAATCATGCATCTCTTTATTAATTAAGACCAACCTAAAGATTTAACAAATTTGGTGAAAAAATAGCTTTTAAAAGAAGTATAACATAATCCTTGTGAACTAGAAAGATCGATCATTCTGCCACAAATTAAAACAAGGAAATATATATAGCCTGGTATGAAATCGTTTAATGATCGAGTAATCAATTACTTAGAAAAAAAATAAGGGTACGTAAATCGAAAATTTAATAAAATTTAGATCCATTTTCAATTTTTTTGGTACATAATTGATAAAAAAATTAAGAAGAGCGAGCGATTTACCTGGAGAAGGGCGATTCAAAGTTGTGTTATTCTGAGCATCGTCCATCCTAACATTAGATTCTACAATATTATTTTGATTTTGCCACTCGTTGATGCTTATTTCACCATTATCATGATTATGATCGTTTCTTCGGCCTCGAAGGTGAGAGTATCGTCTAACGTTACCAATTGCCATCGCTACTAACCTATTCCTTTTAATGCAATTGCCCATGCTAAGAGACTACGACATGAACAAAATGTGATATTCTACGTCCTGATTTTACCATTTCGTCTCCTCTTCCTCGAGAGAAAAACATTTTGGAGAGCGAAGTTTATGGATAGGACGAGCCTTCCACAAATATCGTCATCTCTTTGTGTTATTGTTAAATGTGATGAATATTTTAATTAACCAACTTTTTTTAATTTGAAATATTGGGATTCAAGTGGTGCATGCAACTTACCATCACTAATTAAAAAGTGATCATGACCAAGTCGAGATTTGTTAACTTTTGGTGGCTTTTGAATGTTGACCAAGGAACATTAATTTAGACTATGTATATATACAATATTTCAGATATATATAATCTCGTATTTTATTTTATTAATTAATTAATATTAATTATTGGATAATTGTTGCATAAATTTTAAAAAGCACAAGTAACACCCGATCCACTAATTGTGGTCACTAATATGTATGATACTTTAAAATACAAATTGATGGTTACTAAATGATTAAAATTTGAACTCAGGTATGAAAATTTTGATTCAAAGTCATACAATTCAAAGTTGAAAGTAACTTTGTTTTTTAATTATAATTGGGGAATTAATGGGATAAGATATAAACACCCACGACCCCCTCTCTCCGGTCAATTTTTTGGATACACGTGAACTTTTTCTTAAATAGTAATTTTATAACTTTTATTCATTACAACAACTTTTTTTTTTTTTTTTTACAAAATCTCCTATAAAACAATTTTATAATATAAAATTTTACTATCTATATATTTATTGATACTGTTACATACATTTATTGATATCATTATATGTATTTATACTAATGCCATAGCATTTTATAGTATAAAATTTTATGGTATCAGTAAATGCATGTAATGGTACTCAGTAATTGTATTTAATGGTACTTCCTCCGTCCCGGAACACATTGCAGAGTTCACTTTATCTTCGTGTTTTAGCGAGTGAGTTGTTTATTAGTATTTGAAATGATAAATAATCTTTAAGGTAGGGTATGATAGATCTTTAAGGTAGGGTATGATAGAACAACTTTGCATTTAATCAACGAAAGATTATCATTAAACCTGATAACAAGATAATGAATGGAAAAAGCTAACAGCTTTGTAGCGGAACTAGCAGATTCGTAGGGCGAACAGCATTGTAGAAAAGCACTAATGCGGCAAGCAGAATTGTGGCGAGCAGCCTTGCAAAGAACGGCTGTGTCAGCAGCTCAAGCCAAAGTCAATATGGGCGAACAAGGACGTAACGGAGCGAGCAGCATCGTAAAATGATCCCAAACGAGGAGCAAACAGCTCAGAACGCGAAGGACCATGACATCTAACGAAGACGTACAAGCGAGCAGCCGGTCACCGTCGAGAGCATCTCAGAAGTGCCAAAGACCAAGTACAACATGGGGACTTCCAAGAGTCACTAGCTTAGATATGGTCCAAGTGTCCTAACACTTGGCACCCATCCAATGAGTAATAGTGTAGATGTTGTACAAGTGTCCCAACACTTGGCAAAGATCCAATGGCTAAACCATCAAGATGGTGACACATGGCCACTTTGTATGTCTATAAATACTCCCTTCTTGTACATGAAAGAGGGAGAACAATTCAATACAAGTCCAAACTCTTGCAAAATTATTTCTTGAGCACCACTTATCTAAATTCCATGATCTTGATTCTTGTTTGATGATCTTTCTTAGCTAAAACAGCCACTAATCATCTTGGTTAGAAAAGGTCATCAACAATTGGCGCTAGAAGGAGGGGTTCAAACCTCCGGTTGTAGGAAAATTCGAAGAAAGTTTGAAGACTACCACCGGAATCTGCATAATCTCGCCGGAATCCGGGAAGAGGCTGCCGGAAAACAAAAGTGCACATTCTTAGGACAAAGATTTACGACATTTTAAGGGTTTTAATGCATGTGTGCATGAACTAGGGTTTTCAAACCTTCATAATCACACACAAGGCTAGTAACCCTTGAAAAAGGTGTTTGCAAGAACAAGATTACTTCATCCATTTGCTTATTTACCCATATTTTGATAGTCGAAATGGTTCGATCGCAAGAAGAACGACATTCGAGTATATCTCCAAGTCGTAGACCAAGAACTAGGGTTTCTTCCACCGAAGGACATGCACGGACAGTGAGAGCAACTTCGCAGAGGAATATACAAGTCACTATTGACACGATTCCACCAGAAGTTGAAGCTCTTGCTCAAAACCCCGAAGAGCTAGCAAAAACCATTGCTGTTCTTCAATCCTTGCAAAATCGACAAATAGCAGGACCGTCAAGAGCACCTGTGACGACCAGACGAACAGGCGAGCAGGAGCGTACTGGCGAACAAAGAAGTAAAATGAGAGAAGAAGCACGTCGGGACGAAGCCGACAGCGAGGAAGTTCGTAGAAATAAAGGAAAAGCTCCATTGAGCGAACGTCTAGGAAGCAGAGGAGAGTCATCACCAAGTCGAGCAGATGAGTCAAGCAAAAGTACTTCCCGAACAAGTGCTTTGGAGAGATTAGGAACAAGGAATGTAAATAGGAGGGAGCCATCCCGAAGGCATGAGGAGCAATCACACCATCCTGCTCGCCCGTCAGTGCATGACCGAATCCGGAGGTCAGCTTTTGGCCGACTAGGGCCAAATGGAGCTAGCAACGCTGCTAGGAAAACAACTCAGGAGAAACGTCCCGTTGGCAAGGGACTGCATCGTGAAGAGGTCACTGAACCCAATCACGATGAACAGCCTTCCAACGGGAGGACTCCCCCAAATGAGTTGCAGGAAATGAGAAAGGCAATCGAAGAATTGCAGAGACAGTTGGAATCTCAGAGAGGTGTCGGATCAACCGTTCTCCCATCTTCACCATTATCTCCGTCTATCCTCAGTGCACCGATCCAGAAGAAGATACAATTTCCAACCATCAGCTTGTATGAGGGAACGTCGGACCCTCGAATTCATGTGACGAAATATTCGGATTTCATGATCTCAATGGGGGCAACCGACGCCACACAATGCCGAAATTTTCCACTCACCCTTGGAGATGGCCCGCACAGATGGTTCTCAGCATTAGCCCCTGGCTCCATCAACTCGTTTGCCCAACTAAGCAAAGAGTTTCTGTCCCACTTCTCAACTGTCGGGTCCTACTTGACCCACAGACACCGTCTTGCAGATATTAGGCAGGGAGACGAGGAGTCTGACAAGCAATTTTTGGAAAGATTTGATAAAGTCTTGCTGGAGGGCGAAATGGTGAGTGAGGACACAAAGATAGTAGCTGTGATGGCTGGGTTAAAGAAAGGAACTGATTTGTGGAAGGAAATGCATCTGACTTGCCCGAAAACATACGCAGAATTCAGGCACAAAGCAGGAATCCATGTGTCAATGCAGGAGGCCCTACACAGAGAGATGGGAGACAAAACTGATCCGAAAAAGTCTAACAAGAAGTCGGGAGGAAGTGATTACAAAGCTCCGAAGAACATGAAGTCATTCAATGATGGAGCTGAGTTGAAAGAAAAGTTGAGTCAAGTCCTTACTATGTCCGTGGATGCTGTGTACAACAACGTTAAGGACAGGGAAATGTTGTCAGAGCCGCGGAAGATAAGGCAAGAGAGAGGTAAGCTGAACCCGAACAAATACTGTGCTTATCATCAGAACATCGGCCACTTCACGAGCGAGTGCCGAGATCTATTGAAGCAGTTGTGGAGGTTCTATGAGGAAGGGAAGCTGTCCGAATTCGTGAAAAAGGAACCAGGTAAAAGACCAAGGGCGCCAGTACAGTCCAGTTCGGATGACGGAGACAGTGATGACCAACCAAGCAAAGTTGGTAAGAGGGGAAGGAAAGTCCCAGCAGCTCCAGCAGGGCATATCCCGGAAATCTTAATGCTGGAGCCTACTGGGCCAGTAGGTGGTTGTTCTGATGGGAGGCCACCTATGTCAAAAAGAAAGAGGAAGGCAGAGCTGAGAGCAGTAGATCAGGTAATGGAAGTGGGTGTAAATCCATCGACCAAACGAACAGGGGACCTGACTTTCTCAGAGAAAGACTTAGACGGGATACTTACTCCCCACAACGACTCATTGGTCATTTGCGCCAATATCATGGGGACAAAAGTGCATCGTCTACTTGTCGACACTGGTTCCTACACGAATATCCTGTTCAAGAGCACGGTGGACCAGCTAGGAGATTGCGCTGAGTACATCAAAGACTGTGATCACAAGATTGTAGGTTTTGGAAATGCTGTAACCACCCCGCTAGGAATAGTTACGTTGGCAGTTGAGCTTGTATCAATCGAGGACCCGGAGAGAAAAATGAATAGAATGATAGACTTCTTGGTTGTAGACCAACAGTCCACTTATAACGGGTTCCTCGGCCGTCCTTTCTTGCATGAATTTAAAGCAGCTGTTTCAACGTACTATTATTGTCTAAAATTTCCAACAAAGAAGGGTGCAGGTACAGTCAAAGGAGACCAGAAGAAAGCTCGTGCGTGTCTGTTGCAAATACAGTTGCAGGATCACCAAGTCAACATGGCAGACAGGTGCTCAGACAAGGACGGAGATGATAGCGAGGCCATGACTTCCGTTAATACTGAAATAATGGAAGTCGACGAGCAGCCACGCAGCGATGAGCAACTATGCGCAGACGAACAGCTGCGCATTGGCGAACAGATGTGCGAAGGCGCACAGTTGGACGAGGACGAGCAGGAACGCGAAGACAAACAGCTTGCCCAAACAGGAGGTACAGAAGCTGCTACTACTAGCAACGAGGAAGAACAAGCAAGGGCAATGGACGTTGATGCAGAGGACATAGAGCCACGACTGGGGGCAGAACCGATGGAGATCGAAGAGGAGCCAAAGACAGAAGGGCCCATTATTGACCCCAGATGGAAAGGCCAAAAACGAAGGGCTACCCCGGTCGAAGAGTTGGAAACTGTAAAAGTCGACCCGAACCAAGAGGGCTTAGAACTCTTCATAGGGTCCGAGCTACCAGAGCCGTACAGGACCAACATGATTGAGTTTCTTAAAGCAAACCTCGATGTGTTCGCATGGTCGCATGCAGACATGGTGGGCATCAGCCCCGAACATGCCTGTCACAGACTCAACATCGACCCGGGGAAGAAGCCAGTCCATCAGAAGAGGAGAAAATTTGGACCCGACAAATACGAGGCGCTCGACGTGGAAGTTAAAAAGCTGCTGGATAACGACTTAATCAAACAAGCATTATGCCCGCAATGGGTGGCAAATCCAGTTTTGGTCAGGAAAGCGACTGGAGCATGGAGACTCTGCATCGATTTCACAGATCTTAACGCCGCTTGCCCGAAAGACAACTTCCCATTGCCTCACATTGACCAGCTAGTTGATAGCACCGCCGGACATGAGCTGCTAACGTTCATGGATGCATTCGCAGGATATCATCAAATCGCGATGCATCCCGATGATCAAGAGCACACTGCGTTCTACACCAACAAAAACTTGCTATGCTGGAAGAGAATGCCATTTGGGCTAATCAACGCTGGAGCTACATATCAGAGGCTGGTTAACAAGATGTTTGATGATCACATCGGGAAGACGATGGAAGTATATGTGGACGACATTGTTGTCAAGAGCTCAAAAAAGGAAGATCACTTACAGCACCTAGCTCAAACATTTGAGATACTTCGGACCTACAATATGAAGTTGAATCCCAAGAAAAGCAGTTTCGGAGTCCATTCTGGGAAATTCTTGGGACATCTGGTTAGTCAACGAGGAATTGAAGCAAATCCAGTGAAAGTGAAAGCAATCATGGAAATGCAACCACCTAGATCGGTAAAAGAAGTCCAACGACTAACCGGATGTCTAGCAGCCTTGAACAGGTTCATCTCGAGATCGGGGGATAAGTGCAGGCCATTTTTCGAGGCCATCAAGAAAGGAAAGTTTCAATGGACAGACGCCTGTCAGCGAGCGTTCGAGCAATTGAAAGAATATCTCAGCGATACAAAAATTCTTGCCAAACCGATCCCAGGGGAAAAGTTATACTTGTACTTGGCAGCTTCAGAAGAGGCAATCAGCTCAGTGCTCGTTCGAGCAGAAGGAAAGTTCCACCTACCCATTTACTATGTGAGTCATGCCTTGCACGAAGCAGAGCTCAGATATTCACCAACAGAAAAGCTAGCATATGCGCTGGTGATGAGCGTCAGAAAACTTCGTCCATATTTTTTCGACCACCAGGTGGAAGTATTGACAACGTTCCCGCTCAAGCAAATACTGCACAGACCCGATGCGGCTGGTCGGCTCCTGAAGTGGTCCTTGGAAATCAGTTAGTTCGGGATTTCATATGCTCCTCGAACAGCGATCAAGGGGCAAGCCTTAGCAGACTTTATAGTCGAACTGACTTTCCCCCGAGATCCAACGAGAGGACATAGCCATCCCTGGCACATGTATGTGGATGGGTCGTCAACTAATACAACATCGGGGGCAGGTATAGTATTGATAAGCCCAGATAGGCAGGTTTTTACTTCAGCTGTTCGATTCGAGTTCATGGCGACGAACAACGAAGCAGAATACGAGGCTGTGATCGTTGGGTTACGCCTAGCATTAGCAGTTGGAGTACGAAGGTTGCAAATCTTTGGAGATTCACAATTAATCGTCAACCAGGTCCGAGGAGAATATGAAGCAAGAGATGAAGACATGGCTTTGTATCAAAAGATTGTTGCTCACTTGGCCTCTTTGTTCGAACAAATATACATTGAACAAATACCAAGAGACAATAATGCTCAAGCAGATGCATTAGCCAGGCTAGCAACCAGCACCGGACCAGCAGAATTGTCGGAAGTGACGCTAACAAAAATGTCCAAACCATCAACCGAAGATTACAAGATCTATCAGATCAACGAAGATTTCGAAGAAGACGACTGGAGGATGCCGATCATTGAATATTTGCAAAACGATAAAAAACCAGATAACCCATTCGAAGCTATCAAGTTGGTTAAAAGAGCGGCAAGATACACCATGATGGACAGACAGTTGTACAAGAGAGGAATTTCGCTCCCACTTCTGAAATGTTTGGCTAGGGGGCAAGGACAAGCAGTACTGAAAGAGATCCATGAAGGTGTATGCGGAAATCATGCCGGAGGACGGGCCTTGGCACATAAAACAATAAGGCAAGGATATTACTGGCCAACTCTCCTTCAAGATGCGATCAAGATTGCCCGAACTTGTCATAGATGTCAATTGTTTGCCCCAAACATTCACAAACCCCCACATGAATTGATTTCAGTCAATAGTCCATGGCCGTTCACGAAATGGGGAATTGACCTTATCGGACCTTTTCCCCCAGGACAAGGAAACGTTCGATTCGCGGTGGTGGCTGTTGATTACTACACGAAGTGGGCGGAAGCAGAAGCACTCGGGCGAATCACACAGGAGAAAATGATCAACTTTATATGGAAAAATATTGTTTGTCATTTCGGGGTCCCTCAGGCGATAGTGACAGACAACGGAAGACAGTTTGAGGGAAAAGAGATCAGAGATTTTTGCGAAAAATGGGGAATAAAGAAACATTTCTCGACACCATACCACCCCCAATCGAACGGTCAAGTGGAAGCAGTGAATAAAATAATCAAGCATATACTGAAGATTTGTTTGGTTGACAAGCAAGGAAAATGGTCAGAAGAGCTACCAGAGGTGTTGTGGGCATACCGAGTATCCCACAGAACAAGCACAGGCGAAACACCGTTCACAATGGCATTCGGGACAGAAGCAGTAATTCCGATTGAGTTAAAAGTCCCGACAAAACGAACAGTTGCGCTCGACGAAGAAGCAAACAACTCCGCAATGGCAGCAGAGTTGGACTTGCTTGAAGAAAAAAGAATAACAACAGAATTGAAAAATGCGATCTACAAAAGAAGAGCAGCAAAGTACTACAATTCTCAAGTAAAGGCAAGAGAATTCGAAATTGGGGACTTGGTACTTCGAAAAGTTTTAATACCACCAGGAGTATTCGGCCCGACTTGGGAGGGCCCATACAAGGTGACGAATAAGTGGCACAACGGCACATACGACCTTGAAGACATGGAAGGCAAGTCGTCCCAATATTCCTGGAATACAACTTTACTCAAGAAGTACTACCAATGAAGTCCTGTAAGTCTTAGAAAGTTTGTAAATAGGTTCTTTGTAAATTTTTGAAATTTTTGATAAGCGAACAGATTTGCATTTAAATTGCATTTATCTTTTGTCTTGCTGAATTTTAGTTTTTGAGCCTTAAGTCCAAATTACTTAGTTGCTCGCCAAAAAAAAAAAAATTGGCAAAATACAAGTCTGTTATAAGACGAACAGAAAAGCTTATTAAAAGCAAAAATGAGGCTAAGTCCATAACGGACCAATAGCCCACATTAGTACAAGGCCAAGTCCACAAGCGACCAAAATGGCCCAAACAACTAAAGGTCAAGTTCTATAAGAACCAAATGACCGATTTAAAATCTAAGTGTTTACCTTAAGAAAAAAGGAACACTTAGAAACTGTCATGAGCAAAAAAGCAATAGGCGAGCAACTAAGTAAGACAAATGAAGAGGCGAGCAGTTAAGTAAGACAAATGAAGAGGCATAAGCTTGTAGACGAACAAAAATATTCATATCATTAGATCAAAAAGTTTTACAATAGGAATGAGAAATACAGAAATGTTGTATATCCTATTGTAAGAAAAAACTAAAGTCTTCAAGGAAGAGGTGGAGGAGGAGCATCTTCAGTTCTGGTCGCCGGCGCGCTCAGCTGCTCGCCCTGGGCACTTGTACCAGCCAGGAGGAGGTGGATAATTTTTCACGTACTCAATAAAGTCCGCCTTCACCGCATCACAAATATCTTGATTGTGATCGTGGGCGAAGTGGACAAACCGTAAACATTCCGCAAAGGCACAGATGTACCCAAAGTTGGTCTTGTCCATCACTTCCTGCTCATGGACTTCGTATTCGATCAGGTTCTGGCGCTCTTCCTCCAACCTCTTGACATGCTCCTCGGCAGCGAGCAACCGAGCAGATAATTCTGCTCGCTCCTTCTCAGCTCTCTCAGCTCTCAAATCTGAGGACTTCACCTCCAACAACATCTTCTCGGCCTTCTCCAAGGCGTTCTTCTCGCCGGCTAACGAGGCCTCCATCTTCCTCTCCATCAAAGCCAACATTTTAGCATGCTCGGCCTTGCACTCTTTGATGGCAGAGGCTTTTTCTTCGTCCATCCTCTCCACGCGACGACCCAAATCGCGGTTTGTTTGCTCGAGCTCCATGACTTGGTCGAGCAGCATTTGGGACTGGACCAATTGATGGCTAGTATTGTATGCCATCAGACGAACATTATCACTAGCAGATTGGCCAGTGACAAGGGTGTTCGCCGATTTTGTCCAAGCCCTTGGAACCATCTCGGCTGCTCGGCGAACAGGGGCATCAGGTATGTCGGAGAATGAAGAAGGTGCATTCTTCACTACTGAGAGATAGTGAAGCGTAGTCCCGCGGCCAGGATAAAGCGCTGGGTTATACCTGGAACAGAAAGCACAGAAGTCAGTGATCAAGCAACATTGCGCCAAGCGGCGAACAACAAACAAGGCGAAGACAATTGACTTACTCCTTGATTTTGACGGGGTCCCAACCTAAATAAGAGGTATCTTTGGGATTGTCCCCTTTCTTGGTCGCCACCAGGCCGGCGACCACTTGCCGTTCATCCACCACTTCCAAAGAGGTGGATTTAGAGGCTGGAGACCGGGGAGCGGCACTGCTCGCCTCCACCATAGTCTTTGATCGCTTGGAGGTGCGATCATCACCGCGAGTGCCGCGAGCATCATCGTCCCGCGGCGCTTTCTTTTTTTCCCTCTCTCGTTCCCTCTCCTTCTCCTTCCTCACATCCCGTGGAGAGGAAGTAATTTTGGCCGCGGGCTTGCGGCGACCAGCTCCGGCGGCTGGGCGACCAGTGGGGTTCTCCCCTGCCCGGAGACGCATGATGGCAAGGGGAGGATCCATCTTCCTTCTTGAAGCGTCTGCCATTTGCTTAACTCGTCCGGCGAGCAAATAGTATGATTCGGGCACGGCCGGGATAGCGACAGTGACTTGTTGATCTGACAAGAAAATGACAAGTGTTAGGCGAGTAAGAATGATGGACGAGCAAAAGTGTTAGGCGAGCAAGAATAAAAAGTTACCTTCTGGGACGGCGGCTTGAGCTTCAAGGTGGTGAGGACTCGTAATCAAACCAGCAAGTTTGCGACAATGAGCCTTCGAGAGATGGTGTATGTCACGACTAGCAACGTCGCGAAGGGAGATGATGGCTAAGGTGAAGAGAAACTCGTCGCTCAGATTAGGGTTCCCCCACTTCAAATTTCTCAAACCTGCAAAACAACAAAAAGGATTAAAATTAGTCCTATTTATGAACTAATAAGATAAAGGAAGGCCTACGTTTAGCATGTCCAAAGCGTTCGGGCGACATGATGCGCGCCTGCCCGCCAGCGAATCCCTCCGATGCTCGCCAGTCACCACCAATGAAGAAAAATTGGCGGTGCCAACCCTTAATTTTATTGGGGACTCCTTCGATGAGCTTCAACCCGGTTTTAGCTTTAACATAGTACCAACCAGCTCCATCCTCTTGTTGAGCAGAAATTGTCAAGGCGTAGAGAATCTCTGCGGTTGTTATCTTGTTTTTGTAGCCTTCAAGACCAAAAAGAGTCATGAAGGCTAGGAGACTACTCCAACCGTTTGGAGTAATCTGAGTGATCGCCAAGTTCATGTCGGACAAGAATCGTCCGATGAGTGGATGAACGGGGAGTGGGAAGCCCGTGTTGAGTACATCCAAATTGATCGCCGTGCAACCAGGAGGAGGGCGATCAACAGTTTCCCCTTCTTTCGGTATGTACATAAAAATGTCATACGGGATCTTGTAGGTAGTACGGATGCTCGCCAAGTCTTCCTCGAAGAGCACGCTATCAAGGTTGCTCGCTGCAAAGTCCCCGCTTTGATTTTTCATAATCACCCTCGATGTGGGGACGAAAGCCTTCGAGTAGCGAGCAGAGTAGTCCGCCCACTCGGTGTCACGAACAACTCCTTCGGGAATCTGGGATTCTGGTGTAGTTTGAGAAATGGGGAAGTTAATTTCCCTTAAAAACTCCCAAGTGAGAGTGGGGCATTGCTGCTCGCCAACTCGTTGGTCGCCTTCTTGACCAACAGAATCCTCTATCTCCGCGGCCACTTCTGCGGAGTCTTCCCCCAAGTTGGAGGAAGTTTCGGGTTCACGAGCGAGAGGATGCATCTTTTCTTGCTCGCCTGAGCGATCAACAGCGTACGTCTCTATCGAGCGAACAACAGAGTTCGCATCGGAGTCCGTGTCTTCGTCCACTAACAACGTGCGCGGGTTGTTCGCCAATGCTTGGCGAACAGATCTGCGAGGAGAATCCAGATCTGCGGGCCTTTTTTCCGGATTTCGCCCGGGTCCGGATTGAGATGAACTTAAGGGGGAAAACTCCATTTAAAAACAAATGATGGAAGAATTTCGCTAAGAGAGGTAATGTACGGATAAAGATGCCACCGGAGAAGTTACGATGGCTGCGACGGCGTCAACAGTACGGCGGCGCTACGGTGGTTCGCGGCCGGAGTTACAGTCGCGGTTACAAGAAGTGCAAATTTAAAAAGAGATAATTTACGAAATTAGAAAAGAAAAAGGAACGTAGGATAGATTACCTTCGAAGAAATCAAAATCAGGGGCAAATACGGAGGAATCTGGGCACGAGAATTACAAGAAGAAAAAGCTTGAGAAGTTATCAATGGCGAAAATCTGAAGAATGCGAAAAGAAGAATGAAGAAGAAAGTGACGCCTATTTATAAGGACAAGGCTGGGGCAAAAATGCAATTTCCGCAAAATACTATAGGCCCCTATGGGCAAATTGGGGGTCGCGCGTGACTGACGCGACGCCTCGTATTCCGTGCCTCGGGAAGCCAACCGTCGCGACACGAAAAAGCGTTCGCTACTGGTCGCGCATGTGAGCTCTCATGCTCGCCTGTTCGCCCAACTGACCAAGATATTCGCCCATGTAAACATCCACGTTCCACCATTGCTCGCCCAATTTTCAAGGAAATTATAGCTTGGTCCCAATTGATCAATCCATGACCAACATGAGACCAAGCTAGGGGGCAATTGTTGATGGGCGAACAACTTTGCATTTAATCAACGAAAGATTATCATTAAACCTGATAACAAGATAATGAATGGAAAAAGCTAACAGCTTTGTAGCGGAACTAGCAGATTCGTAGGGCGAACAGCATTGTAGAAAAGCACTAATGCGGCAAGCAGAATTGTGGCGAGCAGCCTTGCAAAGAACAGTTGTGTCAGCAGCTCAAGCCAAAGTCAATATGGGCGAACAAGGACGTAACGGAGCGAGCAGCATCGTAAAATGATCCCAAACGAGGAGCAAACAGCTCAGAACGCAAAGGACCATGACATCTAACGAAGACGTACAAGCGAGCAGCCGGTCACCGTCGAGAGCATCTCAGAAGTGCCAAAGACCAAGTACAACATGGGGACTTCCAAGAGTCACTAGCTTAGATATGGTCCAAGTGTCCTAACACTTGGCACCCATCCAATGAGTAATAGTGTAGATGTTGTACAAGTGTCCCAACACTTGGCAAAGATCCAATGGCTAAACCATCAAGATGGTGACACATGGCCACTTTGTATGTCTATAAATACTCCCTTCTTGTACATGAAAGAGGGAGAACAATTCAATACAAGTCCAAACTCTTGCAAAATTATTTCTTGAGCACCACTTATCTAAATTCCATGATCTTGATTCTTGTTTGATGATCTTTCTTAGCTAAAACAGCCACTAATCATCTTGGTTAGAAAAAGGTCATCAACAAGTTGTTTATTAGTATTTGAAATGATAAATAATCTTTAAGGTAGGGTATGATAGATCTACCTCTTCTTTATTATAAAGTAATTTTAAAATTACTTTATCATTTCAAATACTAATAAAAAACTCACTCGAAAAAACACGAGAGGAATAGTAACCCCGCAATGTGTTGTGAGACGGAGGTAGTATTAGTTTCATACTGTGAACAAGTTTCAAATAGACCTACTCATTCTTTTTATACTGCAATTTAATACACCACATTTTTTAGTTTTGCAATTTGATGCATCTGCTGACGTGATTACCAGATGTGCAATATAGAGTCCACGTAGCTGCCAACAAATAAAATTGTATTGTTTTAATTAAAATACATTTTTTAACATTAACTGTTCTTTAAAGACATTATTTTTTTTCTTCTTTTTTATGTTGACGTCTACATAGACATTTTTGTGATGAGTAGTTCTAGAATTTTACACCCCAATTTAAAATCAATTTTGATCAAAACTTAAATTCGCGGGTCAGCCTAACTCAACAAAATTTGCGGGTCCAAATACCGGATCGATCAACAAACAGGGGCGATCTCTTTTGCGAGAGTGAAGCTATGACGGTGGAAACGATGCAACCTAGCAAGCCTCGATGGGGAGAGCTCGAGGAAGATGATGGAAAGGATTTGGACTTCATGTTGCCATCGAGGCAAGTGATTGGCCCTTTTGAGAACGAGATAAAGAAAGTGATCGAGTACAAGTTCAACAATGAAGGTAATAAGGTTAAAATCACTACCACCACGCGCATCTGGAAACTGATTGCGATTTCATTGGGTCGGGTCTTGTATATTTGCACTGATTTGGTTATACTGTGATTGAATTTTTTATCTTTGTGATACTGAGTAGGAGTGAAATGACAGATTTTAGATTTCTGCCACAGTTTAGAAAAGTTGATTAGAGTTTATGCAAATTATCTTGTGGCTTATTTGTTGTGATGCGAATGTGAATTTGGATATTGAAAGGAGGGATATTTATGTATTTTATATTCACCTTTCATGATGATATATGTTCCTTTAGGTTGGGTTACATTGGTAGTAAATAGAACATGTACTGAGTTATTTTATTGGTTTCAGCAGTATTTTGCTCCAACTTCTAGTTTAGGAGTAGTCGTTGTCCGGATTGGGTTAATGATATTGTTATTTCACCAGTGAAGATCCTTGTTTTCATGAATACTTGGCAAATTACTCTCTTATGACTAGTGTGATGTGGTCCGGGTAGGATGTGCATTTTGGGGGTACTTTGGTTTCAATGGCCATGTCGATTACTCCTAATTATCCTTATCAAAACATCAACTCGGTTCGATGAGCTTTGCCTCTATATTTTAACTTGTATAAACACATCAATATCCTACCAGTTATATATTTTAACTTGTACAAACACATCAAAGTCGAACAAAATGAAATTCGATGGTTGCAACAAAAAACAAAGCAATTGTGATGATGAGGATGTTGTAATTATAACTTGGGGTATTAGTAATTAAGTCTCAGGATGTCGGTGAATAATTTTTTGGAAATATAACTTGGAGTATTGGTGATTATAATTTGGGGTATTGGTGATTATAACTTGGGGTATTGGTAATTATAACTTTGGGTATTGGAAATTATAACTTGGGGTACTGGTGATTATAACTTAGGGTATTGGTGATTATAACTTCGGGTATTGGTGAGTATAACTTCGGGTATTGGTGATTATAACTTCGGGTATTGGTGATATAACTTCGGGTATTAGTATGAAGCGCGTGCGACCCATTTGCGACCCGGCTTGTTGCCAGACCCGTGAATTTCGGTCGGGTTGGGTCTGACCCGCGAGTTTTTATTATTTAGTCAAAATTAATTTTAAATTGAGATCAAATTTCAAGTGCATATGTACTTGGATGCACCCTAAAATTTGTGTTTTGTGATATTTTTGGCAATGACACCCTGAAGTTAACAATTCCTTCAATATATTCTCAATCTCCCCCTTATGTGAGTGTAATGTTCTATAAAGGTCCGTTTGATAGGGGTTATTATTTGTATAGGGTAGATTGATATAAAATAGTATGTAGTATTAGAAATACATGGAAATGTAATATGGAGCCTTAATATGGGTGTTTGATAGAATGTAAATACAAGTCCATACAATTTTATATTGTGTTTGATAGGGTGTATTAACACCCTATAAAACATGTAGAATTATCATTTTAACCCTGTTTTATTTTACTTGTCTCTAATTTGGGGGTCCTTTATCGTTAACTAAGAACTATTAAATACAAAATCTCCCAGCAGTTAACTTTCATGAATCGAAATAAACACTAACTTAGAATTTTCCTAGACAAAATCCCCCAGCTGTTAATTTTCATGGATCAAAAAATACATTAACTAAGAATTTGTAAACCCTAAAATCCCCCAGCTGTTAATTTATATGCATCGAGAATTTTTAAATAAAAAATCCCCCATCTGTTAATTTCCATGGATCGAAAAAAATGTACTCATGTGGTGTAAAAAATTCAAAATTCCTGGATCGAAAAAACCAACACACAACAAGCATGTATCCATCAGTATCCACAATAATTACAGAGGTAGGTTAATGATGATATTTCAGTAAACTGAATAGAAAACAAATTTTTTTTTAAAAAAAACTGGTTGTCCGACGGTGATTTACGGTGGTCGTCCGACGGTGGATTGCGGCGGCTTGTGGTGCTCTGTGCTTGGAGATCCGGAAAAAGCGCGACCTTTGACGATTACGGCGACAGAGAATTTGATTTCGGCCACCGCGGTTTTAGGCGACGGCGAATTTGACGACTTAGGCGACGATGACGGTGAATTCGACCTCGGGCACTGTGGTTTCCCTATCGGCGACCGCGAGCTTTTTCTTGGACAAGGGTTTTCGACCGTGATTGGGAGAAAGAAGAGGCAGGGGGGTTTTGTTGCTATCACAGAGGAGAGAGAAAAGGGCAAATAGGAAGTGGGGATCCTCAAATTAAGTCATGAGTTATTATACAGGAGGGAAGCCTATACTTAATTTGTAAAAGGAAATGAGAAAGCCCGGTAAAATCAAATAATACAAAAACGGACCAACTTTTTTTTTCAAGGCTTTATATAGGGTATCAAACAACCATATAAGACTATATTATTTCTATGGACTGCACTTATATAGGGCTATTATGGCCTATCAAACACACCCTAAGGGTATACAAACTATGATGCACATATTCTTTTTAAAAAAAATTACTATTATGCAGTATCAGATACTTGTAGAGTGCGAGTGCGCGTGAGATTCGTCGTGTGGTCCATGAGGAAAAAAAACTTGCGAATCATGTTTCACTAGTTAGCATATTCGGTGTCACTACAAAAAAAACACGGTTTAGCGACCGCCTAATAATCGGTCTCAAAATCATGTATTAGCAACCGATCAGCCATCGGAATTGACCGGTAGTCTCTAAAAAAAATTTGCGACCGCCTATAAAATCGGTCTTAAAATTGACTGATTAGCGACCGTCTAGGTAGGTCGGTCGCTAATCTTGTGCGATTAGAGACCGCCTTGGTGGTCACTAATCTCAAAGGTCGGTCAAAAGACCAATTATTTTTAACCGCTCGATTAGCGACCGCCTTAATTTCAATTTTATAATTAGCGACCGCCGGGTGGCGGTCGCGAATCGGTAAATTTGACCCATTCTTGAAAACGGGTGATATTCATTAATAACCGGCAAATTATATATTAAAAACGGGTGGCGGTCGCTAATCCTAAAATTGGTCACAATGACAAAAAAAAATCCAAAAAAAAAAATCCAAAAAAAAAAAAATTCCAAAAAAAAAAACTAATAACCTCAACCAAATGAGCTCTAATTTATAAGTGATGCATGGACCTTATGTTGTATACATACAAGATCGTTTTCTACGGACCGACTGATGGAGTATTAGTTTTCAACATAAATTGGTTCGTTGATTTGGTACACACTCAATGAACCAGGAATCAAATTAGAATTTATTTTGAATGTTGTAAAGCATGTATTTCTGATTTTAATATAAAGTGGAAAAAATCTCTATAACTCTAACTAATAAGACATCTTAATTATGAATATGATAGGTATATTGTCTTAAATTAGAAATAAAAATGAATTAATTTGATGAATTAAAAAAAAAAAAACATGACTCAATTTGAAGTTATATACAATTAAATGCATAAAATGAATAAATTAATAATTTATAGTTGATTGGTATACATAGGTATGAATTTAGTTGATTGATATACGTAGGTATGAATTTAGTTGAATGAGTATAAATATAATGTTGATTGGTGTTAATATTTCTATTATGATTTTATAATTAATTTGTATGAATCATTATAGATTTGCATATATTGCATGAATATTGATATGTGAAAACATCTATATAAATGAATTAGAAACAAAAAAATGATTTAATTTGATGAATTAAAAAAAACATGACTCAATTTGGAGTTGTATACAATTAAATGCATGGAAAATGAATAAATTAATAATTTGTAGTAGTCTAAAATATTAAATTTACAAAAATAAAAGAATAGTGAATATATATATATATATATATATATATATATATAGAAATACATTAGAACCAAAAGGAATTAACTCGATGAATTTTAAGAAAAATGGGACTCAATTTGAAGTTATATACAATTAAATGCATAAAAATGAATAAATGAATAATTTATAGTTGATTGGTATACATAGGTATGAATTTAGTTGATTGGTATTCGTAGGTATGAATTTTTAGTTGAATGGGTATAAATATAGCATGGTATGTTGATTGGTGTTAATATTTCTATTATGAATGTTATTATGATTTTATAATTAATTTGTATGAATCATTATAAATTTGTATATATTGTATGAATATTGATATGTGAAAATATCTATATAAATGAATTAAAAAAAAAACGAATTTTAATTTGATGGATTTAAAAAAAAGACTCAATTTGGAGTTATATACAATTAAATGCATAAAAATTAATAAATTAATAATTTATAGTAGTCTGAAATATTAAATTTACAAAATAAAAAAAATTAGTGAATATATATATATAAATAAATTAGAAACAAAAAAAAATTAATTTGATGGATTAAAAAAAAAAGAATTAATTTGGAGTTATATACAATTAAATGCATAAAAATGAATAATTTAATAATTTAAATTAGTGTAAAATATTAAATTTACAAAATAAAAAATAGAGTTAGTAAAAACATATATATATAAATGAATTAGAAACAAAAATGAATTAATTTGATGAATTTAAAAAAAAACGGAAGCCAATTTGAAGTTATACACAATTAAATGCATGAAAACGAACAATAATTGCAAGTGTCCGAGTGGTCCACGCCTCCTTCGGGTAACCCGAAGGTCGGGGTTTGATTTCTCATGGGCGCATATATGCCCATTTATTTCTACAAGCCTTACAAAGGCTTGTACACTAAATGACTCTCCTAATATGAGCTAATGAGTCAGTGGCTCAGTGGTTCGCGCCCCCCGGACCCTAATGGGCGCGGGTTCGAAACCACTGAAACTTTTTTTTCGCAGGTTCGACGATTATTTTAATTTTTAAAATTAAAAAATATTTTTATTAAAAATAAGATTAGCGACCGCCAGCTAAGGCGGTCGTAAATCCCACGATCCAACCGGGGGATTAGAGACCGACCTGAGGTGGTCGCTAATATTAGCTACCCGCGTTTTAGCGACCGACGTTTATCGGTCAAATATCGGTCGCAAATCCTATTTTGTGATAAAAATCGGTCGTTAATCCGTGTTTTTTTTATTTTTGTAGTGTGTAGGAGGTTACAAAGAAAAGCAAGTTTTAGATCCGAGCTCCGCCCCTGTTGATAAGGTTAATGACGAGGAGTTAAATGGAGAACTTGATAACAATTTTGCTAACAATGAAATACCTATATCACAAGGAGGTTGCAAATTATATTATTTGTATCATTTTCATGTTAATATTGCATTTTTTGTTTATCATATCATCTATATATGTTTTCTTAGGTGATAAACATATTGACAAAGATATACGCAACGATCATATTGATTTGACAAAGTTCGCACCTGGAAGCATGGGATCAAGCTCTAGTGGTGTTAATTTGGACCTCCTTTTAAATACATTGTATGTTGATTTTTTTTTTTTTTTTTTTTGAAAAGACAATGTTTTATAAATGAGTATCAGAAATATCCCAAAAAATAGCACAAAGGATACTAACACACAATTGTGGTTCCCTGAACTAATCCCCAACATAGTTCCAACTATTAACATAATTATTATTAGCCTTTAACAAAATAAAATAAAATGAAGAAATACAAATCTTGATCATCACATCATTTAGTTTTGCTTCACTTAACACTATTAAATTCCTTAACCACCAAATATGTCATAAAGTGCAATGCCACAATAGCTCCCAAGCAATTTTCCAATTAAAGTTTGCTAAATTACAATGGCAGATAAAGTGATCCAACATAGTACTATTAACTTGGATATTAATCTCAAACCAACAATATAAATGCTCCCAGATCCTCTTGACTTTCACACATTTAAAGAACAGGTGGTTGACATCTTCTCCTTCACTTCATAAAACACTCAATACCAAAAAAAATTGTGTTGAATGCTCCCCTTTTACGCAGATTAATTCTAGTTGGGATCCTGTCTTGGATCAATTTACACGAGAAGGCAGCCACTTTAACTGGGACTGATTTGCTCCAAATAATGTTCAGCTTATTTCTCAGTGGACTCAGAGATTCGCAATAATCTGAAATAGTCGTGTAGGTCGAGCACACCGAATACATCCCCGAGACCGCCTTCCCCTATCTCCATCAGTCATTCTCCTCCGAGTAACTCAGATAGGCTGCCACATGAGTGTTTAATTCCTCCAGAGGCGCTACTTCCAAATCAAATAGTCTTCTACGCCACTCCCAATTCCAACACCTCACACCTTCCTCTCATTTGACCCTATCCACAATGTTACAAGATGAATGACGATCAATTTTGTAAGACGGGTATATAGCGATTTAAGATTCGATCCCCTTACCTAATTGTCCTCCCAAAAATTTAATATTAGAACCATTCCCTACAACTTGGTAACAATTATATATTTTTAACCATTCTTAGACACAATTTTAGAAACTAATGAATACCACCAGCGAGACCGATTCTTCCCAACCACTGTTGGTGAACGAATCTAATCGTAAGGATTAGTGGCTGTTTTAATCCGTTTTTACGTCACCAATCAATAACGTGTAATTGATTACCACCGTAAATGGTAAATCGGGGTATGAATTTATCGAATTTGTAAATTCGGTAGTCGAAATTGGACTTATTTCGTGTATGTGTGAGTTTGGGTGTGTTTGTGTGTGTATATTTGTCTGAAATTCGAAAATTATATAAATAAGCTGGAGAACAACTATTTATAGAGGCTAGCAAGCATGAGGTGCTACTGACTCTTGGTCTCCCTAGCTTGCATGCCTGACATGTGTCATTTGACCTTAGTTTGACCTTATCTAAGCTGAATCTTAGTTACAAAGTCTTCTTTTAGGCCTTATCTCGGACTTATTGTTGTTCGCCTAGGTCGGCTTGAATGATCTTGATGTAGCTTTAATCCTTGTTCGCCATTTATTGACTTATGTTCGCCTATCAACAATTGCCCCCTATCCTGGCTATAGGTTGCCCCAGACGAGCAACTTTGTGGCGAGCAACTATAGTTAGGATATCAAAATGACGAGGGTTGGGGCGAACATCATTGGCTTGGGCGAGCAACATATGGTCTGTCGTTTCGTCTTCCCAAGGTCTGGGAGTTGTACGAAGATGACGTAGGCGGCATGGCTGTGCGCCGCCCACGCGCGAGCAATCCCGAGGCCACGCGCCCCTATAATTACATATAGGTCCCTAAATTTTTGAACTTGTTTGGAAATTACCCCGTTTTCTCTCAATTTGGCCCCGGGGCTCTTGGGAAATTACGTCTGGGACCCCGTTTTTATTTGGGGTATAAGTAGTGGGAAAACTAAAATTTTTCCCACTTCTTCTTCTTCTACTACAGTGCTCCGGCGATTCTTCCTTCTCCGGCGATTTCAAGTTTTCCGGCGTCCGTCCTTCAGCATCTGACTTCAAATTTTAAGACAAGGTAGTTACTTCTCTTTTTCTTCATTTCATCTCTTTTGTTTTTCTTCAAAAATCTCCATCGCCGCCGTGTGTGGTTTGCTCCGCCGTCTTCCCCGACGAAACGCCGACGTCTGGTTCTTCTTCTCCCTTCTCCCTCCATGTCTTCGCATTCGAGTAACAAATCCGAAGAAACACTCGACCCACTCTTCCCAACCGCGGCCCCTGTCGATCAACCTCCCTTCGTTATTTCCTCGGCGTCGGATCCTCACGTGGACTCAATTGTACGTTCTTTGGAGGATTCTGGTGCTTGCTCATCTGGGAGGGAAGTGGTGGTTGCTGCGAACAGGGACTCTGACGAGGGCTCCTCGTCTAGCGCTGAATCGGAGGATCCCCAATTCGACGAGTTGACTCGCGAATTTTTAGAAGGGATAGACTTTCCATCTCCAAAGATGTTGGAAAACGAGATCCCAGTCGGAGTTGCTCGGCCTTTCGAATGGCGAGCATATGCTGAGGAGTATGCGAACAATTTTGCTCGCCCATAGAGAGAAGTCTTGGATCTGGTGAAGACTGAGTACCAGGCGAGCAAGATTAAAAGCGTTGTTCGCGAGTATGAATTGAATTCGATCAGGGAGACCTACAAGATTCCCTTTGATATTCATATGTGGGCTCCCAAGAGAAAAGAGAGAGCCGATCGCCCACCTCCTGGATGCACAGCGATCAACATTCATACTCTGATTGCTGGATTGAAATTGCCCCTTCCACCCATTGTTGCTCGCTTCCTGGAGGCGACCAACCTTGCCATCACCCAAATCACCCCAATCGGATGGATGAACTTACTGGGGACGATGTGTCTGTTCGCTCTAGAGGGATACGTTGATCGCATAACTGCAGATGAGATCAACTACCTCATGACAATCACGAGATGTCCCCCTGGAGAGGAGGGATATTTTTATCTCAAGGCCAGGACAGGACTGAAGATAGTAGAGGGAGTGCCGAACAAAATCCGCGATTGGAAGCAGCACTTCTTTTTCATTGGGGGTGATTGGCGAGCATCTTCTGGCCCATATGGTGGTGATGGACGAATAAATTCCCCAGCCTCTTACGGGAAATTTAAACGTAAGATTAATTTCTTGTTCGTCCACGAGCTGTACTGTTCTAATTTAACTTTTCTTGTTTGTTCGCAGGCCCTCGTTTGCCCAAGTGGAACTCGGAGGAAGAAGAGGTCGGCTCAGAGTTTCTATTCACCTCTTGCTTGGTCGGCCTTCGCAACAAAGCGGAGAGGACTATCGAGTACTTGCGCGATAGAAAGTGCCTGAGAGCTGCTCGCCTGCTCACATATCCCCTTCACCTGGAAGCTCAAGCTGAGGTGCCCCCAGGTATGTAAATTTCAAACTCCTTAATGAGAACTTTGCTCGTCATTTGACATCCCCAATCTTGCTCGTCTAATAATAATTTTTTTTTTTAGCCGAGCAAGTCACTGTTGCCATCCCTCCAAGTTTTGCTCTCTTAGAACAGAGGGTTTTTGAGATGGCGCCTCCGAAGGGGCGGAAGAGGAGAGGTGATCCGCCTACTAAGATTATGGGGATGACGAATAAGGCTGAGGGAGCCAAAGTCCCGCGACCAGCTGCTCCTCCTGCTCCTGCTCAGCCATCTTCTCCAATTTCTCCCCCACGTGCGGGGAAGCGCTTAAAGAAAGCGGATGGGACTCCGCTGGCCCAAGACATCCCCATTGGTGGCAAGGGGAAGGAGAAAGTGGGCCACAGCCATTCTCGTCCTGAGAGGGATGCTGTTCGCCGCTCTACTGAGCCTGTAGAAAAATCAGGCAAAGCGAGCAAGGATTCCACCTCTGGTCGCGGCCCTGAAGACCTCACCCATCTGGGTTGGGATGATCGGAAATTTAAAGAGTAAGTTTACCCTTGCCTTTGTCGAGCAAGATTTATCATCACCATCATTTTTTTTTATTTTTCTAAGTGTCTTTTTCTTTCTTGTTCGCAGATATCGTGCTGACGATCATCCCGGTCGAGCAAGTGTTGTACACCAGTACGCTTGCTCGAAGACTCCCGTTAACATAAGGGAGATTCCTGGCGAGCATGTTCGCAGGGCGACGGAGTTGGTCGCCCGAGCTTGGACGCGTCCTCTTGATAAGGCCGTTTTTCAACAGGGGTTGGGGGCAATCTTCACCTCTCAATGATGCTCGTCGCCAACGGCCTCGTTACTGCCCAAAGGGCAATTGCCCAAGTTGCCTAGCAAGAAGAATCTGCTCGTCACTATGCCAGTACTGCTCGGCAACTTACTGAAGAGAAGGATGGCCTGGTCGGCCAATATGAAGCTAAGGTTGCTCGTCTCAACAACCAGATCAATGTTTACATTGATGTTGAGCATAAACGCCTTGAAGAAATTCAAAGCCTGTCCAAAGAGCTGAAGGACAATGAGGCGCTGCTTAAGGATAAGGAGGCCTTGCTCGGCGAGGGGGAGAAAAAGTTGTCCGCAGCTGAACAAGAAAACACCGAACTGAAAGCAGAAATTGCTCGTCTTCGGGAGGCGGCAGCCAACCTCTTTACACGCGAGCAACTTGAAGAGGAAGTTCAGGCTCGAACTGCTCCCATTTCCAACCTTGGATATATCTGCGCCTATGCGGACAGCATCCGCACGGCCGATGCCTATGACTTCAAGGATTTGGTTGAAGAAATGAGCAAGGATCTGAATGAATTCATGGAGCATTATCCACCGCCGAACAACATCGAAATTCAGTTGGCGGATCTGGCCGTACTAGGGGTTAAGCTTGACAAACTTGACCCCAGTATATCCATCACTCATCCTCCTCCTCCAGTTGATGAAGGCGAACAAGAGGAAGAGGTGGCCACCGCTGTCGAGCAGAGTACTAAAGAGACTGAGGATAAGGCTGCCGAAGACTTGGCTCGAGATATGATTGTCGAACCTCCCACCGAGCAGGCTCAAGATCCTCCCCCTGCCGAGCAACAATAGCTCTTAGGACTTAGCTTTTTTCTTCTTCTTTTGTAATAGTTGTTCGTTCCTTTTGTAGTACTTGTCTTCTTGAATCATTGTACTATTTTTTAGGCTCAATGCCTTTGATTAATGGATGTCTTTCTTTTGTTCGCTCATTTTCTTATATATGTTAATTGCCTTTACATTTCTGTCAATGCCTTTACAATTATAACATATAGTGTTGGGCTTTTGTTCGAACTGAACTTTGCCTTTAGTGGAATCAGGGTTCAGCCTTAGGTTCTGTTCATTTTAAAAAACGAACAACCTTTAAGTGGCTTTGGTCCTTAGGTTCTGTTCATTTGTAAAACGAACAACCTTTGAATGGACTTGTACCTCGAGCTTTTGGACTTTTTCCTTTGCTGACGAACAACTACTGTATTTACATTTTGAACAAATTACAAGTGTTATAAAGACTGTTCATCACTTACATATACAATATGATGAACAACTTTGAACATAAACTAAAAACTTGCTCGCTTATAGATTTTTGCCGAGCAACTCTATTCAAAATTAAAAGACGCAGCACCGGACTATACAAATGTGGCGAGCAACTTTTTAATCTATACTTAACCAAATTTTCAAAAAATTATGCAAGTTTTTGATCCTTGATCCATTCCATTTGCTTGATTCACCCTTTTGCTTGATTTACTTCATTCGCCATACTTGCCCCCAAGATAATTGTTCGCCCATTTATTGATAGTACTTCTTGAGATGTACGGTATTCCAGGAGTATGAGGCCGGCTTGCCTTCCATATCTTCGAGATCGTATACGCCATTTACGAATTTTTCCGTTATACGATATAGGCCCTCCCAAGCTGGTCCCAGTACTCCTGAAGATTGGGCGAGCAGTTTTCTTAGAACCAAATCTCCAACTCTGAATTCCCGGACTTTTACACGGGAATTATAATAACGTTCCGCTCTTTGCTTGTATGTTGCATTTTTTAACTCAGCATTGAGTCTTTTTTCTTCGAGTAAATCCATTTCAGCACTTAGAGCAGAATTATTTGCTTGTTCATCAAAGTTGGTCGTCCTAATCGTACTGGTCCTTAACTCAATAGGTATTACTGCTTCTGCTCCGAAAGCCATAGCAAAGGGTGTTTCTCCGGTGCTAGACCTGGGAGAAACTCTGTATGCCCACAAGACTTCCGGGAGTTCGATAGACCAACCACTTTTGCTCTCCGCCAGTCTTATTTTTAATGTATGCTTGATTATCTTGTTCACAGCTTCAACTTGTCCGTTTGACTGGGGATGATAAGGTGTGGAGTAATGTTTTTTGATCCCCCACTTCGCACAGAATTCTCTCAACTCTTGTCCATCAAACTGTGGACCATTGTCTGTCACAATTGCCTGTGGAACTCCGAAACGACAGATAATGTTCTTCCAAATAAAGTTGATCATCTTCTGCTGCGTGATGTTCACCATGGCCTCTGCTTCTGCCCATTTAGTGTAATAATCGACTGCCACAACGGCAAATCGAACATTTCCTACTCCAGCCGGGAAAGGACCAATGATGTCCATCCCCCATTTTGCAAAAGGCCATGGGCTGTATACTGACACGAGCTCCTGGGCCGGGGTATGAATATTCGGGGCAAAAATCTGACACTGATGGCAAGTTTTTGCTTTCTTGATCGCATCCTGACGTAATGTCGGCCAATAATACCCTTGCCTGATGGTTTTGTACGCCAAGGCTTGCCCCCCAGTGTGATTTCCACATACTCCGGCGTGAATTTCTTCGAGTACTGCTTGCCCTTGCCCCCTAGGCAAACACTTGAGAAGTGGGACTGATATTCCCCTTTTGAAGAGTTGCTCGCCCACCAGAGTATATCTGGCGGCTCGCTTTACTAGCTTGGCAGCTTCAAAAGGATTGTTTGGTTTTTTCCCACTTTTCAAGTATTTGACTATACTTGTTCTCCAGTCTTCTTCACTGGTTTGATCGTCGGGTTGGTTGACATTATAGCTTACTGTTGATGGATCTTTCATCTTTGTAACTATAAGGGAAAATTGGTTTTTTTGTCCTTTAAGTTTGGTCAATTTTGTTTTTCGTCCTCTAACTTTTGACTTTATTTTTTAGTCCGATAACTTTCAAAAAATTAACATTTTCGTCCTAAAACATAAGTTATCGGACTAAAATGTTAATTTTAGGACTAAAAAATTATCGGTTTACGAAAATGTTAATTTTTAAAAGTTATAGGACTAAAAAATAAAGTCAAAAGTTAGAGGACGAAAAACAAAATTGACCAAACTTAAAGGACAAAAAAGTGTATTTTCCCTAACTATAATATCTGCCAACTCTACGGGGCCTTCACTTGTTGCTAGTCGAGCAAGCGCATCTGCTTGAGTGTTGCTCGTCCTTGGAATTTGCTGTATAAAAACTTGCTGCAACATGGACATTAGGTGAGTAACAATCCGTTGATACTCAATCATGTGATCATCCTTTGCCTCGTATTCACCTCGGACTTGGTTCACGATCAATTGTGAATCGCCAAATATTTGCAAGCGTCTGACACCAACTGCGAGAGATAGGTGGAGACCAGCAATAAGAGCTTCATACTCAGCTTCGTTGTTGGTTGCCATGAAACCAAATCTGATTGCCGAGGTGAATACTTGTCTATCTGGGCTGATTAAAACTACTCCTGCCCCCGAGGCTATATTGGTTGATGATCCGTCCACATAGAGATGCCAAGGATGATCAAGTCCTCTCGTCGGATCTGGTGGGAAAGTTAGTTCGACTATAAAGTCAGCTAATGCTTGCCCTTTGATCGCTGTTCGAGGAGCATAGGTCACCCCGAATTGGCTAATCTCCAGTGACCATCTTAAGAGACGACCTGCAGTATCGGGGCGATGGAGAATCTGTCTGAGCGGGAAAGTTGTTAGAACTTCGACTTGATGGTCAAAGAAGTATGGTCGTAACTTTCTCACGCTCATAACCAAAGCATACGCCAGCTTTTCGGTTGGAGCATATTTGATCTCTGCCTCGTGTAAAGCCTGGCTGACGTAATATATAGGTTGGTGAAATTTGCCGTCTTCGCGCACCAAAACAGAGCTGATGGCAACTTCTGATGCGGCTAAGTATAGAAAGAGCTTTTCTCCTGGGATTGGTTTTGATAGGATTTTGACATCTCCCAGGTATTCTTTAAGTTGATCGAAGGCCGCTTGGCAGTTGTTAGTCCATGCAAACTTTCCTTTTTTGACGGCCTCGAAGAATGGACGGCATTTGTCCCCTGACCTGGATATGAACCGGTTCAATGCTGCTAGGCACCCGGTGAGTCTTTGCACTTCTTTCACCGAACGTGGTGGTTGCATATCCATGATGGCTTTAACCTTTGAAGGGTTGGCCTCAATTCCCCGCTGGCTAACAAGATGGCCCAAGAATTTCCCTGAGTGAACTCCAAAGCTGCTCTTCTTTGGATTCAACTTCATGTTATAGTATCGAAGAATTTCGAACACTTGAGTCAGATGTTGAAGATGGTCTTCCTTCTTGGGACTTTTGACTACGATATCGTCTACATAGACTTCCACCGTGTCTCCGATTTGTTGGTCAAACATCTTGTTCACCAGCCTTTGATAAGTTGCCCCGGCATTGATGAGGCCGAAGGGCATTCTCTTCCAGCACAGCAAGTTTTTGTTAGTGTAAAAAGCTGTGCTTTCTTGATCGTCAGGATGCATTGGGATTTGATGATACCCTGCAAAAGCATCCATGAATGTTAGCATTTCGTGACCCGCAGTGCTGTCCACCAATTGATCGATGTGCGGGAGAGGAAAGTTGTCCTTCGGGCATGCTGCATTCAGATCTGTAAAGTCTATGCATAGCCTCCAGGTTCCGTTTGATTTCCTCACCAGCACAGGGTTTGCTACCCATTGTGGACAAAGTGCTTGACGGATCAGATCGTTGTCTAACAGCTTTTTAACTTCTTCATTCAACGCTTGATATTTGTCCGGGCCGTACTTCCTTCGTTTTTTATGGACGGGCTTTCTTGCTTGATTTATGTTCAGCTTGTGGCAAGCATGTTTCGGGTCTATCCCCACCATATTTGCGTGAGACCAAGCAAAGACATCTAGATTCTTGGTGAGGAACTCTTTCATTCGGGATCTGTAAGGCTCTGGGAGCTCAGATCCTATGAATAATTCAAGATCTTCGTTGTCGGGATTAACTTTGAACGCCTCCAGCTCTTCGACTGGAGTCGCTCGTCGTTTTTGTCCCTTCCAACGGGGATCAAGTATGGGTTCCTCAGGGTTGGAATCATTTTTGATGTTCATGGGCTCTGCCCCCAGGCGGGGTTCTAGATCATCAGTTGGCTCCGTCCCATTGTTGTCCATTTGTACTTGGCCCTCCAAGTCCCCCACTGAGGGTTGTTCGTCATCACCCCTTTGTTGTTCGTCAGATGGAGGTTCCTCGCGGGTGGTAACGAGTTGTTCGTCCAACACTTGCTCGTTCAAGTGTTGTTCGTCCGTATCCTCGTGGCCGTCTATGTCCATCATATTGTTCAGTATTGATGGTTCGCCGACGGGATAACTTGTTGCTTCCATCATGGATATTTGTACAAATTTTGCTCGTAGTTGTTGAATGCATTCTCGTGCTCTCCGTTGGTCTCCTTTAATTGTGCATGCTCCACTGGCTGTTGGAAATTTCAAACAATAGTGGTAAGTGGAACACGCAGCTTTAAATTCATTGAGAAAAGGTCGACCAAGAAACCCGTTATAGGTCGACTCCTGGTCTACAACCAAGAAATCTACCATTCTTGTTATATTTATTTCGGGTTCATTAGCCGTTACAAGTTGTACTGCTAATGTTACAATTCCCAACGGTGTTGTCACAGCATTCCCGAAGCCTATGATTCTATGTGTTGTATTTCGAACATAACCCGAATAATCTCCCAGATTATCGAGGGTCTTCTTGAATAAGATGTTGGTGTAGGCTCCGGTGTCCACCAACAGTCTGTGGACTCTGGTCCCCATAATTTTGGCGCAGATTACGAGTGAATCATTGTGCGGAGTTAAGACGCCTTCAAGGTCTTTTTCGGTGAAAGTTAATTCTGCCGTTTGCATGATAGACGGCTTGACTCCCATTTCTTGTACCTGGCCGATCGCTCGTAGCTCCGCTTTCCTCTTTCGATTAGAGTCGGGTGGTTGTCCATCAAAACACCCTCCTGCGGGACCTGCGGGTTCCATCATGAAAAGATCTTCTAAAGGTTGAGCTGGTATACTGGGAACTGGTCGCCCGGGTCTGTTGTTTCTCTGAGGTTGACCATCCTCTTCGTCTTCCGAGTTGTTCTCCCGGGTTCTCTTCCCAGGTTGCCTTTTAACGAAATCGGAGAGTTTTCCCTCCTCATAAAATCGCCAGAGTTGCTTAAGCAAATCTCTACACTCACTCGTAAAATGCCCCACACTTTGATGGTAGGCACAATACTTGTTTGGGTTGAGTTTGCCAGTATCCTGACGGATTTTACGTGGTGGGGAAAGCAACTCTTTCTCCTTTACGCTTTCATACACAGTATCAACTGATACTGTCAATACTTGGTTCAATTTTTCCTTCAAATCCGATCCTTCGGTGAATGCTTTCATATTTTTTTGGGACCCTGTAGCTTGTCCCGACGGGCTTTTTGTTATTCTCCTTAGGATCAGCTTTGTTCTCCCCCAAATTTGTTTGTAGGGCCTCGTGCATGGAAACGAAAATGCCAGCTTGGTTTCTAAACTCGGCATAAGTCTTTGGGCACTTTAGACGTACCTCCTTCCATAACTTCGACCTTTTTTTCAATCCGGCCATCACAGCGACGATCTTTATATCTTCGCTCACCGGTTCTCCTTCTAGCAAAACTTTATCGAATCTTTCCATAAATGCCCGGTCAGTTTCATCATCATTTTGCCTCAAATCTGACAGCCGGTGTTTTTGGGAAAGATACGACCCCGCCGTTGAAAAGTGAGAAAGAAATTCTCGACTTAGTTGGACGAACGAGTGGATTGATGCCGGCGGCATTGATGAAAACCACTTGTGAACCCGATCGCCCAAAGTTAAAGGAAAATTCCGACATTGGGTGGCATCGCTGGCCCCCACGGAGACCATGTAGTCTGTATACTTCGTTAAGTGGACCCGGGGGTCGGCGATGCCTTCATATTGAATGCTAGCCGGAAATTGAATCTTTTTCTGTATCGGGGCCTTCAAAATGTGAGCTGCCAAAGGTGAGGATGGCATGTTGGTCGTTCCCATCCCCCTCTGTTGGTCTAGTTGCCCCTGCATGTTCTCCACAGCCCTCCTTAGGCTTGATAATTCATCAAGAGGTGCCCCCTGACTTGGAGGCTGTTCGGCGAGCAAAGGCATTAGCCTTTCTGCTCGTCGCAGTCCCTCGCTTGGAGTGGGCACTTCCTGGGCTTGCCTCCTAATGTTGTTCGCCGCATTTGGCCCTAGGCGCCTAAAGGCTGACTGGGAGAGTCTTTCTTGGACTGATGGGCGAGGCTGTTCAAAAGTTGCTCGCCCATCTTCTGCTCCCCGGCGAGCAGCTTCCCGTTGGGGTTGGCTAAGCCTGTCTTGGGCACAGGAACGTGTTGTTCCATGGCTAGACATAGTTGTTCGTCCGCGACCAGACTCAGCCTGTACTTCTCCTTGGTCGACCACCTTGGCCTTTCCCTTATTCCGTCTGACTTGGGCACTATCAACCTCTCGTTGTTCGCCCCTAGTAGTCCTGGGTCTAACAACCTCTAGGGACTTGTCCCTTGGCCTTGCTTGTGTTGGCCTAACCTGCTCTTGTTGCCTCTGGAGGGCCTGGAGAGCAGCTATGGTTTTGGCCAACTCGTTGGGGTTGTTCGCCAAAGCCTCCATCTCAGGGGGGAGGTTATGTGTTATGGTTGTATGTTGCGACCTGTTCGCATGTCTTGGGTCACGGTCCTGGTGGTCGGCCGACGTGGCCCGGGTCTGAGATGTTCTTTTTGACAAACGTGATCCTTGGGTCTCTTTAGATTGAGGCATTTCAATTTAAATTACTTCTTAATTTATAAACTGAAGAACACCAAGAACACTTTTGTTTGTATCTTCAAATATTTCTTGAGATTTCTTATGAATCTTCAAGTTTTCAACTTGAAGTTCTTGAGTGATCACACTAAACCGGAGGTTCGGACCCTCCTTCTAGCGCCAAATTGTTGGTGAACGAATCTAATCGTAAGGATTAGTGGCTGTTTTAATCCGTTTTTACGTCACCAATCAATAACGTGTGATTGATTACCACCGTAAATGGTAAATCGGGGTATGAATTTATCGAATTTGTAAATTCGGTAGTCGAAATTGGACTTATTTCGTGTATGTGTGAGTTTGGGTGTGTTTGTGTGTGTATATTTGTCTGAAATTCGAAAATTATATAAATAAGCTGGAGAACAACTATTTATAGAGGCTAGCAAGCATGAGGTGCTACTGACTCTTGGTCTCCCTAGCTTGCATGCCTGACATGTGTCCTTTGACCTTAGTTTGACCTTATCTAAGCTGAATCTTAGTTACAAAGTTTTCTTTTGGGCCTTATCTCGGACTTATTGTTGTTCGCCTAGGTCGGCTTGAATGATCTTGATGTAGCTTTAATCCTTGTTCGCCATTTATTGACTTATGTTCGCCTATCAACAACCACATCGTTAGCATTGAACATTTCCATACAACTTTGCAAATCGTCGTATTTTGAAAGAATGACTTTAGACCACAAGTTTTGATTTTCCTTCTCAAGAATGCGCCAACCCCATTTACCCATGATTGTGTTGTTGACAGCGATTTTGCGAGGATCTCACCGTCGGGTTCCTAGCGGGTAGAATTTACATATTTATGATAACCGAAAGTAGTAAAAGCAAGAATAAATGAGCTCTCAAGAGTAGATTTGCAATAAAATGAGTTGTGTGTTACATTTGGGCATTTAAGGCCCTATTTATAGTGTACATGGTGGTGTTCCCCACCTTGGGTTGGTACACCCGTGGGCCCATCCTATTCCTAGCTGGGAGGTCATGAGTGGCTACAACCTCCCTCTATGGACCAATGGGGAGGTGCCACCTGGCTCTGCTGCCTTTTACTGATGGGACTTGACCCAACTACCTACCCTGACCCTGCCACATCCTCTGAACTGATGGCACTAGACGTATTCTCACAGCTGACGAAAACTGGGGTCGGGAAGACGGGTATACGGGTATCCGGTAGGTGGCGGGAACCCTGGGGATCCTTCCTAGGGGAGTGGGTAGAGACCCTCCCAGAGTTCGCCGCTGGCCGACCGGCCTTTGGTTTACATAACAAGTACCCTTCCCGATAGCTCCTCGGGGTCTTCGTCGGGTAGGCCTGGTACTCTACCCGCCTACTCAGCTGAGCCCGGCGATAGGATTTGCTCGCCCGTGAGCCACTTTGGTCTGATGGGTTGAACCTGTTATCCGAATAATTGGGTAGTATATGTCGGGTGTAACATGCGTGATTGAAAACTTTGAGGTTTGACTACCCTTGGTTTTATCTTTACAAATATTTTCCCAACTCACCGAAGCAATCTTTCGCTCTACACCTTTACCACCACCCTATAAAAATCGACACTGAATAGAATAAAGTTTCTTGATGACACACGAGGGAGCATAGTTGTAAGATAAAATATATGAAGGGAGATTAGCAATAACGACTTTCGTTAAATTAATTCTACCTCCGAAAGAGTGTTATCCCATCTATTTAGTCTCAACTCCATCTTCTTCACCACATCAGCCCAACTTGCAGCCCTGCCGTAATTTACACCAATTATGAGACCAAAACACTCGATAGGGAGCTCCTCCATTTTACAATTCATCAAAGCAACCAAACTTGATAATAAATCATTTAGAACGTTGATCCCCGTCAAAGTATTTTTATTGAAAATTTATTCTTAACCGAAACCATAGCTCAAACATTCCGATGATACTTTTAAGAACAAGGATACTCTTACAATTAGCTTCACTGAAAAAGATCGTATCATCAGCGAACTACAAGTGAGAGACTTTGACACGTTTCAAACAAGCAAGAACCGAAGATCATATCTTTTAATATTAGGGGGGTCGGGAGCAAGGTGAAAAAAACAGAAGTCCAAGAATTGATTAGGAAGCACAAAACCGATTTAATTTTTCTTCAAGAATCTAAACTGGAACTTGTTAACGATAGGGTGTGTAGTTCAATTTGGGGGAATAATACTTGCGGGTGGGCCGCGAGAGAGTCTGTTGGAAGATTGGGGGGAATCATAACGATTTGGAATCCAGATAAATTGTGTGTGTCTAGCTGGTGGCATATGGATGGGGCCGTAATTGTGAATGGAACTTGGGGGACTTCTGGTATAAATTGCTGCTTGGTTAACGTATATGCATCGTGTCGCCTGGAGGATAGAATTAAGTTGTGGGACAGGATCAACTTAGTTATTCAACAGAATGCTGATACTTGTTTGTGTATTGGGGGTGATTTTAATTCTGTCAGAGCTACTCATGAAAGAGCAGGTTTATTCGAAGGGGCCAACAATAGGGATTTGCGATCTTTTGAGGATTTCATTAATAATGCAAATTTGGTGGACTTACCCCTGCACGGCAGGAAGTTTACTTGGTATCGGCCTAATGGAACGTGTAAGAGTAGAATTGACCGTTTCCTCGTCAACTATGAATGGCTCTCAAATTGGCCTTCTGCAGTCCAAAAAGGCCTCACTCGGTCCATCTCTGATCACTGCCCTCTCATCCTAGATTCAAAGGCCATGGATTGGGGTCCGAAGCCGTTCAGATTTGTTAATGCATGGCTTCATCACCCCAATTTTCTCTCAGTAATTTCTGAAGCTTGGAGGAACTGCGAGTTTGAAGGATGGGCTGGTTACGTAGTGAAAGAGAAGCTAAAAAGGGTGAAAGATATTCTCAAAGCTTGGAACCGAAATGACTTTGGCGCCATTGATTCAAAAATTCAGAAATTGAAGCTGGAGATTGAGGAGCTGGATATCATTGACGATTCATTTGGTCTTGACGAGGTAGAGGTGGAAAGAAGAAGGGTCTCCACGGCTGAACTTTTCAGGAATCTAAACTGCAAGCACAGTCTCAATGCTCAAAAGGCCAGAGTTAAGTGGGTTCAAGAAGGTGATGTGAATACTAGTTTTTTTCACAGAGCAATTAACCAGAGAAGGAAAATTAATGAAATAGTTGGGTTGCAAGTTGGGGATTCTTGGCTGGAAGAGGTGGACGAGGTAAAGGCGGGGATCAGAGACTTCTTCAAAGTACATTTCTTAAAGCCTCGGGGGATCAGACCGTTGATGGACCAGAATTTATTTCACAGAAAACTGTCAGAAGCTAGTAATGCATTGCTGGTAGCACCTTTCACTGAGCATGAGATTTGTGAAGCCATTAGAAATTGCGACAGCTCGAAAAGTCCGGGCCCTGACGGCTTTAACTTCCATTTCATCAAGGGTTGCTGGGAGGTGATTAAGGATGATATTATGAGACTAATGGAGGAGTTTCACCAAAATGGGAGATTAGCAAAGGGTCTCAATTCTTCATATATCGTCCTTATCCCGAAGAAAGAAGACGCTTTCTCTCTCGCAGATTACAGGCCCATCTCTCTCATTGGGTGTGTGTATAAAATTCTGGCTAAAGTCCTGGCGGGTAGACTGAGCAAAGTCTTGGATGAAGTCATCTCAGAAAATCAGAGCGCTTTCGTTGGGGATAGGCACATACACGATGGTGTTGTGATCCTCAACGAGTCCATTGGGGAAGCAAGAAGGAAGAGGATTAGCAGATTATTTTTCAAGATAGATTTCGCTAAAGCTTATGATACTGTGGATTGGAACTTCCTGAATGTTATGATGAAACATCTAAATTTTTGTTATAAGTGGAGAAAATGGATCATGGAATGTGTGTCAACAGCTTCAGCGAATGTCTTGGTGAATGGCAGCCCTAGTGGTGAGTTCAATCTAGAAAGAGGGCTTCGACAAGGTGATCCTCTGTCCCCTTTTCTCTTCCTCATTGTGGCAGAAGGGTTGAGCCTATTGATTAACAAAGCTGTCCAAATCGGCGATCTCGAACCGGCTTCTATTGGAAACGATAAATTGCTTCTCTCTCACCTCCAGTACGCGGATGATACTATCCTCCTAGCCTCCTCCAAATGGGAAAATGCAAGGACGTTGAAATTTATTTTGAGGAATTTTGAAGCACTCTCGGGTCTCAAGGTAAATTACAATAAGAGCAGTTTATTCGGGGTAAATATCAACGCTGGTGTGCTGGAAGAAATGGCGGGTTTTCTTGGTTGCTCAGTCGGTTCTTTTCCTATCACGTATCTTGGAGTTAAAGTGGGGATTAATCACAAGTCTATTTCTGAATGGGCTCCTCTAGTGCATAAAGTGAAGACGAGGTTGAAGTCATGGGAACACAGGAAAATTTCTTTTGGAGGTAGAATCACCCTCCTGAAGGCGGTCCTCCTTGCTATTCCGGTCTATCATCTGTCTTTCTACTATCTCCCTAAAAAAATCCTGAATGTTCTTTCTGCTTTGTTTCGAAATTTTCTGTGGGGGGGTTGTGTGGGAGAGAGTAAAATTGCTTGGATCAAATGGAATAAAATTTGTTGCTCTAAAGAAGGGGGGGGTCTAGGGGTAAGAGATTTGGGTTGTTTTAACAAGGCTTTAATGGGTAAATGGATTTGGAGGTATTTAGTTGGAGGGAGTGACTTATGGGTGAAGGTTATAACCTCCATCCATGGTCTGTTGGAAGTAAGGGACGGGGGTCTATCTTCAGGGAATGGGAGAGTGATTAGGTCTAAGTGGTGGAGAGAGGTGGTAGAGTTAGGCGAGGGAACTAATGGTAGCTGGTTTCTGGAGAACTTGGAGATAAGGGTGGGTAATGGGAATAACACTAGTTTTTGGAATGGGGTTTGGGTAGGGAATTCCTCTTTGAAATTGCAGTTCCCAAGACTCTTCAGATTAAGTAGAGATAAAAATTGCTCTATTTACTCGATGGGGTCTTGGGTCGAGGGAGTGTGGGAGTGGAGGTGTGAGTGGCGTAGGGAGTTGTTGGAGAGGGAACTTACTATTGTTAACGATTTGTTGTTAGTATTAAATAGCTGCAGGTTAAGGGAGAATGAGGAGGACTCGTGGACATGGAAGCTAACTTCGGGAGGAAGATACTCTACTAAATCAGCTTATGACCACTTGAGCTTGAAGCAGTTGGAGGAGCCTCCGATCGAAACAAGAAGGGAGGAGTTTTCACTGATATGGAGCAAATTGGTACCCGCAAAGGTGGCAGCTATGGCTTGGAGACTCATTTACGACAGACTCCCTACACGGAGCAATTTGGCGAGGAGAGGAGTTCTCATTAGGGGCGCGGATTCGAGATGCCCTGCTTGTGAGGAGATGGACGAAACGGCGGAACATTTTTTCATTTCATGCCCGAAAGCTGTGAAAATATGGGATGCTTGCTTACAATGGTTATGCTCATCTAAAGCGCTCCCAAATTCGATTATCGATCACTTCCTCCTTTTCTCCGGTTTATTCCGTCGGAAAAAAGGAAGAGAAATTGTTGTTTCGATTTGGGAGTGTGTGGTATGGGTAATGTGGAAGAATAGAAATAAATTTATCTTCGAGGGCGTATAATCAAATATGGACAAGACACTGGAAGAAATTAAAGGCAGATTGTGGAGCTGGTTTGTGGCGAAGAATATTGTACAATGTGATTGCTCTTTGAATATTTGGTTTGAGAATCCTAGATTGATCCTAAAGCTATAAACTCTTCTATGAAATCTGTAACTTCTCCTTAGGTATTCCTTATACCTAGCGGATTTGTTGAATAAAGTCTATTTTGTCCGACCAAAAAAAAAAAATCACAAGAAAGAGAAAGGGGGATAGGGGATCCTCTTGCCTTAAACCTAACGTGAGTATTGATATTTGGTGAACTTATTTTATTATTGTGTTTGTACGACATTTGGTGAACGTATTTTACTATTATTGACAACATTAATTTGTTGTAATCCATGAGTATTGATATTTGGTGAACTTATTTTATATTTTGATCTGTTTATACGACATTTGATGAATTTATTTTACTATCATTTGTTGGTGATCAATTTTTATCGGGTGGATTAGTGACTGTTTAAGTTCGGTTTAAAGATCATCAATCAATTACGTGTGATTGGTTACCACTGTAAATGATAAATCGAGGGTTCGGGTTATGAACTTGTAAACGTGAAAGTCGAAATCGTAATAATTTCGTATGTGTGTACGTTTAGGTGTGTTAGTGTGTGTTTTGGGAGTGTTTATGAATTTGAACTTGTATTTCTTAAGCTGGAGAACAACTATTTATAGAGACTAGCAAGCATGAGGTGTTTCTGACTCTTGGTCTCCCTAGCCTGCATGCTTGACATGTGTCCTTTGACTCTAGTTTGACCTTATCTAAGCTAAATCTTAGTTACAAAGTCTTCTTTGGTCTTATCTCGGACTTCATTGTTGTTCGTCCATGTCGGTTTAAATCGGTCCAGGATGGTTCTTTCATAGAAGTTGTTCGCCATTTGGGTGTATGGCTCAGAAGTTGTTCGCATTTGTGTCTTGCACAGATTGACTTTGGGATCTTGGTCCTTTGATCGTCAGTATACACCTCTCTTAGGTTGATAGCTGTAACTCTTTTACCAATGTTGTTCGTCATTATTGACTTGGTGGTGTGTCCATATTTGGTCTTTAAACCTGTTCGCCAATATCTTGTTCGTCGGTATAGTTGTTCGTCACTTTATACACTCCTTGGATTAGTTTATGCACCCCGGCTTGATCTTCTTTATTGATTTGATTTGGAGTTGATTTCTCGTAATCCTTCTTATGGCTTTAATCCTTGTTCGCCCATCATTGATTTATGTTCGCCTGTCAACAATTGCCCCCTATCCTGGCTATATGTTGCCCCAGACGAGCAACTTTGTGGCGAGCAACTATAGTTAGGATATTATACTGGTGTGGATTTGGACGAACATCTTTGACCTGGGCGAGCAATTTCGGATCTGCCTCTTCACCTTCCCACGATCTGGGGGATGTACGAGGATGACGTGGGCGGTATGATTGCGCGCCGCCCACGCACGAGTATTCCCGAGGTCACGCGCCCCTATAATTGTATATAGGTCCCTTGACTTTCAGTCTTGCTCGAAAGTAACCCCGTTTTCCTTCAATTGGGTCCATAATTTTGGGGTAAATTACACTTTGAACCCCGTTTTTTCTTGGGGTATAAATTGAAGAGGGAAACGAAATTTTCCCACTTCTTCATCTCTTGCTACAGTACCTCCGGCAATCTCCTCCATTATCGGCGATTTCAAGCTTTCCGGCGTCCATTTCTCCAGCATTTTGCCTCCGACTTTGAAGTAAGGTAGTTATTTTCTCATCTCTCTCATTCTTTACTCTCTTATTTCGTCATTTTCTTCATCGCCGCCGTGGGGAGAATTTGCTCCGCCGTTGTCTACCCCGTATCGCCGCCGGAGTCTCGAAAAATTACACCTAAACCTTTCAAGAAATTCTCCACTGAACTGATGTCCTCCCACTCTAGCAACCGAAATTCCGAGGAGCATTTGGATCCCTTTTTTCCGATCGTGCCATTTGTCAAGCAGCCACCGTTTGAGGTTTCCTCCGAAGCGCATCCCGACGTAGATTCTGTGGTCCGATCAACGGAGGACACTGGTGCTCGCCAGTCCAGCGAAAAGATTGAGGAGGCCGCGAGTAGCTCTTCCGACGAACAGTCCACCTCTGGCTCCGAATCTGAGGAAGATCCAGAATTTGACGAGCTTACCCCTGAATTTTTGGAAGGGATTGGGTTTCCAGGCCCTAAGATGCTCGAAAACGAGATTCCCACTGGTGTTGCTCGCCCATTTAATTGGCGAGCATATTCGGACGATCATGCGAACAACTTTCCTCGCCCTCCGAGTCAAGTTTTGGATCTGGTGAGAACCGAGTACCAGGCGAGCAAAATTAAGAGCGTTGTTCGCAAGGATGAGCTCAACCTCATACGGGAAGCATATCAAATTCCTCATGACATCTTCATGTGGGCTCCCAAGAGGAAGGAAAGAGCGGATCGGCCTCCACCCGGGTGTACGGCGATCAACATTGACACTCTAATTGTTGGGTTGAGGCTATCGTTGCCCCCGGTTGTTGGTCGTTTTCTGGAGGCGACCAACTTAGCCATCACCCAAATAACACCTATTGGGTGGATGAATCTGCTCGGCATCATGGGCTTGTTCGCCCTGGAGGGATATATTGACCGCATCACTGCCGAGGAGGTCAACTATTTGATGACCATCACCAAGTGTCCAAGGGGTGAAGAAGGGTACTATTATTTAAAAGCCCGGGCTGGACTGAAACTGGTGGAAGGGGTGCCGAACAAGATTCGGGATTGGAAGGAGCACTTTTTCTTTATTGGAGGCGACTGGCGAGCATCTTCTGGCCCTCACGGCAGTGCCGGGCATATATTTGAACCCACCACCTATGGGCAAATCAAACGTAAGGTTATCTTTGCTCGCCCTTACATAAAGTTCTAATTTAACTTTTTTTATTTGCTCGCAGGTCCCCGGTTACTCAAGTGGAATTCAGAGGAAGAGGAAATTGGCTCTGAATTCCTCTTCACTTCATGCTTGGTCGCTCTTCGGGATAAAGCCGAAAGGACTATCGAATACGTGAACAAGGAGAAGTGTAAAAAAGCTGATCGCCTGTTTACGTATCCCCATCATTTGGAGGCTCAAGCTGAGGTGCCCCCAGGTATAAAAATTTCTAACTTTCAAAATAAACTTTGCTCGCCATCACTCTCTGAACTTGCTCGTTTAAATTAAATTTAATTAACTTTTTTTTTTTTAGCCGAGCAAGTCACCGTTGTTGTCCCTCCCAGTTTTGCTCTCCTAGAACAGAGGGTGTTTGAAATGGCGCCACCCAAAGGACGAAAGAAAAAGGGTGATCCGCCTTCCAAGGTGTTGGCAATGACCAACAAGGCCTCCGTCGCCGAGCATGCCCACCGGACGTCCGCTCTGCCGAGCACATCACCCAAACCGGCCCCCGCCTCTCCTCATGGTCTAAAAAGACTGAAGAAGAGCGATGGCACATATGTCACCCAGGCGCCCACCACCACTGACAAAGGAAAATCCAAGGTGGGAGGATCTGGTCGCCTGCCCTCCTCTGAAGCTGCTCGCCCTCCTACATCCGATGAAAGAGGAAAGGCGAGCAAAGATAGGCATACACCTCCTCGTGGGCCTGACGACATCACCTATCTAGGGTGGGACGGAGCTAAATTTGCCGAGTAAGGATTCCTCCTTGAACTTTTCCAAAGGTTGAGTAAGTTGAAAAATTTACTAAGTGTGAAAGCTTCTTTGTTCGCAGGTATCGGCCTAATGACCATCCGGGGCGAATAGACACACTTCACCAATACGCCTGCTCGAAGACCCCGGCGAACATCCGTGACATCTCGGATGACCATGTTTGTCGGGCAACTGAAATTATTGCTCGCGCCTGGTCAAAACTGCTGAACAAGGCCGTGCTCGCCCAAGGGCCCATTGATATCTTTCACTTGTCAATAGTACAAGCTGCCAACTCCCTTGTATCCGCTCAAAGGGGAATGGCTCAAGTGGTGGAGCTGGAAGAAGCTGCTCGCCAACATGCTGCCACTGTCCGCCACCTTTCAGAGGAGAAGGATACAATGGCGAACAATTTGAATGGCCAAATTGCTCGGCTTAACAACCAGATCTCCCTCTATATCGACAATGAGCAGAAATACCTTGAAAAAATTCAAGGTTTATCCAGCGAATTGGGAGGCAAAGAAGCCATGCTCGGCGAGGAGAAGAGCAAACTGTCAGCGGCCGAGCAGAAAATCGCCGATCTTGAGGCGGAAGTTGCTCGTCTCCGGGAGTCGGAAGCCAACCTCTTCACACGCGAGCAACTTGAAGAGGAGGTTCAGGCTCGGACTGGCCCCATTTCTAACCTTGGATATATTTGTGCCTACGCGGACAACATCCGCACGGCCGATGCTTATGATTACAAAGACTTGGTTGAAGAAATGGGAAAGGACCTGTCCGAGTTCATCGAACATTATCCGCCGCTGAACAACATTGAAATCCAGCTGGCGGACCTGGCTGAATTGGGGGTCAAGATTGATAAACTTGACTCTAGCATTACTGTTATCCACCCTCATCACCACTCTATTGAAGACGAGCAAGAGGAAGAGCCGGCCGCTGCTGACGAGCAAATTGCTAAAGAGGCGGAGGATAAGGCAGCTGAAGACCTGGCCCGAGACATGATTGTCGATCCTCTTACCGAACAAACTTAAGATCCTCCTCTAGCCGAGCAGCAGTAGTTCTTAGGACTTAGCTTTTTTCTTTCCTTCGTCGTAGTTGTTCGTTCTTTTTGTAATACTTTTGTAATAGCTTTCCAAAGCTATACTAATTTTGAGGCTTAATGCCTTTTGATTAATGGAATGTCTTTCTCATGTTCGCTCATTTTCTTGTATATGTTAATTGCCTTTACATTTTTGTCAATGCCTTTGCAATTATAACATATAGTGTTGGGCTTTTGTTCGAATTGAACTTTGCCTTTAGTGGAATCAGGGTTCAGTCTTAGGTTCTGTTCATTTTAAAAAACGAACAACCTTTAAGTGGCTTTGGTCTTTAGGTCCTGTCCATTTTAAAAAATGAACAACCTTAAATCGGACCTGTACCTCGAGCTTTGGACTTTTCCTCATGACGAACAACTACTATATTTACATAATGAAAAATTTACAAGTGTTATAAGACTGCTCGTCACTAACAAATATAATTTGACGAACAACTTTGAACATTAACTAAAACATGCTCGCTTATAATATTTTTGCCGAGCAACTCTTTCTACAAATAAAAGATGAAACAACACTAAACTATACAATGTGCCGAACAACTTTACATTCTATACTTAGCAAAATTTTCAAAAAAATAGGCAAGTTTTTGGTTTGCCTTACTTGATTCACTGGCCCCCCAAGACGTTTGTTCGCCCAATTAAGAACTTGTTCGTCTCATTGATAGTACTTCTTCAGATGTACAGCATTCCAGGAGTATTGGGCCGGCTTGCCTTCCATATCTTCGATATCGTATACACCATTAACGAATTTTTCCGTTATACAATACGGGCCCTCCCAAGTTGGTCCCAATACACCTGGAGGTTGGGCGAGCAACTTTCTTAGAACCATATCACCAACTCTGAATTCCCTGATTTTAACATGAGAATTATAATAGCGTTCTGCTCGTTGCTTGTAGGTAGCGTTTTTTAGCTCGGCATTCAGTCTTTTTTCTTCGAGCAAATCCATTTCAGTAGCTAGAGCAGAGTTGTTCGCCTCCTCATCAAAGTTGGTCGTCCGGTACGTGTTGGTCTTTAACTCGATTGGTATTACAGCCTCTGTTCCGAAAGCCATCGCAAAGGTGTTTCTCCAGTACTTGACCTGGGAGAAACTCTGTATGCCCACAGGACTTCCGGAAGCTCTGTAGACCAACTGCTTTTGCTCTCCGCTAGCCGTACTTTTAACGTATGCTTGATGATTTTGTTTACGGCTTCGACTTGTCCATTCGACTGGGGATGATAGGGCGTAGAATAATGTTTCTTGATCCCCCACTTCGTACAGAAATCTCTCAACTCTTTTCCATCAAATTGCGGACCATTGTCTGTCACGATGGTTTGTGGAATTCCAAAATGACAGACAATGTTCTTCCAAATGAAGTTGGTCATTTCCTGTTGCGTTATTTTCAACATGGCCTCTGCTTCTGCCCATTTTGTATAATAGTCGACTGCCACAACGGCAAATCGAACTCCTCCAACTCCCGCCGGGAAAGGACCAATAATGTCCATTCCCCACCTAGCAAATGGCCACGGGCTATAAACTGATACGAGCTGCTGGGCCGGGGTATGAATGTTTGGGGCAAAAATTTGACATTGATGGCAAGTCTTCGCTTTTTTTATTGCGTCTTGACGTAAAGTTGGCCAATAGTAGCCTTGTCTGATAGTTTTGTATGCCAAAGCTTGCCCCCCAGTATGATTTCCGCATACTCCAGCATGTATTTCTTCGAGTATTGCTCGTCCTTGCCCCCTAGGCAAACATTTGAGAAGTGGGATTGATATTCCCCTTTTGTAAAGTTGCTCGCCTACCAGAGTATATCTGGCGGATTGCTTAATTAGCTTGGCAGCTTCAAAAGAGTTGTTTGGTTTTTCTCCACTTTTCAAATATTTGACTATGTTTGTTCTCCAGTCTTCTTCTTCACTGGTTTGATCTTCAAGTTGATTGACATTATAACTTCTTGTTGATGGATCATTCATCTTTGTAATTATAATGTCTGCCAACTCTGCTGGCCCCTCACTTGTTGCTAGTCGGGCCAACGCATCTGCTTGTGTGTTGCTTGTCCTTGGAATTTGTTCAATGAAGACTTGTTCTAACAAGGACATCAGGTAAGCAACAATTCGCTGATACTCGATCATGTGATCGTCTTTCGCTTCGTATTCACCTCAGACTTGATGCACAATTAATTGTGAGTCGCCAAATATTTGCAACCGTCTAACACCTACTGCAAGAGATAGGTGGAGACCAGCAATAAGAGCTTCGTACTCAGCTTCGTTGTTGGTTGCCATGAAACCAAACATGATTGCCGAGGTGAATACTTGTCTGTCGGGACTGATTAGAACCACTCCTGCCCCCGAGGCTGTGTTGGTCGAAGATCCGTCAACGTAAAGATGCCAGGGGTGATCAAGTCCTCTCATCGGATCTGGTGGGAAGGTTAGTTCGACTATAAAGTCGGCTAACGCTTGCCCTTTGATCGCAGTTCGAGGAGCATAGGTTACCCCAAATTGGCTAATTTCCAGTGACCACTTTAAAAGGCGACCAGCTGTGTCGGGGCGATGGAGAATTTGTCGGAGTGGGAAAGTTGTTAGCACTTCGACTTGATGATAAAAAAAGTATGGTCATAACTTTCTCACACTCATAACAAGTGCATACGCCAGTTTCTCAGTTGGAGAATATTTGATCTCCGCATCGTGTAAAGCTTGACTGACGTAGTAGATAGGTTGATGAAATTTGCCGTCTTCTCGCACCAGAACAGAGCTGATGGCTACTTCTGATGCTGCTAAGTATAAATATAGCTTCTCTCCTGGGATAGGTTTTGATAGGATTTTTACATCTCCCAGGTAATCTTTGAGTTGGTCGAATGCCTTTTGACAGTTGCTAGTCCATGTGAACTGTCCTTTCTTGATAGCTTCAA